>PVKZ01000191.1:0-600000 GCA_004027375.1 Macroglossus sobrinus
GGCGAAAGAAGAGCGGAGGCAAGACAGTATTCTGATCAAGCCTCCAAATTTTATTACAAAATGGGGATACATATATACGCAGAGGGAGGGGTTAGAGAGATACTTATAGGCAGGGGATTGGTTGAGGGAAAAGGGGGGTATAGCGTAGCGTGATCGGATAGGGGCGTTCAAGTGGGGGGAGGTGATGTGAGGGGTAGGCAGTGCGGATGTCTTGGCGCGCGCGGGCTCTCTTGTTGGCGCGCGCGGGCTTTCAGCTAATCTCCAGGAAGTGAAGCAGGAACTTCATGAGCCATGGCCATTTTGTTTCTCTCGTGTGGCTCCCAACACCAGTATGTGGTCGATTTTTGAGAATGTTCCATGTGCCCTAGAGAAGAATATATAAGCATATATAGAGAAGAATATATATGCTCCCTGATTGGGAGCATAGATATTAATAAGTGTTATGTCTTCTTGGTGCATGATTTCCTTTATCATTATGAAATGTTCCTCAGTATCTTTCTTTACCTTTTTATTTTGAAGTCTATTTTGTCTGATATTAGTACCACTACTCCCGCTTTTCTCTGTATGCCATTTGCTTGAAATACCATTTTCCACCTTTTCTCTTTAAGTCTTTATTTGTCTTTGGAGCTGAGATGTGTTTCTTGGAGGCAGAATATGACTGGGTTTTGCTTTTTGATCTATTCTGCAACTCTATGCCTTTCTATTGGTGAGTTCAATCCATTTACATTTAGGCTAACTATTGAAATATTAGATCTTCTTATAGCCATTTTATCTTTTGCTTTCTGGTAGTTCAGTGTTTCCACTGCTTCCTTGTCCTTATGTGTGTATGTATGTATGTGTATGTATGTATTTATGTTGGTTTTTGTGCGTTTTCCCTCTGGTCCTTCTTGTTTTATGTTATATACTTTGGTTCTGAATCTTTGGCATGTGGTTACCCTTATGAATATGTAAAGGATAGTTGCATTAATACAGTCGTCCATTTCCTTCTGCATGTGCCTTATTTCCCTTCCCCTTTGCGAATCTAGATCTTTGAATCCTCCCCTTTTTAGTCATTGTTATCTCAATTTGTTCCTATGTATGCTGAATGTTCATTACTATCTTGTTATTACAATTCTTATTATTTAAGCTTATAATGCCCTGTTCTTAGTAAGGGTTGCACTCCTATGCTTCTATTTGCCTGATAGTCACTTTACTCTTTGTGTATTTTTTTTGGTCTTTTTGTTTTAGGTGAACTGACCCCTTTCAGTATTTCCTGTAATGCAGGCCTTGTTGTGGAGAATTCCCTCAGTTTTTGTATGTCTGGAAAGGTCTTAATTTCTCCTTCATATCTGAAAGAGAGCTTAGCTGGATACATTATTCTAGGCTGGTAGTTCCTTTCACTTAGTAGCTTAAATTTTTGATTCCATTCCTTTCTGGCTTGTAAGGTTTGCGCTGAGAAGTCCAATGATAATCTAATGTGTTTACCTTTATAAGTTACCAGTTTTGTTTTTTGGCTGCCCTGAGAATTCTATCTTTGTCATTGATTTTTGATAACTTTAATACAATATGTCTTGGTGAAGGCCTTTTTGAGTTGAGATAATTGGGTGTTCTGTTGACATCTTGAATTCCAAGTTCCAGCTCATTCCTCAGATTTGGGAAATTCTCATTCACTATGTGTTATTTATCTCCAGAAGATTTATTTTGTTCTTTTTGAGGGTTTCAATCTCCTTGCTCTGCTCATCTAGTTGTTTTTTTAAATTCCTGTAATTGTTGATATGACTCGTTTCGGAACTCATTGAGTTTTTTCAGAAGTACATTCTGAATCCTCTGTTATTTAAGTTGCATATTTCTATGTCTGTAAGTGTATTTTCTGAAGATTTTTCTCTTTCTTTCTGAAATGCCTTGTCACCTTGGTTGTTCACAGTGACATGAACACCATGGTTGAAATGGACTATTTCTCTGCCTTGCCATTAATGTAATTTATTCTGTTTTTCTGTTTTCCTCTTTTTTTTTGTTTTCACAAAGAAGGTTTATAATATAAAGGTCTCTCTTTAGCCTGTTTCAGAGAAGGCGCTTTTCTTTTGGTTTCTAGTAGGTGGCGTCTTAGCCTCTTGGATCCCTACTTATATAAAGCCTTAAAACACCTTTTAAAAAAATTTTCTTGTAGATATTTAATCATGCTCGCTATCCTCAGTTTCAGTCCCTGTCAGTGTCAACGACAGTCTCAGCAGAATTAGCTCAGATTCCCCTTGAGTTCTGCAGTGACCAGTCTTGGAGGATATGGGGGGACGGTCCCTCTGGGTAGGGAGTTGGGGGCTATAGCTCAGCCTTGGTTTTGTAACTGGGGCTGGTAGAAATCAACTGTTGTTTCTCTGTGTCCCGACCTGCTTCTCTGTCTTCTGCCTTGATGACTGGGCCCTTCTGCACAGTGCAGGGGGCTCACAGCAGTCCCAGGCAGGGTTGATCGGGCAAGTTACTGCACCTTCACCCCACCCCTCCTCCTGCAAGGAGCTCCAGAGACTGTGAGAGTTAGCTTCTTTGTTTCTCCCAGTCCACCACCCGACACTAGAGGTTCTTACCTGTGGTAGCTCTTATGCACAGATCCCAGGCTAAGACGTGCTGGTGTGCAGTTTGGGTGTTTTTTGTTGAGTTTTAGATGTTCAGATGTTGTTTCAAGGAGAGAGATCTGAGGATGTCTCTCACTCTGCCATGTTTCTGCCTGAATGTAATTTTTCTTTTTAAAAGAATTGTGTGTATTATCTACCTTCTCTTTCTTCTTTCCAACTTCTCCTGCCTCCTTGTTATATAAATGAGCCAATAATGGCCTTGGTATTTTGCCACTAGGTTGTTTGTTTCTTCACCACAGATTGAGACCCGTGAGTATAAAAGCCTGTTGGTACCAAACTCAAATCTTTATACATACGATAGTTTTAGACATAGCCCAAACAAGCAGATTTCTAGCCAGTTAAAGCCAGTGTGTGTGTGTGTATGTGTGAAAGAAATAGATTTATTCTCACATATAAAGCAGTCAGCCCACAAGACCCTATACAATAGTTGCACAGAGTCCTGGAAAAATGCATCTCTCTAAAGGCAACTCAGTGTAGTTAAGGCATACCTTGAGAAACTGCCTAAGGTCTGCTGGGCTGAGATAAGATAAATCTGAGGTTGTGAAGACAATGGCTGCTGCTGCCCTTCAAGCTCCGACCCAGAGACACCTGCCATGCTGTTGAATAGCATGACCTACACATGTAAGCTCCTGTTCTGATTCCCTTACTCTCTGGGGAGTTCCCCTGCCCTTCTCTTGTTATGAGTGATGGTTTCTTGTGCAGTAGCCTTCATATAATCTCATGCCATGAGGAACTTCTCCGCATGAAATCCTGTCAAAGTGGCACCAGATAAAACTTGTGTGTGCTACTGTAACCCTTGGTTATGTCTTCTTTAATGAACTCTGAAATTCTTGAACTCGCTCTACTCTTCTATCCAAAAGCTATTCCATATATCCTTGAGATAGTCAAGTATGAAAATGGGACAATTCACTAACATCACAAAATTCAGAAAGTGGTAACCACAGAGTAACTTCTAAACATCTGTAAAAGATAGCCTTAGTGATGGCAGAAATGCTAGTGACAGCATTTTGGATTCATGGAAGCCAGAAGATAGCTTTCAATCGGAAGAGATGAGGCTTCACGAAGGCTGAGCTCAGTTAAAATCAAAACCCTGAGAGTTATCTGGAAATAGTTGCTATTTAAAATATGTGTATATAGGCAGAATTAGCAATTCTGGTCCTCACATTCTGGAGAATCATACAAGCAGTTTTTGTTATAGAAAAGTAATTATGTTTGTTAGAAATTATTTGGTTGAAAGGAGCACAAATCTGCTCAAATTATCACAAGTCAAGCATTAGAATTTATTTTCTTATACCTCTAGAATGGGAGGTACAACCAGACCCCATGTGGGGCTACACTCAGGAACTGAAGAGACTGGTAGAGTCCTAACCTTCAGTACTTCAGAATGTTGTTGTATTTAAAGATAGGGCCTTACAGAGTTAATTAAGGTATAATGAAATCATGTCAGTGGGCTCTAATCCTATGACTTATGTCATTGTGAGAGGATTAAGACACACAGACACACATGGCAGGAAGACCACGTGAGGACACACAGTGAGGCAACAACCATGTATAAGCCAAGGAGAGAGGCCTCAGAAGAAACTAGCCCTGCTGACACCTTGATTTCTGGCTTCCAGAACTGTGACAATATGTTTCTGTTGTTTAAGCCCCCCAATTGGGATTCTTCATTATGGCAGCCCTAGAAAATTCATACACAGAGGTTACATGTTTATGAGCCCCTCCTCTGTGGATCCCATAATCCCTTTTCTGCTCCTCTCAGCTCCATTGCCTCATTTATCTGCGTCTACAGATGGCTTTCTCTGACATGGCGTACGTGCAACAAAGATGGTCTTACCAGCCTTGATTCCAGGTGATCACTCTCAGTTCTGTTGCCTCAAACCAATGATCTGGAGTCTCCACAAAAGAGAACCTGACTAACCCAGTTGGGTTAAATGTCCATCCAGGTATAACAAGACCTGTGGCTGTAGGAACAGGAGAGTCACGTGTGCCAGTGTGGAAATCTGGCCATCCCTATTCACTTGATGTCAGTAATAAGTACTGATATGGGGCTAGGGGCAACAGGCATCCCAAGGAATGAGCTACTCTAGTTATTTTAAGCAAACCTTAGAGGCTAAAGTATAACTATCAGACAAACCCAGCACAATATAACCCTTTGGGGCTGGACCAAACTTCTTGTATTGCCATCCTCTTAGCTGGTAAATGGACAGTAAAAAGTAATGGAGAGAGGACATAGCCCTAGCAGCTTATTCCAAAAAGCCTGGAGACCATTAGATATATAAGAAGTTTGTGTTGACTTTTAACCAAAAGCAGAGAAAGAGCACCATTGAGCCACACATACACATACACACATATGCACACACACATGCATGCATGGACACATACATGTACACACATACCCTCAGCTGTTGTTTGTGATTTTTCTTTTAAATTTAAATGTAAACAAAATGCACGAACATGGGGATAGAATAAAAAGGAAATAGCCAGTGTGATTTTTGCTCTCGTGTCCCCTAAGAGTGGACAGAGATCCCAAATCTGAATTAAGGTAGTCCTATGTCCTTGGAAAATTCTAGTTAAGCAAGTATACATGCTTTTTTTTTTTCAAAAAAGCAAAATTAGAAAATGTAAAGGTATTAATTAATGTAATTAGTTTTTAGATTACAGAAATTTAACAGGAACAAGCTTTAACAGAAAAGAGAAATTTATTTTAGGATCCGGGCATGTCACATAGAAACCACAGAGAGAAATGCAAGTGGACCCCCAGGGATGAATCAGAACTAGGGACTCAAATGCCATCAAGATCTTCTCTCACCTTTCAGCTATGCCTCTCTCTGGTGTCAGTTTCTTTGGTTATCTCTTGTTCTCTCTGTTTCTCAGTTCAAAGAGGAGGAAAAAGCTGTTATCTGCAGCACCCAGAAAGAATGAATATAAATATACACATCTTTGTTCTACTGCCAAATTTCCAGGGAAGGCCTCTGATTGTCCTGGTGTGGGTCTGTGTTCCATTTTTAATAGTCTCGTGCTCTACCAACTAAGCTAGCCGGGCACCTGTGTTCCATCTTTAGACCAATGGAGAATGGCAACAAAAGTGGCATCACCTGAGAACAAGGCAGCTCTGATGTACCCAGATTCACAGACAGGGAGACCAATTACAGCAAAATGCAGACAAGTGGTTGGGATGGCGTGGGCAGTGAGCTGGGGAGACAATTACATCTGTCTGCTTCCACAAACAGGCAAAAAGAGAGGAAAGACTTATAATCACACCATTTAAGGATAATAATAGGAACATTCGAGTACTTTTTTTTCCTCAAAGAGAATACTTTCTATTCACACTTTAAGATAGAAATAGTGGTAGGATAGTGTGGGAGTTTTACATTTTCTTCTAATATTTTTATGTAATTTCTAAATTCTCACATGAGTCAACTTTTATCATTTGAAAAACAACCTATATTTAAAAGTAATAAGAGCTATTTGGGAAGACATCAAGTTTTTCAAAGTTTTATTTCTGTCTTCTGAATATTTGTAACCTGTGTTTTGAACAGACATGATTCATGGGGTATCATTATAAAATAATTTTGTTGTATCTGTCACTGTTTTTTTAAACCTATTCAGTGAGACTGGTTTTTCTCTATATCTGGATAAAAATTCTGGCAGCTCTATAACTTTGTAAGTTGTTCTTAAGTAATGCAAATCCTCTCAATACAGAAATGAGCATTTCTAGTCCTCTGAAATTTTCTAAATTCAAATTTGATTTAATTGAGGGGATTTTCCTCTACCAGGTAGAAAGCCTACAGTTTGGGAAGGAAGTGCTTCTCTCTTTCCCCATCGAATGTTTTATTTCTTCCCAAACTTCTCCAGTTTGCTAACTATGGCTCTTGATTGTAGGGTTGGGGGTTCCATGGGGAGAATGAGAAGATAAGAGGAGGAATGATCAGGATTAAATTGATACTGTCATGAGTTGGCTGCTTGCTCTCTGGTGCTGGCAGATGTTTAAGGCTGAGTCCTTGTCGTGAAAGCATTTGTATAGGGCCCTCAGAGGCCTTTCTCCAACCATTCATGAGGGTAGGCGTCTCACACTTGCAGTTCTCTAATTGGGGGATATAATTTCCTTCTGGCTCATTGTGTTTCACTCAAAGCCATGGAAGTCCAGCAGTACTTGAGGCTCTTTGTCCCTGCAGGTGGCCCTCTTGGACAAGACCTAGCCCATAATGGCTTTCTCACAGGTGGGGCTCATGTCTGGTCCACAGGAAACATTCATGCCCCTTTCCTCAAGCATGCAGGCTTCCCACACAGCCTCCTCTCCCTTCCCTCAGCTATTGGCATAGTTACTGCATCTCTCACCCTTTAGACTTCTCATGTGGGGATCAGACTCCAGTTTCCTGGACCCCGACCACATGGAACACAAACCAAGCTCTCCATGTGGTCCCTTTCATGCTTCTCTCAGTAGCTTCAGTTGAGGGCAGCATCTTCCGTTCCTCCCTTCAGGGGCTGGGACTTAAAGCCCATTAACAGCTCTCCCTAAAAGTCCTAGAACACATTTCTCCAGTCTCCACACATTCTGACCCTTCATATAGGTGAGGGTTAAAATTTCTCACCACCTACCCTAAAAGTTAGTATTCTTATTTGGAACCTCTGTTTGGTCTATGATCTTCCTCATATTAGGGTCTCAGCCAAAACTTATATTGTGATATTCTATTACATACTACAACATGCCCCCTTTTCTTTAATTTAATTAACTAATTAAATAAATAAATAACTATTGATTCACCCCTCAAAGCTGTTTTCTTCACTTGGACATTTTAAAAATGTAACTATACTTTGTTCTCAGTCCATCTATTCTTAAACTTTAGATATCTGAGGGGTTATATCACACTCTGATTTAGAGTTAAAACTGGAAGTGATAATATCTTTCATTTATATGGCACTTTAGAGTTTAAAAAAGAGTGCTTCCAAATTGCTTATTTCTATACTCAATTGTTCAGAAGTAGGAGATATAAAAGAAATGTTAGAAAAAAGATGGAGCTATGAATAATGTATCCCTTTGTGTCCACGTCAAGCAGGTGAGCAAGTGAGCAGGCACATAGAGGATTTGTAACTCTATTGAGATTACTTTTTTATTGTTTGTTTCAAATATTCTTCTGAATTTACTCATTGATGGTCATGCTGTTAAAAAAATCAAACTTTTCTTGTTCTTCCTTGAAAGGAGGCATTCAGAAGACTTTCGGGTTAAACTTAGTGATGCTGTATTTCAATATTGAACAAGTTTGCTGGTGTTAATGGAGTGAAATGACTCCTCTCCTGGTGATACTTTCAAGGAGTGTTCCACACACGTGTCATAATACCAAGCGAAGCTGCCCCAAGCAGAGTGTTTGCAAGAAGGGTAGGGGCCCAAGCCACTTCTTACTCAGACAATACACATTGCTTTTACTGCTGCCTTAATTTCATTTCCAAAGTCTGAAGTTACTGCTCCATACTGGGACTAATCATTTTATTTTGGAATAATAGTTTGATAATGATGGAACTGTGGCTTTGTCTCCAAAAAAGCTGATTAAAAAAAATCTCTCATCTTATTCTTTTTTTCTTTTTTCTTTTCCTTCTGTCCCTCTCTCTCTAGTTCTATTCTGTTTTCTACATAAACCAGCCACTTTAACTTTGGCCCAGCTAAAGACACCTATCTTATCATTTGTCTGGTGACTGAACCTCTATTTTTTTCCCCATTGGGGAGAAAAGAGGCTTAAAGCTTTGGCTCAAAGCTTTGATGACCACAAACTAAAGTGTGCCTCCTCTTCCAATTGACTTCCTCCTTGTGCCTGGGCATAAAACACAGAAAGTCCCCTGCAACCCCTCCAGACATTCCAGACATGGTCCCTTACCACAGGAAGCCACTCAGCCTTTTTGAAGAAGTGGGCTAATATTTTCATTTATCTCCTGATGACTTCTTCAATTTCTTAGCTCTTACTATATATTGAAGAAATTTGATGCAAGAAAACAGGTCTCTCTATCAGTAATATGGGACCTATCTAAAACCTCTTGGTCCTGGGAGCCATCAGCCAGCTGGCTGTGCTGTATTCTTTAGTCTGTGTTAGGACACCTCACCAACGCCCATCACCTCCTCTAATCTGCACCCAGGACCACTCTAGCAAACCTGACTCAGCAGCACTTTTCCTTTCAGGCTTATTAGGTATGGAAAAATCCAACCTTGCCATACCTTTTAATGTGACCCGGATCTTTTCACCCAATGTTGTTTTCTCATTTAATTAATTTATTAGTTTATGCAACCAACAAATGTTATTGGGTAAGTCTTCCTGACCCTCCTGTGTTGGCTATTAAATGAAGTCCAGAGAAGGATTCCTGACTTTCAAGAACTCACAGTTCAGAAGAGAATACACCTCTTTCTATATCTGCCTCCTAGCATGCTAAGTATTCAGTGTACTGAATACATCTAGAGCAACTTCAAATCTCCATACCATGTTCTAACTACAGCTGCAGCCACTCGCATGATAGAGGCTCTGAACAGCTTTGTGGAGGAGTGACCTGACAGTATCTTGCATCTTAACAAGACCATGTCAACAGCCTCTCACCTTCTATCCCAGAGCTTCTCGGATGACAGCTTAGGGCTCCTCCATGGGCACCTCCTTAGAATCTATGCATGTATAACCTGGACATGCAGGAGTTAACCCCAGTGGGGTACTCTCAACCAATGGACTACAGGAGCTTCTCTTTTCATTGCTTAGCCAAGAAAGGGAACTGGAAGCAATACCACATCTTGGGAACTAGCAATACCACATTTTGGGAACCTTGATGACAACTAGCACTGCCATCAAAGACAAAAGATGCAGGGATTTGAGCCCCATCATATCCTGTTGAATTCCATGTTTGTTTCTTGTACAACTTAGGTGTATCATAGCATATGCCAGTAGATTACTGCAAATTACACAAATACTATCCAATTGCAATGGTTGTAAATTCATACGTACGTACATACATACATACATACATACATACATACATACATACTTTTCTTGGAGCAGATTAACTCCTATTTTGGTACTCAGCATGCAGCCATTGATCTGGCAAATGGGTTTCTCTTAATGGTTATCAATAGAAAAGATAAAAAGCAGTTTACTTTTATAGAAAAGTATATCAGTAATTTCTTGAGCTATTCTTTTCTCTGTCATAATGTAATCTGTGGGAACACTGACTATCTTGACTTTCTACAAACCATCATGCTGGTCTACTCTATTGATAATATCCAGCAAATTGGACCTGGTGAATATAAACTGGCGAGAACTTTAGATGCCCTAGTGAAATACAAGTATGGCTGAGGATGAGAGATAAATGTCAAAAAGATTAAAGAATCTGACACTTTGGAAAAGATTTTAGGGATGTAATGGTTTGGTGAAAGAAGGGAAATCCCCTCTAAGGAAAAGGGGAAGTGGCTGCTCCTTGCATCTTCTACCAGTTAAAAAACAAACAAACAAGGCACTTAGTGAGACTCTTTGGATTGTGGAGATATAGCACATCCCATACTTGGGAATACTACTTTGATCTATTTATTGGGTAACTCAGAAGACTACCACTCTTAAGTGGGGTTCAGAGCTAGAGAGGGCTCTATGGAAGGTTCAGGCTACCCTTCCATCAGACTATTTTACTCAGCAGAACATTTCCATGAGAAATCTTTACAGTTCTGAAGTAATGCCAGTCTGAAGAAGATAACTACTTGGCATTTGAAATACAACTCCTGGTGTGCTATTACACCCCAGTAGATACTTCCTAACCAGACGTACCTACAGGACCAGAGCTGACCATCATGAACTGGTATTATCAGATCTGCCACATTATAAACCTAGAAAGTAAAGCTGCATTTCGGGTCAGCTCAAGTAGGTTCAGAAGAGTTATGTATTATATAAACAGGTGGCCCAGAATCTCATGGTAATAACCTCTGTGACAGCAATGCTTGTGTCCCAACTCAAACCTGTGGCTTAATAAGGTTGAGGTGTTTCTATCATTAGGTGGTAGAAGAAGAGAATCTTTAGATCTGGTTTATAGATAGTTTATCATGAAATTTTGGTGTTAGGCAAAAACAATTGCTGCTATACTACAGCCTTGCTTAGGAGCAGCTTCTAGGGCAGTAGGATAAGAAATCCTACCAGTGGGCTGCAAGCGACATTCTTTGTTGTTCTCTTGTGTGGAGACATCATCAGAGGTATGGGTACACGCAGAATCTTTTGCAGTGGCAAATGCTTGGCTAGTTGATTGGAGGCCAAGAAGAATAAGACTTGGACTTTATGTGAACTAAAGAAATTAAAGGTCTTTGAGTTATAAAGATGAGCTAAAATATTGTAGAGACACTATTTTTGCATCGACAGGTATAAGAACTAGAAAGGTCTATGACCTATATGCTTAGAGCTGAGATCCAGAGCTTGAGCTATGAATAGTACTGTATCATAATCTCCTATTAGCAGGAAATATGGCTGTCTAATATGTACTGTCAGATTAACAGATTCCTGCCACTGAAAAATTGTTACATCTGTCACAGGGGGACTTTTTCATGTAGGGTAGTAGTTGATTTTGGGTTTCATAGAGCTCACAGAAGAGGCCTTATGAACTACTTTGTGCCTACTCACAAATAAATGTTTATTTGTTTAATATTTCTATGTGTGACGGAATCTGTTTTGAGATATACTTTTATGATAATCTAGCAACAATGTTGTAGGTAACCTTCACCCAACTTAAATGTTATGGTGGTTATATTACATACTAAAAAGCAACAAGGGTCCTGTATGGCCATATTAACTTAGGAAGTTTGTAACATAAGTAACTGGGCAAGGATTTGGGCCCTGGGCTTGAAATGGCCAAGGGGAAAGTGGATAGGACTGTTAGAAAAACTTGATGAATTCAAAATATCCAGGGAAACTTTGGTTTATTAAAATTATTAGTCAAAATCTGAACAAATTTCAAATTTATTACTAGAAAATAAAAGTAATTAAAACAGTGTAGGACTGATACAAGGATAGACAAACAAATAGGGCAGAAAAAAGATCCCAGAAGCATAGAAGCATACATATGGACATCTGATTTGTGACAGAGGTATACTATGGGACAGTGACAAAAGGACTGTATTTTCAAAAAACAGACCTAAGACAATTGGGCATCCATATGGCCATAAAGTGAAATTACACCCTCAACTTACACTATCCATAAAAATAAATTTCAAGTGGATTAAACTTAAATGGAAAGATAAAACTATAAATGGCTTTACAAGTTTATTTGGGAGAAAATCCTCATGACCTCAAAAAAGAAAGAATTTTCACACAAAACACAAAAAGTTCTATGCATACAGGAAAAGATGATACTTTGACTAAATTTAAAATGAGACATTTGTGTACATACAGAATATCTAAAAAAAATGATTGTAAATCAACAAGAAAAAGAGAGACTACCAATATCAAAAATGGGCAAAAGACTTGAACAGACATTTTATAAAAGGTATTCCAAATGTCAACTATTGTATGAAAAGGCACTCACACTTCTTGACAATAAATAAAATAGAAATTAAAACCATGATGAAATACCACTACACACTGATCAGAAGGGCAATAGTGGACTTGCAATGTCCCTTCTATCATAAATTCAAATACACATGTCTCTTTTTCTAGACACTTTATTCCAGAGACCCTCTGTTTTATCTGCCCAGAGAATACATCTTCTGTCTTCTGCTGGGATGAGAGAGAGGGAGTTTCCACTGCACAGAATTAAGAAGAAGTTGGGAATTTTTTCACTAAACATGCAACCATTCTCATTTATTCCTCACTAATGCTGTAATTCCCAAGTCCTTCGAAAATCCTTTGGTATACAGTTGGCCTGCATCAGTGCATGAGTGGATTCAACCAACCTAAGATTAAAATATTTAAAAAAATTATATTTGTTGCTGATGTGTACTGTGTAGTTAGGCCTATGATGACTGAGTCTGCATTAAACCTTTCTTCTTGTTTTATTCCCTAAACAATATAGTATAACAACTATTCATATGGTATTAGGTATTAAAGCAATCTAGACATGATTTAAAGTATATGGGAGGATGAGTGTAGGTTATGGCAAAATACTACACCATTTTATATAAGGGACTTGAGCATCTTCAAGTTTTGGTATCCAAGGGAGTCCTGAAACCAATCTCCCCAGCTTTCTCCATTGCTACATAAGATTCAATTTCCTTGGGTTTACTAAGTCACTTATCACTCTTCCACTTGCTTTTACCATCCAAATTTTGTTGTCACTTTTTTTATACTTGGAGGATTATTTCTTAAAAAAAAAATCCCAACTCTTTATTATCATCTTAGTGAGATTTCAGAAGGAAGAGAATGTCTACAAATTAATTTCCTATCTCTGAATAAATCTTTAGACAAATGTTTTTAAACTAAGTCAAGAAAGAATCAAAGTATGGTGCCTCTGACTCAGTTTCTTATTGTCAACAGAATAACAAAAACTGCACAAAATAAATTATTTTATTATCCATTTAAATAAAAATTTCAGTCATTACTATTTTCTTAATTTCTCATTTCAGCTCACACATAGCAGAAAACCTTGATGAGTGTCCAAGTTTTTTGTCAGAAGAACCACACAAGAATCAACCAAATTTTCTGACCTTAAGGTAGACTGTGGTCAATCTCAGGGGCACCATCCCTCTAGGCTAATTCAGAGAAAGTGAAGTTTCTCTTTACATGGAAGTGTAGGGAGTTTGTACATTTGTTCAAAGTATGTCTTGGATGTTTATAATACAAATGTAGTTTATTATTTTATTTTAATATTTTATTTTATTATTTTATTTTATTTTATTTTATTTTATTTTATTTTATTTTATTTATTTTATTTTAATTTTACATCTACAGCACCTGGTATTCCTAGGTGGTCTCTCATCCAAGTACTAACCAGGCCTGACCCTGCTTAGCTTCTGAGATCAGATGAAATTGGGTGTGTTCAGGGTGGCACAGTCATAGGCAATTTATTTTTTTTTAATGACCTGAACTTTCTGCATAGGGGAAGGAGCCAAACTTTATTCAGTTCTGTCTAGTTAACTTTGGAAATGTTTAGTTATTCCTCACAATATATTCTGTCTAGGCAGACTTCTCTAGTCCTAGCTTTTCCTCCTTCATCTCCAGTGTATCTGGTTAGTGGAAGGACGTACAGTGATTTCTCTGCAGATGGGGAGCCTTGGATTTCCTGAGGCCTCTCATGTGGAAATTCATGGTGAAGAACTCTGGACCATTTCTTAAGTCTACATGATGCTTCCAAAAGGCATCAAACCATCTCCTTTTGGCTGGCCAGGCCCTACCTTGCTTCTCAATGGTTAATGAAATCTGGGTAGATCCTGAGTAATTTTTTAAAATAATTTTTTTATTTTTTACTTGCAGTTGGCATTTAATATTATATTAATTTCAGTTGTAAAAAATGATTAGGCATTTATACAACTTACACAGTGATCACCCCAATAAATCAGTACCCTTCTGTCATCATACATAGTTATTACATTATTATTGACTATATTCTCTATGCTATATTTTATAATCCCATGACTGTTTTGTAACTACCAGTTTGTACTTTTTGATTCTTTTCCCTTTTCATGCCCTCAACCCATCCCTCATATGGTATCTATGTTCTCTGTATCTATAAGTTTGTTTCTGTTTTTTTAAATTGTTGTTTATTATGTTCTTTAGATTCCATATGTAAGTGAAATTATATGGAATTTGTCTTTCTCTGACTAACCTACTCCACTCAGCAAAATATCCATGTTGTTGCAGATGGCAAGATTTCATTTTTTCTTAAGGCTGACTAATATTCCACTGTATATATGTATTATCTCTTCTTTATCCATTCATCCATTGAGAGACACCCAGGTTACCTTCATATCTTGGCCAGTGCAAAAAATGCTGCCATGAACATATGGATTTATATAGATTTATATAGATTTATATATCCCTTTGAAGTAGTGTTTTGGGTTTCTTTGGATAATTCAGAAGTGGATTTCCTGGGTCCTTCTTTGTTTCTTTTTATAGCCTTTGTTTTAAATTCTATTTTGTTTGGTATAAGTATTCCTAACCCAGCTCATTTTTTTTTTCAAAATTTTCATGAGATATCTTTTCTCATTCATTTACTTTCAGTTTGTGTGTGTCTTTTGATCTGAAGTGAGTCTCTTATAGGCAGCATATGTAAAAGTTTTATTTTCTTATCCATTCAGCCACACTATATTTTGATTGGAGCATTTAATCCACTTATATTTAAAGTAATTGTTGATAGATATGTACTTATTGCCATTTTATTATTTGTATTTTTAATCCTTCTACTTCTTTAAGAAGCCCCTATAACATTTCTTTTTAAAAAATAATTATTTAATTTTTTCTGGTTAACATTGGTTAACAAAATCCAATAAGTTTCAGCTATACACTTTATAAGGCACATATGTATTTACACTTTGTGTTCACCTCTCATAGATTTCTTTCTGTCACCACATATTTGACCCCCTTTACCACATCTACCTCCCCCCACCTACTTTCTGGTAACCACTAGTCTGTTGTCCATGTCCATGAGTCTTTGTTTATTTGTTGCTCATTTGTTGCTTTTAAGTTTATTTGTTGCTCATTTGTTGCTTTTAAGTTTATATCCCACATATAAATGATATCATGTGATTTTCAACTTTTCTGTCTGGCTTTAGCATGATTATCTCGAGGTCAATCCATGTTGTTACAAATGACAGTATTTCATCTTCTTATGGCTGAGTAATATTCCATTGTATATATGTACCACAGCTTCTTTAGCCAATCATCTATCATAGGACACTTCAGTTGCTTCCATGTCCTGGCCACTGTGGATAATGTTGCTATGAACATTGGTGGATATCAGTTTTCAAGTCTTTGGGGGTAACTATCCAGTAGAGGGATTGTTGGATCATATGGTAGATCATTTCTTAGGTTTTTAAAATGTTTTATTTATTTATTTTATTTTCCCCAAAATTTATTTATTTTAATTAATTTCAAGTATACTGTACATTGGTTAGACATCTATATAGTTCATAAAACAATTCCCCCAATTTCTCCTTTCCTCCCTTGACACTCCACCTAGCCAATGTATTAATGCTAATTGCATTCCTTATGCCATGCTACCCATCCCTGTGGCCATCCATCAACTATTAATTTGTACTTCTTTAACCCTTCACCCCATTCTCCCAGCCCCCAAATCCTCCTCTTCTTTGTCTGTCATCAAATTGTCCACTATATTTGTGAGTCTGCTTATGATTAGTTTGTTCTTTTTATTCCTTAGATTCTGCATATAAGTGAAATCATGTAGTGTTTATCTTTCTCTGACTTAAATAACCTCTAGATCCATCAAAGCAGTATCTTTTTCATCCTCTCTCTTTTAGTCTATGTGTGTCTTTTAATCTGAAGTGAGTCTCTTACAGGCAACAGGTAGGGGTCTTCTTTTCCTTTCCATTCATCCACTCTATCTTTTAGTTGGAGCACTTCATTATTTTCCATTTGAGGTTCTTACTGATAGGAATGTAGTTGTTACCATCCTTTATTCCTGTTTTTAAAAGAAGTCCTTCTAACATTTCCTGTAATATTGGCTTGGTGGTAATAAATTCCTTTGGCTTATTTTTGTATGGAAAGCTCTTTATCTGTTCTTCAACTCTAAATGATAGCTTTGCTGGATAAATTATTCCTGGTTGTAGATCCTGGGTCTTCCTCCTGTCTAATATTTTTTGTCAAACTCTTTTGCTCTGCATAGTTTCTTTTGAGAAATCAGAGTTTTATGGGTGTTCCCTTGTAAGTCACTATCTGCTTTTTCTCTTGCTTCTTTAAGGATTTTTTCTTTGTATTTAACCTTTGGCATTTTAATTATAATGTGTCTTGGTGTGGGCCTCTTTGAATTCCTGATTTTTGGATTTTCTGAGCTTCCTGGGGTTTTATGTTCATTTTCTTCACCAGGTTAGGGAAGTTTTCCAAACTTATTTCTTCAAACAGTTATTAAACATCTTGATTGTCTTCAGTTATGCCAATCAGACAGATATTTAGACCCTTAATAGTGTCGCATATGCTCCTTAAATTATATTTATTAGCGTGGCATCTTTTTTCTTGCCATTGTGATTGTGCGTCCTTGGCTTTCCCATCCTCTAGATAGGGCATTTGATCCTTTTCTTTATTCACTTTTTTATTCGCCTGTTTATTCTATTTAATATACTTCTCATCTCAGATAATATGTTCTTTATTTCAGACTGGTTCCCTTTTATAATTTCCATTTTCATTTTTATATTTTTAATGAAGTTCTCACTGAATTTATTTATACTTCTCAAAGTTTATTGAGTATCTTTATAGCCAGTGTTTTGAATTCTGCATCTGTTAGATTACTTGAGTTCATTATATCCCATTTAGGCTGCTTTTCTGTGTCTGTTTCTATGTACTAAGCAAAGCTCTTAAGTCTCCCAGTCTTATTAGTGTGGATTTGTGAAGTAGGTATCCAGTGGTACAGTCCTGAGAGGGGTTCAGCTGCAGGCCAACATTAGCCCAAGGCTCTGCCCCTCTTGGGCCACCTGTTAAGATTTAGCAAGCAATCCACAGATGCTGTGCATATAGTTGCCTCAAAAGGCCACACCAGAAACCTAGACCAGCTGCCTTCAGTGTGAGTCTAGGCTCTGCTCAGCAGAGAGCACCTGACTCGCTGAGGATATACCTGGATGTGGCTTGTGTGTGGGGGCTGCGTGTTGTGGGAGGTGAAGTTTCAGGGAATCCTCTGGGTGGAGTGACCTTTTTTGTTCAGTTGATGACTTCTTGGCTCTGGCAGGGCTGTGTCTGCGCACTGGGAGGTGGGGAGGGCTCAACAGGAGATAATGGATATCTCCAGCACTTTAGTACTGAGCGAGTCTCACCTGGGCCCTCATTCCGACAATCTTCCCTGTAAGTCCCTGGTGCCCTCTGAGCTCAGCCGAATGGGCACTGGTGCTCAGAGAAAGCAGGTCTGTCACCATGAAAATTTGCTGGACAGGGCCTCTTTAAGAGGCATCAGCCGCTGCCGCAGCTTGTGTCTGACTCAGCTGCTGGAGACTGGGCTGCCTCGCGTCCTCGCCCCGTTCTACCTTTTGCTGTTGCAGGGTGATTTCTTGGATTTCTTCATAGCTGTATGGCTTGTTTATATAGATCTCAGTTGATTTTTCCTTGCTGCTGCTCCTTGTTTTCATCACAACTTTGATTTGGTCACCAGAGGAATGAAAGAGCCTCTATCATCTACATCATTTGTTTTAGTCCTTCTCAGTTTTTTTTTGAGGAAACTCTATATGGAGAACACTATGTTCTCCGTAGTGGCTGTACCAATTTGCAGTCCCACCAGTAGTGTATGAGTATTCCTTTTCTTCCGCATCCTCTCCAACATTTGTTATTGCTTGTCCTGTCGATTATAGCTATTCTATCAGGTCTGAGATGGTATCTCATTGTGGTTTTGATTTGCATTTTCCTAATTTCTAGTGATGTTGAGCATCTTTTCATATATTTGTTGGCCATTTGTATGTCCTCTAGGGAGAAGTATCTGTTCAGGTCCTCTGCCTATTTTTTGATTGGATTGTTTGTTTTTTCTGTTGTTATTGAGTTGTGTGAGTTCTTTGTATATTTTAAATATTAGGTCCTTATCGGAGGCGTTGCTTGCAAATATATTTTCCCATTGAGATGATTGTCTCTTTATCTGGTTGACGATTTCTTTTGCTGAGTAGAAGTTTTTAGTTTAATGTAGTCCCATTAATTTATTTTTGCTTTTGCTTCCCTTGCTTTTGAGGTCAAATTCATAAAATCATCTTTAAGTCTAAGGTCCTTGTGTTTCGTTCCTATGTTTTCTTTTATGCATTTTATTGTTTCAGATCTTTTATTTAGGTCTTTAATCCATTTTGAGTTAATTTTGGTGTGTGGTGATAGACAGTAGTCTAGTTTCATTCTTTTGCAGGTGGCCTTCCAGTTTTCCCAGCACCATTTATTGAAGAAGCTTTCCTTTCTCTACTGTATGTTTTTGGCTTTTTTGTCAAAAATTATTTGCCCATATAAACACGGGTTTACTTCTGAACTCTTGATTCTCCTCTACTGGTCCATGTGTCTGTTTCACTGCCTATACCATGCCGTTTTGATTACTGTCACTCTGTAATATAATTTGAAGTCAGGCAGAGTGAGGCCTCCAGCTTCGTTCTTTTTTCTCAGGATGTCTTTAGCAATTTAAGGTCTGTTATGCTTCCATACAAATCTGATGGTTTTTTTGTTCTATTTCTTAAAAAAATGCCAATGGGATTTTGATGAGGATTGCATTAATTCTGCATAATGTTTTAGGTAATATGATCATTTGAACTATGTTGATTCTTCCAATCCAAGAACATAGAGTATCTTTTCATTTCTTTATATCTTCTTTGATTTCTTTTAATAGAGTCTTGCAGATTTCATTATATAGGACCTTCACAAGTTTTGTTAGATTTATTCCTAGGTATTTTTTTTTGTTGTTGTTGTAATTGCAAAAGGAACTGTTTTTTCCACTTCTTTTTCTGACACTTCAATATTAGAAAAGCTATGAATTTTTGAATGTTGATTTTGTATCCAGAGACTTTATTGTATTTGCTTATTGTTTCTAGTAGTGTTCTTGTGGCGTCTTTAGGGTTTTCTATATAGAGAATCATGTCATCTGCAAATAGTGACAGTTTGACTGTTTTGTTTCCTATTTGGATGTCTTTTATATCTTTCTCTCTTGCCTGATTGCATTCCCTAGGCCCTCCAATGTTATATTGAATAAGAGTGGTGATAGTGGACAGCCTTTCCTTGTTCCTGATCTTCGAGGAAAAGTTTTTGGTTTTTCATCATTAAGTATAATGTTGACTGAGGTTTTGTCATTGATGGCCTTTATTATGTTAAGTTTCTTTCCTTCTCTACCGATTTTAAGTGTTTTGATCATAAATGGATGCTGTACCTTTTCAAAGCCGTCTTCTTCACTTATTGATATAATCATAAGATTCTTATTTTTTAATTTGTTTATGTGGTATATCACATTAATGGTTTTGCATATGTTGCACCGTTCCTGTGCCCTTGGGATTTAGTCCACTTGATTGCGGGGTATAATCTTTTTAATATGTTGCTGTATTTTGTTTGCTAGTATCTTATTTAGGATTTTTACATCTGTGTTCATGAGAGATGTTGGTCTGTATGTAGTCTTCTTTTTTCATGTTATCTTTATCAGGTTTGGTATTAGAGTAATATTGGCCTCATGAAATGAGTTGGGAAGTACTGCCTCCTCTTCATTTTCTGGAAGAGTTTGAGGAGAATAGGTATTAAATCTTCTTTGCTTGTTTTATGAATTCACTGGTGAAGCCACCTGGTCCTAGACTTTTACTTTTTGGTAGATTTTTGATGATAGTTTCAATTTCCATACTGCTGATTGGTCTATTTAGATTTTACAAATCTTTTTGATTCAGTCTAGAAAGTTTGTATTTTTTTAAATACTGGTTTATATTTCTATAAACCAGGTTATTATATTTGGTGTTATATACTTTTTCATAGTATTCTTGTATGAATCTTTGTATTTCTGTGGTATCTGTCATAATTTCTCATCTTTCATTCCTAATTTTGTTTATTTGTGTCCTTTTTCTTTTTCTTTATAGAGTCTAGGCAGGGATTTGTCAATTTTATTAACCTTCTCAAAGAACCAGCTCTTAGCTGCATTTATTATTATTTTTTGTTTTTAATTTTATTTATTTCTGCTCTAATTTTGATTATTTCTTTTCTTCTACTGACTTTAGACTTCATTTGTTCTTCCTTTTCTAGTCTTTTAAGTTGAAGCATTAGGTTGTTTATTTGGGCTTATTCTTGTTTTTGGAAATAGGCCTGTAATGATATGAACTTTCCTTTTAGGACCGCTTTTGCTGTGTCCCAAAAGTTTGAAATGTTGAACTATCATTATCATTTGTATCTACATATATCTTGTTCTCTCTTTTTACTTCTTCCCTGACCCAGTTATTCTTCAGTAGCATGTTGTTTAATCTTCATGAATTTGTGGTTCTTTCTGATTTCTTTTTGCAGTTGACCTCTAGTTTCAGAGCATTATGATCAGATAATATAGTTGGTATAATTTCAACTTTCTTATATTCGTTGATGCTATCTCTGTGTCCCAGGATTTGGTCAGTCTTTGAGAATATTCCTCTAACACCTGGTCTTCCTAGGTGATCTCCCATCCAAATACTAATCAGGCCTGAACCTGTTTAGCTTCTGAGATCACACAGGACTGAGCTTGTTCAGGAAGGCATGGCTGTAGTGTCCTCTAGCTTTTTTTTTTTTTTTTTTTGGTCTGGGAAGCTCTTTTTCTGTCCTTCGATTCTAAATGATAGCTTTTCTAGGTAAATTAATCTTGGTTGTAGGTTCTTGTATTTCATCACTTTGAATATTTCTTGCCAATCCCTTCTGGCCTGCCAAGTTTCTGTTGAGAAATCAGGAGACAGTCTTATGGGACCCCCCTCGTTGTTAACTAACTGCTTTTCTTTTGCTGCTTTTAAGATTCTCTCTTCACCATTAACTTTTGGCATTTTAATTATGATGTGCCTTGGTATAGGCCTTTTTGGGTTCATTGTGTTTGGGACTCTCGGCACTTCCTGGGCTTGCAGGTCTATTTCCTTCAACAGACTGGTGAAGTTTTGTCATAATGTCTTTGAAGAGGTTCCAATTTCTTGCTCTCTCTTCTTCTAGTACTCTGATGTGGCAAATGTTGATACACTTGATGTTTTCCAGAGGCTTCTTTAACTATCCTCATAGTTTTGGATTCTTTTTTCTTGTTGCAGTTCTGATTGGGTGTTTTCTGTTACCTTAGCTTCCAAATTACTGATTTGATTCTCTTTTTCATCTCATCTACTATTGATTTCCTCTAATGTATTCTTTATTTCAGTTGTTGCCTTCTTCATTTCTGACTTTTCGTGCGTTTTCTATCTCTTAAAATTAAAGTTCTCAATGGGTTCATCTACTCTTCCCCTAAATTCACTGAGCATCCTTATAACCAGTGTTCTGAACTCTGCATCTTGTAGATTGTTTATCTTCACTTTATTTAGTTCTTTTTCTGGAGCTTTGTTCTTTCTTTTAGGAGATGTTTCTTTGTCTCCTGATTTTGGCTGCATCCCGGTGTTTGTTTCTATCTATTACATAGGACTGTAGTGTTTCCTGGTCTTAGTAGAGTGGCTTTATGTAATAGGTGTCCTGTGGGACCTAGTGGTGCAGTCTTCCTGGTCACCTGAGCCAGTGTGTCCCTTATATGGGTTGTGTGTGCCCTCCTGTTGTAGTTGAGCCTATCTGCATGAGGGTGGGAGTGACTGACCCTCAGGCTAATTCATTGATTGGCTGGTAACTATAGTAGAGGAGCTGTAGTGCAGGAGCTGACCTTTAGAGCAGAATTCACTTTAGCAGGGCTCTGGTGCCTGTCGTTTGGGTGTGTTGTCTTTGGGTGTGGCCCTGGGTGGTGCTCTGGCTCAGGATGAAGCTGGGAACTGGGTGTGTAGGCCAGTACCTCCTGGGAGAGGCCCTGCAGCAGGCCAACTTCAGTTACAGCCTATACGCTGCCTGTGGTCACCTGGCATGAGCAACCAAGCAAACTGCAGATGGATTCCACCTGCACTGAGATTTTGTGGTGCCTTAAGAGGCAGGGCCCCATGCCAAGGCCAGCTGCCACTAGTATTGGGCTTGAGGCTGCTTAGCAAGAGGTACAGGGCATGCTGAGGCCAGATGCTGCTTGTTTGGGTGTTGAAAACCTTTACGAAATTTTAGAAAATTTATAGCATAAACCAAGAGGGGCCGTTTATATGGAAAACCCACTGTAAGTGGGTTGGATGAGTCACAAGTTGGTGGGGAGTGATCTCAGGGAATCACCAAGATGAGGCAAACAGTATTAGCCAGGTTGATGGAGATTCAGATATGGCAGCTGACTGCATCTGCAGGCTGGGTGGGTGGAGGGTTCAACAAAGGAAAAATGGCTTCTGCTATTACTTCTCTCTAGGAGAAAGCTGTCTTTTCATCCCTGTCCTGAAGCCAGATAATTCAGTTCTATCTCATATTTTGCTGGCACCTTTTGAGCTGCTGCCTCAGCAACTGGAGCTCAGAGCAAGTGAGTTTGTTAGCAAGTAAGTCAGTGCATGGGCCCTTTAAGAGAAATATCTGGGACTCCCACAGCCCTGTGTCTAAGTCATCCACAATTTCTCTGGTTTTCATAGCCAGAAGTTGTGGTGATGTCTCTTTCCAGCATTGGAACCCTGGGCTGGGGAGCCTGGCGTGGGCCTGGGACCCCTTGCTTCTCTGGGGGGCACTCCACTGCCGAGATATTCCTTTTGATTTTAAACAGCATACACGGTTGTGATACCAGCTTATTCTGCATTTTCACCCCTTCTACCAGTGGCTTCTTCTATATGTCCTTAGTTGTAGGACTCCTGTTCAACTAGACATCAGGTGATTCTCAATGATACCTGTTCTGTAGTTTACTTGTAATTTTGATGTGAGTGTGAAAGGAGGCAAGCACAGCATTTACCTACTTTTCCATCTTGACTAGAATCCTAACTTAAGTAATTTTTTTAAAATTTAATTTTGAGAAGCTGTATTCTCTACAGGCAACTGAATATGGAAAGTTAAATATGTTTTGGCAGCTTCAGAAATGTGTCTGGTAAATTATTGCTGCAAATATATGGCAATTCTTCAACAGGATAATATTAGGTATTAGAAAATCACCCAAGTTCATTAGTTTTTCATATTGACATCTCTTTAACATTTCTTTTCATGTTTACTAGTCAATTTTAACTGTAAATTTAACATAGTTGTAGGAATTAATTTCTATTAGTTGTTCAAAATATATATGACTTCCAAATAATGAAAAGGCTGTAGTTTTTCAATATTATAAAACTTTCTTTTAAGGATATTGTTGTATCTAATGTGAAAAATAAAAAAAATTATTTTGAAATTTAGTTTTGGGTCATAGATGATAGGATCTGTAGTAAAAATGAGTGTTCTATTTTTTTCTAATATATTCTATATTTGAGAAGTTGATTTCAGTGTCAGAAACTGCAATTTGTTTCATCTACATAACATTTTTAAAAAATCACTGCATTTTTCTTCAAAGAATTTCTTAATCCCTTTAATGCTTTCATGGACATTAGTACAGTAAATTTTTGTTACTGCATAACTTTGCTTATAAAATTACTTTTACTTTAAACATGATCCAAATCAGTACTGAGAATATAAAGGTGAAAGTAGCTATTTTAAATCTTATAACTTTGGCTTGTATTCTAGAATGTATATCTTTCCTTATATTTTCAATAATTCCAAAGTGTGTTACTCTGAGGTATGATGGCATTCATCTGCCTTCTCATTGCAGATTTAACAATGGTTTCAACTTTATGCTTGGCAAATGTGTTCTTAATACACCCAAGGTCTACTGAAACAGCAAAGTAATTGTATAGTTCTCAGATATTAACAAAATTCAGTGTTGTCAAAAGTGTGCTGCAATGTTCACTGACATATTTGAAAATGTACAAAACAAGGAATATCAAATGCCCTAAAATTTTCTGTGGCCCTGCTATTGCATTCTATTCTATTTTCTTATGTCCTGTTCATTATAACTGGGTAAATTTTATTTTGGTATTAGTCTTTATAGAATACACATCAATCCTCATCAGTCACATCATCTGTTGGGTAAAATCTTACCAAATGTTTGAATACAGAATATTTGCTTCTTGGAAATCCAGAAATCATTAATTATCTGCTGTACATGGCTCCATATGGAATTTTATATAAAACAAATGTTTAATATTTTACATTTTTTACCTTATTCAAAAAGATTTAATTCACCACACCTCTTGCCTGTCTATATGGTATTGTGTTTCATTTCCTAAATAATATTTAATGTTTCACATTGATCCTTCTGTTCTGTGTACATGTTCTGTCATAAAGTTATTATATTTTGTTATATTTTCTGCCAAATGGAGAAAATTTCCACCATAATTTTCATAAAGATTCCTAGATCGCCCTTAGAACATTAGACACTGCTTTACAGAAAAACTGTTTATGTGTATTACTCATTCAGAGCATCCATAACTTTCTTCATTTCCATATAGTTTCTTTCTTGTTGCATGAACAGTTAAATTTTTCCAAATTAATTTCTACTTTTAAATACTTAATATTGTTGAAGTTGTCCATTTCACTTTTTTTCATGTTTAGCAAGCACATGTGATAATTGCTGACAATCTTTGAATCCATCCTCATGCTTCAGTTGACTTTTTAAATAAAAAGTTTATAATATAGACAATATACTTTGTTTTGAGATAGATTGAAGTAACAAGGATCTGATGTTCCCTTTTCTCCATTTGAGAAGAATTTGTGTGTAATAAGTTTCTAATCATTCTACCTACATTATTTTTAGAAGAGTAAAAATCTTTTTCTTGAAGTGGGTAATTTCCAACAGGTATCCACAAGAGGGTCCAGGATGTAATTTAAACCATATGGCTATGTACTTGGACGAGTAGAAAGTATATTTGATTTAATGCATTCCTTTTTTTTTTACAACAAATTTTCTTGCACTTTTTCTTGAAATGTTTTGGTAAGGGTTGATATGGAGTTAAAGCATTTGATCACATCTTGTTTGTCAGTGATACAGCTGTGCTATAGTTTGAAGTTGCTTCATTTTATTCTCACATCTTTCCTTTTTCAAAGATTTACTTAATCATCAAAATAATTTTAATCACTTGTATTTTTGTTTTCGAATTCTGATGATTAAAAAAATTTTTTCCTGCTACTTTCGGAAACAATTTTTTTCCTGCTATTTTATTTTAGAATTTTTAACTTTTAAAAATAACATGTCTTTGATGAGCCTCTCAAATAGCAATCAATTTTTTACTGACAAAATTTTTATAACAGCAAATTAAACAATTGAAATATTAAAACAGAATGTGGATTATTAATGAGAAATAAAAGGTTTTGTTCTTAGATATTTGTATCTTAATTGAAGTGTAGATGTAAATTAGAAACTCAGTCATACTATTCTGGTATAGTAAACAAGTGGTAGGTGACTTAAATTATAATAGAATTTGCAAAATTTAGTC
Organism: Macroglossus sobrinus; assembly: GCA_004027375.1. NCBI lineage: Eukaryota > Metazoa > Chordata > Mammalia > Chiroptera > Pteropodidae > Macroglossus > Macroglossus sobrinus. The sequence goes on from PVKZ01000191.1 coordinate 25,732, forward strand.
AGTGCACTGATACCAATAGGGGATTTAAAAAAATTTTAAAGATGCTCACAGATCACTACATTAAACAGATTTAATTTAGAAGAGTTAGATCAACAGGTCTTTAATTATTGACTAATTCTCTTTTCATAAGTAAATGAATAATTATATATATTTTACATTCTTGGAATAAGCTACTTCTACCCATCAAAAATTATCAAAGTATACTGATTTTGCTAAAATTAGACACATTACTCCCATCTCCTGGAAATTTGTCATAATAATTATATAAATTGCCCATCTCTGAAGTGTACAAAAATATAATACAAACAAAAAAACTACAATAGTAAAGATATCTCTCATGTAAACAGCTCCCTCCTGGATGTTGTGTCTTTATGCAGTGCACAACTGAACAAATGTACATTCTGTGCTTAGTTACCTTCTTGGTTCAGTCATATAGGTTTTTCTGGATATCTTCTTTGTCTAAAGAGTGACTCTGAGGAGAAACTTGAGTTTTCCTTCTGCTTAATAATAGTTGAGGGAGAAGCCCAAGGAACCATTTCCTTCCAGATTAGTAGCTAGGACATGGGCAGTTTATAGAGAGGAAGTAGTCAGAAGCCTCTCAGTACTATACATTCCCACACATTCTAAAACTACCCCCTCACCAAGGCTTGGTTTCAAAGAGGTGGTGAGGAGGATAAAACCAGAGAACCCAAATGCCCACTTTTTTCTCCTTTTTCATCTCTCTCTTTCTCTTTCTTTCCTGCAATGTCATGAGTTCAGAAGGGCAGGGCACTCTCTTATTTTCTCTGCTTCATATCCTGCTTTTTATAACTGCTAAACCTTAAGGACTGACAGGGTTCCTTCCCTACCATGAGAGAAGTTCTAGTACTTGCCACTGAGCCTTGAAATGAGAGCTAAAGGAATATAGTGAACCTTTCTAGTCCCTGGCCTAGAAAAACCCATAGCTACCTCTCCTGTACAGAGATGTGATGACAAGGGAAGATATTTGTGGGATGTAGCTTCAGAAGAAAACCACAGAGCACTGAGTAGTTTCCTCCCACTTAATGGCTTTGAAGGACAAATTATGTCCTGTTATTTGGAAAGTGAAAAGCAGACTGATTTCATTTTCTTGATCAAGACCATCTGGATTTTGCACTTAAATTATCATAAGCTTTAAAAGAATTTCTATAACTGGCTACTCTAATTTGCTCACCAGAAAACTACGAGAACTTAAACCACAGGTGTCCATCAAGTCTGGAAACACAGATACTATTATTTTATCATATGGAATATAATATCAATAAAGCATTTAGTATGTATTCAACTATTGTATTAGTTTCCTATTACTGCTATAAAAAGCTATGAAGAACAGTGGCTTACAACAACACAAATTTATTCTCTTATAGTTCCGGAGATCAGAAGTCCAAAATGGGTCTTACGGGGCTAAAATCAAGTTCACAGCAGGGCTGCATTTCTTCTGGGGGCTCTCAGGCAGAAATCATCCTTGCCATTCTTCAGTTTCTAGAGATCACCTTTATTCCTTGATGTGTGACCCTTTCCTATATCTTTAGAGTGCATTACTCTAACTTCTATTTCCATAGTCACATCTACTCTGACTTTGATCCTCCAGCTTCCTTATGACTAAAATCCATCTGAGGACTTTGGGTCTACCTAGATAATTCATTAATTCAAGAGAATCACTCTTTCAAGGTCCTTAAAGTAATCACATCTGCAAAGTTGCTTTTGCCATGTAAGTTAACATAGTCTCAGGTTCTGGGTGCCAGAACATGGACATCTTTGTGGGGGATGGTGTTATTTGAACTATTACACCTTTATTTCCAGACTCGCTTGTCACTCTGGTCTTTAATAAAATTGGTGCATGTAGGAATTACTAGGCTTGTCAATAGGTGCTAAGCAGACAGTGATATGATAATATGCTTTGTAAGTCTATCAGATGATAGTATGGTGGGCACAGAGCCTTACAAACACAAGGAAGAGAACTACTGAATTACATTACAGTTTATAACCCACTCCAGTATGTAGTGGATATTTTCCAGACTCTGGGACTGCAGACAGGCTTTTCCTCAAGAAACAAAGGGTGGCTGGTGGTTTCTGCTGTCATGAAGATGACATTTGTGCTCCATGCAGACCCCAGCTGTTTTTTTATGCCATCCCCTGACTCCTTTACAGGATTCTGCTCCTAAACCCCAGTGTGCCTTGCTTTCCTCAGCAGATTGCTTTGGGTTGAACCCAGAGAGCCTGGGAATTTAAATTGTTTCTTCCTGCACAGTCTTTGACCATTGACCAGCAGATGGGAGCAAGGCTGTGAGTAACTCCCTGCAGGTGGAGCTGACCTTCTGTACTTGGCCTGAGCTCATGCCTTCCTGGCTGCATGTTCTCCCACAAGCCTGTCCCTAAGACATCACTTGTCATGAATCTATCTTTCAGGGTCTGCTTCAGAACCCCGCTTTGAACACCCCCTGAATGAAACCTTTAAAAACAACACACAAGGAGCCAGGATGAATACATGCATCTTAGAGAACAAAACTTGACTATTGCCTAACTCTAGTTATAATGCATTTTAAGCAGCACCATAACTTTTAATTTTCCAGTAGCCACTTAAATAAAAGTAGAAACAGGTGGAATCTATTTTAATAATATATTTTCTTTGACTCAGTATATTCAAAGTTGCATATTTCAATGTGCCATCAGTGTAAACATTAATGACAATTTTACATTTGATTTTTTCCTGCCCAGTCTTTGAAATCCATTCTTTTACACTCGCACATCTCAATTTAAACTAAGCATGTTTTGAGGACTCAGCAGCCGCATATGACTGTGGCTACTGTATTGGACAGTGCAGATATAGAGCACAACTATGTCAATTAGAAAGAAATTTGTAAAATTAGCAAGGAGAGCAGAATTGTGCGATGCAAGACTGCATGCTGTCTGCGGGGACAGATGGGGACCTGTCTTGCCCCATTCTCTTCCTGCTGGGATGCATGGAGCAATTCTGGAACTCTGATCACAGTCCCTTCCCAACCTCAATAGATTTCCTGTGCAGGATATGCCTTCAGAGAAAGGCTGACCTACTCATAACAGCTTCAGGTATAAGGTCTCTGGGAATATTCCCATGCTAGTGAATAAATAGCATTTTAGTTTTATACACCAGTTTGGCATTTGGTTTTATTCATGGGTAATCAGAGCCTGTCCTTGAGAGTGTATGTATAACTTGGTATTCAGATAAAATCAGGATTCTGATTCTGCAAAAGTCAGAGCTTCACCCAGGAGGGAACGTGAGTGTACAGGACTCTGCTGACCCTTTCACTAGTAAACACATGAACTCATCGGTCCTGTCCACAGCCTCACCCTGGGCTACTCTATGTATGTATTGATTTACTAATTTCTGCTGTGACTTTACAGATTAATGTCCTTGGTTTTCAAGCCCTTTAGAATTGATTTCCTATTTACTTCTCAGGCCTCATCTTTCTTCTACTCTTGCCTCTGAGCCTTTGCACATGCTAATCCATTTTCATGGAAAACTCTTTTCCTTTCCCTTTGCCCTGCAACTTCTAGCCTCTTAATTTTTTTAAGCATGGACATAAACTAATCTAACTCTTTAAATGTTTTTTTCTATATTAGAAATAAGATAAAAAATTATCATCTTATAAATTATAAACATACACCTCTAGCTTTCAACAATTTCTATGGTGAATGTGTTTTTGGCAATACAAAATAGTTTTTGGAAATACAGTGAAGAACAGTTAGGCAACATGCCTGTTAATTCTGAAAAGAGGAAGATCTATTGATATCTTTAGTGGTTTGAAGATCAAAACATGAGACAGCATACTGCAGGACATATTGAAACACTCTGACATCAGAAGACCCGTTTACAGGCTTTATTAGCAGAAGGCAGTGGGCTTGAGGCCCACAAGAAATTAAGCCAAAGGAAGCCATGCTCTGGGAAAGCAAAAGCAATTACTACAAACCAATTTATGAACTCCTGCCTGAACCAGAATTAAGTCATTATCTATACCCCCTCCTTTTTGGCTGCAACCTTCCCTCAACCTTTTCCTATAGTCATTGTGACACTGACACGGATCGTGCCAATTTTGTAACCCACTGACAATGTGACCTGAAGCCTTTATATTTTAGATTTATTTATAGGCCAGGATGAATTGCTGAGTTCTTTGATATTTTCTGAAAAGATGCTAAACTAAAAGGGAAATTCCAGTAAAAAAGATCTAGAGATTTGTAATGGTTGATTTAAGTCTATCAATATCCCACTCTTTTGAGGTGTTCTAATGCTTCGGGTGGGGAGGCCTCATGGTTCCTTGAATGACAGCTTGAGGCCCTCCCAGGCAGTGCTGGGGAAATGGTAGGAGCTTCATAAATATGTGGGTGGCTAGACAACTGTGCTCCTGACCTGCACACATTTAAGAACCTGTGGTTGACACAAGCCACATGCAGAGCTGGTGCAGTGCCAAGACTAAGAAAGAATAAAATCCATCGGAAATTGAGATCCTGCAAATCATATGACAACCAATGTGGTTCCCAGCACCCGGCTTCTGCAAAAGTATGACAAATAAATTAGAAGTAAAGCAATAAAAGAGTCAGAGACATACTTTCCCTAAAAAGCACATTTTCAGGCTTCATCAGCAGGCAAACAAGTTGAAAAATGAACCAGCAGAACCTATGAAAAGGAGAGGTAAATTTGTTACACAATGGCCTCTGTTAGCTCCCAAGTTCTCAAGGTCTCAGGCAGCTGCATCTGTAGGTCAGGGTCTATAGTAGAATGGATTCAACCCCTCTTTCTTTCCTTTCTCATTTAAGTAGCTTTTTATTATTTTTAATCAATGTAATGCATTCATTGTAACAAATACTCAAAATATATTTTTAATTGTTCTTAATTAATGACACAAATTCTCAGAGTGACAACTAACTACTCAGAGAGAGAGAATGGAAGGAAGAAGTGGGAAGAGAGGGTGAGAGAGAAAGAAAAGAGAGACTGAGTTATTTAGCATTTTTGGCTAAATAACAAGTGTCTGTTTATTAAGTCTCAATCACAGAAGTGAGGGTTTAGTGTTATAATACCTTCTCTGCTTTACTTCCTCTCTCCTCATCCTCACTTTATCACACTTTTTTTTAAAAATTAAAATGTTCTAACCAAATTTGATGAAATTCAACTATAGTTTTGGTGTCACTGCCTCTCTTTGTTCGTTCTTTTTCTTGATCAGCCCTGAAATCCTTGAACTCATCACAATTGGGTAGGGTCTTTTCTTATTCATTTTACTAGTATTCAGCGGATTCTCTCTGGGAACTAGTTCTTTATATACAGTTACAGTATTTGAATATGGTTTTTAAATCCACTAAGTCATAAACCTTCAATATTTTTCTCTTATAATTGAAGAACAACATTAAATATTAGCGTATCAAAATGTCTTTGACCTAGCCATTTATACTAAATGTAGTCTTAATGAGCCTTCTTTTTTACATTAGAAATCATTCTATCCAGCCTTAAAGTGATAGATTCAGAATATTTAAGATTCTGTTTATATAGCTACACTATAGCACTTGAGTAAACTGCTTGAAATCATAGAACTAGCCATTTTAGGGTAATTAGTTTATGAAGAAACTTTTTCGAAAATCTCATTCTTTTTTGTCAACAGTCAGCTAAATATTAGTATAGCTAGATAGGCAAGGAAGAGTAGACACTGTTTCATGCCTGAGATTTGAATGTATTACTTGGGAATGGTGAATGCCAGAGGACTCTGCCCTCTGCCTGCTGCCCACAGAACATAGCCTGATAGTGTTTCATCAGTTAAGATTTTAATGCATTTTTTCCATTCTATACCATGACTCACATTATAATACTTACCTAAACAAAGATATCTGCTCTTGCTGCCTGAGCTTTCCATGATAAACAGAATAAAATGCCATAAAAAATTGCTCCTCATAGAAGTACTGTATCTGTATAGCCAAACACTGATTCACAGACTGCTCATGAGCAGTTTGTCTGTCAAGTACAGTATCTTCCAACAGGGACATGGAGTAGTAGCTGCTTTTCTGTGTTATACATCATTGACACCATGTTACCCTCTACTGCATTCTTTGACAAAAGGAGATTCCAAGAAGTTTTGCTTTCTCCTTTTTAACATTTGTCATTAAGTTTAGTACTACCTTCCCCAAGCTTCTCAGGAGTCCTGAGGTTCACACTTGCTTTTGCTATGAGAGATGCAACTTTAAATGTGGTTTCTGTTTTAGTCTTTTTTGCTCTACATAAACACCAGAATTTATTTTTGCTAAAAAATCATTATTTTGAGCTTTTTCTAGGAGAATTTTCTAAGTTTACCAAAGGGATCACAGAGCCTTGAAAATATTATGACAACTTCAGGGGTTTCATGCTTTCCTTTGGCAAAGTGGATAAACAGCGCTCTACCCATCTGCATGTAGTGTTGGCTTCCGAAGTAAAATCACTGCAGGTAGAGATTCTCTTAGTTCTAGCACCTACAGATTCACATTTCTTCTTCTCATTGAAGTCATACTTCAAATTTGTTTTGAGTTATTATTCTGAGCTGTTTTAGCATTATTATTTTCAATACTAGTTTTATGTTGGATGAGCCACTCTTTGACCACTGCTTCACATTTGTAAATTATAGATGTAAGATAAACAATTGAAGTAGCAGAAAGTACCAATTTAATGACCAAAATCACATCAGACTCTATTAACAAAGACGAACTATAAATGGATAGCTGAGATGACCAAACGACGGTCTTTGTAGCCAAGTAAGTTTTTAGAATATGTAGAATTTCTTTGAAAATTATAATTAATTTTACATTCAAAACTTCAGTGTATATAAACAAATTCTTTCTTCTATTTTGTTCTATAAAACTGTCAAGCTGCCCATAAGTAATTGGGGCTATCAGCAATCAAAGGACCACATGCTGAGAGATGCTGCTCTATATCAAAGTACAAATCTGTCCAGCACTAAGACCTCCCATTCCTGCTCTGCAGGGAAGCCTGGAGCTCCCTTGGTCATCCCATCCAGACTTTTCAGCAGGCACTCAAAGGCTTTGACAAGTCCTCTCAAGTATCAGTTGACCAGCAAGAAGATATTCTTTCAAAAGAAGCCAGATCTCAGCCAGATCAAGAGAATGTACTCTGAGCCAGGAGGACTCCGCTCCCTCAGAGACTTCGAACTCTCTGAGCATCAATTCTCTCATATCTCCATATAAAATGAAGATAATAATGCCTCCCTTTTAGGAGTTTTGGGAAGAAAAAATGAATTGAAATGTCAAATGCAAAGTACCTAACATAGATACTGGCACATAGCAGGATTTGGTAATTAGTTGTTGTAATCTTTTATCTTTTAAAATATGTCCCCAGAAGCTGAGGTATTTAAGCACCACAGTAAATAAACTTAAGTTTGATAATTGCAATCCGAGAGGACAGAGGAAGTATTTAAACAGTCTCCAGTAACACTGTATAAAGATTTGAGATACAGTAGTGGCTTATAGGCACTCAATACAGAGCTCTACAGAGTGGGTTCATTCTCCTTCAGTCTCAGTATGACTCTGAGCCTGAAAGTCAGAATCACGAAAAAAGATATTCTTGCTAGGCGTTAGTGTTCTCATCTGCATATGACAAACCAACATATGCTGTCATTCACTTTTCCTGACTACTCTTAGGGATTTTGTGTTTGCACGACTCTGCCATGGTTATTTATGGTGCTGATTAGGCTCCTGAGTAGAAGGCAGCCATGAACAAGGAAGAAGGGAAAGATAGAAAAAAAGATCTGGAAAGCAAAAGGAAGGTTGGAGGTGGGGAGGAGATATGGGGATTAAAGAGTCAGCATGAACTGGAATTCTGGAGTAAGACAGAAACAAAGCTCTGAAAGTTGCTCTGAAGTTTGGGACTCGAGGGATTTGGGTGGGTAAGAACGGTTTCTAGAACGTGTTGCTGCTGGTCTCTCTTTGGCAGTTAGACATATTTCTTGTAGATATGGCATTGTGCTGAGACAGGCAGCATGGTAGATTACAAACTCTGCCACAAATTCTTCCCAGTTAAAACTCATTTGCAATGCAATTTTGCAAACACATGTGTAAGCACAGCCACTGTCACATGGAGCAGAGACATCTGTCTCAACTGAGCTTAGCTCAAAATATTAATCCTCAAAATTTCAAACAAATAAACGGTGGTTATTTTAAGGTATTATGTTTTGTTATGGTTTGTTATGCAGCAAAAGCTAACCAATACAGGCAAGAACAAGAAGATTCAGTACTTTGTGAGGTTGTTATGAGATGGTGATGTATGTTTGGTGCATAGTGCTTAGCTGTGAAAGAGCAGCTGCAGCCAATTAAACAGAGAAAATAGTAGAGAATTTTAGCAGTGTTAGTGCCCCTAGAATTCACGTACTCTAACCCGCCTCTGACACCATGCCCAGCTGGTCCTGTGCTACCTGATGACTTCCAGTGACAGAGACACTCCCCCACACCCCAGCTTTCTCTGGTCACCCATTCTACTTAGAGAGTTCTGATTACTGACACACTCATATATTTAGCCAAAAGCAACAACATGGTAGATGAGGAAGGTTTTTTATTTTTAGAGTAATCCCAAGTCCAGAGAAAAAGTGAGGTGAGGAAGAGACACCTACACTCCTTTGAGCTCCTCCTTCCCCATCCCATCCTCTGCCCTGACGACATTTGCTGGATTTCCAAACTGTGAGATCTTCTCTTTGGATGGCCCAGTTAGCTGATCTTCAGAGACCCAGCTAGCACCCATCCAAAGGTGTAAAGCCTAGGAATCTGGGATATTAGGGAGTGAAGGGGGATGAGAAAGGAAGAGCAGGACATAGGCACAGTACAAGTAGAAGAACAAGCACTGTGTATGAGATGAGATGTATATGGTATGGTATAACATGATATGGTCTATAGTATGATATGGTATACAGTACATGGCATATGGTATGGTATACAGTAGGTGGTATATGGTATATGGTATGGTATAGTATATATGTGTGCAGAGGAGGGGATTCCATACTCAATAATTCTGTTATGATACGATTTTCTGTGCTCAAGGGACAAGTTTTATAAGCTTTGTGTCTATAGGAAGTTGACCTGTGCTGAAGTCAATTACTGTCCTTAATATCAAAAGGTAGAATAAGTGGGCTTGTCATTCATTCATTTATTCATTCATTCACTCAGCAAGCATTTACTGAATATTGGGCTCTGGAGATGCCATGACCAAAATATGAATATTATCAGAACTCATGGAACTTATAATTTGAGGGGAAAATACACAATAAACAAGTTATTATACAACATGATTTTAGGTGCCTAAAACAGAATGAGGGAATAGAGAGTGTTTGTGATGCCTCTTTAGATAAAGTGGGCAGGAAAGGCCTCTCTGAGGAAGTAAAGTTTGAAAAGAATTTTGAACTTAGTGGAGGCACGAGCCATGTAAATTTCTGAAGGAGGAGCACTGCAGGCAGAGAGCAGGAAGTGCAAAGGCCTTGAAGGAGGTGACTGCTGGGTAAGCTGAGGTGTGGAGTCAGACAGTGATGGGAATGGTCAGGGGCTGGAAATGGGAGGAGGCTGGACACCAGCATGTCACATGAACGCCTCCCAGACAGGAAAGGGAGAGGACTTTCCATTTGATTTATGGCAGTGGGATGGGAAGCCTTGGCAGAGTGAGGGCAGGGGACTAACTTGATCTGATTTATATCCTCATAGGATCCTTCTTACTCTTACATGGGAAATGAAAGATTTTGGGGGAACTTATAACGACGAAGCTGGATCTGGGAGCTATAACAGTGGCTCTACTGCTGGATGATCTTGACATGTAGGTTAAACTCTGAGTCTCAGAATTTTTGTTCATAAATTGGTGATAATAATAACACCATTTACCTCATAGCATTGTTCTGTGCCAGTCATGCTGTGAGGTACTGAATTGTAGAGAGGACTGTATAAGTAGTACACGTGAGGGCCCAGGAAGCCCTTAATACAGTGAAGTTCAAGAAATGATGCCCATGGCTATTATCTTTATGGGTATTCAGTTAGTGTCTTGGTTGGATGGAAGCACAGCACTGTGTCTCATATTGAGGACTAAAAAGAAACATGTTTCTAAGTCAGGAGTCCATCTGGGTTTCTTTAATTTCTGGAGACACAGGCCAGGTGCTATGGGAACTTTGGCAGTATCCCCGAGCAAGCTTTACTCCCATATCTAGCCCCCTGCCCCTGAACTTTTCTAATTTTATGATTTTCATATATCTTATCTTTTGTAGTATTAATTTTTAAGTGTTTAATTTTTGGGGGGCATATTAATGATAGCATTGAGTCAAAAATCCAGTTCCCTGTAGCTTCTAATGTGTAGAAATGCAGTTAGTTGGCCTTGATCTCCTCAATCCACAGTGTTACAAGAGCATATTGTGTTGCATTATTGTTTGTTGGTTTTATTGTTAACATGATCACAGACAAAAATCACATTAAGGAACTCTAGTTTAGAAAGAATATAACTTAAAAATTTTTATTTTATTTTTGATTGTGATAAAATGCTCATAACATAAAAGTTAACCAGTTTTAAGTGTACATTTCAATGGCATTTAGTAAATTCACATTGTTGTGCAGCCATCACCATCATCCATATCCAGAACTCTTTCCTCCTGGAAAACTGCAATTCCGTATTCATTAAATAACAAGTTCCCATTACTACTTCCCCTAACTCCCAACCACCACCATTCTACTTCCTGTCTCTGAATTTGACTACTTTAGGCCCCTCACATAAGTGGAATAACACAATATTTGTCCTTTTGTGACTGGTTTATCTCACTTAGTATAATGGCCTTGAGGTTCATTCATGGAGTAGCATATTGCAGAATTTCTTTCCCTTTTATTTAAAATTTTTAAGCTTTATTGAAATATAATTGACAAATTCACTTAGGATAAGTGAAATAATTTCATCCATGTTGCAAATGATAGAATTTTCTTTTTTTTAATGATTGAATAATATTTCTCGGTGTGTGTGTATGTGTGTGTGTGTGTGTGTGTGTGTGTATCACACATCTTCTTGATCCATTCATTCATCAACAGACATTTAGGTTGTTTCTATAACGTGGTTATTGTGAATAATGCTTCAGTGAACATGGATTACAGATATCTCTTTGGGATAATGATTTTGTTTCTTTAGATAAGTACCATGTGATCCATGCTGGATCACATGGTAGTTAATATCATATTGCTGTTTTCTATAGTGGCTATACCAGTTTACCTTCCCATCAATGATGTACAGGATTTCTTATTCTTAAAAAGACTGTCTTTTTTCTGTTGAATAGTCTTGGTTCCCTTGTCAAAAATCATTTGACCCTATGTGAGGGCTTATTTCTGGGCTTTCTATCCTATTCCATTGGTCTATATATCTGTCTTTACTCCAATACCACACTCTTGATTACTGTAGCTTTGTAGTAAGTTTTGAAATCAGGAAGTGTGAGACATCAGCTTTGTTCTTTCTTTTTAAAGATTATTTTGGCTATTTAGAATCCTTTGAGACTTCATATACATTTTAGAATGGATTTTCCTATTTCTGCAAAGAACATCATTGGGATTTTGAGAGGATTATATTGAATATGTAAATCTCTTTGGGTAGTATTAACATCTTAACAATATCAAGTCTTCCAATCCATGAACACAGGATATCTTTCCATTTATTTATATCTTCTTTGATTTTTTTTAAGCAACGTTTTGTAGTTTTCAATATACATGCAATTGTTTTCTTAATTTGCTTTTTAGATTGTTCATTGTTAATGTATAGAGATGCAACTGATTTTTGAGTGTCGATTTTACAACCTGCAACTTTGCTGATTCGTTTATTAGTTCTAGCAAAGTGTAGTATGTGTGTGCATGTGAGTGTGTGTGTATGTGTTTGTAATGAAATATAATTTTTTGAATGCTTTCAAAACCATACTCTTTCTGTTAGGAGACTGTGCATGAATGTTCTTTGCATCCAACAAATACCAGATTTAGATATGAAGAAAGCCTTGACCACTCTGTGCTGTAGTTGGTATAGTTAGAAAAAGCAGAGATCACAGTGATTGCCAAGTGTGCTTTGAATCTGTGCTTTGAATCAAGAGTAAATAGTTGATATTTCATGTTGAGAGAAGAGTGGAATATTTAAGAGATCTTTTTCAGATGTTTTCAATTCACTTACTGTTAAAATGTGATCTCTGAATAAATTTAAACTGTGCTTATCCCATCATGTCAGAAACTTCACAGAAGATGGTAAATGTTTAGGAGAAAATTGCTTCGCTTTGTGGATTCTCCCACCACACCATAAATGAGGTGTAAATAATTTTCTAATTTAGGAAAAACAATGAGACAATTTTTCTGCTTGAGAAAAGCAGTTTTACCTACTCTTAGTAATTGGGATCCCTGACTGAAAACATCATAATAGAACACAGAGTTCAGAGAATTTCTGGAATGTAGAAATAGAGCTACAAATAAAGGATTAGGTTATACAAATAACTGAAAAGAAAAGGATGTAATTTAAAAAGTAAAATAATTTGCAGGTGCTTCCACCGTTTAAAGGGATGTCCCAGGGCCAATTCTCACTCTGCGAGGCCCAGCTGTCTGGGGTGATGACAGGGAAGGGAACCACAGTTAGCATTTGCTGCCTGCATTGCTTTGAATCCAGGGCAACTTCACCTGGGCCCCAGGCATGTGTACCTTCATCTTATCACAGACCAAGCTTCCTCTGAGAGGTGAGGCCAGGGATTAGAACAGGTGGGACCTTATGCATTTTCAACTCTGTAGTTCATCAGTCTGCAAAGAACAGATCAGCAGAATCCAGTAGCTCTCTCAAACATGGTTTCAGTAAGCCGAAGCCTCTGCCTTCCTCCTTTGCCTGGGACAAATTATGACTGTACTCCTTCCCAGATAGATGTTCCTTGCCAGTAGAGCAACCAGAGCCTATGTGGCCCTGCCTGTAATTGCTGTTTACTTTGATTTCTGTGGCTCACCTCATTATAGTTTACTAACATCATGAGAGGGTCTCATATGTAGCCAGGCAACCAGGGGTGGAACAGGTTCAGTTTAGAGTCTGACTCACTGTGTTTCATTGAGTCAAACTCCAGTGTGTCTGCTTTTTGCTTATCTCATTTCTGTGGTCACTAAGAATGCAAACCACTCCACAGTCTGAAGCCTACTCTCCCTGCCTTCCCTCCCCCTCTACTACTTCCTCCCCTACCCCCACCTCTGGCTGATCTATATAGTCTTTCCTGAGTATAGGGAGATAGCTCTTTTTGTTTCTACTTGTCAGTCCTGAGGACTTTTTTCTTTCTTTATGCAGTAGATGCCACATCCCCTCAATACTGCCTATTAACATCTACCTCACTTGTTTCTGGAAAAGCCACTGATTTAAATTTTTTTCCTTGTCTCTTCATCTTGTTTCACTTCCTTTATATAATTACTTTACTTTCCCCTTATGTTTTTCTACATCATAAGAAAAAAATGAATCCCCTTACTTTTATATTTCTTCATTCTAAATTATATAAAATATTAACTGTTTCAATTGTTTTTCCAAAAAGGGAACACCCTTTTAACTATGCCAGGTGATGGATCCAGAAAGATTATCTTTTGACCATCTTAGATAACTTTGACTGGCTTACTTATTTCATTTTCTAAGTGAGCCATATCTCTATTGCTTTTTTTAAATATATTTCTGTTTTTTTAAATTTGAAACAATTTCAAACTTAAAGGAAGGTTGTAAGTAGAGTAGAGAACTATTTTTTCCTTAACCATTTGAGAATAATTTGTCTACACGATATCCTATCTCCCCCAAATTCATCAGATGTTTTTGTTACAAGGATATCTCTTATATAATCACACTACAACCATTCAAATCAGGAAATTAATATTATATATTAATACCATCTAATGCTCAAATTCATTTTAAATTTTACCAGTTGTCCTAATATTGTTCTATAAAACAAAAGTAACCCACCCCAAACTCAGGCAGACACCTACCTTGCTTGGTTGGCCTAATATGCTTTGGACTTTATTGTTCAGAAAAAGAAGAAAGAGAACAGGGAGAGCCCCCATGTACACCCCATGTAAACTCTCTTGCCACTTGGCCACAAATAGTCTAGAAACAAATTTCATTGCTTCTGTTGCATTATAGATCACTCTGGATCATTAAGGGTAAAGTTTTGATCAGACAATTAAAATGGCTTATATTATCTGGCAGAAACAGAAATCACCTGTGGTTCAAAATTCTATGATTAATTGGCTCATCTTATTACAATTTTATACTGTCTTTGCCAGCATTGTCTATGGATTCAGGCAACAAGTTTCCTTTTCTTGCCTTGAACTTCAGAGCCTCCACCCACTTCAAGACACCCCTCACCCATAACCACGTCATATGGGGATGAAATCATGGGGCCAAAGGCAAGCACCCACTTGGGACCCATTCTTCCTCTCCTATGCCATGTTCTGAATGCCTGGGACCCTGTATTTCTCCAAGCAAATAGCCTGCCTCTGGGGCTGTACCAGCCTCCTCCACAGTTCAGGGTAAATGGCATCTCCACTGCATGCATCCCGGAGCCAGAGCGTGGACGAGGGGCAGCTATTTGGAGAGGGTGGATACAGGCTGGACAGGCCAGCCAGGATGTCTCAACTGAGTGCCCACAAGGCCCTTTTGGTGCAGCATGAAGCCGAAGGTAGAACAAGGAGGGATGGGTCATGTGTTGTCAGGTTTCGCTGCAGTCTTCTGAGGAGGCTGAACATTCTCAATATGAAACTGGTCTTCCAGGTTGTTAGAAAAGAACATTTGTCAAGGTAGGGGGATAGTACATTTTTTATTTTCCAGCTAACAGCTTGATTTTTAACTTTCAACTGTTTAGATATATGGTATATTGATATATATTTGTATTTTTACCCCAAATCCATCAGATATTATAGATAGGCCTGCCTTTGCATTCAATATGCGTGTGTGTGAGATTTCCTTACATAACATTCCTGATATTCCTTCTATCAGGCTCCATTCTAACATGTTCTCAAATGTCCACTATGATTTGGGACATACCCACTCAAGGGGCCTGCCCTAGATATTATTAGACAAATTCATATTGTACTTTTACTCATGTCCATGTTGCCCAGCCTGGAGAGAGTTGTGTTGGAGACTTGTTCTCAGACCTGTTAGACAGAGTCCTGTTGTTAAGGTCACTACTTCAATACCAAGAAATATTGTAAGAGGGCCTTCTCCTTTCCTTAACGTGACTCAGATCAAAAGACACATAGTTGATAATAGCACTCAAACCAGGCTGCACTTTTCCTGCTTCTACCTCTGTAAGTGATGAGATGCCCTATAGCACTATACCAAGTTCTGAGCCAAGGAGGATTTCTGTCAGGGCCAGGGGTATTGCTGACCCAGAATAAAGGGTTCAATGGTTTGAGGCCCAGCCGGAAGAATGCACAAGACACAGACATGAGGATGAAACATCAGGCACCAATTATATTGTGCAGAGTACACTTCTGTTGGAAAGTGCAGTCTATTGCACGGAGCATGCAGACTTATGTGTACTTCTTCTGCTCCCCTTTCTTGTGCTCCCCTTCTGCTCTCCTTCTCTGCTCACCTCTTTTGCTCTCCAGGAAACTGCAAGTCTCCTAACATAGCAGAGTACAAAAGTGGCATTCAGCCACACATGTGTGATAACAATAAGGTGAAGTATGTTTAAATCTTTTCTAAGTATGGGGTTTTATTCTTAGCCACGGGCCTGGATCACAGCCAGACTTTAGACAAGCCAGACCTTGAACCAGCCAAACCTTGGACCAGTCAGGCCTGGCACCCACAGTTCCCAAAAGGTGGCCATTTGGGTGACCAAAATATAAGAAACTGTGGTGGATGAGGAAACTTTCTCAATCCTCAAGATTTTTCCATCTGGTCTAATAATAATCAAATAGACCTAAAACAGATTAGCAAGAGAAAATGACCAAATTTAATGACATACATATGTATGGGAACCCTGCATAGATGAGAGAATCACAGACTCCATTTACATGAGAAATTCAAAGACACAAAGGAAAGTTGATGTAAAAATGACAGTTTGAGCTAAAACATGAGTAAGGCACCTTGGGGCTTCAGAAGGTAATTGTAGAGAGAACACAAGTTCAGTAATTATTCATTTGTCCTGCCACAAAGATAAAAAGTCATTTCTGGTGATAATTTTTACCATGGGCCAGACCCCTAATTTAAATTCTTCTAGATAGTTAAGGAGGTAGGGAGAAGTTTCTCTTGAGCTTACAGAGTCTTAGTTGCATTTGCTCAAAATAATCTGCATACTACTGAGGCACACCTTGGAGTGGCTCATTCTGAACCCCTATAAAACCTTGGTAGACCATCCATAGCATGAGCCACCAAGGTTTACTTAGAGAAGCACAGAGGCCAAACACAATTCTCAGTGCCTTCTTGTTTCTGCCAGCTGGGTTATAGTAACACCAGTTGTGAGGAGATGGGCGCAGTGACAACAGGTTGCCTTTTGCATGTGTGTTCATCTTGCCTAGAAGGGGATGATTGAGTTAAAGAAGTGTTAGATTACTCTGCACAATGAAGAACCAGAAAATTTCAATTTCTTCCTAGTGGGTGAAGTTTGGGGATTCTGGTATGTGGCGAAAGGGTAAATGGAAAAGAGTCAAGAGAGAGAAAGGGTGATATTGAGGGAAAAGATACAGGGTAGATATAAGAAGAAAAATGGCCAATGGACCTTAAGAGTAGTAATACTCCTCACATTACAGTGACATTTGTTAATATTGGTATGCCATAAGTTGCAAATAAAAATCATCAAGACCATCTTTAAAATATTTGCCTTTCTACATTAACATATATCACTGCTACTTAAAAACTCTGAATTTCTAGTTTTTTTTTTAAATAGTGATAATAGCATGCATTTATATACTTTATACTTTATAAAAGTTTTCACAATCAGTATGTCATAGAAAATTTAATTTCTGGATTACTTTTTAAAGTTAAAACAGCCAATTGTATATTTATTTTACTTGAGATTTGTAGGGTCATCATTGGCAGGGTAGCTGCAACCTACTAAGTATATTCAACTTTCAGTAAGCAAACATACCCCCCTTTATCAAAGGCTTAAAACAGGTGTGCTTTCCTAAAGCCAAATGCCCATAGTCTCAGGTCCTACACCAATAGTCCTTGGAACTATTTCAATATATCTTTTGATGTAACAGGAATGCTCTTTTCTCTTTTAAGTAAACAAATAAAAACTCAACTTTATGAGGAAAAAAATACAAAATCCATATAGATTAAATTATATTTTATGGTAACTTGCATGAGAATCCTTTCTAATCTTCTTATCTATCTTTCCAAATAAGAGATAATGGGTAATGTAGGACTCTGCCTTCTCAGAATCACTTGTGTCACAGCTTTTCATTTTTTTTTTTATGGTGACATTGGTTAATGAAATCCAGTAAGTTTTAGCTATACATCTTAACAGTAAGGCATATATATGTTTACACTGTATGTTCACCTCCCATAATTAGATTTCTTTCTGTCACCACATATTTTACCCCATCCATCTCCCTCTTCTCCCTCTCTCCTCCCTTCTACCTTCTGGTAACCATTAGTTTATTGTCCATGTCCATGAGTCTCAGTTGGCCATGTTCATTTGTTGCTTTTAGGTTCACATCACACATATAAGGAATATCATGTGATTTTCAACTTTTTCTGTCTGGGTTATTTTGCTTAGCATGATCATCTCAAGGTCCATCCATGTTGTTGCAAAGGGCAATATTTCATCTCTTCTTATGGCTGAGTAATATTCCATTGTATATATGTACCACAACAGCTTTTTATGTTTTTAAAGCTCTTGCTTAAAACAAACAAACAAGTAAGTAAACAAAAACCTGTGGTCTCTTGATCAACTATCCTTTAAATCCAGGCTGGAAAAAAAACATTTGGAGGCTCTAGTCCAAATTTCTCCAAGTACTTCATTTGATGCTCATGGCAGGGCTGTGTGACCATGGTAAGGACATTATCAGTTTGGGTGAAGTGATGAGGCCTAAAGACATATTGCTAATGAGTTACCACTCATTGCAATGAGTACCAGAACCAGAAACCCAGTGTTCCTGGCTTTAATCTGCTGGATTGTCTGTCTGTTAAGCCCAACTTTCAATCTGATAAATATGAGCACAAAATTACTTACATTCCCAAAAGGCTGATACTTTATTTTTATATTTCTAAAAATATAAAAATGAGCCTCCTTGGCTCATTATATTTCTAAAAATATCTTTAAAAATTTACCTTTATATTAAACTCAACATCTATAAAACTTTTTAATCTTAAATGTAACTTTGAAAGGAATCAACAGGGAAAACATTTAGTTACCATTAATAATTCATAATTTTATTTGTAACAACATTGTTTAAAATATTAATTGGCTTTAAAAGACTCCAGGGCTTAAATAAAGATTTGTAAGCGGATATGATTATGTCTATAAAATAAAATTTATTTCTATACAAAATTCTGCTAAAGAAGTGAACATACCAACAGAGAAATAGATGTTTCTTCCAAACATATAAAATATTTGTCTTTTCTTTAAAAAAAAAAAGGCATCTTAATTTAGCTCAGCGAATTGTATTATGGTGTTGGACAGCAGGAGGGAGTGATGATTTGTGGGGTTTACTCCACCTTTGACAACGGCAGTTTCTTGGAGATAGATTACTCACCCCTGTGCAAAGAAAGAGAATTGACCTCAATTAAGAAACCACAAGTTAGACAGCAGAGTACTCCTCCAGCAATCTAAGAAGGGTGGTGGATATTAATTCCACTTGGGAGTTAATATAAATAAGCAGTACCTCTAAGACATTTGACTGCCTGTAAAAACCACCAATCACAGTTAATTATCTTTGTGATCAGAAGCCAGAACTCTGGGTTTAAATACATAATTTTTTGGACATACTATATTTGAAACACAATACTATAAATCTACTTAGATTTATACAGATAGATAATTTCTATTTTCATTACTATAAAATAGCCAAATAATTTTCAATTGACAAGAAAGACTAAATAAATTAGCCTAATCAACAAGAACAAAAAAGGAATTTCCCTCTTTTATTTCTTTCTCTAATAGAGTTATAACTAATAAAAGGCATTGAATGTGAATTTTAAAAAAACATTGTCCTGGAAGGACACATTGACATACTTCATAAGTAAAGGTCTATCTTCGAGGACAATTTCTGTAATTATTCAGTAAGTAAGTTGGCTACTTTTGTTTCATGGGACTTAATTTGTAAATTTAAAGATAATGTCTATGGTACCTAACAGCTGGTCCATAAAGTTAATTCCAAAAAAAATTACTCAATTTGCTAATAGACTAAATTAGTTTTACATATTAACCTGTTATTTAGAAATCGGATGGTACAGTCTGTGTTTTGGTCCTAAACTCAGCCTGTAAAATTAGACAGCGAAAGGGGCCACCGTGTATTACAACTTTTACTCATTTGACAGATATTTCTCCACTTTTGATCTTTTTTCATTGCAGATTGTCCCAAGTTTGCCTGAGTTGATAATTTCTACCAAGTCCTCCCTCTTCCCCATGCAGACTCCTGGTGAAATAAGTCTAGGCTTCGCTCCTGCCATGAAGACACCATCCAGCGGCAGAATGTACCAGCTATTTGCTGTGGATGTGAAAAAAAAATGGCTGAACTGAAAGGAATATAAATTTCCAGAAGGATTCAGGACTTGTGATGGACTTTAATCAGTTACCAAAAGCCAACTGAAGGAAAAAACATCAGTGGCTAATTAATGAGAGGGCATGTCTGAGGGTGAGTTACCTGGCAGCTGTAGCCCATATGAGGAAGAGCGTGATGGAGTTAAGCACCCGAGGTGCTTAGATAGAAAATATCAAGAATAGAAAATATCACATATCCTCTTGAAGAGAAATTCACTTTTGGCGGGGACTTGTCAATTGGAATCAGGTGTTGCTACCTACAATAGAATCCCCTAAATAAAAAGTGGCATTAAAAAGGAAGAAGTTCGTTTTTCCTCTGGAGTTAGATAACCAGGGCTGGTTTGACAGCTTCAAGTCATTAGGGACCAGGGACTCAGTTCTCCTTGATCTCATGGCCCAAGATGGCTGCTGGAGTTTAGTAATCATATTCATATTTCAGGCAACAATATTGTGGAAGGGGGAACTGTCCTTTTTAAGAGAAGTTTCTGAAAGTCCCACATAACACTTCCTGCTGTATGTTATTAACCATATCTTCTTGTAAGGGAGGCTGGGAAATGTAGTCTTTTAGCTGGGTACATATTCACTCCCAGTGGTATGCTGATAAGTCAGATTTACCTCTTGCTCTGCCTCTTGTAAAAAAGAAAGAAAAAAAAATAAAGTCCTGATTGTAGCATTTGCCAGTTTCTGTGGGATAAATATTAGCACCACAGCCATTTTCAAGCTGCTGAAGTTTAACAACTGGTTTACAAAATTTCTGAAAGCCTAATAATTGCTTCTTGTGAGTCTGTATAAACAGGCACTCGTAGACCATTGGAATGCTAGTAATATCAGAGTTTGGCTACTAAGAAAAAAGTGTAGAATGAGAGATAAGCAGAAAACCAGCAGTCTTTGCTACAGACCCCAAATAGAAAGTAACTCTTCTGAACAGAAGTAGGGTTAGAAATACCCATTCCATGATTCCAGCAGAAAAAGAATAGAACTCTAAATTCTGAAGAAAGCACAGGCTGGAGAAATGTTAATATTTAAAGAGAGCTGCAGGGCTAAGACTATCCATCCTTGGTGCAAAGAGATGCCACGAGCAAAACATATTGGAGTTAATCACTGGAGAATGAATGCAAAGATGTAAAGTTATAATGATGAAGGGATACCCTAAGGTAGAATAATATAAAATCAGGCAACTGGAAATTTCTGAAGACGATTAGAAGAAATAGGGTAATTCATTTTGTTTAATGATGCATTTTCACTTTCTGGGGCTTGTGGACATTTCTCTTCTGCTCATTGTTTCATTTGTGGTAGATAGGCCAATATTTGGCACATTGATTAATTCAACAAACATTTATTGTGCCTACCGTGTGGCAATCATTGTTCTACATGCTGAGGAATCGGCAGTGAACAAAACTGACAAAAATCTTGTTCTATTGAGGCTAGATGTGGGGAATAAACACAATAATTTGTGTGGTGATAAATGATATGAGGAAAATAAAGCAGGGAGGGAGAGTTGGGAGGGTTATAGGTGCTCAATAATTTCAAAAAACATTTAAAACTAAATGGTGTTTTAGATTGGGATTCCCAGAAGCAGTTGCTGAGATGAGAATGTCTCATCTCAAGTGCAAGCGATTTATCAGGAAAGTGCTCTGAGGAGATACTCCTGGTGTGAGTACGGTGAGCAGGCAGGAGAGGAGCAAAAGCCTTGTGTGATTGCAGCAAGTCTCAGAGTGGGCAGCTTTAGCTCCATCTGCAGGGCATGGGAGCTGGGCTTCAGTTATTAGCTAAAAGCTGCCAAGCAGGATGGAAAGCCTCAGACATTATTACCTTGAGTAGCCAAGGGAAGTCCTTTGAGAAAGAGCTGTCAGTCTGAGCACCCTAAAGCTGGGAAAGAGGAGTCTGAGGAGTTGTTCTGAAGACAATGTCTGCCACAGTCCATCCCTTGAGCTGCCAAGATCTACCCCATCTCACATTAAGTTGTTGCTACCCTCTCTCAGTTTCTTTAGTCTGGTGAAAGTTTGCAAGAAGGAGGGTTATACATCCTGGTGTCACAGTGGTCACAAGGGCATAAATAATATCCTCTCTGCAAACTCTTCTGCTGGTTTAGGTGGATTCCTTGAGTGGGTGGGGTGCTTACCAACAATGTTCCCTGCAAATGAAATTAAAGAATCCATTCAGGTATTGCTTGATATAAAGTACTTAGAATATTTGGATTTTACCTGAACATTAGAGTCAAGATTCTGGCATCCAGAGTGAACACAACAAGCAAAGGGTGTATGTCTACTTGCCACAGTGTTATTCACCAAGGCCTATTTCTGTCTGCTCTACTCCAGGTTACAACAGGCAAATGTTCCAGATTTTTTGGAACAGTATAGATTTCAGCCCCACTTTTAAAATCCCAACATTTTAGCTTCTACATATTATATTTTAGTCACCCCTCACACAGAGAAAGATCTCTAAAAACTTTTCACATTATTGTTCCTCCGGTGTAGGTCATTGCTATAAATAGTGGAATCTGATTGCAGAGAACTCGGGTTTGGAGAATGGATTGGAAAAGGGCAGGACTGAAGGTAGGGCTACCAATAGAAGGCTGTTGCAGCTTTCCAGGCTAGGAAAGACAAGGAGAATGACAGTGGAGATGGAGAAAAGGTGCAGGGTGTGTGAGAGGTATGAGGTGGAGTGGGTAGGACATAGTAATTGATTGATTGGATGTGGGGAAGGGAATTGGGATAGAGGCTGATGCCTGGATTTCTGCCCTGAGCCAGGTGGATGATGATGTCTTTCCCACTGGAGGAAGAAACAGAAGCAAGAAGAAAGACAAGAGATTTTTAAGTGAGGAGCTAGCAACCCAAATGATGTATTCCTCCATTCATTTGATGAATATTTATGAGTGGTTACTGCATGCCAGGCAGTGTTTAGAGTGAGGGCATCTGGAGAAATGAGATTCCAAGACTGGGGAAATATGGGAGGAAGAATTGTATCCGTGACTTAGGAGTCTAGAATAAATTCTGCTTAATAAATATAATAGCTTTAAGTGAAAGAAGAGTAGTATGGCCATGTCAAAAACATTCTTACAGTACTGTTTAACAAACGTATCAAGGAAAAAACTAGTCTATCACATCATGACAGCCTTTGGCAAATGTCAATGAGTGAAGAAAAAGATAAGTAATTTTAAATACCTCTGATTTCAATCAAGTTGCTCAACAGCCCTGGCAAATTTGGTGAGGGAGGCAAAGGATCTGTTAGCGGCCAGCAAGAACTCCCATTCATTAGTATGTGTCAAGGCCTGGCTTCTCCCCTCCAGGCTGCTTCCACTTTCCAGCAACCCAAGATGCCTATGTTCTGAATGTCCTCTAGTTTCTCAGTGAGAAAGCGTGGTTTCGCTTTAAGACACACTTTTCGGCTTTGGAGGGTGTGGCTGTGGATGGAAAAAAATTGTTATTACTAGAAGTCAAGGATTCAGCTTCAATTATCTCTTCCGTGCTTTGGATGGCAGAGCTGGGTCCCTTCCCGCTCGCGAGCGCTCTTCAACTACCAGCTGCGCTTACCTTCTCAGCGGGGTTTCAGACTTGTCTTTTCACAAAGCTGTGTCTTTGAGGCAAAGTTCAATGATGACATTTTCCACTCTAGGATCCTCAGTCTCACAAAGAGGGTCTCTGGCCATGGAGAGATCTGGGCTCATCGCCCTGACATGGCCTGGGAGTGGGCAGACTTCACACGGGTCTGCAGTTTCCCTGGTTCAGTGTCATCGACCTGTTCAGGGAAATCGTCTAGGAAACAGGAGGTTTCATTTTAGCTTTGGTGGCAGTATTCTGGAACTTTAGACTTCAACTTGATGCAGCTCACTTAAATTTCAGCAGAACCCACACTCCTCTTGCGAGCGAGAAGATGCTCCTTTCTGTGAACGGTGCAGACGGATGCGTGCAGTTAAGTGCAGTCCCGCAGACAGGAAACAACTGTGCACTGTCGTACATAGCCACAGCTTTGTCATAAAGGGAGTGAAAGTGACGGCCGTGCCTAAGGACCTTGCCCTCATATGTGCACGCGTTAAGAAAATATCGCCTTTTCTTTCCTTGGGAAGTCTCTGTGGTAGTGAACTTGTTACCTCTTCAGTCCTGAGGGCTGCCCACACTTAAACAGAAGGGACTTGCTTGTGCCTGCTTTGTTCTCTGCATTAACATTACGTTAATGTTAGGTGGGGATTTGCTTTTCCCCATACTGTATATTTGTCACATTGTCATGGTTTTAAGGGGCCTGCTTCCCAAGCCTATAATATCAGTGACATGTATGTCCAGGTCAGAGGGGATGGCAAGCTGCATGTTACCTGGGGAAGCAAGACCAGGGAGAATTTTTATGGGATCTTTAAGAATGGAGTCAATCTAAAAAGAAGCAAATAAATTTATATTTCATTTCCATATTATAGCAAGTAGGAGATAACCACGCAATGTAAACTGTTGAAAAATTTCATGCGATACCAAAATTGAATAACATAGTAACAAGATTATTTAAGTCCTCCTCCGCTGTATTTCTTTTAGTGAGTACTAACAGGTGAGTATTGTTCTTTATAAAGGACATAAGGGTTCCAGAGTACACATTCTAGAAAGAATAGGTGTTCTTAGCTGAACAATAATAATGCCTTACATTGCAAAGCTAAAGCTTGTTACAGCTGATACAACTCTCATATCTGCGATCTTCATGGATCCTCTACTACCTCCTGAAGACATCAGGGAAACTATTACCATCTCCATTGTATAGATGAAAATCAAGGATCAGATGGCTTCTGCATAAATCAAATGATACACTCAAAATGGGTAATTTGAAGAGAGTTTAATAAAGGGAATATTTTTAAATGTGTGAGTGGGGTAAGGGGAAAACAACATCTGGGAACTACTCTCCTTCAATCTGATGATGCAAAAGAAGGCAAATAGAAGAACCCAGAGCAGGTAGCTTTAGGTGAGGGCTGCCTATAGGAGCTTTAGGTAGAAGGACTCAGCCAACTACAGCAATTTTTTCAGGAATATATACCCCAGCCTCTTTTTCCTTGGCCCTCTGACATAGTGTGGCTTCCCTTTCTTGGCTGAAACTAATAGGAAGTCAGACAAGAGAGTCTGGTTGATGCTGGCCTTTAAGGTCAGCCCCTGAGGCACAGTGCAGGACAGAGAAGGTGGTCTTTGCTTGAGACAAAGATAAGAAGGAGCAGACACAAGATAAAAACTCAGGTCTAACACTTAGGTAAATATCTTTTTATTACAGCCTCTGGGGGAGTAAATAAGAATTAATAAGAATGTGAATGTGGCAGCAAAGATTTCTCTTGCTATATTCTTTGTGAAGATGAAAATTACAGTGCCTTGCTAAGATTGTGATTTTAGGAGTATCTTAACATGGTCATTTAAACCTCAGGAATTCTAAATGGAAAATGGCTTTAAGCAAGTGATAAAATGGATGAACATATGAAACATAATATGCTACTGGCCCATCTCTCACAATTTCCTTTTTGGGCTTCCATTAAGAAATTAAAATTTCAGAATTATTAGAAGGAACTTTAACTGTATGTATCATATATGGACACGGAGGTAATAATTCTCTCTTAGCTGGCTTGCATCTGAAGAATACAGACTAAGCCAGGTCCTTAAGTTTTTCTGAGCATATAAAGACTTAATAAAATCAAGGTCAGCTGCTGCAATTCCCACCTCAATGTAAACATGAAGGAGCACTTACTCTAAAGTAAGATGTTGGAAATCTTACTAAATTTGATTGACTCCTGAAAACTGAAGTTGAAGCCCATTCTTTTTCAAGAGATTCCTATATGTGTTCATGTACTACAAATGACTTTTTGTGCAATTGTTATGCCCAGATCAAGAGTGTTCACCACCAGTGATTTTTAGGAGTATCTTGTCATGGTCTTTTAAACTCCTAGAGAACATAAGTTGAGAAGTGAGAATTTTCTTAATAAAACTCAAAGAGTTTCAATTTAGACACAAAATTAACTTGAGAGAAGTATGGGAAACTGAAAGAAATATGGGCTATTGCAGACTATATTCATGGTTTTTGGGAGATGGTTGAACCACTGGAAACAAACAACATAAACACTAGGTAGAAGGGAAACGAGAAACAAAGACCAGTTTGGGGAGACCAAAATTTCCAGGAAGGAAAAGTGAGGCCTGATTATTGGATCTACCTAAGTGTGATGCCTCAGGAGAGTTATTTGATTAATTAAGACTTTATTCTTAGATAAAATAAAATTAAAAAATAGCTTTTTGGCCTATCTCGCTGGTATTTATGAAGATCAAAGGAAACCAAAGATGTGAGAGTGTTAAGCAAAATGTTTTCAGCTAAAAAATACTAAAGAATTATTTTTGCTCAACTCAAAACGTATAGAAATGTATAGAAATGTACATTGTAAATCTATGTATAGAAATGTACATTGTAAATCTGAAATCTCTAAATACCCAAGTGTCTATTAGTATGGGTGCAGTTCCAGTGGTACCCTCAAATAAAAGTTTTTCTTTGATCATATGTGGCTTACAAATATTTTTGGTGTTTAAGGCATAATTCTTTTTAAATCTAAGATAAGCAGAGGCTTATTGACTATTAATGGCCAATCTTTGGGTGCCATGTTGGGAACCAGGACAGAGGCCCATACTTAAGTTCTAGAAGAGAAAGGACTGAGGAGCCAGAGTATCCTAGAGTGGCCGTTTACCCCCAGAAGAGGTATGACCTCCGGAAAGAACTCTAGAGCCATCTGGTTGGATGCAGAGTAAGGATTCTGGATGAAGGACACAGCAGCCTCCACAGTAGATGTGGCTAAGCAGGTTGAGCCCCAGGCATGGCTCCAATTTGGTGGACTGTTGACAACCAGCCTTTCAGCACCTTTTCAGCTACCGCCTGCCCTGTTTCCTGAACCAGTCCCAGCAGGTCTGTTACTCTTGGAACTATCACTCAACTGGAGACTGAGAGCCATATTGACCCTTCCTTCACCAGACAGTCTTTGCCTAAAGTCCATGTGTGCCCCAGCCTTCTTGGATCTTGGCCACTGACAGGGAACATCATTCCATTTGTTCTTTTACCTTCATCTTTAATTTGAGGGATAGCAACTCTTTCAGATAGAGCTGTCCCTGAGATTAACCTGTAGAAGGGCTCAGTTCTGACTCTTCCATCCCTTCTTATAACCACCCTTCTCATTTCATTTCCTGGCTTAAACCCTCTAAAGCTCTCAGACACTGACTGGCCCACCCTGTTCACCCACATTTTTGATTTGCCCTCACATTCAGAAAGCTCAGGGGTTATTGGAGGTTTGAGCGTTTGGAGGGAGTAAGAAGAGGGTGGTGAGAGGGTAGGGGCAGGGCTTTGCACTCACCTCCTCCCTCAGGAATCGGGGGAGGGTAGCAGCATAAGGAAGGAGAGAAGGGTGGAGGCCTGCCTTTGGTCAGAAAAGTTTCATCTGACACACTGTGAGAACAAACTCTGTCCTGAAAGGTGGTTTTGTAGCTTTTAAGGTTTCAGGTGTGTGTGCCCTTTGATGCTCTCTCATACCATGCCAGTAATTTAATACAAGATTTAAATGGCTGGTTTAAATGCCTTGGTATGCTTTATCTGTCAATGTCATTAATCTAGCATCATATTTGAAATAATAAATACTGTTTATTCTTAGTACAAATTACTGTAGCCCATATGATGTAAGATTCTGAAGCTGGAGAAATTGTTCAGCAAGAGTAGTTTAGGAAGAAGAAATGAAATTCAATTTTAGATTCACTCCTCCATCTCCCTGGCTCAGGGATGCTTCTGGAGTCAGTGATGCATAAAAAGCAGCTGAACACAGGTGAGACCTCACCCTGAGGTCTCCTTGGAATTGTAGTGCCATAGATGAGCCATTTCTACTCCACTCATCATCACTCATCATATCCAAAAGGTGGAGCAGAATGAGGATGGGAAATGGACATAAGATGTTAAGACTTGGTGGAGTGAGGATTAGGGGGTACGCGGTATCACAGTTAGTTTGAATACAGCCAATAAACAAAGACATAATGAATTTAAGTAAGGCTTCCACTGGAGGCTCCACAATTGAAGACACTAACAGTCTTGTCCTGCCATGAAGCCAAATTTATTTTTTACCAACCTTGCTTCCTGGAAGAGATGTTCCAGTAAGCTAAATTTTAAGTCTGCTACAAATTCATGCCTAATATAAGATTTCTTTTCTGCAAAGGAAAATAAAACCATTTAGTCCATGAACAGATAGAAAAGTGAATTGGAGTTTGGCGTTCACATGAAATACAAATAAAGTCATAAAATTAATGTGTGGTGAGAGACTGGCCTTTATGACAGCATTTAAGAAAATGCTCCAATAATAAATTTGCTCAAAGGATAAACTATTTTTTCCTGTCTAAAACCCATCTGGCTGTCACTTTGAAATGAATATTTAGTAAGATAATAAAATAAAATCATTTTAAATCCACTAAATAAATGTATTTAAATATATATGATGATGAGAATATAATAATAGATGATGAGATGGACTGGATTTTTAAAATACTAGAATAAATCACGTTCTTCAAAAGAATGTGTTAGGAATATGTGTTTGGCATTTAATGCACAGTTTTCTTCAATCAAGAGTAAGAGATAACCAATTTATGGAAATGGGAGTTCTGCAGCTGCTTCTGAAGAACCTCAATCCATCAATTATCCAGATGCCTAGGTTAGAAGTTCTTGATGCAACACCCATGCATCTTAGCAGTCTCTTCCCTTGACTCTCTTTCAAGTCAATTAAGGACAAATTTTCTCTTTTCCCGAGCACCACGGGTAACTCTGCTGTGGAGATGAGGACCACATTCTAGAAGCAGGAAGGGCTTTTGTGGGTTATGTGCTCCTGGCAACCAGATTGAGTGGACCAGATCAGCCACAGTTTCAAATGGGGATGTAATCAGCTGGAATTTCCCTGCAGAAAACTATTAGAAATCAGTAGAAAAAAATGTTTAATAAAAGCTGTTTATGAGTATGTGTTGGTAATTTTTAGTACAGCTCTCTCCCTCACCTGCTAAATTCCAAGAACCCAACAGGACCCATTTCTCCTTTACAACCCCCTGAACCTTAATTCAGGCCTTAGCCTCTCTCCCTTCTGCTATGAAATAGTATCTGTGCCGTTAGTCTCATCCCCTTCCCAAAGACTGCCACAAATTGCATGTCCAATGTTTGAAACTTCCAGCAGTTTTTTGTCATTTGCTAGGATCAAAAAAGCTCTTATCACCTGGCCCCATTTTTCTCTGTGACTTTATCTCCATGACTCTTCAAGCACCAGGTCCCACCCTGAAGTAAACCCAGCAGTTCCCTCTTAAACATGCTTTCTGACCCTCCCTCCTTGCCTAGAACATGCTCTCCTGAGACTGTCAGAAATCTCAGAGGCCAAATGAAATACTGTTCTCTCCAGGAGGACTTCTCTCAGCCCAGTAATCACATTTCTCTGTGCTTTCACATCAATATTCTCAAATTCTGTTTAGCTTTTGTCATTGAAACCTTTAGAGTTTCTAAGAATCCCAGTTTTAGAATACAAACCCATGGTCTGAAGAGTACAGTGTTGAGACTGCTGTCCTGGAGAGTCTGAGGGACATTAGCACCCATGACTGTGTCCACATGTAGGTTTATCTGGGAGCTCTGGAGGGCAGAAAGAGAGCACCTGGCCCCACGGTCATGACATTGTAGCTGCTCATGAAAAGCTGGCCGTGTTAAAGCAGTCTCGAGGGACTGATTTTTAAAACTTGAAATATTATAGGTAGATATATTCCCCTCTTTACTTAAAAGGGGATAGAGAGAGAGAGGAGAGAGGGAAGAGGGAAGAGAAGAGAGGGGAGAGGGGAGAGGAGGAGGGGAAAAGGGAAAGATAGCCTCTGGGTGTAGCTATAACCATTATACTGTCAACATTTTGGTTACATGAGCCAGTGAGTTTCCTCTACCCACCTTTTTTTTTCTTTTTGCCAGTTCTGTTAATTTGTATAGAAAGGAAAAGTGGTATAACCTTTTTCTCTAATTTTTAAATTTCATGTAATGATGGTACATCATGTCATTAGAGTATTAAGGACATCAAATGGATACTCATCAGGTAGTCCTCTCACTAAAGAGAGAAATTAATTTAAATAATAAGTACATTTTAAAATAAAACAGACATCCATTTACTCTCCCCTCAGATTAGCACACATGTTAACATTTTGTCATATTCACTTCAGATCATTATTTTTTTTTAAGATATGAAACATTACAACTAAATATATTTTCTTCTTTCTCCAGAAGGAGTTTCTTCTGGTGAATTTCTTTTCTATCTAAACTATTTTAAATTGGTTTTCTGTTACTTGAAACTGGAAAAGTTTTTAGTAATAAGTATGTCTCTCTCCCCACTTAGGACAGACATCTCCAGAGCTGACAACCATTTGTATCTCCTCTGGCTGCATCTGACAAGTTGGTGTACAACAAATATTCAGTAAGAGCAATGACTGTTGTTTAATCATACACCAAGTCACATGGTTGAAACAATGAAATATTTGGTAGTTCTTAAAAAAAACTCAACCAACTATTTCCAGAGGAAAGGTAAAAATGCCTATTATAGTAGCAAGAGATTTTTTGTTTGTTTGTTTCTTTCTTTGATTTTCATGGGAGGCTCTTTTTTCTATTTGAATTTTTAAGAGCAAAGAGTAGTGTTTATTTCACCAAAAGCACATGCAGCAAAAGAAAAAATAGATAAATTGGACTTTACCAAAATTAAAAATTCTGTGTACCACATGATACAATCAATAAAATAAAAAGGCAAACCACAGAATGAGAGAAATATTTGCAAATCATAGTTCTAACAAGAGGTTACTATCCAATATATATAAATAACTCCTACAATTCAATAACCAAAACCAAACCCAATTTTAAAGTATATATATTTCTGAATGCAAAGAACTTGAATGTGTACTTCTCCAAAAAAGATATGCAATGGCCAACATGCATATGAAAAGATGCTCAACATCACTAATCTTCAGGGAAATGGAAATCAAAACCACAATAAGATACACTTCATACCCAGTAAGATAGCTATTATGAAAAACAAAAACAAAAACCTAAACAAAGTACCAAGTGTTGGTTGTTGGTGAAGATGTGGAGAAATTGGAACTCTTGTGCATTATTGGTAGGAATGTAAAATGGTACAGCTGCTGTAGAACAGTATGATGGTTCCTCAAAAAGTTAAAAATGAAATTACCATATGACCCAGCATTTCTACTTTTAGGTCTATACTCAAAAGACTTGAAAGTAAGGACTTGAACAGATATTTTTATATGATTATTCATATCAGTATTATTCACAATAGCTGAGAGGTGAAAGCAACCTAAGAGTTTATCAATAATAGATGAATGGATAAACAAAATGTGGCATATACATGCAGTGGAATATTATGCAGTCTTAAAAAAAGGAATTCTGACACTATAATATGTAAACCTTGAAGACATTATGGTAAGGGACTAGCCAGATACCAAATAACAAGTATTGTATGATTCACTTATATGATGTACCTAGAATGGTCAGATTCATGGAGACAAAGTAGAATGGTGGTTACCAGGGTCATGGGGGAGAGGGAAATGGAGAGTTAGTGTTTGATAAGTACAAAGTTTCTGCTTAGGAAAAGTTCTAGAGATGGGTGATGACGATGGTTGCACAACATTGTGAATGTGCGTAATGCCACTGAAATGTACCCTTTCAAATGGTAAATGGTAATTTGTATTTTACCAAACAACAAAAAAGCAATGATTCTCAAGGCAAATATGTAGAGACAGATAGTAGATTAGCAGTTACCGGGACAGTGGGTGGGAATGGGATTAACAATCAATGGGCAGGAGGATTTGTTGGGTAATGAAAATGTTTCAAACTGAGTTATGGTGATGATTATACAACTTGACAAAATTTCTAAAACATTGAATTGTAAACTTGAAGTGAGTAAATTATATGATAATTCAATAAGATTGTAAGAAAACCAGCAATGTTTCTAGAAATGTTTCTCATAAGAATCCTAATTTTACAAAGTGTTAATAATAGTTCCTCAGAAAAGATTTCTATGTTCAACTGTGTTTAGGAAGGCATTTCCTGTTGAGAGGCTTACAAGGCACCTGAGCACGAGAAGGTCTGTGAAGGCATTAGGTAAAGAAACCTGCTTAGCCTAACTCCCCCCAGAATGTCCTAAATGCATTTCATATGCACCCTCTTCCTCCATCCACAGCACTCTTGTTTACACCTCTCTGACTAATATTTTGTGGAACACACGTTAGCAAATGCTAATAGAAATTTTAGTAGAAATCACTCAATTTGCAGGCAGCTGCTTAAGATGATTCTAATTGTTTTGGCTGGCTCCCTACAGTTGTTTTTTGGCATTGCCATTCATGTAACCAGAGAGAATTTTTCAGCTCAGCAAGTGTGAAGAACAAAGATTGCCGAACACTCCACCAGATTGTGTCTGCCTGCTTCGCCAAAGCCAGTAGTCTTGGACATCTGTGAATCACCCTGACTCCCTCCACAGGGCAAAGAAAGGAAGAGGAAAGGCACAGACTTAGCTCTGGGGTTCCTCCAGGCATGGGGCATTCATTTCTCTTTAAGTACCATTCACTTCTTGTCAGGAATATACACTCTTTTTTTGATAGGCTCGTTGATAATAGTCTAAAGTAAAATCCTACACAGAAACTTTTAAAGGGTCTTGTAAAGCTAACTAAGAAGAACATTTATTAAGCACCTGTTGTATGCCAGACACACTCTCTCTATGTCTTATTTAATTCTTTCTGCAGCCCCTGTGGCAGGTACTATTTTGCTACTTTGCAGGTGGGAACCTGAAGCACAGAGGTTAATAAGAAATGTACTTGTCACCTTGGTTCACACATCCAGGCCAAGGTACAAATCTAGCCTGTGTTTTTTCCCATGATACCACACACTGAAACTCTGGTCAAATGAAAGACACAGATAATAGCAAAAGTAAAAAAGGCTGTATTAAGCTGTCTTCCTCAGCATTGCCTATGGAGGTGGCAGCCATCTCCTATTCGGCAATACGGCTACCCTCAGACCCCTCGTGAAGCCTAGGTCATCAGAAAGAAAGACCAAAAGTTCATCCAGCACAAGTCAGACTGATAAGTCAAACTTAAGTGTAACTGGCCAAAACCCAGAGACATTGACAATAAGGTGAGCAGAAGATTCAAGGGCCATGACTTGATGCCCAACACTGGTTATGGGAGTAATAAGAAGATGAAGCATATGCTCCCCAAAGGCTTTTAGAAGTTCCTAGTCCACAAGGTCAAGAAGCTTGAAGTGCTGCAGATCTGTGACAAATCCCACTGTGCTGAGATTGCTCATAACATCTCAAAGAACTACAAAGCCTCTGTGGAAAGAGCAGCCCAGCTGGCCATCAGAGTCACCAACCCCAATGCCAGGCTATGCAGCGAAGAAAATGGATAGACAGCTTGTGTGCACATTGTATTTGTGTTGATATCACACACACACACACACACACACACACACACACACACACACACACAGCGTTAAGGTTGTGATCAGGTGAGTAGCCTGGGACACAGTGAAACAGAAGAAGGATAGCAGAGTGTAAGCCTGCAGCTGGTGTCCCAGGGGAGGCCATTTTGAGGAGGGGCCCTCACAAGTGTACCTGAGCCAGCAACAGTCCCAGAGTAAGTCTGGACACAGTCAGGAAGGGCTACTGAGAAGGCCATAGGCCCTTATCTCCCTTATCTCCTGAGCTCAGGAACTCAGAGGCTGTAATTTCCAGGAGATATGAGAATGCCCAGAACAGAAAGCAGCTCAGACCTATGTCGGTGTGTAAACAGGCAAGCGGCACTTTCAGCCAAAGCAGGGAAGGGGTGGGGTTTCCTCCTTTGTCCCCCTGGCCAGTCCAGTGGCCCTGCTGTCCTGTTGAGGCCGGAGGTCAGTCACTGCCTGCCATTACTCCAGGACACTATTTGCAAGGTCATCTTCAAAACTGAGGACAAATGGACCTCCCTGGCTCCTGGCTGGTTGAGGTTACTGGGCTCGGAACCGCAACTGCTCTGGCCAGCCCCTGTGCAAGCACTGAGTTAGAGCTGGGTTCATGCTGACCTTCCCAGATGGTCATGCTGTTAGCATCACTGTCTTATAATGCTCTGTGAATAATGAAGCCACTAGTAGATTACATAGGCTACCTCATTTAATGCAAGCATCCAAATATCTCTGAAGTAGATGCCATTGCTTCATTTTATAGAAGCAGAGACTGGAAACACACAGAGGTAAGGCAACACGTTTGAGTCTCAGAGTTAATAAGTGCACTAGTGAACCCAGGTCTCTGCATGCAGAACCTGTGCTCTCCATCACTTATAGACAGGGCCAAAGTCATGTGTTTTACTTCATCACGATGTTGACACAAGATCAAAGTACTGAGCTCCTAAATCAATTCTTGTCCCTGTCCTGAGCACTGTCATCTGGCTGTCTGCTTTCACACTAATCTTTATCACAGTGGGCTCTCAGCTGCCTTCCTTGCGTGACATTCAGTCAACCCTTGCTGGCTCATCCAATTCTGTAGCTGCGGCCACATTTCACCTGACCAAAGTCCAGAGGCCATGCTGGCACATAGTAACTGCTTAATAAATACTTGTTAAATGTAACATGCTCCTCAAAAGCATCCAAACAAATAGACTGGAAGGCGTTCTAACTAAGAGGTTCCAATAACCATTACAACTACCTTTCACCGGGTACCAGGAAGTTATAGGTTCACCCAGTCCTGGGCTGGGCTGGTCCCCTGTTCCTACCTCCAGCAGTGTCCCTGCCCAAGACTTTGGCTCTTCCACAAATCCACAGACAATTTTGAGGATTTAAAAAAATCTTTCTATATAATTTCTATTGTAGTCTTTTTCCTTACTATAAAATAATACATAATTTCATTGTTTATTTAGTAAAAGAAAAAAGAGAAATGTATACACAAATAAGAAAAATTAATATCACCTTAAATAATATGACTGAGCAATAATTATGGCTAACATTTGGCTTTATACTTTGAAGTGTGTTTATCCTAAGTATGTAGGTATAAAGAAATGGGTTCACATTATGTCTTGCAATGTTTTTAAAAAATAATTAAAATTTTTTTCAATTACAGTTGGCATACTATATCTATTTGTTTCAAGCGTAGAAATTTATATAACTTACAAAGTGATCACCCTGATAACTTTATACCCACCTGCCACCATACATGGTTTTACAATATTATTGGCTTTATTTCTTATGCTACACTTTACATCCCCATGACTATTTTGTAACTACCAATTCGTATTTCTTAATCTCTTCTTCTTTTTCACACATTGCCCCAAATCCCTCTGATCTGGCAATCATAAAAATGTTCTCTGTATCTGTGAGTTTGTTTTGTTTTGTTTATTTTGTTCTTTAGATTCCACATGTAGGTGAAATTGTATGGCATTTATTTTTCTTTGTCTGTCTTACTCTACTCAGCACAATATCCTCTAGGTCCACTTGTGTTTGCGGATGGCAAGATTTCATTTTTTCTTACGGTTAAATAATATTCCATTGTGTATATAAAACACCTCTTTTTTCTCTCTTTTTAAAATTTATTTATTTTAATTAGTTTCAAGTATACAATACATTGGTTAGACATTTAGATAGTTCACAAAATGGTCCCTCCAATTGCTCCCTCCATCCCTTGACTCTCCACCTAGCCAAAGTAATGCTAACTGCATTCCCTAGGCCATGCTCCCCATCACTGTGACCATCCATCAGCTACTAATTTATACTTCTTTAACCCTTCACCCCATTCTCCCAGCCCCCAAAACTCTCCCCTCTGCTGACACCAAATTGTCCACTATATTTGTGAGTCTGTTTTTGATTAGTTTGTTCTTTTTATTCCTTAGATTCTGCACATAAGTGAAATAATATAGTGTTTATCTTTTTCTACCTAACTTAAATACCTTCTAGGTCCATCAAAGCAATATCTTTTCCCATCCCCTTTCTTTTCATATGTAGGGGTCTTGTTTTCTTATCCTTTCAGTCATCCTATCTTTTGGTTGGAGCACTTAATTCTTTCCCATTTAAGGTACTTATTGATAGAAATGTAGTTGTTACCATTCTTTATTCCTGTTTTTGATACATGTTTCTTCTTCTTAAAGAAGTTTCTATAACATTTCCTGTAATACTGGCCTGGTGGTGATAAATCCTTTTAGCTTATTTTTGTCTGGAAAGCTCTTTATCTGTCTTTCAACTCTAAATAATAGCTTTGCTGGATTAAGTATTCTTGGTTGTAGATCTTGAGTCTTCATCTTGTTGAATATTTTATGCCAAGCACTTCTGTCCTGCATAGTTTATTTTGAGAAATCAGCTGCCAGTCTTATGGGTGTTCCCTTGTAGGTAACTATTTGCTTTTTCTCTTGGTGCTTTTAAGATTCTTTGTATTTAACCTTTGGCATTTTAATTATAACATGTCTTGGTGTGGGCCTCTTTGGATCCCTGATTTTTGAATTCTCTGAGCTTCCTGGGATTTTATGTACATTTCCTTCATCGGGTTAAGGACATTTTCCATCACTATTTCTTCCAACCGTTGTTCAACATCTTGATTTTCTTCAGTTATGCCAATCAAACAGATATTTGGACCTTTAATAGTGTCTCATTTGCTCCTTAAATTATTTTTATAACCTTGGCATCTTTTTTCTTGCCATTGTGATTGTGTGTTCTTGGTTTCTCATCCTCTAGATAGGGCATTTGATCCTTTTCTTTATTCACTTTTTTTATTCCCTTGTTTATTCCATTTAATATACTTCTCATCTCAGATAATATATTCTTCATTTCAAATTGGTTTCCTTTTATAATTTTTATTTTTATTTTTTATGTTTTTTTCCTCTTTATTCAAGTTCTCTACACTTCCCCAAAGATCACTGAGCATCTTCATAATCAGTGTTTTGAACTCTGCATCTGTTAGATTACTTGAGTTCATTATATCTGGATTTCTGTTCTGTTTTCTCATATGGTTTCTGCTTCTTTATCTCCCTGTTTTGGCTGCCTTTCTGTGTCTGTTTCTATGTACTAAGCAAAGCTCTTAAGTCTCCCAGTCTTATTAGTGTGGATTTATGAAGTAGGTATCCAGTGGCACAGTTCTGAGAGGAGTTCAGCTGCAGGCCAAATTTAGCCCAAGGCTCTGTCCCTCTTGGGCTACCTGTCAAGATTAGCAAGTAATCCACAGATGCTGTGCTTATAGTTGCCTCAAAAGACCACACCAAAAACTGAGGCCCACTGCCTCCAGTATGAGTTTAGGTGCTGCTCAGTAAGGATAACCTGACTTGCTGAGGATATACCTGGTTGTGGCTTGGGTGGAGCCGCAAGTTGGGGGAGGTAAAGTTTCAGGGAATCCTCTGAGTGGAGTGATCTTTGTTATCCAATTTGATGATGTCACTGATATGGCAGTGCTGTGTCCATACACTGGGTGGGGGAGGGCTCAACAGGGAACAATGGATACCATGGGCACTTCTGTACAGAGCGAATCTCTCCTAAGCCCTCAGTCTGACAATGCTTCCCTGTAAACCCCTGGCGCCCTCTGAGCTCAGCCGAATCGGCACTGGTGCTCAGAGTAAGCGGATCCATCACTGTGAGAATTTGCTCATATATGCAGCCCCTTTAAGAGGCTTCTGCCCATGCGGCAGCCTCCATCTCACTCAGCCACTTGAGATCCAGCAGCCCTGCATTCTCGCCCTCTCCTATGTTCTGCTATTGCAGGGTGATTTCCTGGACTTCTCCTTGGTTGTATGGCTTGCTCATCTAGATCTCAGGTGATTTTTCTTTGCTGTTGCTTCTTATTACTGTCACAACTTTAATTTGGTCACCAGAGAGATGAACAGAACCTCTATCATCTACGCCATTTTTTTTATCTCCCTCGATTCCACCTCTTCTTTATCCATTCATCCACTGATGGACAGCCAGGTTATCTCTACATCTTGGCTACAATAAACATGTGGATTCACATGTCCCGTCGAAGTAGTATTTTGGGTTTCTTCGAATAATTACTTAGAAGTGGGATTATTGGGTCCTTCTTTGTCTCTTGTTATAGTTTTGTTTTAAACTCTATTTTGTCTGGTATAAGTATTGCTAACCCAGATTTTTTTTTTCATATCTGTTTTCATGAAGTGTCTTTTGCCTTCCCTTTACGTTCAGTTTTTCGATTTGAAGTGAGTCTCTTGTGGGCAGCATATGGTAGGGGCCTATTTTCTAACCCGTTCACTCACCCTATGTCTTTTGATTGGAGAATTTAACCCATTTATATATAAGCTAATAGCCATTTTATTATTCATATTTTTTGATCTTTTTTTCTTGTTTTCTTTTTTCTTTAAAAAGTCCCTCTAACATTTTTTGTAATATTGGTTTGATGTTGATGAACTCCTCTAGCATTTTCTTGTCTTGAAAGCTTTTTATTTGTTCTTTGATTCTAAATGATTGCTTTTCTGGACAGAGTAATCTTGGTTGTAGATCCTTGCTTTTTAAATTAAATATTTTGTGCCAATCTCTTCTGGCCTGCAAAGTTTCTGTTGATAAATCATCTGACAGTCTTATGGGAGCTCCCTTGTAGATAACTGATTGCTTTTCTCTTGCTGCTTTTAAGAGTCTCTCTTCATTATTAACCTTTGGAATTTTAATTATGATATGTCTTGGTGTGGGCCTCTTTGGGTTCATTTTGTTTGGGACTCTTTGAGCTTCCTGGGTTATATGTCTATTTTCTTCACTAGGTTAAGGAAGTTTTCTGTCGTTATTTCTTCAAATAGTTTTTTAGTTTCTGTTCTCTCCTCCTTCCGGTTTTCCTGTGATATGAATGTTGGTATGCTTAATGTTGTCCCAGAAACCCCTTAAATTATCCTCCTTTTTTAGATTCATTTTTCTTGTGACTGTTCTGATTGGTGTTTTCTACTACCTTATCTTCAAAATCATTGATTCAGTCCTCTGCTTCATTGAATCTACTGTTGATTCTCTCTATTGTGTTTTTCATTTCTGTATTGTGATCTCCATTTCTGATTGTTTCATTTTTATGTTTTCTATCTCTATTTTAAGTTTTCTATCTCTTTGTTAAAGTTCTCACAGAGTTCATCTACTCTTTTCCTAAGTTCATTGAGCATCCTTATAAGCAGTGTTTTGAACTCTGCATCTGGTGGATTGCTTGTCTCCATGTTGTTTAGTTCTTTTTCTGGAGATTGTTCTGTTCTTTCATCTGGGACATATTTCTTTGTCTCCCCAGTTTGGCTACCACCCTGTGTTTGTTTTTATGTATTAGGTAGAAATCTTAAGTCTTCTAGTCTAACCAGAGTGGCATTATGTAGTAGGTGTTCTGTGGGGCCCAGTAGCACACTCTCTCTGGTCACCTGAGTCAGATGTGCCCCTTGTGTAGGTTGTATGTACCCTACTATCATATCTGCGCCTGCTTTTTGCATGAGGATGGGTGGGGTTGACCCTCAAGCTGTTTGGTTTTGAGGACTGGCTAGTGAGGGGCTGACCCAGCAGAGCAGAATTGATCTAAGCAGGGCTCTGGTACCTGCTGAATCTGCCTTTAAGTGTGTTGATCTCAAATAGAGCCTGAGGTGGTGTCCTGGCTAGGTCCAAAGCCAGCCACCAGACCTGCTGGCTTGAGACTTCCTTGGAGGGTCCCCACCACAGGCCAAGTTCAGCTACAGGCTGTGCCCTACCAGGGGCCATCTGGCAAAAGTCACCAAGAAAGCCACAAAAGGCCACCACTTGCACTGAGCTTGGCGGTGCCTCAAGAGGCCTAGCCATGAACTGAGGCCAGCTGCTGCTAGTGCCAGGCTTGGGGCTGCTCAGTAAGAGGAATGATGCACACCCAGGCCAGATGTTACTTGTTGGGTTTTGTGAACCTTTGAGAGATTTTAGGAAACTCTATAGCATAAGCCAAGACAGCTCATGCTGTCTTGGAGAAGCCAGTGGAAGTAGCTTGGGTGAGTCTACAATTTGGTTACAGAGGGGTTTCAGAAAATTACTTGGATGGGACACCTAGTGTTAGCCAGGTTGATGGATATTTAGACATGGCACTGCTTGCATCTGCGTGCTGGGACAGGAAGAGCTCAAGAAAGGAACAATGGCTTGTGCCAGCACTTCTGTATGGGAGAAAATGGCTTCTCCAACCCTCTCCTTGAAGCCAGAGAGCTCAGTTTCTTCCTTATGTCTCTAGCAC
Organism: Macroglossus sobrinus; assembly: GCA_004027375.1. NCBI lineage: Eukaryota > Metazoa > Chordata > Mammalia > Chiroptera > Pteropodidae > Macroglossus > Macroglossus sobrinus. The sequence continues at coordinate 65,647 of PVKZ01000191.1, forward strand.
CTTTCAAGCTGCTGCTACAGTGCTGGAGTTCAGAGCAAGTGAGTCCACCACCTCAGGCTCTATTTGAGATCAACACACTTAAAGGCAGATTCAGCAGGTACCAGAGCCCTGCTTAGATCAATTCTGCTCTGCTGGGTCAGCCCCTCACTAGCCAGTCCTCAAAACCAAACAGCTTGAGGGTCAACCCCACTGAGTAAGTCTATGCTTGGGTCTCTTAAGAGGAATGTCTGTGATGCCAGCTGCCCCCTCTCTCACTCAGCCATTCTTTCCACTGGTTTTTGCAGCCAGAAGTGGTGGGGACTTTTTTTCCTGGCACTAGAACCTTGGGCTGGGGAGCCTGATGCAGGACCGAGACTCCTCATTACCAGGGGAGAACTCCACAGCCAAGATAGCCCTCTTGATTCTCAATTGTCACATGCCTATTATGTGTCTCCACCCTTCCTACAAATCTTGAAATGGCCTCTCTTGTATGTCTCCAATTATATGAGTTTTGTTCAGCTAGACTTAAGTCAATCCCCAATGATGGCTCTCCTGTAGTTTATTTGTAATTTTGATGTGGTTGTGAGAAGAGGCAAGCACAGTGTTTACCTACTCCACCATCCTGGGGAGTGATTCTGTAATTTTTAAAAAACCTATCTACACAGTGAACATTTTTCTTTAACATGAGGAATTCTTCTACAACATAATTTTTGAAGTCTACCTATATTTCACCATTATAATAATCTCTTATTTTTGGAAGTTTGTGTTGTTTTTAAATCCCCCACCTATTGTGAAAAATTATTAATAAAGATTTTATAACAAGTTCTACATGAACATTCATAAATATTTTCAAGTGATAAAATGCCAGATGTGGAGTTTTGAGTTTAAGAAATATTTTTAAAAAATATAATTTAAAAAACTATAAAAAATAATGATCAAAGCAACACACTTTTATTATAATATAGAAAATATACAAAAATTGAAGAAAGAAGAGTCAGTGTTATCCATAGTAACCTTCTCCCCACCAAAACAACAACTAATAATATTTTCTTTTACTTTCTTTCAGGGTTTTTCTATGTATTACAAAAATATTACAATCAATTACTTTATACAGTTTTGATTTTAGTAGTTTTCACTTTACATTATGTGATAAAATAATTCATGTTTGCTCAAAAATTTTCTTTATTCTGTGTGTATTTTAAGGATTTTCCCAGAGGAAAAATGAGAAGCTGCTTAAACATTATGAATATTTACAATAAATAGTATACCGGACTGTTTGAGGAGCTTCTGCTGAGTGAGCCTTCAAATGCTAAAGAAGAGGCTGCACCCTGGGCCTTGATGGGAGAGCTGGAGCACTGCCCAGCCTGAAGAGATAGGTGACATGGGAGTGAGGAGGGGGCCCCATCATGCTCAGAGGCACCTGCTGGGGAGATGATGGTGGTGGCTTAGGGAATTGCAGGCCCAGGGCACCTCAGGAGGCTGAAGCCTGACAGGATACCTCCCTGCCTCTCATAGGTATTTTAGCCCCAAGGATGGCACGCTGACTGCAAAACTACTAGGCCTAAAGGGACTGAGCAATCTGGGATGCTGAGAATATTGAAAGAAAATATTTTTTCAAAAAATATTTCTTGGATAGGGGCTGGGAATTCAGTGATGAGTAAGACAGACAAGCTCCCCTTCCTCATCGAATTTATTATCCACTGCGGAAGACAGAATAAGAACATGGAAAAGACATGAAAAAGAGGAAGCAATGAATTGCTCTGCCAAGAAAAAATTAGAATCCAGTGAAGTGATAAGGCGTGAAGAAATGACTCTTCAGCTGACGAGGTGGCCATGCGATTACAGAGTAAGGCCATCCCAAGCAGAGGGACAGCTAAGACAGAGGCCTAGGCATGTAAGCTGGGAACATTTAAAGAACCAAAAGGAAGTTCCTGTGGAAAGAGCAGTGATAAGGAAGGGTAGGAGGGAGGCAGGGCGAAGGAGAATGGAGGGCTTCGTAAACTGAGGATGAGAGAACGGTGTATCATCTCATAGAAAATGGGAAAAATCATGGGGTGGGGGATGGTGATTTGAGCATGAATATGGCATGATGTGAGATCCTCTTTTAAGAGATCATCCTGGATGCTCTGTGGAGGCTTTGAAGGGAACAGATGAAGCAAGAGGTGAATCAGGGAGGTCAGTCAGGGAAGTGGTCCAGGGGGGTGAGTTAGCGGGCCAGGTGGGGATGCAGACAGGCTGGGTGGGCCTCAGAGGATCAAGCTTGCTAATAATCAGAGAAGCATTGGGGGTTTGGGGGAGGCAAGCATCAAAGAATATAGCTTGAGTTTAGATTTAAGCAACTCTGTGGGTGGGGGTGTAGTTTACTAAGATAGGAAAAGCTGGGAGGAAAATGCATAATACCATGAAGAAATTGACATGTTTGACCCACCCTTAAAGTTAGCTCTGCATTCTCTCTCTTCCCTCCTTTCTCTCATTGTACTTTGTAGCACTTATCACATTCTCACTTCTACTGCTATTATTTTAGGACATGCCTTTTATATTCTTAATTTTTATTTTGTTAAGGGTATCTTACATCTCTGTATTTCCTTTACTACTTAATACAAACAGCAGGCACTAAATGAACAGACTTTATTATACATTAAATAGTCACACCATGTAACTTAAATTTTACAGATGGAATATAAATATTATTTATATGTGCCAAAACACATATTTTATATCGACATGAAGCAGGGCCAGAAAATGACGTTTACTCTGTGGCAACAATGTAGCCTGCATGTTTCAACACAATAACTTGCTGATCTTTGTTGGAAGCATTATTACTCCATTTTAATAAATAACAGAAAGGGTAACCTGTGCAAAGTCATAAGAGACTAAGTGCTGAAGGCAAATTGAGAAGCCGAGTCTATCTCCAAAGTCCGTGTTTCCCAGCAACCATCATTGTACAAACATAAGACAAAGCTGCACTTAGATAACTTGCTCTATGTGACTATTAAAAGTGTTTTATGTGTGTTTGATAGTGGGAATTTAGAGATAAGTAATAAATTTTCTCAAGTTTTTTTGAAAAACTGTATTTTAATTACTGTTAAAATTAATCCAGCAGTGTATGAATGAAAATTTCCCTTCTGTGTCAGTTTCTTAGTGCTGCTGTAACAAATTTCCACAAACTTAGTGACTTAAAACAATAAATTTATTATCTTTTTTGCAGCTTTATTGAAATATAATAGACAATTAGTTGCTCATGTTTACATTGTACAACTCAATGAGTTCTTTTTCGATTATAGTTGACATACAATAATATATTAGTTTCAGTTGTACAGCATAGTGATCAGAGATTAAATAACTCACAAAGTGATCACCCCACTAAATCTAGTACCCATCTTTCCCTTACATATTTATTACATTGTTGATTATTTCCCTTATGCTACACTTTCTATCTCCATGACTATTTTGTAAACATCCATTTGTACTTCTTAATCCCTTTGCCCTCTTTCACTATCCTATTCAAATCCCTTCTGTCTAGCAGCCTTCAAAATAAACTCTATCTATGAGTTTGTTTCCATCTTGTTGTCATAGTTGTTTATTTTGTTTTACAGATTACGAGAAATCATGTGGTATTTGTCTTTCTCTATCAGGCTTACTTCATTCGGTGCAATATCCCCTAGGTCCATCAAAGCAATATCTTTTTCCAACCCCTTCCTTTTAGTCTGTGTGTGTCTTTTAATCTGAAGTGAGTCTCTTGTAGGCAGATATGTAGGGGTCTTGTTTTCTTATCCATTCAGCCACCCCATCTTTTTGTTGGACCACTTAATTCTTTTCCATTTGAGGTACTTGTTGATAGATATGTAGTTATTACCATTTATTATTCACATTTTTGATACATGTTTTTTCTTCTTAAAGAAGTCCCTCCAACATTTCCTGTAATACTGGTTCAGTATTAATGAATTCCTTTAGCTTTTTTTTTTTTGGGGGGGGGGGTCTGGGAAGCTCTTTATTTGCTCTTTAACGCTAAATAATAGCCTTGCTGGATAAAATATTTCTTGTTGTAGATCCTGGGTTTTCATCATGTTTAATATTTTGTGTCAAGCTCTTCTGTCCTGCATAATTTCTTTTGAGAAATCAACTGCCAATCTTATGGGAGCTCCCTCGTAGGTAACTAATTGCTTTTTTCATGTGGCTTTTAAGAGTCTCCCTTTGCATTTAACCTTTGGCATTTTAATTATGATGTGTCTTGGCATGGGTTTCTTTGGTTTCATCTTTTTTGGGACTCTGAGTTTCCTGGCATTGTATGTATATTTCCTTCCGCATGTTAGGAAATTTTTCCATCATTGTTTCTTCAAATAGCTTTTTGGTTTATTCTCCCTCTTCTCCTTCAGGTACCCCTATGACACAAATGTTTTTACATTTAATTTTATCCCCTAGGCTCCTTTAATTATCATATTCTTGGCTTCTTTTTTCTTGCCATTCTGATTGAGTGTTCTTGGCTTCCCCATTCTCTATATCAGTGGTTTGATACTCTTCTTCATCCATTCTGTTGATTCCCTCTAATATACTCTTCAACTCAGATAATGTATTCTTCATTTATAACTGATTCTCTTTTATAATTTCCATTTCCATTTTTATGTTTTTTATCTTTGTTCAAGTTCTCACTGAGAACTTTATCAACACTTCCCCTAAGTTCATTGAGCATCCTTATAACCAGTGTGTTATAATCTGTTAGATTGCTTGTCTCCATTTTTCCTGGATCTCTGTTCTGTTCTTTGTCTTTTCATTTTGGAAACCTTTCTGTGTCTGTTTCTATGTACTAAGCAAAGTTCCTAAGTCTCTCAGTCTTATTAGTGTGGACTTGTGTAGTAGGTGTTCAGTGACACAGTCCTGAGAAAGATTCAGGTGCAGGCCAAGTTTAGCCCCAGCCTGTTCCCCTCTGATTCAGCAAGCAATCCACAGGTGCTATGCTTATAGTCGCCTCAAGAAACCACATCAGAAACCAAGGCCAGCTGCTTCCACCAGTGTGGGTCTTGGAGTTGCTCAGCTAGGAACACCTGACTCAACCAGGATTCAACTGTATGTGTCTTAGGTAGGGCCGTGAGTTAGGGGACGTGGGGTTTTAGAAAATTTTCTGGGTGCAGTGACCTTTGTTATCTGGTTTGATGACATCTCAGCTATGGTGGCACTGTGTCTGCACACTGGGAATGGGGAGGACTGAACAAAGGGGCAATGGATACTATGACTCTTCTGCCCAGGAGAAAGCCCTCACTCCAACATCTCAGTGTTCCTCTGTAAGTCCCTGGTGCCCCGCAGGCAGCTGACCCATGCTGGTGCTCAGAGCAATTGAGACCATGACTGTGAAAGTCTGGTCGTGGAAACGTTCCCTTTAAGAGGTGTCTGCAGCTGCTGGCTGCCTATGCTGTATCTTCTGTCCCACTCAGCCACTTGGGACCAGGCAGCCTTGTGTCTTCGTCCCCTTTTACCTTGTACCATTGTAGGAATAATTTCTTATTTTTCTCCCTACTTGTAGAGCTTCTGTTTATTCAGACCCCAGGTGATTCTGTTTGCTGTTTGCTCCATGTTTCTGTCAAAACTTTGATGTAGTTGCAAGAGGAGATGAACAAAGCCTCTGTCACCTATGCCATTTTTCCCAGTCCTCCAAATTTATTATGTTACAGTTTTGAGGTCAGAAGTCAAAATGGGGTCTGCTGTCTAAAATCAAGATGCTAGCAGGGCTGTGTTTCTTCTGGGGCTCTAGGGAAAAGTTCACATCCTTGCTTTTTCCAGGTTCTGGAAGTCATCTGCATTTTGGCTCGTGCACTGCTCCTTCCTTCATCTTCAAAGCCAGTAGTGTAGTGTTTTCTAATCACTCTCTGACGCTGATTTCTGCTTCCCTTGTCACATGTTCTTCTCTCACACTGACACTTTTGCCTTCCTCTTATAAGGACTGTATGGTGACACTGAGCCCACCTGCATAATCCGGGATAATTTCCCCGTTTTAGTAGCCTTCATTTAATCACATCTGTAAAGTCCCCTTTTCCATATGAGGTAACATATTTATAGGTTCCAGGGATTAGGACATAAAAATCTTGGAGTGAATGTTATTCTGCCTATCACATATCCCAAGAAAATCTTTTCATAATTCAAAATGCTTTCTTAAACCAAAATTTATCTATTCTCATTTTCTTATCTCTTTCTAATTTTAATCTCATTCTGTAGAAGTAACCTCTCTTCATAATTTCTTGTGTGTTCTTCCAGTAATTTCCTATATATATTCAGAAATAATCTATTTATTTTTTTATTTCTACCAAATAATAGTATATGATACTCTTCAACTTTAAAACAATTTTAATATATTTTAGAGATTTTTTTCATATTGTCACATATAGATCTATCTTGTTTTTTTCCCCAATTTTTTTTATTGTGGTAAATACTTATAACATAAATCTATCATCTTAATTATTTTTAAGTATACAATTCAGTGATATTAAAAACATTCATAATATTGTGCAACTATCACCACTCCCCACTCCAAATTCTTTTCATCTCATAAAACTGAAACTCTTCCCCCATTTAACAATAAGTCCCCATTCTCTTCTCCTATCAGCCCCTGGTAGCCACCATTCTACTTTGTGCCTCTATGATTTTGACTGCTCTAGGTACCTCATTTAAGTGGAGTCGTATGTTTTTGTCTTTTTGTGACTGGCTTATTTCACTTAGCATAATGTCCTCAGAGTTCAAAGGGCACACAGATTGCTTTCACATTTTACTACTGTGAAAAATGCTGCTATGACTATGCATGTACAAATATCTCTACAGAATTGCTTTTAATTCTTTTGAGTATATACCCAGAAGTGGAATTACTGGGTCACATGATAATTCTATTTTTAGTTCTTGAGGATTGCCATACTGTTTTCCAGAGTGGCTGTACCATTTGACATTCCTATCAATAGTGCCTAATAAGGGTTCCAATTTCTTCACATCCTTGTTAATACTTATTTTCTGTTTTTTTTTTTTTGTTGTTGTTGTTTTTTTTTTGCTAGTAGCTATCTTAGTGGCTATGAGGTAGTAGTGGTAAAAGCAGACATCCTTGCTTTGTTCCTGATCTGATGTTCACTGTGAGTTTTTCATCTATGGCTTTTATTATGTTGAGGTACTTTCCTGTTAGTCCTAGTTTTTTGAGTATTTTTTTTTTTAATCATGAAAGAATGTTGAATTTTGTCAAATGCTTTTTCTGTATAAATTGAGATGACCATGTGGCTCTTTTTCTTCATTCAGTTAACATTTTGTGTTATGTTGATCCATTTTTATAAGTTGAATCATTCTTGCATTCAAGGAATAAATCACACTTCATAATGGTGTATAATCCTAATATGTGGCTGAATTAAGTTTGCTAGTATTTTTTGAGGATTTTTATATCAATATTCATAAGGAGTATTGGCCCGCAATTTTATTTTTTTTTTGTAGTGTCTTTGGCTTTGGTATCAGGGTAATCCTGGCCTCAGAGAATGAGGAAAAGTTTGATAAAGATTTTTATTAGTTCTTCTTTAAATGTTTGGTAGAATTCACCAGTAAAAGCATGGGTTACAGAGATTTCCTCTTGAGAGATTTTTTATTACTGATTCAATTTTCTTCCTAGTTATAGGGCTATCTGTTCAGATTCTCTTTTTCTTTGTGATTTAGTCTAAGTAGGCTTGTGTCTAAGAATCTGACCTTTTCATGTAATTTGTTGCCATACAATTATTTATAGTACTCTCTTATAATCCTTTTTATTTCTGTAGAATTGGTAGTAATATCTCTTCCATTTCTTATTTCAGTAATTTGAATCTTCTCTCTCTTTCTCTTAGTCCATAGAGCTAAAGGTTTACAGTTTTGTTGATTTTTTCTATTCTCTCTTTTATTTATCTCTGTTCAAATCTTTTTTATTTTTTATTTTCTCCCTTCTGCTAGATTTGGGTTTAGCATGTTATTCTTTTTTCTGTTTTTTTTTTAAGTTGTAAAGTTAGGTTGTTAGTTTTAGATCTTTCTCATTTTTTAATATAAGCATTTATATCTATAAATTTCCCCTTAGTATGGTTTTTGCTGTGTTTCATAAGTTTTGGTATATTGTGTTTTTATTTTCATTGATCTTTAAATATTTTATAATTTCTACTTTGGTCTATTGGTTATTTAAAAACATATATTTAATTTCCTCAAGTTTGTGAAATTTCCAGTTTGACATCTGTTATTTTTAAACTTCATCCCATTGTTGTCAGAGAAGATACTTTTTATGATATCTATTTTTTAAATCTATTGAGATTTAACTGTGGCTTAACATATGGCTTACCCTGAAAAATGTCCCATTAGCACTTGAAGAAAATGGGTATGCTATTGTTGTTGGGTACAGTGTTCTGTATATGTCTATTAGATTTAATTGCTCTATTGTGTTGTTTAAATCCTTTATTTTATTATTTTCTACTGTCTGGTTCTAGCATTATTGTGAATGGGATATTGAAGGCTCCAACTATTATTGTATAACTATTTCTTCCTTCAATTCTGTTTTTGCTTCATACATTTTAATGATCTGTCATTAAGTATGTAAATGTGTGTGTGTGTGTGTGTGTGTGTATAATATCCTACTTCATTTCTTGTAAACTTTTTAAAAATCTATTTAAAGTTTATTTTATTTGATTTTAGTATAGCTACCTCTGTTCTTTTTTAGTTACTATTTTCATGGAATATCTTTTTATATCCTTTTACTTTCAATCTATTTGTGTCTTTGGATCTAAATAGAGTCTCTTGTACACAGCATATAGTTGAATCATGTGTTTTTATTTATTCTGCAAATTTTTGTGTTTTGCTTGGAGAGTTTAATACATTTACATTTAAAGTAATTATTGACAAGGAGAGATTTACTTCTGTAATTTTGCTACTTGTTTTCTCTATTCCTCATAGCTTCTCTTCCCTCATTTCCTGCATTACTGTCACCTTTTGCATTTAGTTAGTTTTTTGTAGTGAAATGTTTAAATTTTTCTCTCATTTCCTTTTGTGTATATTCTAATTATTTTCTTTACAATTGAGATTAAATTTAACACCCTATATAAACAACACTCTAATTTGAATTTATAACAGCTTAACTTCAATAACATTTTAAAATTCTGCTCCTGTGTAGCTCTTCTTCACCCCTTTTGTTTGTTGATCCACAAATGATATCTTTATATATTGTGTGCCCCCAGACATAAAGTAATAGGTCTTTTTAAATATATTAATCTCTTACATTATGTAGAAAATAAAATTTGGAAATACAAACCAAAGTTACAATAGTACTAGCTTTTAGACTAATAACTTTTTTCTTTAAATGTTTTAGTTACTTAAATCATGTCAAAACAAAAAATACAGTCCCAAATTATTATTACAATAACACTAGCTTCTATAATTGCCTATATATTTACCTTTACTGAGATCTTTATTTCTTAATATGGCTTTGAGTTACTGTTTAGTGTCCTTTTATTTCATGCTGCAGGACTCCCTGGAGCATTTCTTGCAGGGTAGATATAGTTGTAAAGAATTCCCTCAGCTTTTGATTTATCTGAGAATGTCTTAATATCTTTCTCACTCTTAAAGGACAATTTTGCCAGATATAGGATTCTTGGTTGACAATTGTTTCTTTTATCATTTCAAATATATCATCCCGTTGCCTCTGGCCTCAAAGTATCTGATGAGAAATATGCTGATAATCATACTGAGTATACCTTATATGTGGTGACTTGCTTCTCTCTTGCTATTTCCAAGAGTCTTTGTTTTTGGCCTTTGAGTATTCTTGGTTGTCTTCTTAACATTAATTTTCTTCCCTTTCTACCCTAACATAATCCTAAATCTCTTTGGTTAGTGATCCCCTTTCTTGCTCCAGATGGGGCGATTAACTAAGTCAATTGAAACTTGGCTTTATCCTAGTGACAGATTGGTGCATTCTAAGCTATCAATGATGCTGAAGGTTAGGGCTAGAGCTTAAGCTTCGGAAGAAAGGCTGTGCTTCTGTGTTCTTCCTTTCCCTTCTGCACAGGCATAAGTAAACATATGGCTATCTTGAAACCATGAGAAGAATCAGCTGATCCAACAAATGCAGAACTGAGCAAGCAAAAACTCACCTTCTTGGTGACATTTTGAGTTGCTCCTCATGCCATATCTGGGCTAACCTCTGAACTTGCAGTTATGTGAGAGACTAATTTTTCTATTTTCTTAAATTAATGGAATTGCTGTTTTTGGAGTCTGGGTATTATAACTGATAAAGGGTTGTTAGGAGGATTTAATCAGTTTATATTTGTAAAGCAGCTAGAATAGTGCTTAGCACATAGTAAGCACTATTTCAATGCCCGTTGAATGAATAAATAAACACAGATTCGTTTCTACTTGTCGATTACAAGTAATGCTACCATAAATCTCCTGCACACACATTTTTTGCACACTTTCACCAGAATAAATATAGGTCAAATGATTAGAAGATGAATTGCTGAGTCAAAGGGTATATACATTTTAAATAAAAATGGTTATTAACAAATTGTCCACTAAAGAAGTTGCTGATTTGCATGTCCACCAGCAGTGTATAAGAGTGCTTATTTTCCTATCCTTTCACCAACAAGTCATGTTATGAAGACTTTTAATCTTTGCTAATTTAATAGATTAAAAAATGCCATATTACTGATTTATGTTTGAAGTTCCTTAGTTATAAAGGTATAAAATTTTTGCATGTGTTAGCAATCTGTATTTCTTTTTTTAAACCAACATTTAGAAATTTTAGTTTCTCAAAATTAGAACCATCTCATTTTCCATGGATTTGACTAAATAAAAATTAAAACATGTTAAAAATCAATCAAATATTACTACTAAATACAGAAAATAAAAAGCCATCTCTCAACTAGGAAATAATGATTGCAACATTAAAATGAATAATATAAATATTAATAAATAAATATTATTTATTTTAAATAAATAAAAGAAGATACCATCCAACTTTAAAACAGACAAAGGGCATGAACAGACATATAATTCAATTAACCACAAACTATATAAACCCATAAAATTTGCTAAAAAATAAAAATGTGGTATCATCATTTAGCTATCAAATTGGAAAGAATTTTTTTTATAATAATTTCTAGTGTTGTAAGAATTCAGGGGCATGCATGGAAACTTTCATGTACACTGGTAGAGTATAAATTGGTTCACTTTAAATTAATATTTAAATTAACTTTAGGGAGATTAGGGGTCTGGGAGAAAGGGATGAAGGTTAAAGAAGTACAAATTAATAGCTGAGAGATGGTCATGGGAATGAGAATTATGGCATAGGAAATGTAGTCAGCAGTTATGTAATGGTTATGTGTAGAGCCAGACGGGTGATAGAATAATTGGGGGATCATCTTATAAACTATATAAATGTCCAACCAGTGTACTGTATACTTGAAACTAATAACAAAATAAAATGTTTTTAAAATAAATTACCTTTAAAATATGTATAATCAGCAGATTTTTAGAGCAGTGAAACTATTCTGTGTGATATCATAAAAGTGATTACATATCATTATACATTCATCCCATAATACTAAGAGTGAACCCTAATGTAAACAATGAACTCTGGGTGATGATGATGTGTGAGTGTGGGTTTGTCAGTTGTAACAAATTCACCATTCTGGTGGGAGATGTTGATAATGGGGAAGGCTTTGCATGTGTGGGGGCTGGGGATATATGGGAAATCTCTATACCTTCCTCTTAAATTTTCTGTGAACCTAAAACAGCCCTAAAAAATAAAGCCTTATAATAAAAAAAAAATGTAATGTGTGTAACATGCTCTCTGATACAATCATTCTACTTCCAGAAATTTATTCTAAGAAAGTCATAAGATCTGTAAACAATACTTTATATGTATAGATTATTCACTGCACCATTGTTATTAACTGGAAAAATACACACCAATGTTCAATAATCTTGGAATATTAAGTAAGTGTTGGTATAGCTATATGATGGAATACTATGTAAGCATTAAAAATCATAAGCAGACTATTAAAACACAAAAGAAATTGTTCATGATATATTAATAAAAAAATTAGAAGGCAATACTGACAATATGATCTGTTTTGTGTATATGGGAAGGAGTATGCATGTGGTGTGGAGTACACAAGCACTCAGACCACATGCCTAGATAAAAATACTGAAAGCATGCACAGGAAATGTTAATTGTACCTATCTCTATGTGATACAATTGCAGATGATCTGTATTTCCTTTTGTAGTTTTCTGTATTGTTTACATTTTATTTTACAATGAGCATGTAGTATATTTCTCCTCCAAACAATAAAACTAGCCAAATTATTTCAGTTGTATTAGTAATTTTTATAGAATTTACCATATTTTAGTTTGTAACAAATTGAAATATTAGAAAGATGTTATGCAACAGCAGTTGGATGTTAATTTTTTAAAAAAATTATCTTAATTATTTACATTAAAAGTATACTCTTATTTATACTGGCTACTAATGTATTGTTGGAAGGTCTGAGAATCTTCATTTTGGAGTGGAAAAGTGTGCATTATTCTAATGAACATAATACTGTCACAGTATTTAAAATAATATATTTATTTTCCAGTAGTTTTAATAGAAACACCTTTCTTTCAAAAACCTTTTCTTTGGAGTTTGGAATCTCTCCATATTTAAGTGGGTCACAGTTCTCTCCTGGAGTGATTTCGTGGTTTTAGCTAATAGTTGTCTTTGTCTCTATTCCACAGCAAGAGAGAAAATGTGCATTGTTTATATTTTAACAGGTTTTCTATTGCTTTGTTTACCCTCTTTTGGAAATGCTAAAAGAACTAAAATGATCAGAGTCTATTTCTCTCCCTGACCTCTTAATATGGGGTTCCTTAGGGCTCTGGCAGTCCCAAACCATCTCTTTTCTTTCCACACTTTCTTCTCAGATAATCACGTTACTTCTGACTTTAAGTACCATATTATACTGCTGTCTTCCCAATGAATGTCTTTACACTAGACTTCTCCTTTTAGATATGAACCAACAAGTCCAACTGTCAGCTTCTGCAGAGAGACACCACCCAAGACTAGAGTGCTAGAATGAAGGTTTAGGGTAGGGGCAATGCAGATTATTTTACTCAATCTTTATTTCATGAAGAAGAAACCTGAAAGGAATCAGCGTTATATCTGCTTGGCATTTTCAGAGAACCTCCAGTTAATATTTGTCTGAAACATGGTAAAATTAACATGCTTGAGTATTCTCTTGATTTCTAGCCCCCCAAATGAGCTCCCTACTTTCTAGCATTTCCCATGACAGTAAATGGCACTATATTTCCCCCAATTACTTAAGCTAGAAACTAGAAATCATATTGGATTCTTCACATTCATTACTAATCCATCTGTAAGTCCTCAGTTCTCCTTGCAAAATACATCTTGCATTTGTCCACTTCTTTCCATGGCCACTATCTTTACCTTGTCCAGGCCATTGTCATCTAGTGTCTGGATCATTACAGAAGCTTTTCTTTACTCTTGTTTGATTCCAACCCATTTGCCAAAAAGCCACAAAAATGACCATCTTAAAATGCAACTAAGAACCAAAGGGGACTTAAGAGAATGACATCTTAAAGGCACAGAGCAGGAAAGGTGATGGCAAATATGAAGAACCAAGGGGACCCATGGGCTGGCGGGTGGACTCTCAGGAGCTGCCAGGAAGCAAAGTCACAGCTGGGGGATAAAGGCAGGTGTGTGGGGCCTTGTCAACTGTCCCATGCTTAAAGCTGTGTGGTGCCAAAGGGCTCTTGGGCAGTAAGTGCTGTTCTCTGCAGAGGGCACCACTGCTGAGGCATTGTTAGTCACTGTGCCTATCTAGAACTCAATCACCTCTGTGTCCCTCACTAGTCATAGGAACAAAGTCATAGCCCTGAAACCCTGAGCTTGGCAATGAAATGGCTGGACCAATGATCGCTATGGTTTCTTCTAGCTTTGTCCCTTCTCCTGTGATCCACACCAGGCTGAGGCTGTGTCTTACTGTACTTTACATCCAGCGCCCCCTGTGGTAGCCAGAACATTTGTGAATTAATGTCTTTTAGTTTTATTGAGGCCATGGATAGCATAATGCATACCTCTGAAGTAAGGTTGTTTCTTTGGCACTCTCTCACCTTCCTTCTTTACCCTCCACTTCGTTCCTGGCAGCCTGTATTCTCAGTGAGCCTGCAGCGTTTGGACTGCTGTGGAGGACCTCCCTGATTTCCGACACTGTTCCCCGTGCTCTATGGGGGCAAGAACCAATACTGTAGACTTCTGCTCTCCTCCTGCTTCCATTAAAACTCTGACTCTTTGTCATGAAAAGGACCTTACTGACTCTCCCATTATATGTACAGAGTACAAACAAACAGACAACAAGTCCTTCTCCCCCTACAACAGAAATCTATAAGGAAAGAAGTCAGGAGTGGAAGTGACAATAGCCAAACATTGGAAGCTAGAAATTAGAATGAAAAGTGGTAACTGACATAGCAGGCTAGAGAAGGTAGAAAACTATGCCATCAGTGGGGGATGTGCAGAAGCATCTGGACTCAGGAAACAAAGCATGACAAAAGAGGTAAAGTCTCAGGAATTGTGTCAGGAGCAATGGAAAATGCAGGTGCAAGTGGAGCTGACAATAGATCTTTTGAAAATCTGTGTAGGAAACAGTGAGCTCCACATGCCCTCCCTGCTCCATGCAGCTGAGCCACTCCCTCCCCTCAGCCACGTCAGAATTTTACTTGCAGAGAAGTGGAGCCCAGAGCCTGAGGAAAAGAGGGTGATTAGATGAAAGAGTACATACGAATTGATGAGAACCCAAGCTCCCTTCCCCTACATGGGTCCAAGGTGTTCACAGCCAGATCCACACTTCCCAGGCTCGCTCCTTGGGGAACATGACCATGCCAAGAGAAAAGACCTAACAGTGCTGGCAATTGCAGACTCTCAAACACAGTGGCCAACCCAACTGTCTGCGCAGTGAAGTCCACGAGTTAATAAACTATCCCCACTTCCACATACAAACAGAGCTTCTACTGAACTTTTTTAGTGCCTCACCCTTAAAGAAGGCAGGTAAGGATTACCAGGCATTTGAGGAAACCCCCTCAATATGAAAGACAGAAAACAAAAGAAATAAGGGACTCAGAGGAGACAGTGACAACACAGGGAATGGAGTAAAATTTTTTTAAAATTATAATTTATATTTTCATTGTTTCATGAAACAAGAACAGTGAGTTCAGCTCTCATTAGGATGTAGTAAAACTGATAGAGAAATAAAAAACTGAATATAAGAGCTGGATGATAAAGCATTTCAGAAATGTAGAATAGAAAATCATCAGACAAATGATTCAAGATTTATCAGAACTGAAAGATAGGCATGTCAAGCTTGAAAGGGTTTGTTGAATATTCAACAAAATTTATGAAAAAGACCCATATGAAGGTACATTAGCATTAAATTTCAGAACTCTAAGAAAAAGAAGAGTTTCTTGAATCCCCCAAATAAATATTAGGTAACAGACAAAGGATCAGGAATCGGAATGGCAACACTGGATGTTAGAAAAACAATGGAGCGATGCCTTAAAATTTAAAGGGAAAATTTCCTACCTAGAATTCTATGATCTAATCAGATTACCAACCAAAAAAATAAGGTCAGGGAAAGGAGATTTTAGATATGCAAGGTCTCAAATTTTACTTACCATGCATTCTTTCTCAGAAAGATACTGGAAATTGTCTTTCATCAAAATAAGAGCATATGCCCAGAAGGGGAAGGCCTGGGACCGACACAAGAGTCCAGCACAGAGAGACACAGGGAAAGGTAGGTGACTGGGAGACACCCAGGTTAGAGCAGGACATAAAACTTCAAGAAGGAGATCTTATGAAAAAAGGTGAAATTGGTAAGATTAGCTGAAATATTTAACCATAAATAGTACAGAATATGAAGATAAATTAACAATAGATAAAAAGAAAACTAAGAAAAAAGCCACAACAAATCAAGTTGTGAAAGAAGAGAAATTTAACCAGTGTACATGTATGACTCAACTGTAAATAATACTTAAAAAAATTGTTTATTGGAGTAAGATTGGCTAATACAATTATATAATTTTCAGTTGTACATGATAATTTGATATTTGTATATTTTATTGTGTGTATTCTACTGTGTGTTAACACCCAAAGTCCAGTTTCCTTTAGCTACCATATATTTGATCCCCTTTACCCACTTCACCCTCCCCTACCTGCCTCTATTTGACCCCCTTTATCCTGTCTACCTCTCCCCTCCTCCCCACCCCACTAGTAATCACTACTCTATAGTCCTCTGGTAACCACTAGTCTATATTCCATGTCCATGAGTCTTTGTTTGTCCTGTTTGTTTGTTGCTTTTAGGTTTATATCCCACATATAAGTGATATTATGTGATTTTCAACTTTTCTGTCAGCTTATTTCACTTAGCATGATTATCTTGAGGTCTATCATGTTGTCGCAAATGGCAGTATTTCATCTCTTCCTATGGCTGAGTAATATTCCATTGTATACATGTACCACAGCTTCTTTAGCCAATCATCTATCGTAGGACACTTCAGTTGCTTCCATGTCCTGGCCACTGTGAATAATGCTGCTATAAACATCGGTGTGCAAATATCTTTGTAGATAAGAGTTTTCAAGTCTTTGAGGTAAATAGCCAGTAGAGGGATTGCTAGATCATATGGTAGATCAATTCGTAGTTTTTAGAGGAAACTCCATACTGTGTTCCGTAGTGGCTGTACCAATTTGCAGTCCCACCAGCTGTGTATGAGGGTTCCTTTTTCTCTGCATCCTCTCCAACATTTGTTATTACTTGTCCTATTGATTATAGCTATTCCAACAGGTATGAGATGGTATCTCATTGTGGTTTTGATTTGCATTTCTCTAATAGCTAGAGATGTTGAGCATCTTTTCAAATATTTGTTGGCCATTTGTATGTCCCCTAGGGAGAAGTGTCTGTTCAAGGCCTCTGCCCATTTTTAGTTGGATCATTTGTTTTTTTGTTGTTATTGAGTCATATGAGCTCTTTGTGTATTTTGTATATTAGGACTTCATCAGAGGCGTTGCTTACAAATGTATTTTCCCATTCAGATGGTTGTCACTTTACCTTGTTGATGATTTCTTTTGCTGAGCAGAAGCTTTTAAGACTGATGTAGTCCCATTCATTTTATTTTTACTTTTACTTCCCTTGTCCTTAAGTTCAAGGTCCTTAAGTTTAGTTCCTATGTTTTCTTTTATGCATTTTATTGTTTAAGGTCTTGTATTCACGTCCTTAATTCATTTTGAGTTAATTTTGGTGTGTGGTGATAGACAGTAGTCTAGTTTCATTCTTTTGCAGGTGGCATTTCAATTTTCATAGCACCATTTACTGAAGAGGCTTTCCTTTCTCCACTGTATGTTTTTGGCTTTTTTTGTACAAAATTATTTGCCCATATAAATATGAGTTTACTTCTGTACTCTTGATTCTGTTCCACTGGTTCATGTGTCTGTTTGTAGCCAAGACCATGCCATTTTGATTACTGTTGCTTTGTAGTATAATTTGAAGTCAGGCAAAGTGATGCCTCTAGCCTTGTTCTGTTTTCTCAGGATAACTTTGGCAATTTGGGGTCTTTTGTGCTTCCATACAAATCTGATGATTTTTTGTTCTATTTCTGTAAAAAATACCGATGAAATTTTGATAGGGATTGCATTAAATCTGTAAAATGCTTTAGGTAATATGATCATTTAAACTATGTTGAATCTTCCAATCCAAGAACACAGAATATCTTTCCATTTCTTTGTATCTTCTTTGATTTCTTTTAATAGGGTCTTGTAGTTTTCATTATATAGGTCCTTCACATGTTTTGTTAGATTTATTACTAGGTATTTAATTCTTTTTGTTGCAATTGCAAAAGGAATTGTTTTTTCCACTTTTTTTTTCTGGCACTTCATTACTAGAGTATAGGAACTCTATGGATTTTTGAACATTAATTTTGTAGCCAGAAACTTTACTGCATTTGTTTATTGTTTCTAGTAGTGTTCTTGTGGAGCCTTTAGGGTTTTCTATGTAGAGAATCATGTCATCTGCAAATAGTGACAGTTTGACTTCTTTGTTTTCTATTTGGATGACTTTTATATCTTTTCCTTGCCTGATTGCACTCACTAGGACCTCCAATGTTATATTGAATAACAGTGGTGATAGTGGACAGCCTTGCCTTGTTCTTGATCTTAGAGAGAAGGCTTTTAGTTTTTCACCATTAAGTATAATGTTGGCTGAGGTTTTGTCATATATGGCCTTTATTATGTTAAGTTACTTTATTTCAATACTGATTTTGTTAAGTGTTTTGATCATAAATGGATGCTATATCTTGTCAAAGGCTTTTTCTATAGCTATTGATATGATCATATAATTCTTATTTTTAAATTTGTTTATGTGGTGTATCACATTAATCGATTTGCATATGTTGAACCATCTCTGTGCCCTTGGGATGAAGCCCACTTGATTGTGGTGTATAATCTTTTTAATATGTTGTATTCGGTTTGCTAGTATCTTTTAGGATTTTTGCATCTATGTTTATGAGAGATGTTGGTCTATAGTTTTCTTTTTTTGTGTTATCTTTATCAGATTTTGGTATCAGAGTACTTCCCAACTCATTTTATTGGCCTCATAAAATGAATTGGGAAGTATTGCCTCCTCTCTAATTTTTTGGAAGAGTTTGAGGAGAATAGGTGTTAAATCTTGGAATGTTTGGTAGAATTCACTAGTGAAGCCAACTGGTCCTGGACTTTTACTTTTTGGTAGGTTTTTAAATATTGTTTCAATTTTCATACTGCTGATTGATCTATTTAGATTTTCCAGTTCCTCTTGATTCAGTCTAGGAAGATTGTATTTTTCTAAGTACTGGTCTATTTCTTCTAGGTTAATAAATTTGGTGTTATATACTTTTTCATAGTACTCTTGTATGATCCTTCGTATTTCTGCAGTGTCTGGTGTAATTTCTCCTATTTCATCCCTGATTTTGTTTTTGTGTGTCCTTTCTTTCTTTCTTTTTTTTTAGTGAGTTTAGCCATAGGTTTGTCAGTTTTCTTAACCTTCTTAAAGAACCAGCTCTTTGTTGCATTTATTTTTTTCTATTGCTGTTTTTGTTTTCAATTTCATTTATTTCTGTTCTAATTTTGATTATTTATTTCCTTTTGCTGACTTTAGGCTTCATTTGTTCTTTTTTTAGTTTTTTAAGATGAAGCATTAGGTTGTTTATTTGGCTTGTTCTTGTTTTTTGGAGGCAGGCCTCTAATAATATGAACTTTCCTCTTATGACCGCTTTTGCTGTGTCTCAAAGTTTTGATATGTTGTACTATCATTATCATTTGTTTCTATGTATCTCTTGATCTCTCTTTTTACTTTTTCCTTGACCCAGCTATTCTTTAGTAGCATGTCGTTTAATCTCCACATATTTGTGGTTCTTTCTGATTTTTTTTAGCAGTTGATCTCTAGTTTCAGAGAATGATCAGAGAATATAGTTGGTATGATTTCAACTTTCTTATATTTGTTGAGGCTATCTCTGTGTCCCAGTATAAGATTGATTCTTGAGAATGTTCCATGTGCACTAGAGAGAATGTATAAGCAGCTGTTTTGGGATAGAAGGCTCTGTAAATGTCAATTATGTCCAGTTGGTCTAATGTGTCATTTAAAGATGTTATTTCTTTATTTATGTTCATTTTGGTGATCTGTTCATATCCAACAGTGGGGTATCTAGGTCCCCTACTACAATAGTTTTTTGGTTTGTTTCTCCCTTTAGTTCTGTTAGTCATTGCTTTACATATTTCAGGGTTCCCTGATTGGGAGCATAGATATTAATGTGTTATATCTTCTGGCTGCATGATTCCCTTTATCATTATGAAGTGTACCTCAGTATCTTTCTTTACCTTTTTTTAAATTTTGAAGTCTATTTTGTCTGATATTAGTACCACTACTCTCACTTTTTTCTGAGTGCCATTTGCTTAAAATGTTACTTTCCACCCTTTCACTTTGAGTCTATATTTGTCTTTGGAGCTGAGATGTGTGTCCTGGAGGCAGCCTATAGTTGGGTTTTGTTTTTTGATCCGTTCTTCAACTCTGCCTTTTTATTGGTGAGTTCAATCCATTTACATTTAGGTTGATTATTGAAATATGAGGTCTTTTTATAGCCATTTTACCTTTTGCTTCTGGTAGCTAGATGTTTCCACTTATTCTTTTGTTCTTGTGTTTCTGTTTTCATTTTTTTGGTTGGCTTTTGTGGGTTTTCCTCTGGTCCCACAAGATACAGTTGGCATGTGGTTACCATTATGAATATGTAAAGGATAGTTACACACACACACACACACACACACACGTCTCTTTTCTTCTGCACGTGCCTTAACTCTATTCCTGTTTGTAAATTTGGATCTTTGAATTCCTACTTTTCAGTCATTGTTATCTCATTTTGTCCCTGTGCATGCTGAACATTCATTACTCTCTTGTTATAACAATTCTCTTCTTATATCTAAGCTTATAATGTCCTGTTCTTAGTAAGGGTTGCACTCCTCTGCTTCTATTTGCATGATAGTCACTTTACTCTTAATTATATATTTTTTTGTAATTTTGTTTTAAGTGAACTGACTCCTTTCAGTATTTCCTGTAGTGCAGGCCTTGTAGTGGAGAATTCCCTCAGTTTGTTTGTTTGGAAAGGTCTTAATTTCTCCTTCACATCTAAAGGAGAGCTTAGCTAGATACATTATTCTAGGCTGGTAGTTCCTTTCACTTAGTAGTTTAAATATTTGATTTCATTCCTTTCTGGCTTGTAAAATTTGCGCTGGTAAGTCCGAGGATAATCTCATGAGTTTACCTTTATAAGTTACTGTTTTTTCCTCACAGGCTGCCCTGAGAATTCTATCTTTGTTTGTGGTAGCTCTTATGCACAGATTCCACACTCAGATGTACTGATATGCAGTTTGGGTGTTTTTGTTGAATTTTAGATATTCACCTATTGTTGTTACAAGAGAAGTGCTCTGAGGATGTCTCTCATTCCACCATGTTTCCAAAGATTTGTAAATAATACTTAATTGTCATAAGAATGTAAACCATGACGTGTGTGTGTTTATGTGGTTTGGGTTAGAAAGGAGTTATATCTTCATCTTATATAATAAATATGCTATCTAAAGCTAAAAGAAAAATAAAGAAATCACAGCATTCATATTTTATTTAGAAATATAGAGGCAAAACTAGAAAAAAAAGTTAAAAGAGTGCCTTTTAGGCAGTCAGAACTGGCAGTGGGGTAGGCTGGAGAAGAGGTTTTTTTGTTGTTTTTGTTATAAGCCTTATAAATGTTTGACTTTTTACAGTGTTTATATACATAATACTTTGCACAGAGGAAGGAGAGGAAGGAAGGAGGGAAGAACCTGATAAATTAGTTCATATTAAGATAATTATGACCCATAACTGTTTAACACATTACCATTCCCAAGAGCACACACATTTTAAGTGGACAAGAAAATCCATTTACACATTAACCCAAGGAATGAATCAGGCACCAGAACTGGTAAACTGGGGCTATGTGCGGGAGCCATGTAATCTGAGATTGCCCAGCACCTTGTAAACCACAGTGAAAGAAGGGGTAGAATTTAGATAGCTGGAGAAAAACGGAAGTGATTTCCGAAAGTAAGAGAACAACACAACAAAGATGCATTAGTAATCTCCACATCTCTAGAGTCTGGCATATAGTCAGTGAGTGTTGGAAAAATGAACCCAAGCCTGAGTGTGTGAAATTTTTATTAAGGGCCTGGGAATTCAAACTCAGGAACCAGAGGTTTCTTTAACTCGCCAAGGAGAGGGTGATGATGACTTACAGAGAAATTATATGAGTCTTTTCCTAACTCATGCATCTAGTGCAAAAGATGTGGGAAAGATAAGTATTTTCAGATATTATTTGTGGAATTGCCAGTGGGTACATACTTTTGGTAAGTAATATGGTAATAGAGACCTGTGAAAATATTAATACTCTATGATGCAGTCATTTTATTTCTGGGTCTGTATCCTGAAGTAATAATTTTAAATCTAGACAGACTTTTGCACAAAAACTCACACTGCAGTGTGGCAAGTAATGGCAAGGAATAAGAAGCACTCCTGGTTTATATATTTACTTCATTTTCTGTGTATTTTAAATAACAATGTAAATGCATGTCTTTGCCCAACTTTTCCTCTATATTATTCCACTAACTATTCCTCTATGTTGTTAAAATGAAATTTATAAAGAATTTGGTAACATGGAGATGCTACATTAAATGATAGCAGAAAAATGAAATAATATATCAATTATTATCACCACCTATTTTTAAAAACTACATAATAAGACAGAAAAACTGAAAACAGTACAATGAAATGTTAACAGCAATAGAAATATGACTAATTCATTTTCTTTTTATATCTATGTTCTTTTTCAAATTTATGTAATAAACATGTATTTTTAATAGAAAGTATAATACATGCCTGCAAGCAAAGCTCTTATACATTGACAGATATATATAATTGAAATCAGGTAATATACAACCTCTTCAAAGCTATCCCAATATTTTAAGTTCTTTTTAACATATTTAGCTACATTTGTTTCTGAGCACCTATATTAAATATTTAATTTTTTAAAATTAATAAAAATTCAATTATCATGTCTATCTATAGAGTTATCATGGATCTCAAGTTATTCTGCATATTCTCTGCTAGGGGTCTCATGCTTATTCCAAGCTTATTCAAGAAATTAGTATACTATTCCTTTTAAATGATTTGATAAAGGTTTTTTTTTTATTAGATATTTCCAGGTTACACAGACATCATAATTAACAAACCCAGTTGTCATTCAAACTGGCATATATCAGATCCAAAGGCCAGAGTGAGTGTTCATAGGCAGTGCTGTGCATATCTTTCTGAAAACAAGATAAAGTCAGGCGAGAAGGAGGCCTATATATATTGCTCTTCTAGCACCAACATTGACCTACACTGTTTGACAGAAACATTAAAACACAGAGAGATCTGACATATTCTACTGAAATTTCTTTTCCCAAAGGTAGCCATGCTTCAGGTCTTGAGAACTGTTGAAAATTTTGAAATGTCTCATATCTATTGTTACTGTTTTCTTATCACATAGAGCTAGACAGCTTTTTCTCCTGGCCTTGCCAGTAAATTGGTTGTGTAGACTGTGATAGACAGATGACTGTGTTCTTTCCTAAAGCTTTAGAGATTTCCCAGAGCTCTAATTCTTATCAGCTTTAAACCTGCCCTCCTCGTTACCTGTTCTTTCTGTATTATGCACATTCCCCTACTCAGAAAGGTCCTACAAACACATACACAGTGCTGTGTGAAGGAATGGCTTTCATTGATCACAAACAAGGATTTGTCACAAGTTGCATTTTAGCCATGCTTACTGAGAAAGGCTGGGCACTGTGCATTTCCTAGTAACTAATACTGCACAGGACCACAAGATGGCTCTGTAGCTACAGCGAAGGTTTCCTTAAACCCCAGCGACTTTCCCTGTTAAGAAAATCTTCAGCTTGAGGTAAGCACTCACCAGGCCTGTATGAGGCGCTCTTGATGGTGATGGTAACTACTCCATCCTAGTTAAGTTCTAGCGGCAGCCGTGCTTTTTCCTTTAGTTTTAATGATTTCATAATTTGTTACTAGGTGATTTTCATGTGGTAACAAACAGGATACCAACATATAAAAGTACATCTGTAAATAGATATTTTTTACACGGCCATTCCAGGCACCACCATGTTTTTCTTATAAACTTGGTTTAAATGGAGGAAAAATAAACTGTGTTTAAAATCAATTTTTTTTTGTCCTACAAGTCCTAAAGAAGGCATTTTTTGCAGTTTTCAAAATTAGTGTGTTTCTACTATTAATTGGCAAGAAGCACACTGTTCCTTATAGCCCGATTCGATCGAAAAACACTTAATTCAAGGTCTCAAGGGCAGAGGCAGTTTATAAAGGCTCAGGTAGCTCTCATTTTCACTTACAGAAAACTTTCTGAACAAACTAAGTGAAGTGCTGTGATAACATAAGCAGTCACGTTCGTATGAGTTGTTCTTGGCAATGTTATGTTCTCTCCAAGACATGACAATGATATCTAAGACATGTTCACTCAGTCCAGAAGAGCTGCACAACATGAAACATAAACCCAGGGAGCATCCAGCTGAGGAAGAGGGTGGTCGTCTCTCCAAGTGGGTGTGACAGGAAGAGTTCTGAAATGGCTCGCTGTGCCTTTTTCACCACCCTGCCCTGGCAAGGCCATCCAGCACAGTCTTCAGAGCCAACTGAGATGCAAGCTGGGAGCACATTATCATCACACCAGTAGATTCTGATGTGTGGATTTATAGTCTAGGGTGGGAACAGACGGTGATGTTTGAAAGATCCCCCAGGTAATTATTATATGTAGACAGTATAAAGAGCCATTGGGTTAGTGAGCTAATTGGACAGAAAAGACTGAAATAGGAGACAGATGCATCACCCCTCCCTGTTCAGCCTCTTGACAGTATTTGAGAGATTGCCTCATAGTGCCTTAGACCCTCTGGAAGGCACAAAGAGAATTTGTTATAACAGCTTGGGGTCATTAGAGACAGGCAAATTAATTTCTACAGGAAGTGTTGTACCCCAACCAGCCCTGAATGTAGGCAAAAAAGAGGTAGAAACAACGTCAACAGTGTCAGACACCTGTATTTATGCTGCTTCATTTAATCTCATCCCTGTCCTGTAAGGTGAGGGTCACCACATTTACTGCAGATAAAGATATATCTCTTGGTGATTTTCTGCTTTGCCTAGTCACATAGGAAATGAATAAAAAGGTGAAGACTGTATACCACAGAAAGCAAGCCCGGGATGAAAGGAGAAGGGAGCTGAGAGAATGTATAGGTGGAGCAACAGAGACGAACCAACCAGCAAAAGAGTGTCAGGCTCTAGCAACACATAGCCTCATTCTGCACGACTGGGAAGCAACTTGATTCCTGGAGACCAGAGATTCCCCACCGTGCCTGGGGCAATAACCGAGGTCAGATGATCAGGAACCCTGGTTTACAGGTGAAGATACTGGGGCTCAGGGAGGTTAACTTTCTCAAGGCCTCACAGGGAGAGTAGCAGGGCCTGGACATGGCCCGGTACCCTTTGTGCACTCTCACTCCCCGACTTCTGGGCCTGAGCATGTCTCCCTCTGGAACCTTTGCTTTGCAGCACACTCTTAGCATCCTCAATCTCCACCTCTCCACCTACTGTCTATACCTGAACTGGACTCTCCCCAGGGCCTCTGGAGGAGCACCTGCCCTCCCTGAACCCTTAAGACCTTAGCACCCAGAAATGGGGTTGGCATTTCCCTGCTCCCCAAGTTGTTCTAAGGAATTACCCACCCCCTTTCAAAAATCTCTGCTCACAGCATCTGCCATTCAATTTTCCTTTTTGCTTGCATACACCCCTTGTGTACCCAGACTCCTGCACTCCCTGCCTGTTAAAAGTCTCATACTCACTGAGTAAACTCATTGTCACATGATGACAAACCAGTTCCCCAGTGACCTGAGTCTTGATTCCATATTAGCCACACACAGTATTTTGGACCTTTCTAATACCTTGGTGGCACCAACTCTGAAGATCTTAAACTCTGCTGTTTTCTCTAAGATCCTTTAATTCAGTGACTCTTGATTTTGGGGGTATATCAGAGTCTCCCAGAGGGGAGTTAAACACAGCTGGCTGGGCCTCACCCCAAAAGTTATGATTCAGGAAGTCTGGGCTGGACCCAATGAATTTATATTTCTAATAAAAAGACAGGTGATGCTGATGCAGCTGACTTGGAACCTCGCTTGAGAAGCTCTGCTTTGAGCCCTTCTCAGCCCTGACCACATGTTCGAATCACCTTGGGAGCTTCAAAAACCAGCTATGCACAGGCTCTATCCTGGCTAATTAAACCAGAATCTCTAGAGAAGGGGCATTCCTAAGCTTTTAAAGCTCCTAGGTGATTCCATGGTACAGTCAGCACAGAGATGTACAGCTCGAAGTATCTCCTCCCACGTCTGTTTCCTCAGTCCTCACCTTGCTTAGCAAAATTGCACTCCTAGATCAGTCCAGCTTTCTGCTGTTTCTGCTTCTGAACCTGGGCTGCTGAACAGGCATGATCACATGGATTGGGATCATTACAAGCAGAGTTTCCAGTCTCTGTTGGGTACTCAACACTGCTCATCAGTCCTTTGCTGGGTCCCTTGTCAGCTCTCTCCCAGGACCCATGACAGCACTTCCTCCTCCAGGCTCTGCAGACTCTCTGCGTCATTCGCAGGCCTCCACAAAGTAAGAGATCCTCTGAGCCTCAGTTGTACTATCTGTTAGAGGACAATAATGACCACCCAGCAGAGGGTGGTCCAAGGGTTTGAGACAATGTCACGATGCCAAGCACATGAGGAACTCACCCACAGCATTGTCAGTATCAGGTTACTGTAGTGGTTACTTATTCTCAACAAACAGTTTCATCAACAACTGTATAAATAGCCATGAATCCCTCAATATCCTGTTTGCCTGCCTCCAAATTTTTACACAGAGGAAGTATTATCTCTTTCTGCCATTTGTGCTCAGGTCTACTGAATATGAAATGTTACCCTTCCAGAAAATTCAGAAGTTGCGAAGTGGCCTTCATCCATTCTCTCTACCTCCTCACTCGATTCCACCAGAAAGTGCATTAGAAAGAAGGAACAAGCAGAGGGGGCCAGTCCATTTCTTCCTATTTCCTTGGGAAGCCTGTCCCTTGAAGATAGATATCTCCTCCTTGTCCACAACTGGTAAATGGCTTTCTCTGGCACAGGATGCTGTGATCTGCAGCTTGTCCTGTGCCTGATGGGGGAAGACTAATGACTCTCTTAGCGCTGGAGTCAGGGAGGTGTGTGGTGTGGGGTGGTGGCACAGTGAGAGGGAAAGCCTTGGCCCCCATATATAAACCAAGCTTTCTCAGCACAATAAATTAGGTTGCTAGGTCTTTGGTTCCTTATTTCTCAGTTGGTTCCACATAGGGAGAGAAGGAACACAGGGCCGTGATTAATATCTTCCCCAGTCCCCTTTCTCAGGGACAAAGTTCTATCAATCATTCCTTCTCCTAAATGCATCTTCACTCTTTCCCTTTCTGTAGGTTCTTTCTCTATGGCATTTATATCTATGTATAATATTCATATAATATATAATTGTCTATATTATAAATAAAAATATTAAATATACCTTATTTAATTTTATATAATTTATATATATATATATATATATATATATATATATATATATATATAATATAAATAAGTGTAAATTTAAGTCTTTTCCCTCTTAGAAAAAGAAATCCCCAAACCAACACATTACTAGATGTGCCTCTTTGTCAGTTGTAGCCTGGGCAAGTATGCGTGCTGTCTACATTCACCTTCCCCACTTCTTCACCTCCCATACCCTCTTCATCCCAGATCCTACTTGCAGGTCCCACCATTCAGCTGACACTGTTTCACTAAGGCCACTTCTGGCCTCCTTGTAGTTAAATTCAGTGCTCATTTTTCAGTGCTTATCTTACTTTTCAAGTCTGTAGCACTTGACACTGTTGACCAAACCCATTTGCTTGACTGTCAATGCACTTTATTTCTTTTTCTGGTTTTCCTTTTGAGAACTACTTGACCACTTCTTCTCTGACCATTTCGAAGCCTCCCTTTCCTCTTGTGCCTCCTAAATGCAGGTGTTCCTTGTGGAGTGTGTCCCCGCTTGCTCCCACTCTTTGCCCTCGCCTCACTCAAGCACAGTCTCTCTGTGGTCTGACACCGCAGGTAAGACCCTCTAATCTTTCCCTCTTGAAGGACATTCTCCAGCTTTAGGACCGCAGCTCCTGCTGGCCTGGGTGTCCCAGAGGCACCTCAACTAGTGTCTAAAATCGACTTTGCTGTCTTCAATCCCCACCTACCCCCAGACTCCCACCTTCAAACCCCGAAGAGAGAAAATGCTTTGGCATCTCCCTGTCACTTACATCAGCATAGGAGGAGACCTGAGATACGCCATGACTTTTCATCTCACTGGCTGTGTGGACTCTTCTCCAGCCACCCCACTGGAGCTTTCATGCCCTAGGAAGCAGAAACCCTGTGGGCCACCCACAGGCTGAGCTTTTGCTCCTGTCAGGCTTTGCTCATGAGGTTGACCCTGTTCAGACTAGCTTTTTTCATGCTGCCTGAAATCTCATACTGTCATCATTTTCTCTACGAAGGCCTCCAAGGGCCCTGTCTGGCTGGGTTGGCTATCCCTTTATGAATTTCCCTATCACCTAGTGTATGAGACTAGCATATCATGTAAAGCATTGTATTGTAAACTGTGTTTCCTCCTCCCCACCCTGCCCTCCAAAGAGGCTGTGGGCCCCTTGAGCTCCTAGAGGATTCTTTATCCCCAGTGCCTGACACAGAGCCTGGTACCCTGTAAATGCTCAACAAACATTCGGTCTCACAAATGATCAGGCTTTACTCAAGGGGACTGAAGGCCAAATGGGAATACTGCATAACCCTGGCTCTGAAACTTAGCAGTTGAGTGGCCTTAGTTTTCATTTCTGTATCCATAAAATGGCATGGGGATTTAAAATGAATAAGTGCTTGCTGAACCATGAACTGGTGGCCAGCACTTAGTAAGCATTATTGTTGGGGCTGTAATCTAGATTCTGTGGATATGGATCTGATTTATCAGGCTATGAAGGGATCTGATTTATTCAGTCTGTAAGGAGGCTGGAGGGGATGGGGGTAGAGGAGAAAGGGGAAGAGACTGGGAAAGAACAGTATAAAGTGAACTCTAGGAAGATGGGTGAATAACATATCTTTGTTTAATCAAGAAAACCTAAAGCTTCCATTTCTACATCCCAATGCCATATTTGTGTGTATTTGTTTGTGTGTGTGTCTGTGTAGTATGTGTGTGTAGATGCATGTTTAAATGGTACAGTGTATACTCTAGGCTTTTTTATATTTGGTTAAGCATGAGACTGTAAAGTATTATTTAACAACTTTAAATCCTAGATTCCTCATTTATAAATCAGGAATTACAGTACTTCTTTTATAGAGACATCACAAGAATTAAATTATGATTCTAAATATTTTCCTCAACCTCTTTTTGAAAGGTGTTACAGAAGGATAGACTATCCTAGTGATATTATCATGAGTCAGGCTCATAAGCCTCAAACTATGCACCTCATTAAATTTTTTAAATGCATTTTTAATTTTAATGTATTTATTTTAAAATGTATTTTTTTCTGCTAGCTATCAAAGATGCCCAGAGAACTCTAAAATATAATAAACAATAACAAAAAAAATAAGTGGCAACTGAGTCAAACCTTGAAACAAATGATAAGAAGTTATTACATAAGGCTCTGTTACAAAATAGATCACAGATACAGATACGTGAAAATTATTTTATTTCTTATAATGATCCATTTGTGAATTATTTTTCAGATTAAAGACATTTTTAACAATAAAAAAAAGTCAAACTTTTTTTCAATCTTAGATTTACTAGACTGCCTTTCCAAATACCCTGTTGGAGTTGAGGTGAGTGGTACTAAAATGATTGAAGATGCAATGGATTCACTTTTCTTTGTTTAGTGGGACAATTATGTCCAGACATATCAAGTTCTGCTACCTTTGCCATGAGGCCAGACCATAGATGGAGGCATCTAAAGCATTTCGTAAGGATAGTTTGTTTTATCTCACCTAGAGAGACAAGCTTTAAGCAGCTGTGTAGCTCATCATTATCAGTAACTATCCCTGAAGTTTTCAAAGGTACCTTGGATGTGATTGAGTCTTAAACTCTGTCAGCTCCTCTTTTTAATTACCAGTACTCAATAAAAGAGTAGCATAGTGTTTCTAATTCCTTAGCATTTGTGGGTTCATCTGAGGATGCAGATGATTATCTTGGCTTCCTTCTTAAATCATCAGTGCCATCCTTGCTGGTAAGGAAAGAAGGATGGCAAGTGGGAGTACATGGAGAAGAGTGATGAGTAAATGGCACAAGGATGTGAGAAAATGAGGAAGGGGCTTGTAGGGAGAAGCTCTGCTTTGGCATGTGGGCTGGAATTATATCTCAGGCAAGCTGGTGTGGTTGACCTATGCCAACTGCTGTGACCTAGGACTTGGCTCACATCGGGTGTGTCACATGAGGGGAGACTGGGACATCACAGGGTGTTGCTGTCATCAACAACATTCATAAACAGTGAACTTATTGTCTAGGTTTGAGGGTCAATCCAGAGAGGCATTCACTGTTCATCTATTTACTCATTCATTTAATCAATATTCCTTGGTGCCATACTACAGGAATTACCTACCAAAAAATAAAAATCAAACTCATTGGCTGCTCTGGATAAAATCAGGTAATCCTCTTTTTCCTTGGACCTCTAGTTTATTTCCCTGCTTCTATGGCTCATGCTTTCAAAACACTCAACCTGATTTTCCAAGATGATGACAGTAGAACTAAAGATGCAAATAATCAGAACCAGGCTACTCTAACTGACTAACTTGCATATTTGAAAATATAATACCACAGTCTCCAGTCTCTGATTAGTTTAATGAATCTAGTCTGATGACTCTGAAGGAAAACGTGTGCCTGAGTGCAAAGGACAATGAGATTTTCATTATCTCCTGGAAGCGGGACACCTGTTGAGGAAAGCTGCCTCCAGCTAAGGAATTCACCAATGAAGAAAAGAGGTTTAAATGGCCTGCCACCATATTTGTCATCAAAGGCTCTAGAAAAAAATTCAATACAGAATCCCATTCTCAAAATCAGTGTCTCCCAGATTTGCCAGATCATTCCCACCCCCTCTCAGAAAGGCCCCTGAACAGTAACTGACACTAACCTCTTTCTCTCCTGCTCACTCAGCTGCTGAAACAGACCTTTATGGCCAGATCTGAGTAAAGTCAAAGTACAAATATCATCAATTCTAAGATGAATCCCAGTTTCCTAATTTTCTATAGAGAACTGTGTGGGTTTTATATCAGGAAAAAAGTAATTTTTTATGTAAAATACTGAATAGTGTCTCCTGATATATTAAAGCAGACCAGAACACATCACTTTGATAAGAAACATGAATGGTCCCTCCAAAAAACTTAAAATTACCTCTCACCTTTTGTCTATCAGCTCCTGACAACACTGAAGTCATTTATGTGCTGGGAAAGCTGCATCAGACTGGCTGACCATGGGAACCAAAGGGAGGAGAACAGTCAACACACAAATGTTTGAGGATAGTGTCAGCTGAGCAGAGACCAGCCCAAGGTTTTATAAAAGGGCACATTATAGATTTTTCCTGTTAATCAGAATATCAGTAGTGGCTAAGCTTCCTGAGGCTTCAAAGTGTGCAGTGACTCATGTGATCCTTCAGTTCTGCTGGTGGGAACTCTCAGGCTGCCAGCCCTGGTCATGGGAATTATCCACGTGGTTTCTTCAGATGTGGGAAGGCTTCTCAAGCTTGGCGAGTCCTAGAAGATGGCATCAGTCCACTAGAATGGTGGTATTTTTCCTCTAGGGAGTATGGGAGTTTTGAAAATCATTGTGTTCTGAAGCAATTTTCTTTAGACTATGGGAAAGGACAAGTCCCTTCATATACATAGACTAATGGGCTACCATTTAGTGACACCTGCCCACCTGCTGGCCACTGTACCATGTACTTGACATGCATTTTCTCACTTGACCTGCCCAACAAATCTATAAAACAAGTGTCATTATCTAGATTAACAGATGAGAAAACTGAGGTTTTGGAAAGCCAAATGGCTCCACCAGTGATGTGCTGGCACTCAAAAATATACAATAAAATATGAAAACCCTGATGTGTAGTATTTGTGGATTTCCACAATTAATTAATATTCTCTTTCTGTCCTGTTTCAAGATATTAAGAGTCTACCACTGGCTCAAAAAATTTATGCCTATTTAACCATAAAATTTCCCAAGCTGACAGGGCCAGCTCCAGCACCTTGGGTGCAGCATGAAGGCACTTCTGAATAATGCTTGGGCCCCATCACCCTGTATTGCCCTTTACGTTACAGCTGTGGGTTCAGTGAGAACAAAGTCAGTATTTAGAGCAGTTCTCCTGGATGGAGGAAAGAAGACTTAGAAGCACTAGTCTATACAACAAATATTTATTCTATTTCTGCAGGTTCACCTGATAACCAAGACCAACAGGATTTTATTTGCTGTGAAAGGATTTTGTCTCATGTAAGAATAATAGATTTTACTGCTTAATGGAGAGCACCCCACAGCCTGTTACAATGGTGCAGGTGGCTGCCAAGCACAGGGGAACAGAAGAGATCCACCCTCTCTGTACTTTACCACCTTTTATCCTGCCATCCATGTATTATTTTCTCCTTCACCCTGTTAGTGTCATCTCTAAGTGTCGAAGGCTTACATCCCTAGCTAACCTAAACTTTCATGGCAGGACTTAGAGAATCAATTCTCTGAGCTTCAGCTCAGAATGTTGCACAAAGTACAGGCTCAGAAATGGTTTTGGACCCATTAAAGTACAGGACTAATTTCAAGAGCACACTTCCAGTTTTGATGGCACCCCACATAGGTTTTGTTCTTAATTTTCCAGCTAAAAAGCATCATGCACAGAAAAATTCTATCCATTGTAATTAGAGGCAGATCACAGGGTGCAGAGATCATCCAGGCTAGATGAGAGCTTGAGTCAAGATGATTTCACCAGTGTTTGCAAGTCCTGTTTCCAGGCTGGCCCCTTGGGCTCAGATGTCCTTTCCTTGGAACTACCCAGCAGAGCTATAGTCAATCCCCAGATTGGAGGCAAAGTATTCATCATGTGGAAGGCAGGAAGCAGTGTTCTGGAACTTGGAAGAAGTCTGATACAATGAGGACTAAAAAAGCTATGGGGGAGCAGAACTCTCTAGATCCTCTGCCAACTGCTAGATCGAATGAGCTTACTGTCAAGGTAGAGACTGCTATTGAAAACACAAGTGTCTGCAGCTGGTCTCCATAGAGATCGTGGTGGGGAGTCTACTCCTGGATCAGAAGAGAGCCTGGGAAAAGGGACACAGCCCTTGATGTTGACTCAAGCCCTGATGGCCCTCAGTTTCTGTGGCAGAGCCCGGGTTGTGTACTGAGGGATTGATTTGTTTTGTATTTTGTCTTATACAGAATATCACATTTCTTCTTCTGTTCAGATGACAAGGCTAAACTCATTTTGTTCTGGTGACGGCATCCGGAGTAGTGGCCAAAAGTGCAGAGCTGAGAGCCCAAAAGCCAAAGTCTTATCTCTCTATGAGACACTATGTGATTTGGGGAAAATCAGTTAAACCCACAAACCAAGTAGGCTCTATTGCTAGGTACAAGTGACACTGCTTCCAGGTAGAACCTATCCTCAGGTCTGGTAATGATTACTATCTCCCCAGGTTTTTTATTTGGCTCATAACCCCAAAGACAGAAATGTTAGAAAGACAGGTGTTGGGTTTGCCATTCACAATGAGTATCATTTGAATTTAGCCAATAGAATGGAGGAAGTGGCTTTGGTGGCTCTTCCTTAGGAAAGATTCCAGGCAAAGCAATTTAGGGCAAAGCAGAGCATCTCTTTCCCCCTATTTGCTGTATTTAATGTTGTTAGCCCACCCTGATCCCAACAGAGAACTAGATGGAATAAGAAGTCTTGTCAAATCTGGTACAGAGGAAAACACAGCTGCAAATCCATAATTTATCATGATTGTGACCTATTATCTAAGTCAGTGTTCTGCCTCCCTCTGTCAGGGAAGCCAACAGGGTGCAGGGTACAGGTGGGCATTCACTTCTGGAAGCTTCTAATCCTTTCTGGAGAACCATCAGGCTATCTATCTAAATTCTTGTTATTCTACCTTTTATCAGCGTTCAAATTCCACAGAGGAACAAATCATCGAGTATCTTATTTCCCACTTATTTTATACCTTCTGCTATGAACTGGAAAGAACAAGTTCTGTAAAGAACTCATCACTAGATCTTCCCACAGCCTGACTCACCTAAATAAAATCAACAACAATGCAGACCAGCTGCTGCGAGGCATGTCATTTCTAAGAATAAAATACAACTCTGCTTTTTGACACAGGTTTCCTGGCCTGAAGCTTTGCTTCTGCTGCCTGTGAATGCAAAGCTGCTGCATCCCAGACCAGTGGCTGTCACCTTTCTGCCTAGTTCCATGACACTGTGTTCCTAATGTGTGCTCTGGGCAGATAACTGCCCTGTTATCGAGAAGAGGCTATTCCAGCGATAATGCTAATATCTAGTGTGCTGGGAGGAACCGTTTAGTCATTTCCCAGCAGGGTCTCCTTCCACCTGCTGTTCTATTTTACAGTCCACTTACATCCTATTGCAATCGATGGACACATCAGCACGTTCTGCTGCAACCAGGCACATCGGCAATCCAGGAGGTGGGCTCCCAGAGGTCCCTGGCATGGAGCATTAGGCAGTGGGCCAGCAGGTTTACATCCGAGAAAGCTCTCCATCTCATTAGTTTCTCCCTGTACAGCAAAAAGCATGGTCATCTAGGTTATAGCAATCAGGGCAGAATTGCTTGCAATTGTGATAGGAGATGCACTAGATTTCGGAGACTTTAGACAAAGCTGTTCTGTGAACTGTAGAAATTTAAAGCAGAGTTTTATCCAGGGACAGGAGGTGAATTCATCCAGCCTGGGGTTTTGGTTCTTGCTACCTTGTTCTGAAGGGGAAGCTGAGCAATACTTCCAGGTGTCAGCATTAGATCATCAACAATCTCAAGGAAGCTTTCTTTTGGCTTAACAGCAAAACATAACACCGTCCAGGAAGAAGCAAAACATGTATTTTGCCCTGCTATGAATCCTAGTGGGAACTTTAAAAGTCGAATAGAATTTGAGAGCTGAAAAATCTTTCTATCTGTAAAGTTAAACTGGGCCTGAGAGTAGTGCTGAAGTGCCCGTGGTGTCTGGGTGTATGTGGATGGATAAGGGATAAACTGTTTCACAAGGTTATTATTGATCCTACCATTCATCTAATTTTCAATGGGTTATTCTTTTTTTTTTTAACTGAAAGAAAACCAGGGAACCAAACAAATAGATGGCAGTTAGACTTAACGTTCATGAACACAATATTTGATTTCTAGGAAAATTCAGTTGAGTTCAACACATTGAGAATCTGTTAAATTTCAGTCACTGTGGTGGGCCTGAGATTGGTCCTTGAAACTTTCAGGTGTATGGGTTGATGGTGGAAGGTTAGATAGATACTTAAACACAAAATTTCAATAAAATGAGAACTATGATGGTTACAGGCACAGAAGACTCCATCAGCCTATAGCCTGGTCTAGGATGAGGTGGAGAGACTTAGTTCCCTCAGGTGCTTAGCCCAGCTGGGTGGAGCCAGGTGTGGAGGCCTCTGGAACTGAACCTTAATTAGCTTCAAGATCTAGGGTCAGGGCTAGGTGAGAGAGTCCTGGAGAAATCTGCAGGGAGAGGTAGGAACTATTACTAGCTGTGGGGAAAGTCAGCACATGAAGGTGAGACACCCACTACACTTCAATGAACCTGTCTTCTTCCTGGGAGAAGACTTTAGCCTCAGGGATACAAGTTTAGAGCAGTTTAACCCACATAGAACTTTAGAAACAGTTTGCCTTTGAGCTTTTGAAAAATGTGCATTTCTCCATGGGCCTCCATCTTCTGCCTTCCAATCCTCAGGATGGGCTGTGTGTGAGCTGCTTGGTGGGGTCTGAGCACCCTTCATGTAAGGTGGTTGGAAGGGGGAGATGTATCTCCTCACTTGTTTCTGTCCAGGCTTGGCTTCCTTCTGTCTTCTCTCGGATGGCTCTCCTGCAGAAAATGCTTCTGGGATGTAAACCTCAGCCCAGGAAGGCCTAAGGAAAAAGCCTGGGTCCAGGAGTGTTAATGCTTGGTCCTAGACTTGACTCACTGCACAGAGCTGCAAAGCACAGCTGACCTGTCAAGGTGTAGGCAGAACCCCAGAGGCCTACTTTCTGTCTATTCCTCTCCCTCAGTCTCCAGATCCAACTGATCACTGATATTCTCCATTCTCCTCTGTACTACTTGTTCTGTTTGTCTGAGTGGTGGACATGCTGGTCCCCAAGTACCTTTTCCAGAGCATGCCAAGTTCTGTTTAGCTCTCTCCCTCTCTGCCCTGGTAGGGAAAGCTGGCCTAGTTGACTTAAGGGTGAGTGAGTGCAACTTTCCTGGGACTGGCTGGGAACCCAGCTACAGGCATTGGTTCAGGAATGGCTAACAAGACTCAAGGGAAGTATTCTGGGGCTGTTAAGGGAAAGAATTGTCCTTGCTCTTCAGTGACATGTGCATGCACACACACACACACACGCACGCACGCACACACACACACAAGTGAGCCACAGAAAAAAATGCTCATTCTTCCATTCTCCTGACCAGGGGATGAGTACAGAACCCATCCAGCCTCCCAGCTGCCCATCATCCCAGTGAGGCGGCACAAGAGGGCAGAGCTAAAAGAACCCATGGGGTAGAACCAAGCTGGAGCCTGGAACAGCTGCACTTTCCCTGATATGGGCCAATAAAATCTAGTTGTTTAGGCTGATTCTAGTAGGTTTTCTGTTTCTTGTCCCCAAAAAATTCTACCAGAAGTCATCTTTTTCTCACTGAGCCTGTTGGAACTGCATTTAAGATGTCACCATCTTGATTTACCGGAATCAGCCAGCCTCCACACACAGCCAGAGGGAGGCATCGACAAACACATCTGGCCTGGCCTTCTTCTTTCTGAAGATGCCCTTGCCCACCCATCTGTCCCCCACCTCCAGCACCACCTGCCACCACTTGGCTAACCCCCAGGAAGGCTCAGGGGTGAACATAGGCTGCATGTTTAACCACTGTTCTGTCTGCACTCCACTGCTTGTAGAGTGACCAACTGTCCTAGCTTTCCCTGGCCTAAGAGCATTGCCTGGACAAGGGCCCCTCTGTGCGAACACCCAGAAGGCCCTGGCTGACCCGGATGACTTGTTTGTCCTACCGCTCTGTCCCTTGGACTCCTATCACAAGGCCTGCTCACATGTAGCCTAGGCAGTGGCCCACCAAACATTCACATACAAGTCTTTCTGATATCAAAGCCCTATTCTTTCACATGGCTTCCCAGTAACTGCCTGTCTAGCTCTGAGAGCAGTAAGAATGAAAGGAGATGCTAGAAGTAAATATATGTTTAGAAAGTCTTATACATTTGGAAGGTATTAAAAACTCCCTAACATGTACTTAATTGTGGTCTTACTCAAACTGTAGCTATGATTTTCACCATTTTGTTAAATGCATCCATTTTCTGTAGGCTAAGGGAAAATGCTACATGTTACAACTAGCAAGAGACCAGGGCAGGTCCTTCAATATACATACAGACAACTGATTAGTTAGTTACCCCCTAATCAGCAGAATGGTCATTTCACCATTCTGGGGACAGTAGCAAATTCTGTTGGCATGCCCCAATGTGGTGCCAATGTGAGTGACTGATGTTTTAATAATCACATAACTGTCCTTACTTCTTCCCTGCCCTACCCTAGGAGGGGCTAGAGATTTGTTTGTCCCATTCCCTCCAAATGATGTAAAAATAGTACAGGCCATCAATAGTGATTGATTAATTTCAATAACATAAATAATGGTTGTAATTGCAATTGAAATGGAATGCTTTTCTGTCTGATTAGTTTGATCCTCTGGGCCACCATTAACATGAGTGCATTAGAATGCTAATCAGGAAATAAACGCAGAGTCTAGCTCTGCTGCTCTTCCCCAACACTGTCCCCTGCTCTGCATTCCAGTCCCAATCCCTCTATCTTTCGCATTGCTACCTAGAACTAGTCTCTGTCAAATAGAAAACATCATACTTAATCTTTGAAACTGGATCCCCTCTCGGAGCTATTACCATCAGAGACACATCCTGGTTGGTACCTCGAACATTGCTTTGGTGATTTTAAAGCTCTGTGTGGCCATCAGTTAGCGAAGTGGCTGGAGATGTTTATCTCTGTTTTACTGTGTAGAGACACTGAGAGGTTAAGTGAAATCCCCAACCAGTCAGCAGGTGGGAGACAATAACAGAAGCAAATGTGTCCCTCCACATCCTACATTCCAGATGTGTCTCTCCAGTAAACAAACTATTGACAGTGCTGCGTGACCACCTGTTCTGCTGACTGACCTTGTTGTCCCTTCTTGCAGGGCATCCTCTGGGCTCCCAGACCACTCAGCTCTTCCTCTCATCTTCTCCACCTGTCACACTCAAGCCTACAGAGCCACTGCTTTTGATCAAGGTCCTTTTTCTATTATAGTGGTACGGTCTTAAGTTCTGGGACAGAGTCCAGGGGACCAACCCAGGAGTCCAGCCAGTTTTCATTGCCTGGGGTCCTGCTCAGAAGCACAGTGAAAGCTGGGCCAAAGTGTAGAGTCACAGTAGAGACAGGAAGTAGGAACATGTGTGCAGGGGAGACCTGCTTCCTGAGTGCCCTCACTCCTCTTCTCTTCCAGCTCCCTCACAAAGCCTGTTTCCAGAACTTTCCCTCAAGAGGCACTGACAGTAGTATTCTACTTCCAGCGATGGCTGCAGTTTAAAAGGAGCCCAAGTCTAAAAAATAAAATAAAATAATAAAATAAAATAAAATAAAATAAAATAAGTCAAGTCTTATTTTTATTTTTTGCAAGCGCTCAATAAATGTAAGCTTTTATTATTTTTAAAATTTTATTTTATTTTATTCTTATTGAAGTATAATTGACATACAATATTATATTATTTTCAGGTGAGAAAGAGTCCAAGTCTTAAGCTAAAGGAATACATTCTCTCAATGAGAACATTCTGGACCTCGCAGGGGAGAAATGGTCATGGAAAAGAGAAAGCCAGGGGTCCTTTTAAAGACTTGTAAGAGCTGTGGGCTGGTTGACAGACAGGATCAGAGGAACATCAGCCCAAGGGAACATTCTGGCCTTGAGGCACCCCTGAAATTTCATACACCAATAGACCCTGATTTTAGAAATGCCTTCCCAGGATCTAAAAGCACTCTCTGCATAGATGAACTATCAAAATGAAGTCTTTAGTCCAATATGCGTGAAACATCTTCAGAAAATCGAGGAAAAGTGTGGTTTCTTGATCTGTTTACAGAAACTGGAGCCTCTAGATCCATTTTGTGAAAAGAATGTATAGACCACCTGAAAAAGGAAAAAAAAATCTTACTTTTACCTAAACAATTTTAAAATATATTTTAAGTAATGCTGTGTCAATGTCTAAGCACTCTAACTTAATTTACAAATGGTCAATAAAAATTTTCTTTTGAAAATTTGTTCAAAATTTAGAAGCTTATATGTTCTGGCACCAACTAGCTTACAGTAGACTCAGATTCTCATTGGATTCCAGAGGCTCTAAGATTGCTTTCTAGAGCTGTGACAGTTATGCAGGTATTGCAAAAAGGCTGGCCTTGGAGAGGTCTCACCAGAAGGTAGGTAACAGGTGGTGCTAGGTCTCCAAATGCCCAGTTAGAATCCTTTCTATTTTTCATTAAAGGAGAGAAAAAATTTTCATATCTTTGCTGGGAAGTTAGGCCTAAATTAAACCAGTTTTTTTTTAAATTTAAAAACAATAATGTCTGACAATCCAACTTTTATGTGTGCCTGTCTTCATCTTTCTTGGCCTGTATCTGAGTATTTCTCTGCATCTGTGTTCATTACTTTTCTCTATGTCTTTCTGTTATGGACCCCTTTGAGTCAGGGACCCAAACCAAAGTCCTTCTGCCCAGTACTGGTTGTGCTAACAGATCGGTAAAGCAGAGCTGAAACTTTATCCTTTGATTAACGAGCTCATGTTCTAATGGCAACTCTCCCTGACCGGGGAGACGCTTTCTGTATTTGTAGCTGAGGTGTGGGATGATTAAATTCTTTTAGGCAGGTGTAGTTATTCTTCCATTCCACTTGGCCCTTTAGCATATGGTTTGTTTTGAACATGACACCCCATCGCAATCTTGGTTTTTGTGCTTGGCTCCTTGGTCTTCAAGGGTGAAAATCCTTTTCAGTTCCTGTAAGCAAGCACAGTTTGTGACATAGTATAGGTATTGAGGCATGTTAGGGTCTCTTGGATTATAACTCGGCGACACTTTCGTCTTTCTCCCTCCCATTACTATTCTCTCTGTCATTCTTAACCGATCCAAAAAAAAAATGTGAAATTTATTTAAACTTTTGTTTTATTTATTTGTAATTTTCTTTAAGTTTTAAAAGATGAAAATAATATTTTTATTCCTCTTTCTGTCTTAGAAAACAAAACCCAGCAACTCCACAATGTATCTATCATTGTTAGCATATGTGGCGCCTGACTGGGTTTCACTCACAGTGAGTCAGCAGCTTTCAGAAGTCAGTTTCTCCACTTGCATTGAAACATTTATTTAGTGTATCCAATAGGCAGTGGAAAGGCTTAAGATTTCTCAGACAACATTATCTCCAAAAGGAATGGAGTTGATGTCATAAAAATAAAGCTGAGCAATTTGTGAGGTGTTTTTATTCTGATGCTTGAGGGCCATTGAGACACATTCAGACCACCGTTCAATGACCCAGGGCAAGAAGGAGCCCTCTGTTCTTTTAGCATCGTTGGAGAATATCCATGTGTTGCTTCCTTCCCCACTAAGCCAGGTTCCAGCTGGCACTGTAGGGAGCTAACTTTCATAAGAACGGACTCTACCTGGTAAAACTAGTAAAAAATTCTGCTCTGAGGTCCAGGGTTACATGATCGACAACCATTATTATGTCACTTTTGGAGGATGGCAGCTTATGCAGTGACCCTGAAAGAGTAACTTTCCTGGGGGAGTTTTCAAAGGCTGAAGTTATACTCAGAGATTTGTATCTAATGTTTATATTGGTAAATGAAAACTTAAAGAAATATATGTGTGTGGTTATTTAAATGTGTTCAATATAGAGGACAATATAGAGGACAGATGGATCTTTCTCAAAAAACAAAACCAGAAAAAGAACACTAATTGGGTAATTCTATCCTTTTTATAAAGAGGTAGAATTTTAAGTGTGTCAGAATGTGTAATTCATCTTAAATTTAAAGTCATTCGAAATGATTTCCTTTCAAGAAGTGACAACGGTGATTTTCCTTGCCCAGTGGGCAGAATTGTCGCGTCCACCATTTCCAGTTATAACAATGCAGACAAAGAGCTGTGCAGTTTTCTGCTGCACAGCCCAAATTCTCACTAAACCATGGGGAAATGCCTATAGCACTGACATTTTTTTTGTTGTTACCATCAAGCCAACAAAAGACAATTTTTCAAGATCACATTGATCTATGCCTTAGATTTCATGTGTCAAATTGTAGTAATTTCTTAGGAGAGTGAAAATTATTCACTGCTCAAAAATAAGTGAGTGGCTTTTTTTTTTCTTTTTGGGCAGTCACTAAACTTTAAATAGCCACTGATGAATAGTTTCCCTCCCTGTCCTCCTGTCAGATTAAAACAAACAAACAAAACAAACAAACAAAAAAAACTACCTTCATCTATCAGGAAATATGACAACATACACTGCATTTAAATTCAAAGAAAAAAATCTAGATTGTAAATTTTATTCTGCCCAGGGTGAAGGAAAGTCCTTTCACAAATAGGTATCTCCTATACACAAAGCAATTTTTCTTTCTTTTTCAATAGTCTTCCTTTTTGGGAAAGGTGATTTTTTATCTTTGGAGTCTCCTCAGACCTCCAGATGATGCTCTTGGACAGTCTAAGCCAACCCCAGGCCAGTGCTCACCGAACCATGCTTACATCTAGACCTAGCCTGGGTCATAGGCAACTTCTTCCCCAGCTCACCTCTTACATGAGGACCTTAGTTCCAGGTGAGTACAAGTTGAGTATGTGTGTGCGTGTGTGTGTGTGTGTGTGCAAGTGGCAAATTAGATATCTTTCTTCTCAGTGCAGATGGCCTAGGGGTGTGTGCAAGGCTTGGTGAGGGGACAGGCTTGATTTTAGTCCCTATGTACATGGTAATCAGGTGTCCTTATACAAGATTAGCCCACACAACTCTAGAAAGTGCCCCAAGGATTAAGCATTCTGAGGATTCTTCATGAGACCTCTGCACTAGACTAAAGTATAGAAAGTACTGCCTCTCTGCCGCAATGCCAGCAGTGTCTCTTTATTGGAATCCTTTCCTCTAATCTTTACATTGCAATAGCTTGAAGTGGGTATTGAGCTAAAGACTGTACAAGTATAGGTTTTCTCATACTTCTTTTGGCATGAGGAAGTTACTGAGACAGACATTCATTTTAACTTCCTGCTGCACATGTTTATTATCCATTTGCTCTTTTCATTCTAAAGCTAGATCTTCCAGCTAACATTGTCTCTGCATGCCTTCCTCCCCCGCCCTTCTCTCAGCTGTTGCTTGCCTTAGAGCTGAACCAGGCCACATCTCTCTTGGGAAATGAACAGCTGTCATAGCAAGACGTGCTATGCAAAAGTGGAGGTCTCCACTTTGAATCTAAAAACAAGATTGCAGAGGATGGAGTCTGCATGCTGGCTTAGGGAGAAGAACAACTGCTGAGGAGACGCTACCTGTCTAGGAGAAGTCATGGGCCATCAGATCTAAATGACAGTCA
Source organism: Macroglossus sobrinus (assembly GCA_004027375.1). Classification (NCBI taxonomy): domain Eukaryota; kingdom Metazoa; phylum Chordata; class Mammalia; order Chiroptera; family Pteropodidae; genus Macroglossus; species Macroglossus sobrinus. The sequence continues at coordinate 108,199 of PVKZ01000191.1, forward strand.
CTTAGGAGTAGCATCTCCTTTATGGTGTTAAAGATCATTAGAAATAAACACAAATGACAGTTCATGTACCCAAACCTGATGCTTTCATATCAACATGTGAGACACATGCTTCTGAGACCCTAACAAGGATATAATAGTGGTGATGTCTATTTTTCTGCCCCTCACTAAAGCTAAAACTATTGTAGAAAATTATTAGGATTATACTTTAGTTCTATAATTTATAGTTTCTAAATGAATCTCTATGGTGTTTATAATCATCACCAAAAGTAATACCCTTTCAGCAGCAACTTCACTGTTCTATATACATCCTGGGCATAGGAGGTGAGGTCTTTAGGACTCCAGTGTAAGAGAAGTAGGGGAGAGTGGAGAACAGGGCACTTTCCTTCTCTGAGCCACTTTCAGTGTGTGTTTTGTTCCAGCTTCCTCTGAAAATGATGTCAGGCTTGTATGTTGATGGTCATATCAGAAGTCCATGGGGCGGGGAGAATCTCTCCATGAACTTTCTTAACACCAAATGTAGCCAGCTCACTCAAGCAGCCATGAGCATGAAACACAAGCCCAAATCCACAGAAGATGCCCAGAGCCATTCTCATTGGTGGATAGAGTCTAAAGCCACAAAACATAACAATGAAACTCTTACTAGGAAGCAGGTGGGTGACTGGATTGATCGTTTTGGCCATTGCATGGACATTTCTTTCTTCATAGGAAGCAATCTTCAATCAAATAAAAAGTAAAAAGGATACGAACAAACTAATTAAGAGTGAACTTCAAGCCCTTATAGTGGCTGAATCATACCATGAAAGGACTTCTGTAGGTGTAGGTTTTCTACATAAACCAGTATCCAGTACAAAGAAAACAACATCCTGAGTGGAAATTATTTTTACCAAAAGGAGTTCTCCTTGTAATTATGTTACTCTTTTTTCAAAATTCTCCACCCAGTCTATGGAGTTGTATCTTATTTATGTTCCACATATCATCAGGTTTATGCTTGACAATGATATTTATTTTGAGTCATTGCATAATTCTTCCTCAGCAGAGAGTGACACTGACTATATCACAGAATTATATTAGACTGCAGTAACACAAGCAAATGTAAGATTTGTATAGATCACCAAGTTATGGAAACCACAATCACTGAAGAGTGTTAAGTTCGGCACAGAGGTGTTGGAGTGGCCTGTTATGAAAAACAGAGACACATGGTCAGAAGGTCAGGATGATTGCTACCCTACTCCTGAGAGGTGAGCCCACATGCATGTACACTGGGGCATGTTTAGAGACTTCTGATCTGCAGAAACCCACAGCAAATGGGTTTAGAGAAAGGGCAGTGGAGATGAACCCTAAGAGAGATGACTCTGTAACGGCAGTAACTACATTTCCGCCAGCAGTGAGTGGGGGTTAGGGCAAATTTTACATGGTTCTCCTGTGATCAAAAGGACCAAAACTTCAGCCCAACTTTTTGTTTTGACATGTGGCCATATTTTGCACGTGCAATATAGAAGCCTCAATTGCAAGAGAAGAGCAAAGGAACTGGGTGACAAGAGGGAAATGACCACGTCAGGTATAATGTGCATTTACATTTTTGGCCAAACTTAATTCCGAGTCCCAGAGGCCTTACACACAATGACTTTAGATTGTTCAGGCACCTGAAGAAGGTCTGAAGCATCATATCTTTCTGGAACCCTGGAGTAGAGAAGGAAACTTTTTTGTCCCTGGGCCAACATCATTTCCAAAGAAGGAATGGCTGCTCTGGTGTCCTTTAGCCTCTAATGGAATTCCTTCTGTGGCTGATATTCCATAGTAAGTAACTCTGAATATTATCATGTTCTTTCTCTTTTTGACTTTTTTGCTTTCTTGAAAGTTCTTTTCCTTGTCCCTACTGAATAAAACCAATATACTTTGTCTTCTTTTAAACTTTTTTTCAAAATCTTTGAGGACAACAATAATGTTTAACTATTTTCATTTTCAGCCTTAACACGTGGAGTTTTTTCAACTTTTCTTCTCATGGCATGGATTCTATATATGCTTTGCAATCAGATGATACTGAGTTTGAAGACTGAGTCTCTCTGAACCCAAGTTTTTTATTTTTAAAATGGGGAGAATAATGCTGTATTGATTATTTATTATTGCATAATATCATGGGTTAGGCTCACGATTCTGCTGGGTGGTTCTTTCAGTTTAGGCTGGGTTAGCTGATCCCAGCTGGGCTTGTACATGTCTGTGAGGTCAGTCGACAGGTTGGCTACATGCTGGCTGGTTTCAGGTGGTCTCATTCATGTTTGGTGGGCAGATGTCTCTCAGGCTGGCCTGGGCTTATTCACATGGTAATAATGTTCTAAGAAGCCCCAATACACATACTCTTTTGAAGTCTCTGCTTATATCTTATTTGCTAACATTCCACTCACTAAGGTAAGTAATGTTGTCAGCAAGATTCGAGGGGTGGGGAACTAGACTCAGCTTCTTTATAGGAAGGGTGGAGAATTGTGGGAGTCTTTACAATCTATCCAAATGTCAACCACAGGTGATGACATGACAATTACTTAGTAGAAAAAAAATGCAAAAGACCACACACAGAGTATGGTACATAGTACGTATATGATAAATCTTGGCCTTTCTCACCTGAGAAAGGGAAGATCCCACAGACCCCATCTCATAGAGCCTACCACTCAGGAATGATGATTGGATTAATTAGATTTAAAAACTGTCTGGTAAAACTCTATTAGTTCTTTAGAGATATGGAAGATGTAAATTTAAGGTATTATTACATTATTATGGCTTTCCCATCCTGGCTGGGGCTGCAAAATCAAGACTATCAAATATTATAGGCTTTTCATTTTATTTTTACTATCAGTACCAGATAATAAATTTAAATAGGAGAATCTGAAAGTAAGATGACCTCTTTCCTACCAATTGTATCAATTGAGAATTCAAGTTTAAAACTTGAGAACCTCATATATTTTTCAAAGGGAAAAAATGACTTAGTAGTTTAAATTCATATATAAGATTTTTTGCAAAGGTGGTAAAAATAACCTGTCTATGGAGTTGATCCCTCTTTGGGAAATTTTATAGAATTAAATTTGATGGTGACTAGACTTAGCCAAATAGAAATTTTTCCCTGTCTCTTTCCCTCGTGTTTAAGTCCATATCTTTCTTTTTCTCATCTATTTCAAAACATTATTTAAAAATATTGAAGTAATATTTCTCTTTTCCTTTAAAGATGCTTGTTCCAAGCCAAGAACCTAAGGTTCCCCCACCCCCAGCATTTAATCTGTAATTTTGTAGGTTACACTCATTTGCAGATTTTAAAAAGTTGCCTTTTATTCTTCTCTAAGTGTTAAAGCAATTTAGATTAATGGTCCTTGGACTCTTTGATACCCATTTTTAAGGCATTTCAAAATGTGTAGAAGATGATAAATACCCTTTCATATGTGATAAGTAAAAATCTTGGCAGATAAAAGACTTTTTCTTTTTGTTTTTGCACAAAAGAAATCTTTGGAGCTGCAGAAAAACTGCAGAAGAGAGAGGAGAGATCTTCCATACTGTAATCTCCCTCCCCCCAAACCCCTTTACAGCTGAGTGCAGAAAATGGGAAAGGATGTAGTGTGAGGCCAGAGAAGGGACAAAGGAAGGCTGGGTTGATGCTCATCATGAGCCACCCTCAAACCCTGCACCTAATGGGCCTTACTTGTTCCTGAAACAGCATGTTTACAGAGCCTAATATTCCATGTCATGCTCTTACATCAGTGCATGACGACGCTGTGAGGACCAGTGTTCTCTAATAAAGATAGCGACCCAGCTGCCCCTGGTAAGTTGGCTGTTGGAAGTCCTTAGTGGTGCTGATACCCGAGGGGCAGGGCCTTCGAGCACCCTGACGCTTGGGCAGTGCCAAGAGCTGGGAACACATGGTGCAGGGCAGAAGCAGATGATAGTTGCCAGTCACTCCTTTTGAATAAGGACTGTTAAGTCTTAGGTCTCCACTGCTTGTGAAGGGGGCTTAAGGAGGCCTGCTAGATTGCTGGCAAAGCTCCACCTTGCTGTGTATACATCTGTGTCTGTGTGTCTTTGTGCATGTATTCTTGTCCATTTGTCTTTATGGTAGAAATGATGGTTAAGGGTGAAGAGAAAAAGGGCAAAGAAGTCACATAGTTGTTTATTGCGTGACAGACTCACAGTTTTTTTTTTCTTTGATGAAGATAAATGCCAGGATGTGGGCAAGTTACAGTTTGTTGCCTATGTGAGCAGAAGCATCCCAGCCAGAGCCCCAGAGAGGGTTGTAATCGCAGAGACTGGGGGCTGTGCATTGGGGAGGGGAGAGGAGGGGAAGACTTCTGGGGGGCCATGTTTACTACCCTTGACTTAGCGCCTATAACATCATCCACCAACGTCACCATGGTGTGATCAGAGTCATGAGGTTTCAGAGTCAGGAAAGGTTACTCCAGAGGTGTCTAGTAACGACACCACGAGGGACACATTTTATTGTTTTTCTCTCCAAAGATATCACATTTTAAAAGATTTTATTTATCATATTGCACAGTTAAGGTAGAACTGAAGACACGCCCCCCACCAGAACCTCCAAAAAAATTGAAAATCACTATACTACATCTCATTTTGCTGGTGGGTTTTTAAATTTTAAAAATATCAAGTAAATCTTTATCTTTTTATGTTAATCAAAATTGGAAGTCAAAGCAATAGCAGCTGCTTAAATTTGGATCTCTCAACACAGCCTCTAAAACTCAATGGAGAACCACATGAAGGGCCAATGGAACCACGTAAAACCCAATCCCAGTGGAATGGGAAGACAGAGAATGCCTAAACTTAAACTACCTGTGAGTAGAAAAATGAACGCCAAACCTCAGCAGGCTATTTTTCATGTTCCTACCTCAAGACTGTGGAAGGCAAGGGAAGTCTGAGAAAAACTTAATGGAAGAAGGAAGTGGGAACCTAGTTGTAGAACTAAGATTGGCCTAAAATCACTATAGCACAAAAATGAAGAGTGAGTGAGTATGACTAGACAGGGTAACATTTAAAAAACAGCATTATCTGGAAAGAAGCTATGGAGGGAGGAAAACGCACCCTTTGGAGAATGGGCATATGCAGAAAAGAAGCCAAAGAGAGAAGTGTCAGGGCTCTGCAGGGCAAGAGATCAGCAAAAGACATTCTTGCAATCTCTCACCCATGCTCCTCCAAAAAAACCCACCTATTAAGAAAACCATACTTAACTACACTGATAGAAGAGGTTCCCTCAAACGAGGAATCTTGTAAGTCATTCAGTAAAATGAATAGGGAAAACACAAAAATGTATGAAACTACTATAACAGAATGAACCCTTCAGCTGATCAAAATCTACTTCCCCCAAATGATCACAAAGCAGAGAAAACTGTAACATAACACTTAAAACTGAATTAAATATCACCAAGCAAGTATTTTAGGATATAAAATTGCACCTTGGCTCCAAAATTCAAAAGCTAAATGGGCAACAGACAGGAAGGAGCAATAAAAAAAGGTAAGAAAGTAGCTAAAAAAAATAGAAATGGTATAAAAAAAGAAGTAAAAAAGGTTCAGAGAGAAAGCAATTGAAATATAAGAGAGGCACTTCTTCCATTTACATAATGTTTTAAAAGTTCTGAGTTTCAATGTATCAAACCAATGCAAAAAACAAACAAACAAAAAGTTGTATGACCTTTAAAAAAAGCTGAAGGGAAAAATTCAACTAAAGGATTTAAATGAACTTATATGTAATTGTAGATCCATGAATATAATGTCTGAACTAGGGTGGAAGAATAATATTTTATATGTTATGTGCAACATAGTCTCACATAGAAGAAATTAATCTAAAAAGTGGGAGAATTGGAACAGAAAAGAAGAAAGCAGAATAATCCTTTTGATTGTTGTATAGGCAATTAAATGTGGTAAAACATAAAAATAAAATAACTAGGGAGTAGTGGCAATTTAAAAAGGTGTCAGCATAAAGGTAACAACTAAGACAAACTTTAAAACTTCCCAAATGCCAGAAGAAAATTAAAAACTAAAAGAACAAAGAAAACACATCACACAGAAAAGAAATATAGCACCTTCAACATAATGTGGTAATTTCAACATAAAATCAAATGAAATAGTTGAGACCAATCACAGACTTTTTTCCTCCAGAAGAAATACTAAAGCATCCCTTGTTCTTGGCTAAAACAACTTAGCAACATAAAGATAAAGATGTTAGTTCTATTTTAATTTATAAATTTAACGCAATTTCAATAAAAATACCAATAAACTTAAAACTCAAACAAGTCGATACTAAAGCTGATATGAAAAAATAAATAAGCAAAGATACCAAAACATTAAGAACATATATGAAGGCAATTAGCCCTATCAGACCAGATGCTAAGACATACCATGAAACTTCTATAATTAAAGCTGTTATACTGGTGACTGAACAGATGAAAAGAGCTGTAGAATAGATCAGAAAGATCAGAAATAGACCCCACCACATATGGAAATTTAGTATATGATAAAGGTGGCATTTTAAACCACTGGGTCAAAGATGGACTTTTTAGTAAATGGTGCTGGGACAACTGGTTAACCATTTGAGAAAGATAAAAATTACTTACACTATACACAAAATGAAACTGGGTTCAGGGGTCCAAATGTGAACAATGAAACCACACAATAACCAGAAGAAAACATAAATAAATTTATCTGGAAGTTATAACTTGGGTATAGGGAGAAGCTGTCTATCACTCAAAATCTAAATGAAATAAAAGATCGACAACTTCAACTACATAAAATTAAAAATAACTTTTGCATATCGAAAGAAATTGAAGATCTGGGAGAAAATATTTGCAATATATATAATAGATAAAAGGCTAATATTCCATATATATACATATATATAATAGAAAAAATGGCCAAAGACACAAACCATCACAAGAATATATAAAATGTTTCATAAATATATGAAAAAGTTTAACATCACTCTTAATAAGAGGAGGTCAAATTAAAACTAATTAAAATATATTGTTTCTCACCTGTCAGATTAGAGTGTATCCTATGGTCTGAGCATGTGGATTCAAAATTTATATACTGAAACCTATCCTACAAGTTGATGGTCTTCAGAGGGGCCTTTGGGAGGTGATTAGATCATGAAGACAGAGCCCTCATGAATGGGATTAGTGAGTGCCCTTTATATAAAGGAGGTCTGAGAGAGCTGCCTCTCCCCTTTTGCCCTGTAAGGATACATCAAGAAGTCTGAAACCTGGAAGAGGGACCTCACCTGATCTCAGACTCATCCACCCGAAATAAGTATATTAATTTCTGTTGTTTATAAGCCACCAAATCTATGATGTTGGCATAACACCCGAATGGATTAAGAGAGTGCAATGACTCATTCTGTTGGCAAGACCAAGTGGCTGAAGGGTTTGCTTCTGAGCTCATTCACATGGTTATTGGCAGGCTTCTGCACTCATAAGCTACTAGGCTGAAGTACATAGATTTCTTAATTATATTTCTGAAACTTTCCTGTAAGTCTGAAATTATGTCAAACTGTTTTTTTTCTTTTTAAAGAAATCTGGAACTATACAAAATCTACCAAAGTACCAGTAAGAGTCTTTGATCCCCAGTGATAAGCAGAGCTGCCAAGTAGGCTTGGTGTACACTGAGCACACTTCTGGCTTGCTGCTCCCCAAAGCATGATTTTCTTACACAATGTTAGGATACTGAACATTGGTTGATTTCAGAGAACCAGGGATCTCAAACTGCGAGCCATGATTAGTCCCCTTGTTTTGCAGATGAAGAGTGAAATAGGGTCTGCCACTGTCCTGGAGTAAGCCCCTGCGATAGTGACAGACTGGGAGACATCAAGGGGGTGGGGAGAGAGGACGGTGCAGGGCAGGTGGGAACAGCTTTCATAACCAACCCAGGAAGAAGCTCCCACCTGCCATCTTTTTCCCCTTCCAGATCTGCTCACTCTCAGTTTTATTGACATTTGCTGCATGAGGGGTTAAACGTAAGGGTAATCTTGTTCTGTTCTGACCTCAGTTCCATTCATAGTTGGCCCAATTCCAATACATAACTTGAGGTCAGGACTAGCAGGTGCATAAACTTTTTTCCTGAGTGAAAAAAGAATTGATTACAGTTGTTCTGTGGACCCACTTGACAACACTGCACGCAAGCAGAAATTTCTAGTATCAGTAGTGATGGTCAGTTCCCCATGAACTCATTTGTCATTTACTCCGAAGTTTCTCTTCTTTTGCCCCATGGTATTTCTCTCATCTTCTTTACATTCATCTCTTTCTCTATGAACTTTCTGAACAAGAGAGGTGAAAAAAGGGGCAGTTGTTTACATCCATTTACTAAGAAATTAATCTCTTTTAAACATCATGCATTTTTATGTCCAGAACCCGGACATTTCCCTTGCTCACCCTCCCACTGTTCCCCACGCTGCCCACCCCACAGGGAACTTTGGAAGTGCAGAAAAGGATCCAGTTTTTAAAGGGCAGCCTGAGATGGCCTGGGATGAGAATACTTCTGTGCTAACACAATAGTTTTGGAAAATAAGCCAGGGAAACCCAAAGCACCATCTTCTCCAATTTTAGAGAGGTAGTTCAAATCGTAACATTTTCCCAGCTTGCCCATGTGATTGTTTGGGGAATGTTCTGCTAAAATGTTTGTGAGGTAAGTGAGTTCTGGAGACAATTACTAGGGTTCAAATTTCAGCTGGCTGGGAACTTACAGAACTTTATCTGTAAAAGGGGGTAATACTATATTTGACTCAGAGTGGTGGTGAGGATTTAAATGAGGTAATAGGTTGAGGCAGACAGCTCAGGCAAACACCAAACAGCAAATAAGGCAGGTTCTTCTCTCTCTCCCCACGAAGTGTATCTGCACTAGGCAAAGCCAGGTACATGGTGGGTGAGGCTCCAGGAGCTTCCCTGCTGTTTGCTCCCCCACCCTCTCTTTCTCTCTCTCTCTCTTTCTCCCTTCCTTCCTCTCTCTCTTCCCCACCCCATCTCAGTATTCTTCTTATAGGGCCTTTGGGAGAAGATAGCACCAGATCAAGCCAGAACTTTGAGGGACTTTATGGCAGTGAGGATGGCCTTGCTGGAAAAGTTGCCAGCTGCCTAAGGGGGCTGCTGCCAGTGCTGAGGGCCCTCAGAGACCTTGTGCTTGTGGAGAATGAAGACCTCATGGAGCCCCTTCTCTCCTCTGCAGGGAGAGGATGCCCTCACTCCCAAGTAGCTCCCTGCCACGTGAGGTTGGCAGAATTCTAAAGATGTCCCCCTAAGATTCCTGTTCATGATTATCCAACTAAACAGTAATATAGGTACAGATCTAATGGGGCTTTGCAGTTGCAATTAAATCAGCTGACTTTAAAATAGAAAGCTTATCTTGGACTTTCCAGATGGGTCCAATGTGATCACTTGGGCCCCTAAGAGCAAAGAAGTTCCCCTGGCTGAAGTCCATGAGATTTGGTGAACAAGGACAGGAGAGATGAGGTGGATAGGGAGGTCAACGAGAGTCCAAGCTTGAAAGAGACTCATTCGCTGTTGCTGGCTTTGCAGGGGGCAAAGCCAGGGCATGTGTTGGCCTCTGGAATCTGAGAATCACCTCTGGCCACAAACAAGGAAACACCTTATGCTAGCAAGGAAACAGTCCTATAACCACATAGAATTGAATTCTACCCAAATACCAAATGACCACAGAAAAGAATTCTACACTAGCATCTCCAGAAAAGGATACTTGTCAGCTGACACCTTGATTTTGGCCTTGTGAGAGCATTGGGGCACCTTACCTTATGCCTGGCACATGGTAGACACTCAAAGCTCAATCTGAAACTGGAGCCCATTACCCAGTAAACTGACAAATGAACCCAACTCATTTCCATTGTGAATGAGGGAGCTCAGGCTGGAGTGTTAGACGACGCAGTTATCTTCCAAGTTCAGCCAAGTGGGAGTGTGGATAGACTACACGAGGTTTTGCTTTCATTCTTTTTCCCCTCTCACTCCCTCCTTACAGTAAAGGTAAAAGCCAGACGCTGTTAGACAAGCCCCTCAGAAAGTAATGGCTGTGGGAATGAGCTTCCAGGGAAGGGCACCAGAAACGACGAAACAAGTGGGAAGAAAATCAGTGAAAAACAGAAATCAGTGGTGGAAATGGCAACAAGAAAAGAACCAGTAGTAACAGAATGAGAGGAGAAAAGGAGTTGAGGAGGTAAAGAAGGATGAGAAGGGAAGCCTGAGAGGCAGGCAGCCAGCATTGTGCTGGGAAAGGAACAATGGAAGCTATAGGAGCACATCCCTGTGGACAGCAGTCCTGTCACCCACGCCCGGGTTTGCATTTTCCATCTCACTTAGGAGCTACCATCAGGCCTAGGGCCAAGTGTGTTTGTTTCTCCTTGTTTCCTAGTTTGCAATGGTCACTTCAGGGGGAACTTGTCATTGGCCATGGGCTTGCTGTACCAGGGAGTTGAAGATGCCTGTCTGTGTCTGCACTTGGGGACACCGAGGCTCTGCTTTTCCAGGAGCAACATTAGAGAGGAGTTTGTTCCTGAAACCTGGGCCATGCCAAAAAAAGTGTTTTTCTTGCTTCCTTCTTTCTTTTGTGTCATTTAGAATATAATAATAGGAGCAAATGTGTAATGCCAGGCACAGTTCTAAACACGCTGCCTGTGTTAGTTCATGTAATCCTCTGCACAAACCAGTGGAAGCTGCATGCCGGTTATCCCCACTCTGCAGAGAGGGAATGGAGCCCCAGAGAGGTGAAGCAACTGCTCACCATCACTCAGTAAGTGGCATGGCCAGACTCAGACCCAGCACTGCCTCCTGTGCCCCTTTCCACTGGGGCACTCTGTACTTAGGGGCATGGCAACTTTGGCTTTCTAATTGTTATTATTTTTGAATTGTATGAGCAGTTCATTTATTTTACACCACAATAAACTGTTGTTACTTGATGAAAGGGAAATGGAATTTATGAGCCTCTGTAGTTTGGGATGTTTACTGGTTTGATTGAGATATAATGAGTAGAAATAAAAAATACCTTTAGTGTATATACATGAATGGGTAATATATATTCAAAACAGGATAGTCAAAAATTAAACATCTGCTAAGATACATTAATTTATGTGAGAATGTTATTGCCTCATTCTGATATAAATTTACTGACAAACTCCATCAGTTCGTATTTATGAGTTGGCTTTCAAGTTCTGGACAGGAGCCTTCCTATGGATAAATGGGGTGTGTCATGTGACATCAGTATGCCATTAACCACAAGGAAGACAGAAATTATGGCAGAGCCCTGGGTACAGCGATAACATTACGAGCATGTTTTATACTTGTTGACAGAAGAATTTACGTACCGGCATCCTCTCCTTCATGGCTGCTGCAGTCAGTGGGGCTCTTGCCCTTTTCAGATAAGGCCCTGCCCCAGCTCACTGCCCCCACCCTGGGGAACTGGATTTCGAATCACACCAGTGACACTGTGATAACTGGTGAACTCAGAGTGAGCTGCTATAATTAGCTTATCAAAGCAGGCAATTTTGTGACTAAAAAGGGGGCTGCCTGTGCATCACCCCAAGATGGCAGGCTGGAACAGGAGGTGCCAGCTCCTGCTGTGGGAATGCACTCGGTGCTCTGAAGGCCCAGCTGGGGGCAGAGGGCTCTGACCCTGCAGCTTGGCGTGACCTCCAAGCAGGTGAAACTAGCAGCCTTGTGGAATGTGAAAAGAGAAATCTGCAGGCTCTGTCTCCTCCCAGGAGAGGCAGACCCAAGGGCAAACAAGTAGTAAAGCTTCGGAAGTAGGTCTGAACCTCCTGCTTTCTTTGAGCCCATGCTTCCCCAGGGAGGCTGACTCAAAACCTTCCTTTTCTATAGTACAAATGCCCAGGCCTCTGTTCAAACAGCAAAGGTGCAAGGTGTCCAGTTTTGAGTCCATGAGGAGCCCTGGCACCTTGGGGCTTTATGGAGGAGCAGAGAACTAATTCCTACATCTAATTCCTATATTTAATTCAGGGGAGAGACGAGGTTTGGAGTCAGTACTTTATATTACTATCTATATTACAAATTTGCCTCATTTAATGAGACACAATCAATAATCAAAAAGATGTTCAGTGCTCATTATGTGCCAAGCATTCTACTAGGCTCTGTGGGAAGTTAAAAATGAAATCTATATGCCTCCAACTTTAAGGAGCCCCAAGGCACACCTGTATGAACACCAAAGGAGCAATGCCAGTGATGGACAGGAAACACACAAGAAAATGTGGGAATATCTGCCTGATGGCAAGTGGTGTGACCTGAGAGGAGTGAGAGGTGATGACCTGAGTGGGCTGGAGGATGTCCTGGAAGAGGTGGAACATATGTGTGCTTCGAGAGGCAGGCAGCATCTGTATAGGGAGAGATTACCACACAAGCTCTTGTAGGAAAATGATTTGCATGAGTTTCTGACTCTGAATGTGGACATAAGGAAGTGTTCTGGTTGGTGGAGGTTATGAGCTATGGGCAAAATTCCGGAACAGGACACGGAGGCTTATATGTTGCTACAGAATGGAATATTTCTTTTGAATGACAGACATATTGCTCCAGAAAAGTTAGAAGGAAGGGCAAGAGAGAGAGAAGGAGGGTGGAATTTATATGGTCTATTTAATATGATCTCAGGTTTTATATGATCTCATTTACATCATCTTTTTTAAACTCTTGAGTTGATAACAATAGCTACCATTCGTTAAGCGCTTTTAGGCACTTTTCAGATTGGATCTTTAGAATGCTTTTGGTTGAAAATGATAGAAAATGCTTGAAAATTTTGAATAAAAGCAATTTTATGGGTCACACAACTAAAATAGTATTAGGGATAAGATGTGGTTTAATTGGGCTCTGGCTCTGTTCCTCTCAGCTTTTTCCCCTCTGCCCCAATCCATGGTCAGCCTCTTCTTCTGACTGGCTTTTTTGGTAGACAATGGTTCTTAGGATTAAAGGCCTCATAGACTATATGCCATCAGAGCAAAAGAAAATTTTTCTTCCCCAAATCTTTAAGTCCTGAACTTCACTCTGATTGGCCCAACTCAGGTCACATTCCCTAGGTCACATGATTTGGATTAAGCCAATCAAGCCCTGACGTGGTCAATTTGACCCAAACCCATGATCTTGCATTTGGAAAGGATGCCAGGGAGACAGCTATCACTGAGAAGGTCTACAACATACACATTATTTTATTTAATCCTACTAACAACCTATGAACGTCATTAGTTTTTTTCTCTTATAGATGAAGAGACTAAGGCTGATAGACAAAGTAACATGTGCAAGATTGCCCTGCTTACAAGTGAAGAGCTTGGGTTGAATCCATGTCTGCAACTCCCCAGATTATGCTTTAATCACTGTATCTTACTGTCTCCCATTTTAGGGATGATTAAGTGCATGGCTAAAGGAAATTAGAAAGCATGTGGTGGAAATAAGCTGTAATTACATGAAAAGAGGCACTTATAAAAAGAGAAGTGGGAGAAGGAAGAACAAGGTCTTGGCCCATGAGAGGGTAGCTACAAGACCCTGCTGGGAAGGAGTGAGGTGAGAAGCACCTGAGAGCAGTGTTGACTTTAGAGAATCTCTCTGTGAATGGGGAAGCCCTGCAGGGAGGGCCCCTATTGGAGTCCAGATGGGAACCACAGTACTGGAATCCAGGTGGTCATGCAATGGGCAGCTGAAACCTGAGAGCAAGGAATTTATACCCGGTACTAGAATATCCTGTTTCATAGAAACAAGGATAACCAGCAATTCTAAGATGCACCCACTTTATGGATCACTGAGTAAGAAAACACTGCCAATCAAACTGACATTATGCTTTATTAGTACTGCAAAATTTTCTTTATATTTTTGAAAGAGCACTTTTGGACTTCATAGACATGGATTTTTATCATATGCCACTCTTGTGCTTACATAAAATTGAACAAGTCAGTGAAATCAGGGCATTTTGAAAACTCTCCATTCAGCATCTGCATGCTACTATGTGGAATCTTTTGGGCTCAAGAAATGGACTTGTGTTTCCCGTGGTGACAGGGCCATAAAGGGCAGTAGAGATGTAATATTTCTTATAAAAGTGTTTCCATAGTTTGGGGATTTCTTGGCCTTGGGCAGTATTTCTAACGGAGACAGGCAGTTCCTCCTCATGTATCACACTTTGAGGGTATCTTCCTCCGTTAGGTCACTTGGCTTTTGACAAAAACATTACATTGCAGTGAGAAATATTTGCTTCACTAACATCCAATTTAGGCCCATTGCTCCGTGTCTACCCTCATCACATACACAAATTTTTCACTTCAAGGCCCAGTTATAGTGTAAAAATTTTGAGGATATTTTAAAATTACAACTAAATTCACTGGGTGTAGCACCAATAATGTCCATAACTGGATTAAAGTGACAACCACCATATAAAGTACTTTGATGGAGTAAGCATGTGCATAGTTAATGACAACCATGGCAGGATGTCATACCTGTCACCTGCTTGGCAGTATTATAGGAAAAGCCCCTTTCTGATTTCTTTAATGTCCACCTTAGAATCTACTCAGTATGATAGTTACATAAGCAGGTAGTACCAACACGGGAGAGGGCTCCACAGAGGTGAAAGTGGAAGAGCTGGTCAGTTGGACTAGCCTGCACATTCAAATCACTGGGGACTTTTTAAAATGACCTATGCCTAGGCCACATCCCAGAGATTCTTATGCAATTGGTCTGGAATGAAGATCCCTGCATTAAAATGGGCCTAGAAGCTCCCAGGTGATTTTAATGTGCCAGTGGGGTTATGTGTCAATGGGCCATGACGTTCCAAGTTTTCTGAGAAAGAAGGAGAGTGGGCCATACCAGGGCTGCCCCTGCTGCCTGAGTGCTCCCTGCCCCACCTCAGAGCTTGCTTCATCCCTGCTCCAGTGATGCCAAAGAGTGCACATAGCTGTGGTCCTTCAGGATTCCCTGGAAAAGGAGAAGCCATGTTGTCCTTTTCCTTCGCTCTGTGGAGCACCTGGGAGGATACAACAGGTATCCTAGGACAAGAGGTCTTTAGGGTTTGTTTTGTAGCCCTGCCCTTCAGGGAGGTCCAGACAGAAGATGACTGTGCAGTTATCATCTCTTCCCCTCTTCCCATTTCACCCCTCAACACTCATGGGTGTGCACACACACACCTGGTTCTCCTCAGGTGTGCTCACTGCAGAACCCACTTCTACCATACAAATCACCTCCTGTAAAGATGCCTGGACCTCAGAGCACAAGTCCTCCAACATACCTCGGCTCACCCACCTGTTCTGCGTTAAATCCAGTCAGACCTTGTATTTCCTGCTCAGATGTGGCAGATTTGCAGTAAACACTCTCCTCCTTGGTATACAATACCGACTGATCACAGTGTTCTCACAGCAAAGCTGGATAAGACCAGCAGCCAGGTTTACCTGGCACTGCCCTCAGGTGGAACTCTGCCTCCTAGCCCCACTTGAAACCTCTTCTGGGGCAGGGAATACAAATTTATATGACATGAAATAGGAAACCAGGGTCTCTAACTCCCTGATTCCCTAGCCTGGGAAATTGTTAGTCCTTAAGTGGGAGTCAGGGTGGACTTTCGTCTGAGATGTCAATGATGAGAAGGGAAGGATCAGGCACAGGGAAAGACTCCTGTTTAGAATGAGTGAAGAGTTTCTGCCTCTTGCCCTGGTAAGCTTTCCTCTCAAGCACCTATCCTCCCCCTACCCCCATGACTGCTGTCACTGATATCACTGGCCTCCTCTACTTCTGGGATGGAATTTTGTGCTCTGCTCCTGACCTCCCACATCCTTTGGAGATGCTTTGTAAAAGCACAAGGTCGTCTTCCTGTTCCTTGTGTTCCATGTTAAGGAAGTTCCAGATGCAGGTGTTCAGCTTTGTATAAATGTCAAACCAGAGCAATTATTTGCTTTACTCATCTTGTGTTTCAACCACTCTCTGATTTGAAAATCTTTGATTTACAGCTTTTTGGGGAAGAAATTATCTAGAAATTTGTTGAGAGCAGAGATGAACCTATTGCCTAAGGGTGGGCTTTAGAAGTATCCATGGAAATGAAAAAGGTAGGGTTTGTGGGAGTGCGTGTACTTATCTAAATTGGAGAGGGTTGTTCAAAACCTTTTTAGATCCTCTAATAGGTCGGTGACCCCAGAATGGCTAAGAACACTTTTGTATGTAGGAAGGCTCATTTGATTTTGGAATTTTGTCTCTCATACTGATGATAGAATTTATGCTGCCTTGGTCATTTAGTAGAATTTACTGAGGGGCCACAAAAGAGTCGAGGGAAGCATCAATTAGAAGTGGATGAGGAAGAAAAAAAAACATCAAGGCATATAACATAAAACAAAACCGAGACTCTTGAGGACAATACCAAAATTATTGACAATAGCTGAGCAGAAGAAATAACCCAATGTCCATCAATAGATGGAATGATAAACAAAATGTGGTGTAAACACACAATGGAATATTATTCAGTCCTAAAAAGGAAGGAAATTATAACACTTGCTACAACGTACACAAATCTTAGAGACACATTATGCCAAGTGAGATAAGCCAGTCACAGAGGAACAACTGTTGTATGGTTCAACTTATATGAGGAGCCTAGAGTAGTTGGATTCATAGAGACAGAAAGTAGGATGGTGGTTGCCAGGAGCTGGGGGAGGGGAGACTGGGGAGTTAGTGTTTAATGGATGCAGAGTTTCACTTTGGGATGATGAAAAAGTTTTGGAGATAGGTGGTGATGATGGTTTTGCAACAAAGTGAATGTGTTTAATACCACCGAACTGCACACTTAAAATGGTTAAAATGAGAAATTTCATATTATATATATTGTACCACAATAAAAACAATGGGGGAAAAAAAGACTCCTGAGTCCAGTGTCAAAATACCAGCATCCTATATGTGTTGCCAGTGGATTACAAATTTTGTTCTAAGCTTTTCAGCAGCCAAGTCTCAAGCATTTTTCTTGGAGAGTGAGGGGCTTACCTGACTTCTGAAGCAAAACACTTTGTTATAATGGCCACTTAAGTACTGACAATTAAAACCAATACCTATTACACGGTCATTTAAACGTGTGACAATTTGCTAATGCTTTTATAAGCTAATGGGATCGGAAAGAGAAGGTGAATTGTGTTTAAACTGATCTATATAATTTAAAATGAGGGTAATATCCAATAAATTGGTGCTTTACATAATAGATGGAGACACTGAGCTAGTGCGAGGAAGAGGGGGAGACTTGGGCGGATGAACACAGACCCTTCATTAAATCAGTAGGTGAGCTGAAAAACAAGCATGCTGCCAGCTGTTGGTCCATGCACACCTCAAATGCGAGAGTTTCCTAGTATCAGGAACATCTCTCTTCAGCCCAGGGAGGGTCTGAAGCCACTAGCTTCCTTGCTTTGCTAACCACCAGGGGCCACTAGTCTGATGA
The DNA here is from genome assembly GCA_004027375.1 of Macroglossus sobrinus. NCBI lineage: Eukaryota > Metazoa > Chordata > Mammalia > Chiroptera > Pteropodidae > Macroglossus > Macroglossus sobrinus. The sequence continues at coordinate 125,620 of PVKZ01000191.1, forward strand.
TCTAGGATGTGATGATCCTGGAAGGATGTAGAAGCTCCAGTGCACAGCCCCTGAACTGCATATTCTCTTGTCAGGCTGGAGCAGACCCAGAGGAACATGCAGCTCCCCCTGCTGGCCTGGACTCTCTTGTGGTCCTGGTCCCTGCTGGTGTCCTCTTGGGAGAGTGCTAGGCTGATGTCTTTTGTTGCCAGCTTACGCTCCCTGGAGATAGAGATTGGGGCCAAACTGCCATCCTGAAGCAGCAATCACCTATTCTCCGGTGAAGCCAGGGCAGTCCCTAATGCCAGTTGTACTCTGGGTCTGAACTGTCAGTAAAGGACCCCTTGTATCTCCTCTTAGAGGTGGCTCCCACAGCCCCACCTTCAGGCCGGGCTCACTGGGATTCTGTGCATGCCTGGGGTCCACTCTGTCAGAGAAAACCATCCTCGGGTGCTGCAACAAGGCCAGGGCACTGCATTCTGCTGGACTGTGGGTAGTGGGAACAACCTGCCATCCTTTGGGCTTCCTCCTAGGGAGCAGGAGTGCATTCCAAGGCATGAACTCAGCCATGGGGGCTAGTGAGGGAAGGAGGTCTCAGTCTCAGCACTCCCCATAGGCCCACCACTTCTCCATCCTTTCCCCAGGTCAGCAGGGAGAGAGGATTGCGGGTGGGGCAGGTAAGGTGGGAGCAGAGGGCAGCTCAGGCCTGTCAGGTATGGGAAGGAAAGCTGTCACTCAGCCTTTCAAGCCCCAGGAAGCCTCTGTGTACTGCAGTGTACTGTGTACTTGTCCTGGGAGGGCAAAGCTGGGTGGCCCAGTGAAGTGACCACCAGCTTTAATGCTTCTTTCGGATGGCCAGGGGCTCCAGTCAGAGGCCCAGGGGCGTGTGATGCACAGCTCTGTGCCTGTCATGCACATTAGGGTCAGAGCTGGCTCTGAGGGCCCATGGTCTTTGTCTCTGCGCCCACTCTGGCACCTCAGGGTATGTGTTTCACTGGAATCTGTGTCCCACCCAGGAACTCCAGTCCTCTCAGCAGTTTTCATCTGGTTTGTTTCCAAGGCTGCATGGAGTTATGCTACAGCAAAGCTATTTTCCAGGGCTCCATCCTGTGTTCACATCCTGTGTTCACTGATTGGCCTGTGTTTTTCTTCCTCTTCTGAATTAACTGCAAGTCTTTTGTCACCCGCACGGGAGTGAGAGAAAGGAGGCTTCTCTGTAGAAATGCCTGGGGTAAGACTGCCAAGGCCAGACTAGTCACAGACTGCAATTCATTTTCAATAAGCGGGAAAAAGGAAGAGAAAAAAAGGATGCATGTATTTCTGAGAAATATGCCAGTGGCCAGGAAGCACCTAAATGAGTTGTCTAGATGCAGAAATTAAGACAGAGATTAGATACACTGCCCAAGACCAAACTGTCAAAGAGCTGGGTGGCTGTGGCTTGAACCCAGGAGGTTGGCTACAGAGCCTGGACCGTCAAGTGAGGCCCATGAGGCCCTGTGGGTGCAGCCGGCCTGTGGCATTCCCTTGGCGTTGGTACAACTGCAGCGAAGCCACTTCCCTGCTAACTCTTGATCCCATCAGTTTCTTCACCTCCTGGGATCATCTTGGGGGAGGAAATGGTGTGGCTGGTGAGTACAAATGGCTCCAAATCCAGTCTTTCCTACACGGGAAAAAAGGGCAACTTTCAGAGATGTTCTTAATTAAGTTAGCTGTAGTAATTACATTTTTATTCCATTATTTATAGTAACAGAGGGACAAAGGGGCATCTTAATGTTGCTTTAATGAACCAAGAGAAAGCCTCTGTGGACCAGCATGGAGCATCTGTGCCTGGGGTGGGGGCGTTATCTTTGTTTACAACCCAGCTGGCTGCTCTCCCAGCTCACGAGCCTGGGGGGCCCATCTTGCTCATGGAAATGGCTGGCAAAGCCAGGAGTCCCCACTGGCATCACTGCCCAGGTGCAACAGTGAAGAGCAATTTCTCCCTATGCTTGCCATTGTAGCCACTTCTACCAATTAAACATTTTATTTACAACGACTTTTACTTTATCCATGTGAAAATCTTTTGGTAGATGTAATTCCTTATTATTGATACCATAGCACCTGTGTTTTTGTTTGTGTGGCTCTTTTAGTGTCTACCATGCTTTCCTGCTTCATTTTGTCTCATACCACACCCTTGTAGAAAAAATAAGGAAAAATAAGGTGGGTGAGAGCAGGAATGCTGGGAAATGGCCCTCCAGTCAGGCCCCCAGGTGGTTGCAGCTAGTTCAGTTTCATTTCCATCTGACAGGGGGCATCCAAGCTTTGAAACTCAGCCTGCTGTCTTACAGCAAGAGAAAGTGCAGCGAACCAAGTAAACCTCATAAGCATATGAGTTTCTAAGATAACTTGTGACTTAAATGATGCATTCAGATTTTTCACTTACAGGAAAAGGTGTGGGGTTTGAGTGGTCATGCCCCCCGCCCCCCTCCCCCCCCCCGCCAACCTGGGTTCCCATTACTGACACATGATCAGGCAGTCATATTAAAATGGCTCTGATAAGCTGCATCTTTTATTAAGTGGCTTCAGTTCAGCACTAGCCCAGTAATAAGATAAGACTGGCCCAGCCTCTTCCTTGCAGAGGCCTGCCACCCTTTCTAAGGAGAAGAGACATGAAAGAGAAGGCCCCTCAGAGATGGGAAGGATTGTCATAAGACCTATTATCCAGTCTATTTTGGGCTGATGCTTACATATACTGCCTGACAGGGAGGGATGTTTTCTGAAGGGTGAGATCCCACTGAGAGACACAGTGAGGGCCCAGGGTGATGTGGGCTGTGGTGGGCTAGAAGGATCCAGAACTGTTCAGGAGTGCTTAGAGGTTTATGCAAGCAAATATTCCATCCTTGTTCTATGAGTTATCTGCATGTGTTGCTTCATGCTGCTAAGAAAAAAATAAACACTCTAATTCCCACTGAAATCTTACAAAGGCAAACCTAAACCCATGGGAATTACATGCAGAAAGAAATTCAAGGGTAGGGGTTTTCAAATGGTTTACCTAGAGCCCTAGGGCCCCTGTGGAGGTAAAGGCTATGCCTGGCACTGAGTTTGGGAGACATTGAAGTGGGAAGTGCCAAGGAGGATGATTCAACCCATGCAAGAGGCTGTGTGTGAGTGAGCCTTGTAGGCTGCAGTGACTGCAAAATTTCTCCTTCACCTGAAAGCATTTACTTCACCTCAAAGGGCAGGAGGAAAGGGTTTTTTGTTTTGTTTTGTATTATTGTGTTAAAAGGTAATGGCAACATTTGCCATTTTAACCACTTTTGTTTATTTGTTGGACTTTTGTAAGTTCAGATTAAGTTTTTTACTGAAACATAATTAACATATAATGTATATATTAATTTTAGGTATATAACGTAATGATTTGATTTATGTATATATTGCAAAATGATCACCACAATAAGTAGTTAACCTCCATCACCATCCATAGTTATGCATTTTTTGTGATATAAACTTTTAAGATCTACTCTCTGCAACTTTTAAATATGTAATACAGTATTACTAATTATAGTCACCATGTTATACATTATATCCCAGGGCTTATTTATAACTGGAAGTAGTGTCTTATGACCCTTTCACCTACTTCAGCCCCTACCCATGGTGGTGATGGTGGTACAACAATGTGAAAGTATTTAATGCCACTAAACTGTACATTTAGAAATGGGTAAGATGGTAAATTTTATGTTATATGTATTTTATCACCTCTAAAATAAAAGATTAAGGCATAAACAACATGCACAAGGAAGCAAACTTCGATTTAGGCACAAAGTAGGCAGTTGCACAAACTCGGAGCTGTTGTGGAACATAGTTCTCATCCTTCTTCCCTGAAGGAAAGTTGGGAAACTTCTAAATTAGCCCAATCTCCTCATTTTATGTTTGAGACTTTAAGTTAGTGAAAAGACCATTCTACCTCCTTCCAAACTACCTCTTCACTTCCAGTTTTAATTTCGATCAACCTTTCTGGTTGAGATTCTGCCCTGATGACCAAAAGGAGAAAGCGGGTTTGAGGTCTGTTTGGTGAGCCTGGGTGTCCTCTGCATTTGGAATATTGGCCTCCCACAGCCTCTGTGCTTGGTTACCTTGCACGAAAGGCCAGGCTAGAATGTTCATCAGGCTACGGCTGATCTATGCTCCCAGACATGCTTGTAGTCATGGATTTACCTGTGTCTCCCAAGAGATGTTTACATTGTCACCCACAGGACTTCAGCATGTGACCTTGTTTGGAAACAGGGCCATTGCAGATGCAGTTAGTTAAGAGGAGGTCATGCTGAGTAGGGTAGGCCTTTAATCTAATACAACTGGTACCCTTATGAGAAGAGAAGAGACATGGACACGCAGAGACACACTACAGGAGACAGCCACGAGGAGACAGACAAAGGGATTGAAGTCCCACAACTGCAAACCAAGGAGATCTCAGGATGGCCAGCTACCACCAGAAGTTGGAGTGGGCAGAGGATGATCCTCCCCTATAGATTTCAGAGAAAGCTTGGCCCTGCCAACATCTTGATTTCGCACTTCTAGCTTCCAGAACTGAGACAATACATTTCTATGATGCTTCGTTACACTGCCAGGAAACCGATCTAATTGTGTTGGATGGGAGTGTGTGTGTGGGGGGTGCCTCACAGGTGGGCATACCACTGGGCAAGTTCAGAGCTCACTCGTTTACAGTTCACAGTTAGGGTGTTTGTCATATCTCAGCAGTATTACTCACCGTGTATTTTTTAATTGCCTCACTGTTCTTTTTTTTAAAAAAATTAAGTTTATTGGGGGTAATATTGATTAATACTATTATATAATTTTCAGGTGTACATTATAGTTTGACATCTGCATATTCTATTGTGTATTTACTACCAAAAGTCCAGTTACCTTCAGCTACCATATATTTGATCCCCTTTGCCCACTATACCCTCCCCCTATGCCCCTATATTTGAACCCCTTTAACCTGTCTACTGTCCTTCTCCTTCACCCCTCTACCTTCTGGTAACCACTATATATTCCATGCCCATGAGTTTCTGTTTGTTGCTTTTAGGTTTATATCCCACATATAAGTGATAGCATGTGATTTTCAACTTTTAATGTCTGGCTTATTTTGCTTAGCATTATTATCTCGAGGTCCATCCATATTGTTCCAAATGGCAGTATTTCATCTCTTCTTATGGCTGAGTAATATTCTATTGTTTATATGTACTACAGCTTCTTTAGCCAATCATTTATTGTAGGACACTTCGGTTGCTTCCATGTCCTGGCCACTATGAATAATGCTGCTATGAACATTGGTGTGCAAATATCTTTTTGGATATGAGTTTTCAAGTCTTTGGGGTAAACACCCAGTAGAGGGATTGCTGGATCATATGTTAGATCAATTTTTAGTTTTTTGAGGAACCTCCATATTGTTTTTCATAGTGGCTGTACCAATTTGCAGTCCCACCAGCAGTGTATGAGAGTTCCTATTTCTCCGTATCCTCTCCAGTATTTGTTATTACTTGTCCTGTTGATAATAGCTATTATAACAGGTGTGAGATGGTATCTCACTATGATTTTGATTTGCATTTCCCTAATAGCTAGTGATGCTGAGCATCTTTTCAAATATTTGTTGGCCATTTGTATGTCCCCTAGGGAGAAGTGTCTGTTCAGGTCCTCTGCACATTTCTTGATTGGATCATTTGTTTTTTTTGTTATTGAGTTGTATGAGCTCTTTGTGTATTTTGTATACTAGGCCCTCATTGGAGGCGTTGCTTACAAATATATTTTCCCATTTAGGTAGTTGTCTCTTTACCTTGTTGATGACTTCTTTGCTGAGCAGAACCTTTTTAGTTTGATGTTGTCCCATTCATTTATTTTAGCTTTTACTTCCCTTGCTTTTCAGATCAAATTCATAAAATCCTCTTTAAGTCCAAGGTCTTGGAGCTTAGTTTCTATGTTTTCTTTTATGGATTTTATTGTTTAAGGTCTTGTATTCAGGTCCTTAATCCATTTTGAGTTACTTTTGGTGTGTGGTGTTAGACAATAGTCTAGTTTCATTATTTTGTAGGTGGTGTTCCAGTTTTCCCAGCAACCTTTATTGAAGAGGCTTTCCTTTCTCCACTGTATGGTTTTGACTTTTTTGTCGAAAATTATAGGTTTACTTCTGGACTCTTGATTCTGTCCCATGGTCCGTGTGTCTGTTTTTCTGCCAATACCATGCTGTTTTGATCACTGTCGCTTTGTAATATAATTTGAAGTTGGGCAGAGTGATGCCTCTCAGCCATGTTCTTTTTTCTCAGGATGGCTTTAGCAATTTGGAGTCTTTTGTGCTTCCATACAAATCTGATGATTTTTTGTTTTATTTCTTTAAAAAATTCCAATGAGGTTTTGATGGGGATTGCATTAAATCTGTATAATGCTTTAGGTAATATGGTCATTTGAACTATGTAGATTCTTCCAGTCCAAGAACATGGAATATCTTTCCATTTTTTTGGTGTCTTCTTTAATTTCTTTTAATAGGGTCTTGTAGATTTCATTATATAGGTCCTTCATATGTTTCGTTAAATTTATTCCTAGGTATTTAATTCTTTTTGTTGCAATTGCAAAAGGAATTATTTTTTCCACTTCTTTTTCTGACATTTCATTATTAGAGTATAGGAACACTATGGATTTTTGAATATTGATTTTGTAACCAGAGACTTTACTGTATTTGGTTATAGTTTTCAGTCATGTTCTTGTGGGGTCTTTAGGGTTTTCTATATAGAGAATATGTCATCCACAAAATGTGACAGTTTGACTTTTTCATTTCGTATTTGGATGCCTTTTACATCTTTCTCTTGTCTGATTATGCTCTCTAGGAATTCCAATGTTATATTGAATAACAGTCGTGATACTGGACAGCCATGCCTTGTTCTTGATCTTATAGGGAAGGGTTTTAATTTTTCACCAATAAGTATAATGTTGGCTGAGGGTTTGTCATAGATAGCCTTTATTATGTTAAGGTATTTTTCTTCTATACTGATTTTAGTAAGTGTTTTGATCATCAATGGATGCTGTATCTTGTCAAAGGCTTTTTCTGCATCTATTGATATGATCAAATAATTCTTATTTTTTAATATGTTTATGTGATGTTTCACATTAATTGATTTGTGTATGTTGAACCATTCCTGTGCCCCTGGGATAAAATCCACTTGATCGTGATGTATAATCTTTTTAATATGTTGCTGTATACAGTTCACTAGTATCTTAGTTAGGATTTTTGCATCTGTGTTAGTGAGCGATATTGGTCTGTAGTATTCTTTTTTTTGTGTGTTATCTTTACCAGGTTTTGGTATTAGGATAATATTGGCCTCATAAAATGAGTTGGGAAGTATTGCCTCCTCTTCAGTTTTTTGGAAGAGTTTGAGGAGAATAGGTGTTAAATCTTTGAATGTTTGGTAGAATACCAGATGAAGCCATCTGGTCCTGGACTTTTACTTTTTGGTAGGTTTTTGATGATTGTTTCAATTTCCATACTGTTGATCGGTCTATTCAGATTTTCCAGTTCCTCTTGATTCAGTTTAGGAAGATTGTAGTTTTCTAAGTACTGGTCTATTTTTTCTAGGTTAATAAATTTGATGTTACATACTTTGTCATAGTACTCTTGTATGATCGTTTGTATTTCTGTGGTGTCTGTCATAATTTCCTCTTTCTCCCCTGATTTTGTTTATGTGTGCCCTTTTTTATAGTGAGTTTAGCCAGGATTTGTCAATTTTATTAAACTTCTCAAAGAATCAGCTCTTTGTTGCATTTATTTTTTTTCTATTATTTTTGTTTTTGTTTTTAATTTTCTTTATTTCTGCTCTAATTTTGATTATTTATTTTCTTTTGCTGACTTTAGGCTTCATTTGTTCTTTTTTTTCTAGTGTTTTAAGATGAAATGTTAGGTTGTTTATTTGGGCTCATTCTTGTTTTTGGAGGCAGGCCTGTAATGATATGAACTTTCCTCTTATGACCGCTTTAGCTGTGTTGTACTATCATTATCATTCATTTCTATGTATCTCTTGATCTCTTTTCATTTCTTCCCTAACCCAGATATTCTTTAGTAGCATGTTGTTTAATCTCCATGTATTTGTGGTTCTTCCTGATTTTTTTTTTCCCGTTGATCTCTAGTTTTAGAGCATTATGATCTGAGAATATGGTTGGTATGATTTCAACCGTCTTCTATTTGTTGAGGCTATCTCTGTGTCCCAGTATGTGGTTGATTCTTGAGAATGTTCCATGTGCACTAGAGAAGAATGTATAAGCAGCTGTTTTGGGATAGAAGGCTCTGTAAATGTCAATTATGTCCAGTTGGTCTAATGGGTCATTTAAAAAATGTTATTTCTTTATCTATTTTTTATTTTGGATGATCTATCCATATCCAACAGTGGGGTATCTAGGTCCCCTACTACAATAGTTTTTTGGTTTGTTTCTCCCTTTAGTTCTGTTAGTAATTGCTTTACATATTTCAGGGTTCCCTGATTGGGAGCATAGATATTAATGTGTTATATCTTCTTGGTGCATGATTCCCTTTATCATTATGAAGTGTCCCTCAGTATCTTTCTTTACCTTTTTTTAAATTTTGAAGTCTATTTTGTCTGATATTAGTACCACTACTCTCACTGAGTTCATCTACACTTCTCCAAAGTTCATTGATCAACTTTTTAACTCATGTTTTGAACTCTGCATCTGTTAGATGATTTGATTCCATTATTCTTGGGTCTCTGTCCTGTTCTCTCATGGTTTCTCTTCTTTGTATTTCCATTTTGACTGCCTTTCTGTGTCTGTTTCCATGTACTAAGCAAAGCTCTTAAGTCTCCTGGTCTTATTAGCATGGCTTTGTGTAGTAGGTATCCAGCGACACAGTCCTGAGCGGAGTTCAGCTGAAGACCAAGTTTAGCCCTAGCTTGCTCTTCTTTGGGGCCACCAGTTAAGTAAGATTCAGCAAGCAATCCACAGATGCTGTGCTTATAGTTGCCTCAAGAAACCACACCAGAAACTGAAGCCACCAGTGTGGGTCTTGAAGCTGCTCAGCAAGTGGCACAGAACTCACCAAGTACACAATTGGATGTTGCTTGGGTAGGGCCACTAGTTGGAGTAGGCGAAGTTTCACAGAATTTTATGGATGGAGAAACCTCTGTTGTCCAGTTTGATGACGTCTCCACTATGGTGGCACTGTGTCCACACACTGGGAAGGGGAAGGGCTCAACAGAGGAGCAATGGATACTGTCAGAACTTCTGCCTCACCTCTGGCCCTTGCTCCAACAACTCAGTGTTCCCCTATAAATTCCTGGTGCCCCCTCCCCCAAGCAGCTGACCTGGCACTGGTGCTGAGAGTGAGAGAGTTCATCACCTTGAAAGTCCACTCACCAACACAATCCCTTTAAGAGGTGTCTGCAGCTGCCAGCTGCCACTGCCACAGCCTCTGTACCACTCAGCTACTGTGGACCAGGCAACCTCACTTCTTTGCCTCATTCTACCTCCTACCATTGCAGAATGATTTTTTTATTTCTCTCCCTAGTTGTGGGGTTTCTGTCCATTTAGACACCAGGTGACACTGTTTACTGTTTGCTCCATATTTCCATCACAACTTTGACGTGTTTGCAAATAGATATGAACAAAGCTTCTATCATCTATGCCATTTTGCCCAGTATAATTGCCTCACTTTTTAATGTTAAATAAATAAATGTTAAAAGGAAGCTGTTTATCCTATAACACAGCAGTCTTAGAGAGAAAGTCTTGGTGCTTGATGGAAACATGTTGTTAGGGGTATCGGCCAATATAATATTACACAAAATTTGGGAAGTCAGTGTAAGTACATGGGCTTAAAGAAATATCACTGACAGCTCCATTAGAAAAAAATGTCTCAGGAACCAAACCAAACCAAACAAAACACCCATTTCTTCCAATAATGGAAGCTCATGCATACCCAGGGGGCCCATATTTTGGTCTCTAATACTATTCTCCAGTTTTTTGTTTTTGTTTTTGTTTTTTTTTTTTAGAAAAGACTAACTTGGGGGTTAAATGTATGTTTTAGATTAAGGAAAAATGTCAAGACAAGTAATATGGGTAATATAAAGTATAAAATAATGGAATTATTAAGAGAAATGTGAATTTAACAGACTATGCCTCATTCTTATTATTTTAAATAACAGAAAAATGTTACCTATGCTATCAATGGATATGTGTTTCTTTGGTAATCAGCTGTCTGTTTATCAGATATAGATATGGACCAGTGTAAGCAGGAAGAGGAGATTTGAAACTGGTGGGTCATCTAAAAGAGAAATTGTGTCATGAGAAAGAGAGTGTGGATGGCAAGTGGAAAGTGAAGTAGCTGTTGGCAAGCTTTAGTGATCTCACAAAGAAACCAATTAAAGACAGTTTAAACATGTGTTTCTAGATAACAAATTAGTCAAATGTTCTCAAAAGAAGAAAGAATGAATTCCAGAATTACTTCATCTTTTCTCTAGAAATGAAACCGCTGGATAACTCCACTAATTATAATGAGATACTAATAAGACATGTGTTCATGAGCTTCTAATTATGCCAATAGACCAGACTAACACATCATGACTATCATTTAGTGAGCAAAAGTCACATACAAAAGATAGAGACCACTTCATTCCTGGAAAAGACTCCAACTCTCAAAGTCAATATCATCAAAGAAGTTAGGAACTTAAAAGTCCCATGATAAAACAAATATAATTTCCTTGTAATAAAAAGAAACACCTTGATGATCAGTGACTCAAATTTGAATCAACTTGGTCTGTTCAACTATATCTCCACCAAAAATCAATAGGTTGCCAACCCAAAGCCTGCCATCTTCCAGGGAGATCAAGGCAATATTCTCTCACTTTCGGGTTTAGTAAAATTTTTAAAAATCTAGAAAGGCATAACATAGCAGTTATTGAAGTCTTGGAGTTATTGAATCTTGCAACAATATAAAGTATGTGACAATGGAAATGAGCAAGAATAAGAATGATGATAAAAAAAAAAAAGTTAAAGCCACATGGTATCAATATTATTGTAAACTATTTTTGTGTAAGGGTGTTCATCAATTTTGTGGTTTCTATATTTGGCATGACCATTTTGCATTTAAAGAGTCTTAGGACATTTAAGGGAATTAATATGTTAGAGTTGAGATTTTAATTAAACGCTTAAGAGTGCTCAGATAAGTATGTAATGTAGGTTTTTTAAAATTAATTGGGGACATGTGTTTTGTTAAATCCATAATTTTTAATTTATTAGTTACAAGTAATTGTAAATATTTAGGGAAACATAGATTATTCAACATCTAAAAGAATGCTAATTGTCTAATAAATTCCTAAGATTACTATTTGAGACACTGCCCAAATTACAATTAGTAGTGAGCTTTCCTCTTTGTGCACAAATGCCCCTCAGACAATAAAAAATCCATTAGTACTGGAAATGAAAAACCAGCACTTTTCTAATACACAGTAAAATAAATTCATAAATGTTATAAAAAATATGTGCTCCTCTTTGCATCAACTACAATCATTTCAGGAACCATCTGTGGCCTGTGTACCACACATTGGAAAATAACTCCTGGACAGAAGATTCCAGAACCTGGGGGATAAGAAGTAGCTCTGACCTGCACCTTTAAATTTCTAGGCTAGAAGTGTCTCTTTCTGGGGGTTCCTGTTAGGTACCAAAAATTGAAGTGAAGTCAGAAATGCAGAATTATTCTTAAAATTTAGTGGCTTGAGATAAATATTTATTGCCTCACACAGTTTCTGAGGGCTAGGAATCTGGGGGCAGCTGAGGTGGGTGTTTCCAGCTCAGCATCTCTCTCAATGTCACAATCGAGGTGTAGATTGGAATTCTGTCATTTGGAGACTTACTTAGGGCCACAAAATTCTCTTTCCAGCTTAGTTGAGTGACTGTTGGCTAAGGACTCAGTTCCTTACTGGATGTTGTATTGGTCAGAGACCTCAGATCCTCACCAGTTGGTTCTCTCCAGAGTGGTGTTCATCATGGCATCTGACCTACCCCCCAAATGAGTGGTCCATGAGAGAGCATGAGGACTCTGCAGTGCCATTTCATGAATTTGTCTCAAAAGTCACACACTTTTACTTCCATTTCATCCCATTTGAAAGCAGCAAGTCACCAACTTCAGTCTCACTGAGAAGAGAAGAATTAGGCTCCACCTCTGGAAGGGAGGTGTATCAGAGAATTTGTGGACCTATTTTTAAAACCAACATGCTCTCTCTGAGCACAAATGCTGGGGATAAAGCTAGGGTCGTTACTCTGAAGGTGGAGCCTGATAATCTGTGCAGATGTTGCTTCCACACTTCAGATTTCTTTTTAGAGATGTGTGATGCAGGGCTGAGATACTTAGAATCACCACAGTCATTTAAATGCCATTAGCTGGAATAAAAACAGAGTGAAAATGGCACATTACCTGCTAATTGTCTGAATTTCAACTTTTACTTTTTAAGAACAGGTACCCGTTCCTTTGATTTCTTTATTTGTTCTATCAGGACCAAGCCCAACATCTGATTTCTTTCCTTCTGGCCCAGATGAGCTGAGCTTTCTAGTAGTTTCTCTGGTAAAAGCAAACATTTTTTATTCTTTTGTTGTTTCAGAGTTTGTCATGGCTCAAAACAGATTTTCAAAATATATGCAACTTGCCTGTCCATACCAAAGTGCATAGTCGCTTATTTGTTGATTTTATTAATTTCAGTAAATGTAGTGTGATGGGCCCTGTGTCAGGCTCCTCGCCATGGAGCTCCAATCTGGTGGGTAACACGGACATTGCAGATACAGGTGCATTAAGGGTTACAAAGGAGATGGGATCCTAAGGGCCAGAGAATGCTCTTTGGAATGAGGCGAGATGCCTTTTTGAGCTGGGATTTCCTTCTGGTAGGTTACTCCACTTTCCCCGTGGAATCAAGAACCTAGGCTCCATTTCCTGGCCTTGAGGGATCTTTGTGGGTGGGAGAAGGGTAGAAGTTGATGAAGACCCTTCCATTGAAGCCATTATCGAGGGCAGTGTAGAAGGGTGCAGAGTAACTGGGAGAAGCAGCAGAAGAGAGAAATAATGTCTCAGGACTGGGTGGGGAGAGAGAGCTGTGGATGCTCAGAGAGAGTGGGAGAGCAATGCACCAATCTGTGGTTGCAATTCAAGGAGGTTGGCAAGATGCCAAAGGGGATGGGGCGCTCTCAGTGCTTGGCTGCCTAGCCTTACTGCATCCTGTGGTTCAGGCAGATCAGCATGGTCTGACCATCACATGGGCTGGACAAAGGTTTGCTGGCTATCCCAGGGCAGATGGTGGGAGGTCTTCATTACTTAAGTCCCGGGATTCTGTATGGTTTCATGGATGGGGAAGAGAAAAGCCTCAAGAAAGACAGATAATTTCCCTACAGCCTGGTATGATAGAGGCTGGAGCCAGATATAAGTTGGTTTAAAGAAAACAGGATGAAGCTTCTTGCATGCCCTGAGTTTGTAGTCTGAGTCACCCTGCTGTATGGAGGGATAAAAGTTAAAACAAAGCTGAGAGCTGAAGTGTGGGCCCAGGAAAAGAGTTATAGGGTGGAGTCACTTTCAAGGCTGAGGGAAGAGCATGTGAAAGCTCTGTGCCATGGGCTGTGGGAGGATGTGAAGACGACTGTGGCCCAGAGGACTAGGGAGGTTGGAGGAGAATAAAGTGACTGGGTCACATGAGGCCAATTGAACAGCTAGGGCTTTGCCTTGAAAGCAATGTAATGGGGAGGCTGGGAAGAGTTAAGTAGGGGAGGGAGGTGGTAATAGGACCACATTTGGCTTTCTAGAAGATAATTATGGATGAAGCCTGGAGAATGGGTGAGTAGGGCAAGTGAGCAAGCACTAGAGAGAGGAGTTTTCAGACCATTGTAGAGATTAGAAGAATAGTGCTGGTAAAGTGCTATTTTAGTGGGGGAGAAAAGAATGGGTCTGAGAGATATTTAGGAGATAATCTGAAAAGGCTCAGGTTTCCTGATTAAACACCTGGGGGAATGAGGTATCACATACAGGGGCACTGAGAAGGGAGGGAAGAGAGAGAGAGGGAGAGAGAGGAAAAAGAGAGAGACAGAGACAAAGACAGAGAGACAGAGACAGAAAGACAGAGAGAGGGGAGACAGAGACAGAGGGACAGAGAGAAAGATGGAAGAGAGAGACAGAGAGATAGAGAGAGAAACAGAGAAAGTGAAGAGACAGAGAGAGAGAGAGAGAGAGAGAGAGAGAGAGAGAGAGAGAGAGAGAGAGAAAGCAAACCCACTTGTCAGTCCCCTGATGTTGTCCTAAACCCAGGGCTTCAAAGATAGTTCCTGCCCTAGGGCCTGTCTCTTGAAGGATTGTTTCTCTAAATTTGGTGAAAAGGAGGTGTGGATATAAATACATTTATAGGTATGGTGGTGTGTGAAATAGAAAATAAAGCCATATTGCAACATGAGTAGTTTGAGTGTAGAAAGTCTTGGATTATTTGTCATGGGGCATTAGAAAGAAAAGATGGATACAATGAATTTACAGCAGCAGTAATATGCTCATTTGTGTAATTATTTTCCTAGCAACATTCAGGAGCTTGGGTGTGTTAAAAGCAGATGGATAGGTTTGTTTACTTGTTTGTTAAAAATGAATTTCTTGTAGGCACCCTATACCTGGGTCATGCTTTTTATCCAATCCAACAATCTGTCTTTTAATTAAGTCTTTGAGTTCATTCGCATTTTAATGTGATTATTAAACTTGATATAGTCAAGTTTAAATCTTCCTATTTGTTCTTTGTTTTCTATTTGTCACATGTGCTCTATTTTGTTTTCTGGAGTAATTGAGTTTTTTAATGATTCCACTTTTACCTTCTTTGTTGACATAATAGTTATAACTCTCAGTTTGTCATTTTAGTAGTTGCTGTAGTAGTATACAGTACATATCTTAAACTTATCACTGTTTGCCTTCAAGATTCTGGAAAATATATATTCTACCACCTCACATATATCAGAAAAATCTTAGAGCAGTATACTTCCATCTCTCCCCTTTCTGCCCTTATGTTATTGTTGCGTACCTTTTCCTCTACTTATGTTATAAACCACACACTATATCGTTGTTAATTTTTAACTTTAAACACTCAATTATCTTTTAAAGATATTTAAATAATAAGAAAAAAGGCCTTTATATTTACCCGTGTGGTTATGCTTTCTAGTGTTCTTCATTCCTTTCATAGGTGCAGATTTCCACTTGAGATATTTCTTTTATTTCTTATATTCATGGGTCTTCTGATGATAATTTTCAACTTTCGTATGTCAAAATGTCTTTGTTTTATATTTGTTTTGGTAAATATTCTTGCTGAGTATAGAATTCTAGGTTGACAGTCTTCATTTTATTTAGCACTTATATTTTTCATTTTAACAATTTTTTATTTTCTAATTATGGTCAACATTTAATATTATATTACATCCAATATATATAAGGTGTGTTGTAGAGTGATTAGACATTTATATATTTACAAAGTGATCACCCTGATAAATCTAGTACCCATATGACAATATACATAGGTATTACTATATTCCCTATGTGATAATTTACGTCTCCACGATTATTTTGTAACTATCAATTTGTACCTCTTATTTCCTTCTCTCTCTTAACTATTCCTCTCCAATGCCCCTTCCATCTGGCAACCATCAAAATGTTCTCTACATCTGTGAGTTTGTTTCTGCTTTATTAGTTTATTTTAGATTTCACATGTAAGTGAAATCATATGACATTTGTCTGTCTAACTTACCCTCCAGGTCCATCTATTTTGTTGCAGATGGCAAGATTTCATCCTTTTCTATGGCTGAGTAATATTTCATTTTATATATGTACCACCTCTTCTTCATTCACTTATATGTTGATAGACACTCAGGTAACCTCCATATCTTGGCTATTGTAAATAATGCTGCAATGAACACATAGATTCAAGTGTCCCTTTGAAGTAGTGTTTTGGGTTTCTTCAGATGAATACCCAGAAATAGGATTACTGGGTCCTTCTTTGTCTCTTATTGTAGCCTTTGTTTTAAAGTCTGTTTTGTCTACTATAAGTATAGCTATCTCAACTTATTCATTTCCATTTTCACATCCCTTTGCTTTCAGTCTGTGTGTCTTTTGATCTGAAGTGAGTCTCTTATAGGCAGCATATTGTAGGATCTTATTTTCTTATCCATTCATCCACTCTATGTCTTTTGATTAAAGCACATAATCCACTTACATTTAAAGAAATTATTGATAAATATGTAGTTATTGCCATTTTATTATTCATATGTTTGATCTTTTTTTCCTTTCTTCTTCTTAAAGAGGTCTCTTTAACATTTTTTGAAATACTGGTTTGGTGTTGATGAACTCCTCTAGCTTTCTTTTGTCTGGGAAACACTTTATCTGTCCTTTGCTTCTGAATGATAGCTTTGCTGGATAGGGTAATCTTGGTTATAGGTCCTTGCTTTTCATCACTTTGAATATTTCCTGCCAATCCCTTTTGGCCTGCAAAGCTTCTGAAGAGAAATCAGCTGACAGTCTTATGGGAGCTCTTTTGTAGGTAACTAACTGCTTTTCTCTTGCTGCTTTTAAGATTCTCTCTTTGCCTTTAATCTCTGGCATTTTAACTATAATGTATTTTGGTGTGGGCCTCTTTGGGTTCATTTTGTTTGGGTCTCTGCACTTCCTGGGCTTGTATGTTTATTTCTTTCACAAGATTAGGGAAGTTTTCTGTCATTATTTCTTTAAACAGGTTTTCAACACCTTGCTCTCTCTCTTCTCCTGATACTCCTATGATGTGAAAGTTGTTACACTTGATCTTGTCCCAGAGGCTCCTTAAACTATCTTTACTATTTTTTTTGGATTTTTTTTCTTGTTGCTGTTCAGATTAAATGTTTTCTGCTACCCTATCTTTTAAATCGTTGATTCAGTCCTCTGTCTCATCTAATCTACTGTTGATTTCTTCTAGTGTATTCTTCATTCCAGTTAGGGTATTCTTCATTTCTGACTTTTCCCCCACTATCTCCACTTTTATCTTTCCTATCTCATTGTTAAAGTTCTCACTGAGATCATTGAGCATCCTTATAACCACTGTTTTGAAATCTGCATCTGTTTGCTTGTCTGCATTTTGTTTAGTATTTTTTTCTAGAGCTTTGTTCTGATCTTTCATTTTGGACATGTTTCTTTGTCTCCCCATTTCAGCTGCCTCCTTGTGTTTGTTTCTACATATTAGGTAGAGAAGCTATGTCTCCTTGTCTTGGTAGAGTGGCTTTTTTAAGTAAGTGTCCTGTGGGACCGAGTAGCACAGTCTCCCTGGTCACCTGAGTTGGGTGCTTTTGGTGTGTCTCTTGTATGAGTTGTGTGTGCCCCCCTTTATAGTTGAGTCTTGATTGCTGTTGGCACGTTAATGGGAGGGATTGACCCTCAGGCTAATTGGTTGTGAGGACTGGCTGAGATTACAGTGGAGGAGGTATTGGGCAGGGACTGACCCTACAGAGCAGGTTTCACTTTAGCGGGGCTTTGGTTCTTGCCCAATCTGCCCTTTGAGTGTGGCAGTTAGGTGGTGCTCTGAAGCTGGCCACTGGGTGTATTGGTTCTGGGACTTTCTGGGAGATGCTCTTGGGCAGGCCAAGATCAACTGCTGCCTGTGTCCTGCCTGGAGCCCCTTGATAAGAGCTACAAAGTGATCTGCAGATGGTTGCCACTTATGCTGGGCTTGGAGGTTCTCAGAGTCAGAAATATTGCTGACGGAGATGGGAAGGTTTGATGGGGTGAGGCCCAGTTGGATGGATACACAAGAGGCAGACATGAGTACGAAATAGCAGGCACCAACTTTATTGCATGGAGCGCACTTCTATTGGAGAATGCAATCTATTGCATGGGGCATGCAGTCTTGTGAGCACTTCCTCTGCTCCCCTTTCTTGTGCTTCCCTTCTGCTCTCCCCTTCTGCTCTCTCCTTCTTGTCTCCTTCTGCCCTCCAGAAGACCGCATGGCTCCTCACATAGCAGAGTACAAAAGTGGCATTCAGCCACACATGCATGATACAATAAGTTGAAGTATTTTTACATATTTTCTAAGTCTGGGGTTCTATTCCTAGCCGCAGGCCTGCATCACAGCCAGAACTTGGACCAGCCAGACCTTAGGCCAATCAGGCCATAAATCAGCCAGGCCTGGAATAATAGCCAGACCTTGGGCCAGTCAGGCCTGGCACCCACAGAGGTTCCTGGGAGAGGCTAAGCTGCATACTGAGGCTGGCTGCTACTATCTCTGGGCTTGGGGCTGCTCAGCAAAAGGTATGGGGCACACTGAAGCCAGATGCTCCTTATCTGCACTTTGTGAAGCTTTGAGAGATTTTAGGAAAATCCATAGCATGAGCCAAGACAGGACTGGATGTTGGGTGGAGTGTAGTCTCAGGGTGGGCCTAAGGGTGTTAGCTAGGTTGATGGATATGGAAGGCTGGGTAGAGGGAGGAGTCAACAAAGAAACTGGCTCTGCCAGCACTCTGTGTGGGAGAAAGCTGTCCCTCCAGTCTTTGCCCTGAAACCAGATAATTCAGTTCCTCCCCATTTGTCCCTGGCACATTTTGAATTGCTGTCCTGCACTGGAGCTCAGAGTAAGTGAGTCTGTCAGTGAGTAAGTCCTTGCTCAGGCCTTTTAAGAGGAGCACCTGGGATTTTAGCAGCCGTCCATCTCACTTAGCCACAATTTATGTTGGTTTTCACACCCAGAAGTTATGGTGATTTTTCTTCCCAGTACTGGATCCCTGGGCTCAGGGCACCTGGTGTGGGGCTGGGAGTCCTCGCCTCTCAGGGGAAAACTCCACAGCTGAGATATCCCTCCTGATTGTTATCTGCCACACATGGGTGTGGGACCAGCCTGTTCTGTATCTCCACCTCTCCTACCATTTTTGAAGTAGTTGCTTCTTCATATCCTTATTTATAAGATTTATGTTCAGTTAAACTTCTGGTGATTCTCAGTGATGATTATTCTGTAATTTTTATGTGGTCATAAAGGGAGGTGAGCGTAGCTTTTACCTACTCTGTCATCTTGATTGGAAGCCTTGTTCAGTACTTTAAATTGTTGCTCTACTATCTTCTGGCTTGCATTGTGTCCAAAAAGAAGTTTTCTGTAATTTTTATCTTTCTCTACACAAGTTTTTCTATGGCTGCTTTTAAAATTTTCTCTTTGTCATTGGTTTTAAGCGATTCAGTTGTGATATGTCTTGGTGTGGTTTTCTTCATGTGTCTGCTGCTTGAGGTTTATTTGGCTTCTTAGATCTGTATATTTATAATTTCAATTATGTTTGGAAATTTTGGTCATTATTTCTTCAAATATTTTCCCCCTATTTTGGGGAGATTCCAACAGTTCTCCTTTTGGTTTTATTCAATCTTTTCTCTCTGTTTTATTTTGAAGATTTCTATTAATACCTTCAAGTTCACTAATTTTTTTCTTCTGCAGTCTAAGGTGATGCTAACCCCATCTAGTATACATTTTTAATCTCAAGCTTTGTAGTTTTCATCTTTTGAAGTTCTATTTGGGTTTTTAAAAATGTATTCTATATCTTTGCTTAAACATGCTAAGTCTTTTTTCTAACTTCTTATCATCTGGAACACAGTTATAAAATAACTGTTTTAATGTGCTTGTCTAATAAAGCTATCATTCATGTTATTTCTGAGTCAGTTTCAACTGATTGATTTTTTCCCCCCTTATTTTGTGTCATATTTTTTCTGCTTCTTTGTATGCTTGGTAATTTCAGATTGGATATCAGACACTGTTAATTTTATTTTCTTGAGTGCTGGATATTTTTGTCGTCCTATAAATGTTCTTGAGTTTTGTTCTGTGATGCAGTCAAATTACTTGGAAACAGTTTGATCCTTTCAGTTACTGCTTTGTAAGTCAGGCCCACAGCTGTGTTCAGTTTAGAGATAATTTTGCCCCACTTACTGAGGCAGAATCTTTCTGTTTTTTTTTTGTTTGCTTTTTATTATTTTTTTTAAATTATTTTTTTATCCAATGAGAATAGAAACTATTCTGTCCCTGTATGAACTATGAGTATTGTTCCCTCTTTTTGGGTGGGTTTTTTTGGGTGGTTCTTTCCTTGGCCTTGAGTAATTTTCTTACATGCTTATCCTGATCAATAGTTAGCTGAAGACTTGAGGGAGACAGTCTGCACATCTTCAGAACTCCTCTATGCAACCCTCTCATCTCTGCAACTCAACTCTACAAACTCTAGCCACTTTCACTTTCTCAAACTCTCAGCTCAAATAAGGGAACTCTCATTTTAAATCAGGGAGACCACTGGGCTCTGGCTGGATTTCCTCTTCCTGTACCCATGGTCCAGAAATCTCTCCTGGCTGCAAGCTGGGGCAATCCTAGGGTTCACTTAATTTGTTTCCTGTTTTCTTTATTACTTGATGCCAATTTCTTAAAATTCATATTTAAAAAAAAACTTATCCCAAGTTTTTTCCGTTGTTTTAGTTAGGAGGATAAATCTGGTCTTTCTTACTCTAGCTTGTCTGAGATTAGCAGTCACTCAGAGAATGGACTGGAAGTTGTTTATAAATTCAAAGAACAAGGATGGCAGGAATAATGCAAAGTGAAAGATAGCAGCTAAAAAAGTTGGGGTCAGAATTGGGCATGTTTATTTAAGATTACAGAGGTGAGGCAGTTCAAGATGATAAACGGCAGGGTGTGGCTATTAGTTAGCTCAAAGAAAGTATGAAAGGCAGTCCTTGAAACTGAGGAAGTATTTGGAATGTAGAAGAATGAGTTATCTCCTCTTGAGAGAGTTTCAGAGGAGGCCATTTCCTTGGGAGTAAGAGAAAGAGAGCCTTATGTTAATTAAGGCTGCGGGGAAGGTTTATTTAGAACTGAATGGATGTTCCTTAGGGCAGAGTAAAAACGACTGGTGGTAAAGTCAGCAGAAGTTGGTAGGATAAAAATGTATAGCAGTATGGCGAGGACAGCACAGGAGTGGAGTGAGCCTTGACTGACAGGCTAAGCAATCCAGGGGTAGGATTTGATATGTTCCAGCTGATCAACCTGTACAAACTGAGGTGCCAGATGATGTGAGAGGTCTGAAGCAGGCTGGCAGGTAACTAACCTACCAGATGACCACTAATTATGTGTCTGTGTTGCTGCAGATTTGAGGTTCCAAGGTAAGGGGTACAAAGCTCCAGCAGTTGGCAGAAAATGCGGGGAGCTGTAGGCAATTACAATATAGCTCTTTATTCCAGCAAGGGCACAGCCAGCCTCTCAGGGTGGTGATGTCTTGTTATGCACAAGTTAAACAATAGTGGCATACTACCAAGTTACAGAAGCTCTCACATGGTTCCATAAGGGGAGAAGTGCTGAGTCATTTCCCCTTGGAAGTTGCTAAGGGTGTCAGGAGAGAGCCTGACCGCAGCCATCTTTCTTTCTCCTCATAGTGTCCCTTGTGTATTTCCTCTCACATTGAATAGGAATGACTTTTGTAATCAATAGGATGTTGTGGAAATGACAGAGTATATCTTCTAAGGGTTAGGTCTTAAAAAAATGGTGGCTTCTGCCTTGTTCCTTCTGAGAGAAGTTGACCATCATGCTATGAGGACACTTAAGTGGCTGGAGAGGTTCACACTGACAGGAAATGAGCCCTATTGACAGCTTCTGGCACCAACCTGACAGGCGTTTAAGTAAGTCATCTTGGAAGTATATTCTCCAGCCATAGTCTCGGATGATGGCAGCCCTGACCTAACATTTTAACAGTCACTGCACAAATGGCCATCAAGCCAGAATCAGCTAGCTAAGTCACTCCTGAATTTTTGACCCATAGAAACTGTATGCAATAATAAATTCTTATAGGTATTTTTAACATTTAAAATTTTGGGCAATTTGTTATTTAGCAGTAGATAACTAATACTGATTTTGACACCTGAAATTGAATATCATGTCAAAACATATGTTTTAGATGAGGGTTTGGATCTAGATTGTGAATAGGAGCTGGAGACTGAGAACACTGGTGGGCAGCTCACATGTGTCATCCTGGAGGCTTGCCTTGTTGGCATGGGCAGCAGCTGGGCCTATAGCTGACCACCTTCTGAGCGTAAAAATTGTATAGTTGCCACTTTCTTTTGCCCTCTATATCTTGCATAAAATGACCTCTGGGGTCCACCTACCAGAAATACAAAGAGAGTGGAATCCTGGGATATGTAGTTCAGTGACCTCCAAATTGACGTTGCGAATCCATCATAGCACTCAAATAAAATACTGTTAAGAAGTTGTCCTTGAGCAGGAGTATGTCAGGAAGTCAAGGGACAGGATTATTTGGTTTTCATAGCAGTCATGGGCATGGAAGTGTCTGGTAGGTTGAGGATACTGCAATGCAGGGGAACCCCGAGTATTGAGAAAAGATGAAAGAGACAAACCCCAAGAGATCAGTTTCTTTTGTTTGCAAGGGGCAGAGAGTTTCTCTGTATATTGAAAGTATTGAGAATCTCAACCATGCTGCAAGGCCTCGTGAAAAATCAGAAAAAGCCACAAAATGTCACTTTTCTTCTATCACCATTTCTGCTAAGAGGTGAAACCATGTGAAAGAAATAAAAATCCAAGAGATCCAAAAGCGAGAGGAGACTATTGGCTTCAATGTGAGTTGGGGGTGGTTGATAATATAGGGATTGACTAAGAAATGGGTTGCATTGTCTGACTCAAAGTCACTTCAACAGCATGCTAAAATGACTTCTTTTTTTACCCCAGCTAAGGAAATGAAGAACAGAGCCATGACTGTGTAGAGGAGAACCGGGGGCACCTAGGGGGCATACAGTGATGCAACTTTTCATATGCATTCATCCCTACAAAGAGGTTCTCAGTAGCAGTTTTTAATGTTTTAAGAGCTTAACAAAGAGAACTGGGTGAGGATGGTGAGAGGCCACTATCCTGGAGGAACCTGAGCCGCAAAGTATTTTGTGTGGATTCAGGTCAGGGCTCGCCAGCAATTCCTGGGTGTGTGAGGAGTTCCATTCACTCTGGGATTTGGGCTGGGAAACTGACAAAAATCAGGGTGTAGGGAAGGAGGCAGGGCTGGGAAACTGACGTCAGTCAGGGGGGTGTGGCCGTACACTTAGCAGAGCGAAGTGGCGAAGTGGTGCAGGCCTAAGGTGCAGATGTAGATTTCAGTCCCCTTGATTGACAACTTCCATTCTTGGCATCTTTGGTCACCAAGATCTCCAGAAAGGGCTGGAATATCAACTTTGAGCCTCCCCATTTTCCAGAGTAGGTGATAGGCCTGTCTCCCTATCTCAACAGGAGTGGTATTTCCTGCACCCCGCATTATAACAAGGGTACCTGTGCTTTTGCTGTTGTCTGTCCACCTCCTGGCCTCTGGAGGCACTTGACACTGACCAGATGGGATGACTTTGGACGAGTTACCTAATCTCTTCTAATCAGATCTTCTCTAGCTGTAAGATGGCTCTGTAACTGTATCCAGATCATACTGTCTCAGGGAGGATCTGCTGCCACTTGGGAAAGCACCCAGCACAGAATTGGCATTTGATAAAGGTCTGTGTCAATCATTCAACATAGTGTGGAACTCAATTTAAACTCATATTATAAGTCCATGGCATAGTGTCCTTCTTCAGTGGTCAGGCAGAGCCGTCGAGAGAGCAGAGCAGGCCGGCCTGCCATGATTTCTCTCCCTAGAAACTGTTTAGCTTTGTGTGCTGCTTTAATGCACTCTGACCCTATAACCCTTTAAGAAGTGTTCTCTCAGCATTTCGGGACTGAACGAGGTTTGGAGAGGACAGATATACCCCTACTGACTGAGGTGAAAGGAAGGGAAGGTGGCTCCCATGGGTCAGAATGTCACTGCCTGGCTGTCCCGCCCAACGCTCTCTGTAACAGCCTGCCCACCAGGGGAGATTCACTGCCTAGGCAGACTTTGTGGCTTGTGTTTCTTCAGCACCAGGATGGACCTAGGTTTCTTACTGAAAAAAGTTGTCTCAAAAATTTCAACTCTGTCTGTTCCAGGCCAATAGACCCCAGCTGCAATCTCTCTGCCAGTGACCCAGAATGACCAGAATTGCCTCCACTACCTGGACACTGGGACACTCTGAATTAACCACAACTGGTCACTGGTCTTTATTTATTAAGTTGAGAATTCACACATGGTAACGTCATACAGTAAATTGTTTCCTGGGCTTAATAAAAATGATTGTCACTCACTGTGCTTCACAAAAATTTCTTTTAATGAATAAATAATTTGATGAAATCAAAAATATTTACAATATAAACAAATGGAAAAGCTTTGAATCTGTGGATCTGATGGTAGAGCTTTGCATTTTTGAACGGAATTCCTCTTAAGCTTTTCCTTTGGAAACAATACAAATCTGATAGAAACAACTCATACAACATATCTTTGTTCATTATACATTTACCTGTTAGTCTTGGAAAGCTACATAAACTTATATTATGCAACATGTTAAAATACAAATATTAACTAAAATAATATATTATCATAATGCCAGGTAGCATTCTCCACAGAACAAAAAATGTACACTCAGATGTAACAATAACAAAAATTCACGGGCCACAAAATAATACCCCAAAGGTACAAATTCCTTCATAAGAATATAATTGTGCTCTTCAATTTACCAGACATCTATGCTGCTCTAACAAGCAGATGCCCAGGGATACAGCACTGGACAACTGTGTGCTCTGTGTGTGTTTCTGTCAGCAGCAGCTTTGACTGGGAATTGGGCAGTGCAAGCAGTTTTATATACTTTCTAGGGCTCTTAAAAGAGCCAATTATGCAAAGCAAAGTAAGGATATTGAGAAGTTTTGATCTCATCTACACAAATGCCACGGAACATCTTGGCTTTGTGGGATGAAAGGGTTCATTTGCAGAGCCATGATGCTGTCAGCCAGAATTCAAGTATTCCAGGGCCACTTCATAACAGAACTTGTACTGATCCTGGAAAACAAAAGGAAAAAAAATGTTAGCTCTATAATATCTAAATGCTGTTTCTATTAAAGCAATCGTGCCAGATTAGGGGTTTAATTGAAAAAAATCACAGTGAGAAAAATTTGATTCCGAGAGGAATCAGAATCATGGTTTTGAACCACAAATGTACCCATTGTTTGTAGATATTCCCCACAAGGTCTGATGAAAGGTATTTTGATAGCTACATTCACTAGAATTTCTGGAAAGTTTTAGATAACTGGTACACACATACATATGTTTGTCCACATGTATATGTTTACCTGTAAGTCAATATCCTGAGAACAAAATATGTGAAAATCAAGAGGTATAAGGATAAATAATGAGGGCTGCAGGAAATGCCTTTATGAACTACTCATATAAGGCCCTCTGGAAATACATGTGGCTTCACTACTGGTCAGCAGAGTTTCCTCCATTTTATGAATGGTCCTCCAATATGGGTGAGATAAAAAAGAGAGTGGCACTTCTTAAGGAAGATCTGAAAAGAGGTAACAAATAACAGGAGAGAGAACCAACAGGGGGAGTTGGAATAGGTGGTAATGTGCTTTGGTTTCCGCAGGACAAAACTGGTTTATGCCTTTCTCCTGGCATAAGTATAAGTAGTATACTCTCACTTTCAAAAGGGTCCTGGTTTGAATGATAAAATATATGGTAACCCTCACTGGGGTTAAAACAGGCATTCCAGGCAGAGGCACAGAGAGAAAATGTGTTTTACTCTCTGGGAACTACACACCAGTTTTTAATCAGGCAGTGACTTCATTTTTCTTGAGCAGAGTTCTCATATTATGATCCTGGGCCTGAGCAAGCCCCTTGTGAAGTCCTGGTCCACTCAGGGGGGTTGCAGGTGGCATCGGAGGGCATTTTGCATGTGTTTGTGCACTGTGCTAATGGATGCTTACCTGGATGTGGCCTCCAAAGCAACCAGAGGGACAAAGGGGTAAGGACACCTCCATCTGCCACCTGGAAGCAGCCCAGTGTCTGGGGCAGAGGGGCTCAGAACCTGTGAGGCTCTCTTCCCACCAAGTAAGAGACAAGCTTCCGTGAGTGTGAGAGTCAGCACCTCTGTCTCTTTCTCCTCACCAAACACAAGGGACACAACTAAGGAGTCAGATCTTTTACTTTCAGTTTGCCAAGTTAATTAAAAATAAATTTCTCCTTTTTTCTTTTTTTAGGTATGTGCTTCCTGATTTCCTTTTCTTTACCTGTTATTCATTTTCGAAATGCCTCACTACTCTATTTATTTGAAGAGAAGAGCCATAGCTTATCTGTCTGTGTATAACACAGCAGTCTTTGGCACAGAACCTGACATATAGTTGGGGGGAGTCAAATGTTGGTCCTACATTTAAGTGCTGACAAAGGGTTTAGCAGCATTTGATTCCACTCAGTAAATGTTTAATGCTAGATACTAGGGGTTTTAAGATACAGCCTCAGTCCTCAGATAAGCTTATAATCTAGAGGTGAAAACAGAAAGATCTTTTCAATATATGAAGGGTGCCACAAGCTCAAACACCAATAGCAGTAATATCTACCAGGATGGCTAAAACAAACAGAGACAGACAATAACAAGTGTTGGTGAGGATGTAGAGAAACTGGAACCCTCATCCATTGCTGATGGAAATATAAAATGGTATAGCGGCTTTGGAAAACAGTCTGGCAGTTCCTCAAAAGGTTAAACAGAGTTTACCCTATAACCCAGCAATTTCATTCATGGGTATATGCCCAAGAGAATTGAAGATAATGTCTACACAAAAACTTTCTGACTCACATGCCAGGATTTTTTTTATTTCAGAATTTGATACTTTTATTTTCAGAAAAGTTAAAATAAATCACTTAAATTTCAAAATTCTGATGTCAAATCACCAAAATGACATATTGCTTATGAAGTGCTTCAATCATTTCTCGTGTGTGTGTGTGTGTGTGTGTGTGTGTGTGTGTGTGTGTGTATCACAGAGACTTGTTTTTTAGTGGAAATCCAATTCTTTATTGGATAAATATGATTTTGTACAAACCTAATTGTGCAACTAATTTCGGTGCCTACTACAAACCATTCTTTTAACATGTGAAAATGTTAAAATTCCATTTAGTGGGAAATGTGGCTGCTGGCCTCAGGCCCCAGCACAGTCAAGGAAGCACTAGGGGTGTTTCAGGCCTTGCTGCCAAGGGGCTGCTATGCTGGAAGGCAATGAGGTCGCAGGCATGGCTATAATTTTCAAAATGAATTCTCTCTCATCTTATCTCTCCTAAGCATGCTGCCTGTGATGACTGGTTTCTGAATCAGAAAAAGAAGAAGAATAAGAAGGATAATCATAAATTGTTGCATCCCCTCCCTCATGCACCTCAGAAATGCCTGAAATCTTTCTACATTAGAAACTGATCACACTTGATCACCAGGTATAGGCCTGTCTCTGTTGTTTCCTCTCAACTCATTTGGTTTTGAATTGTATAATTAAGCCATATGAGCAATCCTTGTGCTTCAGGGGCAAAAAAACAAAACAAAACAAAACAAACAAAAAAAACAAAACAAACAAAAAAAACAAAACAAAACAAAAAAACAAAAAACAAACAAACAAAAACCAAGAAAAAAATAAGAAAAAATCATGCCTTGGTCCCAAGCTCTCCTATTTGAGAGACATCAGCTGGCTTTGGGCATGAGGAAGTGATGTGAGCAGGGCTCATCCTTGTGTAGGATGGTAACCAGTGTGACCCGTTATCCCTCTCAAGGCCCCGACTCTACTTTCACTCTAGACCACACCTCTCGTTTCCACAAAGATAGAGAAAGTGAAATCTAAAAGGGCACCTAAAAGTGAGATTATACTTTGAAAGTCCGTGCTCACTCAGTGAGGGTGTCAAAGCCACAGCCCCAGCAGGTGGCTTTGGGAGCCTCCCTAGGAGCTCAGGCTGTGCCTCTGTCGCACATGCTGCCTGTCTCTGAGGAAGTGGTGGCCTGACAGGTAGTCTGGCACTTCAAACACCCATGTCACCTGCCTGAGAAGATTCAAAGAGGAGTCTTCATGGCTCATCTGCAGTAGAGCTGCTCTCTCTGGCACATCTGTGTTTTGAAACCAAGACACGTTTCATAGTGTCAGCCAGATCCTATGCTAGAAGATCCTTCAGTATGGAAAAGATCTTGCCTGATGCCCCTACCAGGAGGGTGAAATGGTCCGCATGTGTCAATTGTTATAGATGGGACTGTTGTGTTCAATGTTTCCAGTTAGGCTACACTGGGTGACCAGCCACTGTGCAAAAGAGACCCCTCGACAAGACAGCTGTGTTCCTCTAACAATGGATTATTAACACTTTCATCTATATTTTAAAAATTGCATGGAGAACCTTCTTCCCTCAAAGCCCCATGTACGATCTGTGCCTGGTTCCCTACTCAGACCCATCGGCGTGTAGCCAAAGCCTTCCCCAGATTCCAGAGGATAGCTAGGAGCAGCTGCAGATTGATATGGATCTGGGTGCAGAGTAGAAATGTCCAACCAATCAACAAATATTTACTGGGCACCTCCTTTGAGCCAGAAGCTCTGCTGGTGCTGAGGTGGGTGGCCAGCCTTTGCTTCAAGGAGATCAGAGTCTGGGCAGGGGGCGGGCACAGGGTGTTAGCAGAGGTTACCCCAAATGCTTCCTTAAGATGCAAGGAGCCTGACCACAGGAAGACTTAGGGAGAGTGGATGGCCAGGGCTGCTCCTCCAGGGCTCTGAGCCTCAGGGGCAGTGTGGCAGCAGCAGGGCCAGGCCCAAGGAAAGTGGAATGCCACCTTAGAGCTCCAGCCACAGCTGGTGGTGGGTGCACATCCCTGAGTTCCCACCTCAGTCCTACACCCTCCACTCCAACATGTGCCTGCTCCCTCACCTATACACACACCTACACTCATCCATATCATTGCACATGCACACCCCGCTAACACTCACACACCCACATACACACCCATACCTACACCCACACCTCCACACACCTACATCCTCACCCCAACACACCCCACCTTTCAAATAATCTGTAAGTTTCATGCAGGTTTACGAGTAGCACTCTAGAGAAGCAGTTTATACACATGGTAGATGCATTGTACCATATGTACAAGGGGAAGAATCGCAGGCCTTATAGCAAATAACTTGTACAGTGTATTATATTTAGTGCACTGAAGAGGAGAGTGGGCTGAGCCTGGGAGGCCAGCACTACTTTACAAGGAGAGATACTGGCAGGGGTCTGGTCTGAGCAGAAGGAGGGGAGGTGGGCTTGGACATGGTAGCCAACGTGGCAGGAAATGGAGACCTGTTTATCCTGCTGAACCCCATTTTTTGAACCACCAGGGGACCTTTACCATTCCACTGTTGGCCAAAACCAGACCCCATATCAACTGGATCAGGGTCTTTGGGGTGAGCCAAGAGGCTGTAATTTTTTTAAAGCTCTCATTAAAAAAAGTGGCAGTTCTATAGAAATAGAGAACAAAATGGTCGTTGTCAGGGGCTTGGGACAAGGGTGAGGAGGTGGTGGTGGTGGTGGGGGAAATGGACTGATACTGGTAAAGGTACATATTTTCAGTTATGAGAAGAACACGTTTGAGGATGTATGTGCAGCATGGTGACTACAGCTAATAACATGGTGTTATATACTTGAAAGTTGCTTAGAGTAGATAGCTCTTAAGCTTTCTCTCCCCACTCCCCACACCTTAACTATGTGTTAATTACCTTGATCTGGGTAACTGGCCAAAGTTCACACCACATCCCAGGAGATAAGACCTATCTCTAGGCAAGCTCTATCCCCTAAAGGCTGTTTCTCTATTTGGAAACCTCAAAAGCCAAGTGAACAGGACAAAGGTGAGAGGGGAACGTTCGTTGAAGCAGCTGGTTTTCCCACAACTCTCATAGTTTCAAAGAAGCTCAAATCTCAGAGTGTGGGTCCTGGCCTCAGTCTTTTGACAAGGACTGGAGGCTGATTGAGGAGATGGATAACTTAAAAGCTGGACTGAAAAGGGGGTCAGGAACACATACCTCTCCCTGCTGGAAAGAAATTCCAGTCTTGTGTCATAAATTATTTTGCTTCCTGGCAATGAACTGGCTTTTCTCTAGAGCTCCCAAAACTAAAAATTTGAAGAAATAAATCTTTTAGGGCCTTCTGAATCTCTCTTGACACTTCAAAACAGATGGATGAATTTTCAAACTCTGAAGCAATTTAGAAAAATCAGAGCCTCAACGGGTAGTGAAGACAGACACACTAACCCTCTGTGCATTCATCCCACTCTGGCAGGGAAGGGGTGATGGTAGAATTTTCATGTTCTGAATGGAAGGGGCCACTGCATGATTCCACCTCTGCATATGATACATGAGTAGATGGAGTAGGGCCCAGGCCAGGGCTCTCCCCACCCCATCCCACCTGCTGCCCTGGCTGGCCAGCATGGAAGGGCACTCCAAAGCTTTCCAGCATACACTTCACCATCCTATGAAGATGCAGCTAAGCAGACTCAGTAGTCTGTGCTTTTCAGCTGCCGGTATCACACCTTGTGCTTAGGAGAAACTCAGGTCTCAGATGATCTTTCAAGCCCAAAAGAATTGTACCAGATCTTATCACCCTGACTGGAATTAATTCCCTCAGCCAACATGTACATGAATGAGTACCAAACAAAAGATATTGTACTTATAGGCAAAAACAACAACAAAAACAAATGACAAGAGCCCTTCTTTAGGAGGCTTTAAGGCCACTGCAAACAGGGCTGTGACATTTTTTTCTCAGGTCACCAGATATTATCTTGCTAACATTCACTGTGACAAATTTATCAGACATTTTTCTCAGGAAATTGCAAAACTTTCCTATATTTCTCAGCCCCTGGCCTTATCCCATAACTGATGCCGAGCCTCCGAGTTCTGGACATCCAAGGATCCTGTTTTCTCTATTTGAATCATACATAATGACAGAACCCTCTAAGTAGTGAGCTGGAATCAGAAACTTCCTTCTGGTCCAGCCACCCAGGTGTCCATTCATTCCATGAAGAATCACCCTGTCCAACGTTGGCACTACTGATTTGGAAAAAACCACGTTGTTTCTGCCCATAAAAATTTGTGAATGATAAAAGCTGCAGCCAGAGCCATTCATGGAAAGGCCACACTGAGAGGGAAATGACATTTTAAAATCAAGGTAGCTTTGCTCTGGTACCAACCAAAGTTTGGAAGCCACACGTCTCCTGTCCGTGCATCAGGGAACTTAAAGGAACTCACAGTCAGAAACTTTTAACTTACGCATTTGTTTTCATTCTCTGCCAGTCTTCTTATCTGTCTTAAACTTAGGCCACCTCTGACTGCTCAACTGCTCTTTCTCAATTGCTTCCAGTCCAGGAGACTGAGAATTCTGTGGTGGCAGAACCCTTTAAAATCCATGGTGGGTCCTAGAGAGTGAGATAGCTCTCTGCCTCTGGGAAGGGCTGGTTCTAGAAACCATGGAACACACCCGTCAGCCTTTCAGCCCATCCACATGAAATTTGTGACATGTAAAAGGTGCTTAGACTGGTGGCTGGCACATATTAAGCACCGTATAAAAATACTAGCTGCTATCTGCCACCTCCTCTGCATCCAATGCTGCATATAACTTCCTCAGGTGGGCTGCTGGCTGCATGATGCCCTGCAGACACCTACATAATCTAGAACCACCTTTCTCACCTCTGCAGTTTCCCAAACACTCTCACATACATCAGCACATGGGATTAATTCAATAAACCAATATTATCCCTAGTTTATACAACTCAGGCCCAAGAAAGTGAAGTGCCTTGTCCAAGGGGAGTTAAACTGCCAAATTAACTTGTCTGTGGTCACAACTTGAATTAGCAGCAGAGCTGAGACTACAATTTGAGTTTTCACCGGCTTCTCTGGGGCAGGAAAAAGCAGTCATTTGGAGGCAGTGTCCTTTATCCACAGAAGCCTATGTGATAACTGCTGATGGCTGTGTGAGTCTGCACCTGACCAAACAGGCCCTCCTTCACCAAATCCCTGGCCAGCAGCATGCTTCTTGGAAGTAGGACAACTCATCAAACATAAAACTTATCTGGAAAAAGCAGATGTTCCTGCAGAGTGACTTAGAAGTGTTCCAGGAGTTGGTGTCATCTGTCACTATCATTATCCAGCCCCAGGGGCTGCTATGACTGGGGACCATGACTACTTCAACATGAGCTTAAATCTCAACTCATTAGTCTCTTTATTATATTTTAAATTTTAACCCCATTGCTGTAGTTCTGTGGACCTGAGGAACACAGGCTTTCCATGCTTGCCATCAGTGGCCATCTCTTCCTCCCTCCCCTGTCCCAGGACATTCTCCCGACATTGAGATTAATCAGACTATTTCCTTTCAGATCCTTCCCCCACTGACAGAGAAGTACAAAAACCTAATCTAAAAGCTTACTCTTTTAAGCTATTCTACTATTGTTGAGTCACAGTGGTTGGCATTTCAACAGCTCCACACACACACACACAAAGTAAAAGATTTCATGAAACACTAAGAAAATAATTGCCTGTAGTCTTTTGTTTCTCAACTCCTCTAATCCTTTTCTCAGCTATGGCCACCATAATTAAGTGCAACATTCTGGATGTCAAACTAAAATTCACAGCTTTGATAAATATTAGGTGATTAAGCTATTTATAAAATATGTAATTTGAAAATCTGGCATTTCATGTGCTATGATTATTTCTTCTCCACGAAGACTACATGCTTAAGTGACATGGACAGCACTGCCAAGAACAGAAATTAATAAGTGCGTTCACTTGAGTTTCAACTATTTCCACATTTCACATGCATTTAGACAAAATCTCCTTGTGACAGAGCAAAGCAAGGGGAAGAGGGAGAAACACCTTTGTAAGCGAAGTGATTACATTACGCTTCTGAAAATGAGTCTCTTCCTCTGTGAATCACTTTCAACGCAAATCTGTGAGATGGTGCGGAGTCTTCTGCTAAGCGGGGAAAATGCCCCACTTAGCAGGAGAGGGGGAGCACCTACCAGGAGGTCTACCATGTTGGGCTTGTTGTTCCTCAGCGTTTTCACAGCGTGGAAGACATCGACAGTCCTCTGGTGCCGGAGCATCTCACAGACGATGCTGATGGCACAGAAGGTCCCGCTGCGGCCTCCCCCGTTCCTGTCAGAAGAGAAATCAGACGGTTGGGTTATATTTGGCTTTACATTGCACTGCGTTGAGCGCGTGATCTTGCAGAAGTGCTGCCAAAACCCGAGGGAACTGGTGCGGGCGCAGGCTTGGGAGCCCAGAGCTCTCCGCCTTGGCCAGTCCCTCTAATTAAAGCGCACGGAGCCAACATGCTTCAGCACTGGGTCACAGTTCACCTGCTTGGAGGTGATGTGAAATTGGCACATCGTTGTCTCTCAGGTTCACCTCAGCCCTGGATTATGTAATTTAAAGGAGCACTTTATCAATTTTTATAGATATATCAATTGAGAGGGCCCACCTTGAAAATTTTTCAATTAAAAAACACCTCATTTGGTGTCTGCCAGGTAAACTGGTGAGAAGGGTGGATTCTGTTCAAAGTAGGACTTGGCCTTAAAAAAAATCCATTTAGAATTTCATTATTTATCTCTAAAACATAAGGGCTCTTTATATATATATATATATATATATATATATATATATATATATATATATATATATATATATGTATATATGTATGTATGTATATGTATATATGTGTGTGTGTATATATATATGTATATATATATATATATATATATTTTAAATTTTCAACTGAGGTTAGACATATACAATCGCTGCAAAAATAGTACAGAGTGTTATGTACTCACCTTCCCCTACTGCGAACATCTTACATGACCATAGTACATGGTCAAAACCAGGAAATTTACACAGCTACAAAACTATTACCTAAATTACAGATGTCAAATGTCACTAGTTTTTTCCACGAATGTCCTTTTTCTGATCCAGGATCCAATCCAGAATCCCACCTTGCATTTAGTTGTCACATCTCCTTAGTGACAACTCCAATTTGTGACAAGTCCTCAGTCTTCCCTTGTCTTTCTCAACCTTGACATTTTCGAAGAGTACTGGTCAGTTATTTTGTGTAATATAAATAATGTAGGTGCAGAAAGTAGCCACGATCCCTATGCATAGAATTTCATTATAGTTTTGAGAAGTGACTATAAAATACAAATTGAAAAATGTCCCTTCATTTAAGTTCGTCTGATGTTTTGTCATGATTGGAATTAAGGTTATACATTTTGCCAAGTAAAACACAGAAGGGTTGTAGGGTCCTTCGAGGGGTTCATGTTATTGAACTGTCTTATTGCTGGTGACATTAACCTTGATCACTTACTAAGATGGTGGGTGTATGACAGATTTTTTCATTGTGTAGATATTACCTTTCTCTCTGTAGATAATACATAGCATGGAAAAGATACTTTGAGATTATGCAAATTTCTTGTTTCTCCTCAAAGTTTCACCCATTGATTTTAGCATCTATTAGTGGATTCTGTGTGTAACAATGATCACTGTGTTGTTTGCCTGATTTTCTACTTTTCTCCCTCCTTCAACATCCTATAAGAGAGAGCTGTCTCTTTCTCCTGCACTTAAAAAAATTGCTTGTTTGCTTATTTATTTTATTATTTATGTCAGTGTACACGTATAGATATTAGCCTTATTTTATGAGCTAAAATCCAAGAGTATCGATATTTGTTGAAGTTGTTCTGGCTTCAGCCATTAGGAGCTCCATTAGACTTGTTTCAGTGCTCTTTTGAGCATCTTTTTTTGACCATTTCCTTACTTTCTGACCAGTACTCTTCAAGTCTGGAACACGAGATGTTCCAGACTCATCCTGTACCAGCTCTGGAATCAACCACTTCTCCAAGGAGCTAGGGATCTTTTTCAAAAAATAAATACAATATCATTATCATACCTAAAGTAATTAAATATTACTGTTTTAATATAACCAAATTTCTAGTCACTGTTTGAATTCCTCAGATTGTTTCAGACATTTAAAGTTGTCTTTTTCAAATCCATATTCAAGAAAAGTCCAAATATCCATATATTGCATTTGGTTGAAATGTCTTGCAAATTTGTTTTAATTTATAGGTGCCTCTTTGCTCATTTTTTTTTTCTTGGCAATTTATTTAGAGAAGAAATGGGTTATTTTTCCTGTAGAGAGCTCCATATTCTGTGTTGTTTTCACTGATTGTGTCTCTGAATTATTTAACATGTTGCTCTCTAATCCTGTATTTCCTGTAAATTGAGTTAGCTCCAGAGCTTCATACAATTTTTTTTTAGACAAAGATATCTTATTAGTTTACTTTCATTAGGAAGCAGGCACAGATACCAAGTTGTTCCTTGTTTTGTGATTTTTAAGACTAATCACTGTGTTCAAATGTCAGCTTGATCAGCCTATTAAGTTCCACATCAGTTTTAAATAAAATATAAAATACTGAAAATTAAGTCCACAAACAGTAAATATATATCTGTTTTTACAAATGCATATGCCATGTAACAACCAGACAAAACCGGACAATGATCAGCACCCTACACTCCCCTCTTATTCCTTCCTCATCAATACCATCAATACTCCAAAGATAATCTTTTCTTACTTCTGGTACCATAAATTTCTTTTGTCTGTTTTTGAATATTGAATAAATAAAATCATACAGTATGTACTCTTTTGAATATTGCTTATTTCACTTAGTATTATCCATGTGAGAATCATCCATATTATATCAGTAGTTTATTCTTTTATGTTACTGAGAATAATTCCATTGAATGAATATACTACTGTATGATTTATTTATCTAACAGCCGATGAATGTTTAGGCTGTTTCTAGTTTCTGATTTTATAAGTAAACCTACTATGAACATGTCTTGTAGTACATACACGACTCATTTCTGTAGTCACATTCCTAGGAGAAGAGCTCAGAGAATGTATTTATATTTAACTTCAGTAGATGCCATCAACAGTTCCAAAATGGCTGTAGCATATTTACCTCGTAACAGCAGTGTATAGTAATTCTAGTTACTCAACACCTTCACCAACACTTGGTATTATCATTTGTATGTCTTCTAAATTTCAGCCATTCTGGTGAGTATGCAGTGGCATTTGAATCTGGTTTTAATGTGTATTTTCCACAAAACTAATGGTGCTGATGACCTTTTTCTATGCTTATTGGCTATTTGGATATTCTTTTTTTAAAAATGAAGTTCTTGTCAAGCATTCTGCCTAAACTGTTGGGTTGTCTATCTTTTTCCTATTGACTTGCAGTAGTTCTTAGGCATTCTGGCTATGAGTCCTTTGTCAGATGTATGCACCACAAAACTCTTCCAGAAGCTGTTTTGCTTTTTCATTCTCATTAGTATCTTTTGATAAACTGAAATGCTTAACTTCAATGAAATCCAACTTATTAATGTTTCCTTCATGGCTAGTGTTCTGTGTCTTGTGTCATATATCTTTGGTTACCTCATGGTCATGAAGATTTTCTAGAAGCTTTGTTGCTTTTCTTTTCATGCTTTGGCCTAAAATCCACCTGGAAATGATTGCTGTGTGTAGTGTGCAGAGGGATACCAGGCGTGCAGGCACTTTGCCCACTGCCCTGCAGTAGCTCTGCTGCTGTGGGACCTTTGTTGTAAATCAGGTGACCCTGAGGTGTGGCTCAGCTTCTGGATTTTCTCTTCTGCTCCCTTCTGTTTACTTTGTCTTTGCACTGATACCACACTGCTTTCCCCCAATTAGCTTTTCGCTTCTACTTTCAGCAGCTGTCATGGACTGTTGTCTACATCCATTATTTTCATCAAGAATTGCAAAATGGTGACATCTTACATTTCTTCTAGTTTTATTAGCTGGAAGACATGTATAAAGAAAAAATCCTCTATTTGCTTATTGTGAGTACATGTGGCTCAAGTAACCATTCAATTCACAGCACCTGGAGGTCTGTCTTTGGCAGAGATGCTCTGCCCAGAGCCATTAGGTGGCGCTACGCTATGCTAAATGCAATGTTCTTACCTCAGAGGTGAATAGCAGGGAGCTGTCCTGGTCAAAGCATTCTTTCCTGGCTTATACTGAAGGATACCAATTTAACCTAACTTAGTCTTTCCCAACCAAAAAGTCTTAGATTTATGTTTGTAAGTCTAAACAACAATAAACATCCTCACCATGCCTGGGTCTCATGCCCACTTGATGCCAAGGGAGCAAGGCAGCACCACAGGAACCACAAGGACTTTATGGTAGAGAATGGTTCCCAAAGAAAAATCAAGGTTCTCTCACCAGAAGTGGAAAGGGTGCTGGGCCAGCAGGAGTCCAGAGACAACAGATGCCCAACAGCATCCACTACAGTTAAAGAACAACCTGCTGTTTTAGATGTCACATGGAAAAATGATATAATTGTCTCGTCCTAAGGTCACAGCTGTGTATTGGATTGGAAGAGTACAATTGGTGGTTGTCTACTAGGTGCAGTGATATAAGACGTCTTTGTATCTTCTCAAGCCTGTCCTGGTGCCTCGACTGCCCCCATTCTGACTTAGTCCTTTGGGTTACAGCACTAGGTCATTGTAAGGAAGCTACTAATCAAAAGTGTACCATGCGTTCCACTCCTGGTTCCGGATGCTGGCAGACTTCATATGCAGAAATGGCTAACTGTGCACTATTTTTAATTTTTTTAAAAAACTTGATATATTAGAAACTCTAACTAAAATGTCAGTTCAGGATTATATCAACTCACACTGGTGAACCTCTGATCTTAGTCTAACCAGAGATTATAACTGGACCTAAAAAAATAAAAATGGGGAT
Source organism: Macroglossus sobrinus (assembly GCA_004027375.1). Classification (NCBI taxonomy): domain Eukaryota; kingdom Metazoa; phylum Chordata; class Mammalia; order Chiroptera; family Pteropodidae; genus Macroglossus; species Macroglossus sobrinus. Next base: position 163,330 of record PVKZ01000191.1, read on the forward strand.
GTGAGCTATTAATCATACCTTTTTGGCATTTTTTTGGTAGAGAAGTTTTTAATGAACTGGGTCCATGAGAAGGAAGGGGAAAGTAATAAGGGAAGAGAGGTTAATATCAGCTTTTCAGAGGACAAGGAATTGGGACCTTGGGTGAGAGTTAAGTGTATGTAGGTTCGTGAGACTCTTTCCAAGGAAATAGCAGTATCCTGCAGGATGAGACATGCCATGTTTGACTTGTTGAGTTCTGGGCTGCCTGGGACGCCTCCTATGGCCCTGGGTGGGGGGCAGCATTGCATGAGATCCAGGCACAGAGCAGAGAGTAACCAAGCTTAGCCAAGCTTGCCATTTTAATTAAGGTTGGTGGACCTAAAGTAAAACTTTATTTCCTTTTCAATTTGGGAGAGACCTCATTGTATGCTTCTAATAACACTCCACTGAAAAGAGGTGTAATCTTAATACTTTGTTTCCACAAATTCTCTAAATATCTTCCCTAACTGCCATGACTTTCTAATTGCCTGCTCCATTAAGCCAATTCCAGCTGGCTGATTAGCTACATGTCATCACCAATGAGAAAATGCAGGTGAACGTGCTTTGAAAAGCATGGCTGTCTATTCGGCACTTCTTCATCTTGGCCATGCATTAGAATTATCTAGGAGTTTAAAAAACACAGCAATTTTGATTTAATTGGGTTTGGGTGTGGCTTGGGCATTAATTTTTTTTTTTAAACTTCACCAAGATTGAGAGGCACTGCTCTCTGTAGCAGAGGTTCTAACCATGCTAAAACTAGTGGCCTGGAGATCACACTGTGTTCTGACCAAATCTTCCCAATATAGGTATTCCCATGACAAAAAAAATAAACAAAAACAAAACTCCCAAACAAACTCTCTTTAAAACCACCAGGGAAAAGAGACAGTTCTTTGAAGCCTCTGACAAAATTTTCAGTATAATTGCCAACTAGTAATAGTAAGCTAGCTTTGCTGTGTGGTAGAGAGCCCTGACTTGTAACATTTGTTGATTTCTGTGATGTAAATACTTCCATTATGAATGATTTCAAGTTACCAACACTTTAGAAAATTCAACCACTTCAGAAAATTCCCCAAAGCATAAAACTTGGATCTCAAGAGAGTATGTCACACTTACAAGCAGTGCACAACTGTGCGGCCTTCACCACCATTGTATTCCTCCTGCCACTTGTCCACTTGGCGAATGAGCTTCAAAAAAGAGCGCTTGGACACCGGTGTGTCCCTGTACATTGGCCAACCTAGGAACTGGAATTGCTGCACCATCCGATATCCATCTTGGGGCTAAAGAATCAGGCAACAATCGAGGAGTGGAAAGAAAACAGGCATTATTTACTTTATTGCATTCTGGTGGGCTAATTCCATCTACTTGATCTTCTCATCAAAGCAGGGCATCATTAAAAGCAAGGCCTGCCTGCAAATAACAAAGGAAGCTTCTACTGGCCTGAGAGCTATGAGTTTTAATCTCTAGATGTTATAAAAAATAAGGTGTTTTAAACGACAGGCCAGACAAATAAAAGTGAAGCTCACAATTTTGCAAAAGCCAAGTGAAAAGTAACACACAACACGAGCATTGACCATATTGCGCATTAAAAGTAAAATGGCTTTATTTAATTACACTCAAGAAAGTGTTAGAAAAAGCAATTGTTTTTAATTTGGCCATGGCTAAATCACTTGCACTAAGTCTTGATTTTAGTTAGAAGCCCTCAGCAACATTTGACAGAGGTGACCACTCTCTTCTCGTTGACACCTTCTTCACCTAGTTGTTCCTGTTCCTTTACTCTCTCTCCCTTCTGCTTTGGCCTCCCTTTCTCCCAGACCTTTTGATGATGGAAGCCCCAGTCTCAGTTCTTGAGTCCCTTTCTCCTCTGTCTCTCACTTGATAATGTCATTCGGTCTCATGGCTTTAAATGTTCCAAAAAGCATCGATTTATATCTCTAGTTCAGACCCCTCTCCTGAATTTCACCCTCTTGATATCAAACATCTACTTGATATTTCCACTTAGGTGTCTTATAGTCATCTCAAACCCAGTATATTTCAGATTGAACTCATGACCCTCTATCCAAGTGTGACCCTCCCTCCCCAATAGTCTGGTTATATACCCACAGCCTTTCCTAATTTGGTTAATGTCAATTCCATCCTTCTAGTTCCCAGGACCAAAGTCTCCAGAGTCACCCTCAACCCTCTGAAATTCAACCTGTCAGCAAATCCTACTGGCTCTGCTGCCAGAATATACCATATTCTGAGAGATCTACCCCTTACTACCTCCAAATGCTACCACTCTTGTCCTGCCATTGTCATTTCTCACCTGGATTGTCATAATAGCTTCTTGATGGGGCTCTCTTATAGTCTATTCTCAATGAAGAAGCCAGAGTGCTCCTTTAAAAAGCTAAATTATATCATGTGGTTCTTCTACTCAAACCCTGTAATGGCTCCCTATTTCCTTTAGAGCAAAAGCTCAAATCCTTGCAGTGGCCTGCAAGGCTCAGCATGATCTCTGTCACCCCTGACCAACCCTTTTCCCTCTAGGAGACCTTAGCTTCCATACTCCAGCCATCTCAGCCTCTTTCCTGTTCCTAGAACTCAGCCTCAAGGCCTTTGCACTGACCATTACTTCTCCCTGAAAGCTGACTCTACAAAGAGCTGGATGGCTGTTCCCTCACTTCTGTCAGGTCTTTGCTCTCATGGCATATCTATTTAAGACAGAGCCTTGCTCTCCCTCCCGGTTCATGGCCCTATTACTGTCTACCTCTCCACTTTTTTTTCTATAGCATTTATCACTTTCAAACATATTATATCTTTTATTATAGCTGTTATATCTCTTACTTATTATCTATCTTCTCCCATTAGAATGTAAGTTCTATAAGGTCAAGAGCTTGGTTTTGTTAACTGATATATTTTAAACTCCTAGAATAGTGACTGACACAAAAGGAGCACACTAAATAGTCAATAAATGAGAAAATAATAAAACCACAATATAAGCGATATTGACTGTGATTCTTACTCTGGCTGCATTATAAATACGGAATATCCTGCTAATGATGTCTTCCTCTAAATCAGCAGAAACAAATTCCACTTGGATGGGGCCATGTCTGTGTACTCCATTCTCTGGCCAGTACTGTGGACACAACTGAATTCAAAACACAGAAACATGAGGTTAAGGATAAGAATAAGTTTACCATGAACAGTTTGGATAAGGTCACTATAGACATTCAGTAATTATCAATATTTCTTTGATTTACTTCGTTTTCTTTCCTTCCTCTCTATTTATTCCAGCAAGTAGACATTAGGACTTTCTTATTGGCTGACTCCTCAGCTCTTACCTGTCCTTCCAGTACTTTTTCTTCATTTTTTTTTTTCAGAAAGCATCATTAAGCTGTGAGCAATTCTGCTTTCTGAGGAGGTCATGTGGATGCTATCCAACATATCCTGTTGTAAAATCCTTTTGCATACTGACAGGAACTCTAATCAGGCCCTGGGGGAATGCCAGTAGCTACCAAGATGGCACACATACCTGCTAACACCCAAATCTCCATCCTCCTCCCATGGGGTTGCATTGTAATTTGTAATTTGTAATCACTTTGGATAATAGGGCCTTTGTGTGTGTGTGTGTGTGTGTGTGTGTGTGTGTGTGTGTGTGTGTGTGTGTCTGTGACAAGACACTGAAAACAGTGTTGTGTTGCATTTTCATGCTTTGGTCCAAACCCTCCCAGGCTCTGATCTAAAAACCTGATGTAATAAGAATAAATGTGTTACTGTTTTACCTGGAGATGCCTTTAATGAAAAACAACTGCCTAGAGTCTCAAACTCCAGGTCTTGGTGACACTGGGAAACTAGAACTTTTGCATGAATGTGACACACAACTCCATGTGGTAGGACTCAGTGCTGCTGGGCATGGTGGCTTATCAAAGAGGCACTTCCATAAACATCGCATGGAAATACTAAACTTGGAGATAGGTGAAAGGACACCCAAGACATTTTCTTCTCACAAACCTTTCTTAAAGCCTTAAGACTCTAAGAGGTATTTAAAGTTGGAAATGAAACTTCTTTTGGGACTTGATATTTCAATAATGTTTTTGGGGAGTAGCATGTAACTTTGACCTTTCTGATTTACCTGAGGGACAAAGAGCTGTGGTGAGACAAGAGGGAACTACCTCATTATTTTGCAACCAGTTTCTATTGAGCCAAGAGGAGTTGAAAAACATATCAATCTCATTTTCAAGAGAATGATGTACCACACAGGAGAATCCACTAGTTGAATTTCCTTTTTAATGACTTTTATTTTCCAAAGGATCTAAAATCTCATTGTCCAAGGTTTCAAAGGTTGATTTATGTCCAAGATTGCAAGACAGTTTTCAGTTAACAGTGGGTCAACTGAAATATCAATCTTCCCCTCTCAACTATAAAGAAGTTAAAAGTTTAGACTTTATGATCAAGATTGAAAGTAGGATAACTGAGGATATTTTTTATGTTAGCTAAGTCCATAGCATTTTAGAAATAACATTTATTTATTTTTAAATAATGCTTTCATGAAATTTTTCCATCCTCGCCAGCACTTCCTGGTGACGAGTTAGAAAACTGCCTTATTGAATTACAGAATGCTAATATCTATTTCTTTTCTGATACCCAAGTATACCCACTGTTAAAATTAATAGGTATGATGATGGGAAGCCGAGATGGTAATAAAAGCCCTAACATACACATTTGAACTGTTCTGCCCATCTTATTCCTGACTGGGCTAGATTTGCTTTTGCTTGCTCTATAGGTTCAAGTCCTGATCAAAAGCTTGTCACTTACACTAGAGAAATAAATATGAGTGGCCCGGGCTGGCACTTGGCTCTTGGCACACTGCATTCTGCACTCTGCCCAAGTAAACCATGTAGAAAATGGCTTAAATGGTGCATAACACATCTATGAATTGGACCTATAAATACTTAAAATATAGTTGAGTGCTATTCTTGTACAATTGCAAAGCCTTTAGGTTCAAATGCTCAGTTTAGTGTTCTCTAAAAGTCTGACTCCCAGGAGCCTCTTTTCTCTCACTCTGAAAATCAGCTCTGTCTGCCGAATGGAACTGGATTCTCTTTGTCCCTCCTACCAACGGCCAGCCAAGGCTTGGTTTGACTCCAGACAGTCTGGTTTAGAATGCAGCTTCAGAATTGAAATACTGTTGTTCAAAAAGAACACACAGAAATCACTAACGTCTGGCTCACTAATATGGTATATCACTACATTTCAGGATTCACATTAGTGGAAAAAGGATGATTCTGAAGAGGAAAGAAGTTTCTTATCCTATAATTATCTATGACTAAAAAACCTTGAATTAAGATTTCTTAATTTAACTCATGGCATTGTGAGTTAGAAAACCAGAATCCTTGGTCCTATTTTGAGCTGCATCTTTGAAGCTCTCTGAGAGGTATCTCTACTTGTCTTTATAAATGGCTGCAATCTATCGTTTGGAGAGGATCAATGGGGAAGACTTCTAAAATATTTAAGCTCCTATGCAAAAAGGACTAGATGAGAACAAAAATTACTCATTATTATTTTATTAACTAGCTTTTTGTCTAGAGCCTTAACAATATAATGTAGTGCCTCAAACACAATTTAAAACATTATAGAATTGAAGTGAATGTTCATGCCATTTATGGCAGATTGATGGCAATAAAATGGATTTTAGGGAGAAAAAATTTTGTCCACTTTGGATGCTAAAATACTTCAGGCCTTTTTTTTTTTTAAGTTGTCCATACTAGATAGGAAATTAATTCCATTTCAGAAAAAGTTTTTTTTCTGAAAACACACCATGTTCAAATTTCCTATAACTGTCATGGTAGTTAAGCTTGCGACTGCTATAGCCATACCCTAAAGTAATAAATTCAGCCCCTAAAAGGCTTAGTGCTTGCGTGATAAGTCCCTTTAGAGAAAATGTTTCTGACCCCATTGTTAATATTGAGTCATCACTGCCCATTCTTTCTCTTTTTATGTTTAGAAGAGGAGCTACAAAAAAGCCCCACTTGTTATTCTGGCTCCTCTTATCTTCAAGTCTCATTTTTATTTCTTTTTCATATATTTATCAAAGAGTTGACAAAACTGATAGCTGTCCCTTAAAAATCACCTGTCAGTCTCCACTATCACTCCACTATGACAATCTCCCTGAGGGGACCAAGGACTGTGTGAGATGCGGATGTCCTTCCTTCATGGCTCTTGGCTTGGTTTGCTCTGATTCCAGCTTTGCGACATTCATGTTTCTGTTCAGCTCTGACTCTGCCCATTGCCTTGTACCCCGCTCCTGTTATCTATCCTTTGGGAACAGCCCAATTTCTGACCCTGTCTTGCCCTGTCACTCCTACCATATGACTGCATCTTTTTTTTTTTTTTTTTTTTTTTGGTTTCAGATGACTTACTGCCCTAATCCCTAATTCCATCTGATTTTTAACATTTGTGTTTCAGCATATCCAGTTCTCAATCCTCTCCTGGTTTTGTGACCTGGCACCAGAGCCTGAATTTCTCAATGTGCAAACAAAGTAAATATAGATTTGACTCTGGGCACGAGCTCTGACTGCATTAATTCATGAGTCTCACCTGGGCTGGGTCCACATCATTTAGCATAACTACAGACGTGCAGTGATAGTCCAGGACCAGTCTCCAAAAGTCTTTCACTGTGTTTGGCAAAGGATGCTGGGTGACTATAAAAGCTGAAGGCTGTTTATAGCTCTGCAAACACAAACAAGAAAGATCCAAATATACCAGGAAAATGTGAAGGGAGGAAGCTAAGTTATTTTGTACACATACACATTTGTGACATAAAACACTCAAAATGTTTAACAATTGTTGAATTCTATCACCATTGTCAATCCCAAAATAGATTAAATATAAATGTATCTGCAGAATAATGCTAAAATATTTTCACTTTGACACTAAAAAAAAATAAGTAGCTCATATTTTTTTTCTATTTCTAATAGAAAAGCAATATTGGCCTTATACATAATTATTTTAATGGAGAAAATTTAACTTTAAAAAATATGCATAATTAAAATAGTTTTGCTTTTCTTAAAAATCTTCCCTTGTCATTTATATGCGTGATGGTGTTACTTATTCCTGCCATAAAAGAATACACACAGTTTTTATTGCTTTGGAGAGCTGCAAACAAGTTTAATACCCTTTTACTGATATCATACCAATATAATTAAAATTTCCACATTAGCACTGAAAATACCCATTCACTTTTCCATCAATTGAATAGCAAATGTTCATTCAGTTAGAAGTAAATAGATTGACAGGAAGTAATGAGTTGTGTACTATCTGTACTGACAGGTGATTTTTCCTGCATGTTAATTACTGCCTAAATTAGGAGGAAAGGGAACAAAAATAATGTTGCAAACCATATTATCCCACTTCACTGCCTTAGTGACTTAATAGCTGTCTTTTGCTCTCCCACCAGCAGGTTAAAAATTTAAATACTCAGAGAGTAACCAGAACACGTTTCATTTATCAATACTTAGGGACTGGTGGTTTCTGAGAGACCAAGAATGTTGGTACTTGACAGAACAACATATGTGGAATCTGAAATGTATTTTGTTGAAAAAATAGTTTATATCTTAAAACAAAAACAAACAAAAACAAAATCAAAAAACAAACAGCAGGAGAATTGAAGAAGACCCGTGACATATTTGGCCATCTTCCCAGCTGGTCCCCCTTGAGAAAGATCTTCCTGTTTCTTTCTGAGAGAAGGTCATGGGCTTACGTCCATGAGGGCAGCATTGATGTAGTTGCTACTCTCCCCATCGATGGTGATGAGAAAAGGCAGGCAGCGGTCTGGGGGCAGGATGTCCATGCATCGGTTTTTCTCATGGTTCCGGGGCAGAAGTGCGATGCTACAATCTTCCACACGCAGGGTCGGCGTTACCATGTTCAGGGTCTACGTGACAAAACACAGATATATGGGGAAGAGGTTGCTGGACAGAATATTATCTCAGGTTTGGACTTTAGCAGATCCACATTTCCTAAAGCTGACTACAAGATGGTCCTCTCGCCTACCTTTTCCACCTCCCTATTTACACAATTATATTTTTATTTCTCTCCTTGGATTTTGACTAGAGACAGTGCTCACCAGACATAAGGGCCATTGTGAATCTGTAGGATTAAGAGCTAGACTAGACATCTGGACACTTGGGAGTAAGAGGTTGGGTAGAGTTTGGCCTATAACCGGGTAGATTTAGACTGAATGTGAGTATGAGAAACGCAACAGTGAACTCTTGCCAGGCAAGTACTTTGAATGCACCTTGCCTGGTTTGGCTGCACTTGCATAGCACCATGGGACTGCTTGGTGTCTGCTTTCAAATGAGGGAAATGGCTCTGCTGAACCAGTGGTTCCCAACCACGTCACTTCATCTCCAGGGGACACTGGCAATGTCTACATGCAGTTATGGTTGTCACAGGTGATGTGGTAGAGGTATCCTGGCATCCAGTGGGTACAGCCTAGGGATGCTGCCTCTTACACAATGGCTCACAGAGCAAGGATTTATCCAGCCCCAAATGTCAGTATTGCTGAGGCTGAGAAACCCTGTGTGGCCTCAAGTGTTCAAGATCTGACTCAGGGATATTTCTTAAGGAGCAACATCACAGCCATTCGCCTCTCCCTTTAGCATGACTTACCCTGAATTCCTCTTTAATCTGGCTCGAATTTGTCTGTGGATCCAGTTTGTTCATGTCATAATACAGAGACCTGACTTGGGAGGCAGGGACAGAGGTGTCTCCACAAAGACAAGCTTCTAGGATGGCATCGTGGATAAACACGTATTGCTCCTGGTGAAGCAGATGGGACTAGTTAGTAATACAGAAATCAAGGTAACCCAGAGATCTAGAGAAGGGAAGACAGCACTACATGGTTAAGATAATGGGGCAGTGGTCTACCACAGAGAGTGTGTTTCCAACCAAGAGAAATCAAGTGGGAAGATCTGACTCCTAGAAGAGGGTGTATTCCCCACAAGGCACAGTTGGCACATTGCTAAATGGCCATGTGTGGCAGTATAACAGGAGGAAGAGACAAACAGAGGCTCAATGCACAAGTGTTATATGGACTGATTTAAACCAGACTCTGAAAAATACCAGAGCAACCACTGTAATACTAGAGTAACTGTGGCTAAAATACTTCTATGATTCTGATTCCAGGAGTTTGAAATTCAATATTTCAGATAAGGAAATGAACAGAATCTTATCTATCTATAATAAAATAAAATTTGCTGACCTAATTAATAATAAAAAGAAGGTCCAGGGAAACTTGACACCACTGTGAAAATAAACAGTTGTGAGCATTTAGAACTACTTATTTTGAAACATTAATTAATGTGATAATTATGAAAGTTCTTATGTGTCCAGAGAAGAGCTCTTATTTGTATGTACAAAAAGGCTACAGTTTAAAAATGGGTCCTCTAATTCAAAATTGGCTTTGACTTTCCCTAAAAGTAATTACTATAGTTTTATCATATTTATTATTAACCTTTAATTAATGAGATTCAAAAAAGTCTCATTACTTTTTACTTTAATTTCTATAAATAACTAGGACTTGTAGTTCTCAAAAACAACTCACTACTAATAAGCAATACCTCAAAAAAGAGGATCAAGTGAGAAAGTGGATGTGGCAATGTTTGATCAACTGTAAAATACATTAAAAATACATTATTATCATTATGTTTACAACAAGAACCACTATTCTAAAGAAAAAAAGACCATAAAAGTAGCATTTACAGTTTCTGCTATTTTTATGTTAGCTTAAAAAAAAGGTATTAAGTTTTCCAGAAGCTTGTGTAAGCTTTATGCACATTCAAAATGTAAGGGATTCTTATTTGTTCTGCTTCATAAATCATTTTCCAGGTGGTGGATGTAATGCTTATTTAAAAACAATCAAATATTAGTAAAAATATGATTTTCCTAGGAGCAAGATGTATTACTTTTTCTCAAAAACTTAAATTCCTGATACACCTTGAATTCTACTTGATAGAAATACTAGTTGGAACAGAGTGCTTCTGCAAAACGGGCAAATTCCCACTATGCCAGGCTATTAGAATACAAAAGAAGAACAAAATGTACAGAGATTACTCTTGAGCCACAGGAAAAACACCTGGCTATTCTCAGGAGAGGTCTCGTTCTGGTTACCAGCTGGTTTAAAAGACATAACACACAGAAATGGTATTGAAACCCTGAAGTCTTAATGTATGTAGAGATTCTACAGTGCTCTTTGACCCAGAAGCATAAGCAAATTGATGTTCATGGCTGTGTTATCTGGGAGACTCCTGGCCTTTTTTTGTTTGTTTATGAAAGGAAAAGCAAAAGGAAGATGAGAGAAAGGAAAGAAGGGAAGGAAGAAAACAGATTGCCAGGTATATCACTTTTTCTTCTAAGGAGTTTCCAGGAGAGAATCTACAGCGTTTCTTTTCTCCTTCGCTCTGGCAGGTGGGGAATCAGGAGAGGCCTTGGGGACCCAGCCAGAGGACTGCTGGGGACTGACAGGAAGTACAGTACCTCTGTCTGCACCATGTTCACTCTCCGGGATCGCAGCTCCCTGACGCAGTTATAGATGTCCACCACCCCTTCCCTTTCCGCCATGTCCAACATGATGTCGATGACAATGAAACAGCCAGTCCTCCCAGCACCAGCACTGAATAAATGGAGACAGAAGTCTGTCAGTGGAGGAAAAAGGATCCTGTGCTGCTGCTGCTTCTTATAAAAATTGTTTATTATGGTGGAATTCAGTCACATAAAATGAGCCATTTAAAGTGTACAATTTACTAGCATTTCACATCTTTACAATGTTGTGCAACCATCACCTTTATCAGGTTCCAGAAAGTTTTTACCACCCAAAAGGAGACCTGAATCCACTGTAACTATGCTTCCTTCCAGAGGCTCTGGGCATGCTGCTTACCTGCAGTGAACCACCAACGGGCCTGCGTTGGGCGGGCTCTTGGATTTGACCTGCCGGACGAATCCCAGCAGCCCTGTGGCATGGTAAGGGACCCCGTGATCTGGCCAGCCAGTGAAGTGAAATTGTCTGATCTCTCGGATTTCATGAACACCCCTCTGCCATTATCCGTCAGCAGAATGCAGAAAGAGAACAAAGGAAAATACAGGATGATCAAGCAGGAGATTGTCAAGTACCCCTACGAGTCATTAAACCTAGGGCTAGGAACCGAGGAATTTCTGGGAAGGAAGTCATTCCTGGAGATTTCACACATACTTCCAAAGCCTCAGGCAGAAAGATATTTGTGGGTGTGAAAGGGGAGATAACATATGAAGTAATTCCAGCAAATGGATGGATTTCAGATTCCTTGAAACTTCTTTCTAAAAAGTAGATTCTGACTTTTTTGTCATTTAGATCCTATGTACAGTGTGAGATGAGTTCACAGAGAAAGAGGCACAGAATACAAATCTGAATGATTTAAATGGTATCTGTGTGCTCAAGAGATCAGCTACTGAAATGCTAGACCCTTGTTCTTTCTCTTCTGTATTCTGGTACCTTTGTCCCAGGTCCTCGAGCAGTGTACACACTGTGGATATATGAAGAATGCTGCTAGAAGAATGAATGAGGACTACTTTCCAATTAGCTAGACCAGAGAACTAATTTTCATTTGTGACTCAGTTTGTTAGATTTCTCTTTTAATTGAATCTATTCATCCGTTCACCAACCATCTGAGCAAACGCAATACTTCAGGCATGGCACCAGGCACTAGGGCCACAGACAGTGTCTCCTGTCTTCTAATGGCTGTCCCATCTGGCTTGTGAGAGATAGGTGTGTACGCAAATGTATACCAAGAAAATCGAATTCCATGTTAGGTCAGTAAGTTTAAGTAGGAGAGCTGCCTGCTGTTGAACCGGAGGCAAGCAGAAGGAAAGAGACTTTAAGATATTTTTTCTCTTTTTTTAACTTCTTCTTGTTTTGAGAAAAATTAAGTTGACATGTCCATCAACTTTTTTTTTTATACCTGTGAGCCTGTGTATTAAGACTGTGTCTTTAAAACAAAAAATACTTCCAGAATCAAGGCTAGATATAAATTTGGGATCAAATTTAATTTTCTCCCTTCTCTTACTTGGTACTTGTTTACTGAGTACCATTTCTGCATTAGGCCCTAGGTCTGATTTTATTATTTCTTAACATTAAATACCCATTAACCTTATCACATTCACCATAAGTCACTGTTCACATGTATTTAGTGAGCAAAGAAGAAATTCAGAATTTTTACATGCTTTGGAAGACTAGAAGAGGCAAACAATTATGGGTTTTAAGAAAAGACTTGTTTGCTATCAGTGTATTAATGTGTCTTAGTTTAATAACCCACAAATACTAAAGCTTTATTACTCTTTGAAAATCATGCTATTCTTTTTAATTTTTATTTTTCAATCATGATATTCTTTAATGGAGTTTAAGCATTAAAAAATTAAGCTGTCAGGGAGTCACAAATGAAAATCAACACTGTTATTTGCTAAATGTGCTTTGTGACCCCAAAGAAGTATTAGTATGTGCTTAGGAGCCCATATTTCTTATCACTGAAATCATAGCCCATTTGTCCAGTCCCAAAGTCTCCATCAGAAGATAAAGGGTTGTGCCTGGGTCATCCTCCATAGCCCTAGAGAGCTCCCCTGGCTTTATACATGATGACTGGGCCAGGGGTGGTCCCATAAAGTGGGAGAAGCTTATCATACATATTTATTTATTCCAAAGAAGACCAACAGGCATTTATTTCTCCCATAAACTGTTTTGTTTTTTTGAGAACTACCTCTTTTAGCTTTACTAGATTTCAGCTCCAGCATCCACAAGTTCCAAATTCTATCCATTATGAGATGAGCCCTAAACTGATCTAAGACTCACTTTCTGAGCAAGGTAAATGTCAATTCAAAGATGTAGAAAACTTTTTCCCAAAATAAACCTCCACTCTCTTATATTTTCACTATTGACAAGATTAGCACAGGAAATCACTTCTGAGCCAACTCTCATTCTTGTTCATTAACAGGGCAGTTTCTCCTGTTGCTGTTGCAATACATTTAGAGAAAAAATCATAGATATAATCAGTGATCATAGCCCAAAGACTTTCCAATTTGATATCAATTATATATTTTTTTGTTTATTTTCACTATAACATGTATTAATGTCATATAAAGAAGTGATACTCAGTTCAGTTTCCCATATAATATAATGATGAGGAAGAACCCAAGACATATAATAGTGCCTAGACTAACGTAGGTACTTAGAAGATATTGTGGAATGAATGAATCAGTGCATACTTTCTCTTTGAGACTGCAGGGCCGTATTTCCACTGTCTTCTCTGAATCCCAGGCACCTCCTGCATAGAGATTTCCTTTCCTCCAGGATCAAAGGGGATATGTTCACCAGACAGCCTATATCCACGGAGACTTAAGAGTTGTCTTCTTGCTGATACAATAGGCACCATATATATTTAAAATCTATTTAGTTTTGAATCATCAGCTACGTGGGAAAGGAAAGCTGATAATCCCATGCAAAACAAGACTTCATCAGTTTTAAACTGCAATTTGTTTGCTTGTTTTGCAGAGCAGAGCTCAAATCCATTTTTCTCCTTAGGTCCTTTGATGCAACATGCTCTCCAAACAGTTTCAGGATTGTAGGATTCTCTAAGTTTCTTTCCCTTCTAAGGAGAACATTGAAAATTTTCAAGAAGTGCTCTGTGGATGTATTAATTATTTGTTTTTCTTAAAGATTCCAATTGCCCAGTTAGAAAATCACTAACATGTCACTTTGATTTCCCTAAATGCCTTAATAAGTAGCTCATCTTTCCCTTTCAGATAACCACCTTTTCACTGGTTATCTGATGACTAAAACTACTGGGTATTTCTAAAACATATCTGTGAAGCTAAAGATGTAGGAGAGTATAATAAGAGGTTAAAAATGCAAAAAACAAACAAACTCTTTCTTTAGCAACTGAGATGCATTTTCAGCTTATTAGAGAGCTGACTACTGTTCAAAGAACTCCATGTTTAAGTGATGGCTTTTGGATGATTTAAGGAAAATATCGAGGGTCTTTTATCACTATCTGTTTTAATGCAGTTATTCATGAGTACTCTTGCCAAGAGCCATACAAAAATTCTCCATATTCCCCCCCCCCCCCACAATTCTGCCTAGGAAGGGAAAAAACCGACATCAAAGTGTGAGGTTCAGGACTTGAAGAATTGAGTCAACCAGAACTCTACATTCTTTGAAGTCTCCAAGCCTCTTGCCTGCTTATTAAAAAGACAGGCTAAGGAAAAAGAAATAGTATGAGAAACAGATAAAAATAAACTAGTCTTTTTGGCCTTTTGATTCTATGACAAATATGGATTTGAAACTCAAAATAGGTAGTTCAAAACATAGGGTAAAATTTAGCCAAAAAGCAGATACTGCAATTTCCTTAATTTCCTAAAACTAGACTTGTTAATTCATAAAAGTGCATTTAGATACTGTGAGAATAAAGAGTAGAGAGGAAGGCCAGGAGCCAACCGCTCACCAGTCCACTTACAACTAGGTCCATCACAGAGACCAGGTACTGTTAAATGAGTACAAGCTTTCACAGAAAAATTAACGACACAATTGCTACATCCAGTGTAACTGTGCAGGGCTCAGTTCTGGAGAATCAGCTCTTGATAGAAAAGTCTGCAGACCTCAGACACAAAATCGAAGGCAAGATGAAGACTGGAAGGCAGAGTACTTCTCAGTCACATTACGTTCAATTTCCCCGCAGCCTACCTGTGACACTTCTCTGGATGGGCTGCAGTTTGCTTCACTTCCGGCCCCTCCCTATGTCAGCAGAAAGAGAGGGAATAAGGAAATTCCCTGTTATGCCCTACAGTGCTTCCCAGACAAGAAGCCCCATCCATGCACATGGGATGAGGCAGAGGAGAATCAAAGCAGAACATTCAAGACCCAACACCAGCAAGTATAGAAGGCTAAAACCAGTATGGGAGTGAGTATGAATGAAGGTGCTGGTTCATGCAAGAGTATTCTGTCTACTTATGTTTCTAGGTAGGTCACTTCTATCTGGAAAATCCATCAGCCCATTTGAAATCACAGGCCTGAAAAGCCTTAGGAAATAGAGGGATTCCAGGAGGAGTTAGCACCTTCATCTCAACACTGAAACTAACTCTCTACTAGGGAATCCATATGAACATACAACATGAAGGCATTTATCAAACAGTAAACAAAGAGAGAGCAAGAGATAGGGGTTGAACAATATCAACCATGTTACAAAGAAAAAGGAAATAGGCATTATCTTTGTTTTAGTTGCAAAATATATTCTTATGAAATGGGAATGATTTACTTCAAAGATGAAATTGAGCTATTATAGAATCAGAGGGTAAGATGAAGTCTGGAGAAATCAGTAGATAGAGCCTACCTGCATTCAGGTGTGACCACGTATGAATTATCCTAGAAAAGTTAATGAGGCTAGTACCACTAATGTCTGACCATAGCTTTTCAAAGTACATAGTGTGAAAACTTACCTTCTCAACAGCAAATGTTCTTATCACATATTCTGCCAGTAGTTCTGTTTCTATTAGGGTAACTTTAATGTCTTTATATATCTCAGTGTCATCAGGCCAGTATTTGCAGCATTTGACCTTTGGAAAACACAAAGGAAATAAAGGGTTTAGGTTTTTTTTCCTGAGTTCCCCAAATGATGGGTCACAGTATGATTTATAGGATAAAATTTGTACACGAAAACTAAAGTTAAGCTGTACATTCCAGAGCAAGGTTTATTTTTTAGATGATGTATACTTTTCTTCTCTCCCCAGGAAAAAAAAAATTGAGTTATGGGAGGAGTAAAGCCTAGGAAAATGGTCTAAAGTTAACATATTGTATTTATACTTCAAATATCCCAGTTAGAGTAACCATTCATTTCCTGTTTATTTCTACTCAGGGAATGGCCTGGAAAAATAAAGTATAGAGGTAGTTTGTAATATTTTAACTCCTCTGAATTTTAAATTCCTCTTAGTTTCAGAAATCGATTGAACATTTTTGAGAATGAATGAGCAGAAAATCAAAGCCAACAGTAAGATTAGAAATTTTTTTTTCTTCTTCAGAAAGTAGCTATGTAGTTTCCCCAAGTTAGGATTACAGATTCATTTTAATCTAAGTAAAGTCAATATACAGAACTTGGTAAAATATGAACACAGTCTTTCTATATTCCTGAAGCCTCTAAACTAAGGATTTTTCAGGTGGAAGAAATTTGTTAGAGTCGCCCCTCCTAGCAAATTGGTTTTTTGTCCTGTAGTTCTTCCAGACTCCAGCAAAAGCATGGGGTCCAGCCCAAGAGGAGGCTGGCAGAGCCATGCAGCTGTCAGCCTCTGCTTCTCTGTCTTGAATTCCTGGCAGCTCCATCCACTTCTGTCACCACTTCTCCATGAATAAACCTCTGTACTTTTGGCCCTATTTCTCCGAGTGCTGAATTCGATTTCTAACTTTTTTTGTGGGCATGTTCTAAAAGAGAATTCTTTGTCTCACATCAACTGCTCTCCTCCTGACTCCCTATGTTAATGGCACCACAATTTCCCCAGTCACTCAGGCATAAAACCTGGTGATTCCCTCTCCAAAACCCAACCAATTGCTATATCTGAGAAGTTTTTAAGATATCTCTCAAATATATTTTCCAATTTTTTATTCCTTCCGCCACGATCTTAGTTCAGGTTCTGGTAACTTCCTGCATGGACATTCTATACACACCAGTACCAGAAAACCCTTCCAAAGTGTATCCCACTGGCATTTACTTGCTCTGCTCAATAAGCTTTTATTTTCCATTACTGCTCATAAAATTAAATAGAAATTAAATTTGGCCTGACATGTAAGACTCTTTTTTATTTGGCCACAACTAGCTTTCATCCTTATCTTTTCCTCTCCTCCCTTCTATCCACATGTATCTTACATGCAACAACAAGTGGTTTGCCAATCCCCAAACAAATCTCATGATCCACACTCCTACTCATGCCATTCTTTCTTAGAATGTACTCCTCCCACCCATATATTTCCAGCTAAAATTTTATCATTCTTCAATGTATCTTGAATCCATACCCCTTTGAGTCTTTCCTTTATAGATGTGAGCTCTCTCTTTGATCCTCTTATAATATATGCATGTTCAGCTAGTTAGTATGACACCCGTCTTATATGGCTTGACACCTGCTTATTACCTGCCAGCTTGTAAACAGCACTGTATTACCTATTTCTGTAAAACCTGCAACATTCTGCATTGTGTACCATACATACTAAATATGTACTATATACATGTGGACTTGAATTTCATAGAGGAAATCATAGGATCAGTGTAGGAAGGAAGATCCCTGACTGGAAATGTTTACAAAAAGTAATACAGACTGAGAAGACCTTTCCCAGAATATCAAACACCTTGGTACACTAATGCTTCTAGTGTGGTACAGCGACGGCCATTATCTTAGCGGCTTCCTTATGAAACTTTCTGGCAGCTGATTCAATGCAGTTCTAGATAAATCTTATTACTTTTCCCTTTATTTGGTAGGTGGTAAGCCAGACACATCAGGAATTGTAGATACAATGTAGCACAAGACAAAGATAGTCCCTGCCCTCATTAAATTTTTAGTGTCCATTGGGAATCTTTTTTTTTTTTTCTCATGGGAACATTAGCTGTGACTTTATAAAGTATAAATATTTATAATTATGGCTTATCTATAATATTTCAAAGAATTACCCCATGGATACCAGAGACAAATCTAAAATATTCCAGAATAGAAGAGACCTATAATTTCTCCAGTTCCTTTCCTGGATGTAAAGTGAGTCTGAGCAGAGCAGGTATATGTGAGGAGATGTCTAATTTGATAGCAACCCTACTTCACTTACAGAATATTTAATTATTTTCCAAACACTAGTTAACAGAGATGCTTCTATGGTATGCAACGGGGTCTCCTCTATATTGAAAGACTTGTTTTTACCTTTTTGTAAGTTCAATTATGCAAGCAGACGGTAGTGGGCAGATATGAAACTAAAAATAGAACATATATGTACACTTCTAAAATTAAACAATTCTCTATGGAATGAATATACAATTCAAAACCCATGTATTTCTCTGAAAATTACAGAACAAAACACACACCTGCACCTGAAATCTATGTTACACCAGGTGTATATTTTCTAATAAAAGTACCTTTCTTAGGATGCAATTGATATAAGACATATTGCATGGCCACCTTCTACTTTCTCTCCTGACTCCCCCTCCCGCAATTTTCAATAAATATGATTGCGGGGGTGGGGGTTCAACGTCTTGGAGTCAGGGAATACAAAGGCCCCTGCAATGTATGGAAGGCTGTTTCTTTTTGGAACTGTTCTTCCAATCACCTTGGGCGAGCTCGGTACCCTGTGGAATCTAATCTTGCCGTGTCCTCCGGCCAGATGCAGCCGGCGCCCCCTCATCGGCGGCAGGAAGCGGTAGCGAGGTCCAGAGGTTACCAAGGGCCAGCCGCACCCGGGGGTGGGACAGGTGCCACCGCTCTCCCAGCGAAGCGAGTGAACCGTGAAAAGAAAGCGGTCTTCTTAGAACCGCTGGGCAAGATGCTAACCTAACTCCGCGCCTCCGGGTTGCCTAAAATGAGAGATAATTAGGAGAAAGGAAGCCCTGGGGTTGCTTCCTTCCAGACTGTGTTCACAGGCAGAGACTTCTCCAGGGCACAGCAAGCACCTGGCTGGGCGGGCCCAGAAGAGGCCGACGAGCCATTTCTAATCCCGCCCCCCTCATCTCATCTCCTGGAATATCCTGAAATGGTTTGTCACATCTGTTTTAGTTTACTAAAAACCTTTCTAAATTGGATTCCTTTTAGAATCTTTTTAACCGCTTGGATTTGTGTCAAGTTATTATTTTGCTTAAAAAAAAAAAAAGTGGATGACAAATATACGCTTCTTTCTAGATGGAGACTTTCCATGCCTGGGGAGTTTGGGATCTCAGTCGCCTCCTGGCTTTTAAAGCCCACATACAAAGACCAGTGGTTTGGGGGCGCCTGTTGTAGCAGAACCAGATGCTCTGATGGTGTTTCAGGATTGGCTGCCTTTTGCAGCTGTTCTTTACCTGCACAGTGTTTAGGAGAGGCTGTGCCCCCCACACATGCTAATCATCTAAGGCAACAGCCTTCAGCCCAGAAAGCACGGCCCTGCTCAGGCTAATTACCTGGATGCCCCAGCACTGGTTCCATCCCGTCATCAATCAGGTACCAGCTACTAAGCCCTGCTGCTTGCCATTACAGGGAAGGGCTGTAGGGGAGCATGCTGTGGTCCCAGCTTCCAACTGGGGATCATTGTTGGCTTTCAAATTCACAAACAATACATAAAGCAGAATAACTCTCGAGGATTTCTAACTGCCTGAAAAAAATTCATGGAGGTGGGTCAATTTTAACTGTAGCCCAGATGATCCCATATACAATCAAGTCAGAGGACCCCTGGTGGGCTGGAACTTAGCTCCTCAGGCCAGTGGCACATTGCTATCACTGTCAGGGCATCCTGACATGGCTAGAGCAGTGGTCCTCACATTGCTATCACTGTCAGGGCATCCTGACATGGCTAGAACAGTGGTCCTCAAGCTTCAGCAGGCATCATAATCCCCTGCAGAGCTTGTTAAAACAAGCTGCGCCTCACCCTGGAGCTTCAGATTCAGTAGGTCTGAAGATGTGGGGTCCCAGAGTTTGCATTTCATCAAAGCTCCCAGGTGATGCTGCTGGTCTGGAAACCACACTTGGAGTAGCAAGGATTTAGACAACACAGACAATGCAGAGTCTGACTCTTGTTAAGGCTGTGAGCTTAGGTAAGTCACTCAAGTTTGCTTAAGGTTCTTCATCTGTACAGAGGGATGATTTTAGTTCCTATCTCAAAGTGATATAAAATTAAGTTAGGGTTACCAAATTTGTGTGCACAGTGGAACATCTGAGATGTTATTAAATTCCAAAGCCCAGGCCACTCTCTGGACCAATTAAATCATAATTACTGGAGTGAGACAGAGGCATCCATAATTTCTTGTAGTTCCTCAGGCAACTGTCAAGGACACATTAGTTTGGGAACCATTGGATTAAGTGACATAATGCCATTAAAAAACATCTGCCCCAGTTGGGGTTCACTGTAAGTTGTCAAAAAATAGAAATTATTATTTTTATTGAGTGATAATTTTGTGATCTGGACTCCAGGTGACCATAGAAGTTCAGGGGGCAAGGGACCCATAAGGGCCTAGAGAGGTGACGCAGGGTGTCTTGGAGAAGGAAGAGAGAAAACCAAGTGTTGACAACTGTGCCTGACTTATGCTGGGGAAAACCACAGGTGAAAACAAAACAAAGGGAAACTTCAGCACTTTCTTTAAACCTCTTTCCTGCAATCCTTATTCCAGGGACTGGGAAGACTTGAGAGAACCATAAGCAGGTCTGTTCTCCTCCTAGGGTGGTCTGATGAACTCCCAAAAGAAATTGGGAAATGGTGTCTGCAATTTGTGGGAATGCGAATCATATCAAATGGAGCCGTGAGGCATCACAGACAGCCAGTTTCCAAACACTCATTTTCAAAATTATTACGACTGTCATACATAAGCCTTTCATGCTTGGATTCCACCATTTAGAATCACTGCATTTTCACAACTGTGGCCTCGGTGTCTCAGGGAGCGTAAGTGACTGGCTTGAGAGAGGAGAGCCAGCATGAGACAGGGCTGGTCACTGTCCCCTTCATTTCTTCCATTTCCTTGTTTCCTCAAATGAAGAAACAAAAGGCAGGTCCAAGGAGGACAAATGACTTGCTCCAGGCATTAAGCTAACTGGTGTGCAGGGGGAGGCTACAGACCTAGGCTTGGCTCCAGGTGCCGGGCGTGGGAAGGTAGAACTGAAGGTAAATCATAACTTTCTTTAGTCTTGTCAGGTCTGGCTTCAGAAACAGATGCCAAATTGGAATCCTTGAAGTGACATTAGCTTCCTTGCCTTTTTGGGGCCGAGTGATGGTATGAGGGGCAGAGGGGCAGAGGGGCAGAGAGAACAGAAGCATACTCTGAAACCATCACTAATTTTTGTCCCTGATCCCAAATTGCTGTTTCTGCTGGTGCCTCCTGTATCACCAACTCTATCAGTTGGCAGGAGCCTGGGGCAGAATGTGATGGTCTGCTTATGTGCATGGATCCAAGGACTCATTTCACTAAGAAACCCATGATTAAGAAGGATTAAGAAACTGAATGTTAGCTCTTCAGTTGGAGGCATCACAGTATGATCTAATAAACATGACTTTAAAGGGGTAGGAGGGAGGCAAAAGAAAAGGGCACTGTTATAAATTTTGATTCCTTAAGGGGTTTCTCTTTCCCGCCCTCTTAAAAAAGACATCCAAAGAGAAAGTGACCACAGTTCTATTAATAGCTGTGTTCTGGGCCAGCTGAGTACAGCTTTGATGGAGATATTGGATAGCAAGTGCAAAAAAGCTGCTTGCTGTGAAGTGCAGTTACCAAAACGGGCCCCAGCCAAGAGCAGCTGCCAGTGAGGTTTCCAAGAGAACAGATTTATTACATCCAATTTTTTTTTTTTTTACAGAGCTTTTGCAGCAATAAAAACATTCACTCATTTCAATATTCTGAAAATACAGATTGCTTTTGTCTCTGTGATGAAGTAGATGAAAGTGCATTTGCTTTATTTTGTTGTTGTTTTTCCACTAACTTGTGATGTTGTGGCCAGTGACATACCCTGAACCTCAGTTTTCTCATGCATAATATGGGGTAGTTTTGATTTCTTAGGGAGGTTGTGAAGATTATGTATAAAGACTTTACATATGTACTTGGCTTATCATAGGTTTCCTAGTTTCTTCCTTCAAAAGCTTCATTTGTCCCTGGGCTCTCCCTTGGCCAACATCCTCAAAGCCTATTTCAAGAATGCCACTAAATGAAGAGCTTCTGAAGGTCTGGATGTTGGAATTTGGGAAAATTATTGCACAGCCTAAGCAAATTCCACTTTCACACCTCAAGGCTCCTGTCTGAAATACCTCCCATATAGTTTCTGGTTTTCTTCCAATTGCATCTATTAATTAATATTATTAATTGATGGACATACAATACTTAACAATATGTACAAGATCACATCTATATTTGTAATATTTGTTTTCCTCAGCTGTAAAGAACCCTGTGGCCTGAAGCCCCTTGTGGAACTTTAAGCATCATCTTACAAACCATGTGAGAAATTTATCTTGTTAATTTTCTCTCTTACCTCATGTAGATGGAAAAGTTCCTACCCAGCTAGGTCAGAAAGTATCAGCACTTTGAAGGAGCACATTTATCCAGACTGCTTGTTCTTACCATATTTAATAGATTTGGCTTTGACTTGTAGCCAGACCCAAAATTTAAGTCTTCTTGCCAAAGGAGGGAGATTTATCAACCATTGAGGACAATAAAAAGTGCCACATACTCTAAAGATTATTCAGAAAAGAAGAGTTTCAGAAATCTTTTGAGCAATGAGCAATTATTAGTATGTATATACATATGTATATATATGTATAGGTATATATACTGTATATATGTTTCCTGAGGTATATCAGAGGGGACATTTCTTAGAGTGATAGCTGATGTATCTTTGAGAAAAAGAATCTGTATTTTCTCTCGCAGGCAGTTTCCCATGTATCAGAGTAACAATGCAGATCGACATAGGACTTTACAGTTTATAAAGTTTGATATCTGTTGACTTTGTGTAAGTCACAGAACTGTTCTGACTAGGCCATACAGAGGTTATAGTCATTCTAAGTCCTAACATTATCTGACTAAATGCCACTTCACATAGTATCATTCCTATTTTATAAAGACATACTCCAAAGCTGGGAGAGGGTAAGAGATTTAAGAGATCAACAGCATGGCTGCGGCGTGGAAAAGCCTGTCTGAATGTAGTGTGGTGGCGTACATGCTGACCTGCCAGTCTTTAGATGGCCGTGAAGGGCCATGATGAACAGGCCCAGTCCAGGCATTGCTGGGGTACAGAAACAAATGAGTTTTGGCCCTAGTGCTCATGAAGAGACAAATGTGTAAACAACAAATGTAACTCAGGGAAGAATGAGAGGCAAGCACATTCCCTAGAGCCATAACAACTGGGTTCAAAGGTTGGCTCATTTATTAGCTGTGTGACCTTGGGCATGTTACTGAACCTCTCTTTGGCTCCATGTTTTCATTTGTGGAATGGGGGTCATAATAGAGTTGTTATGAAGATTAACTAAATTATTGTTTGTAAAGCTCTTAGAACATGCTCGGCAAGGGAGACTATGTCACAGATAAGACCAGAAAGATGAAGTACTGATTATGTGGTTGGGTGGGTGGGTGGCAGGAGGGAGGGACACTCCAGTGAGGAAGTGCGCAGAGGGTATCTGCTAGAAGTCTGAGTGATCCTGGTCCCTGCTAGGCTGAAGCCTGGAAGGATGGGGTCCTCCAGACAGCAATAGGAGACAGTTTGCATTTCATGATCTTGGCACTGTCCTGGATGAACTTCTTTAGTGCTATGTTTAAAAATAACAGGAATGATCTTGGAATAAAAGTGTATAGAAGAGAAGAATGAAGGAAATGGATTTCTGCAGGACCAGCATTTTCAAAGGGTGCTATTTCTTTCGTGTGAGTGCACATAATCACTGGCACCACCAGTGATTGGGGCTCCCTGCAGTCAGCTGGCTGTCCTCCTGGGATGGTCTACTAAGTGCAGAGTGCAAACTGGATGCTGGAATGCACATGTGAGTGTGTTGTGCAGTGGGGAGCTAAGAGCAGTTGATTGCTCAGATACATATGTCAGGCATCTCTATCACCAGCTTCTGAGTAGATAGCTATCGCCTACTGCCACTAGAAGCAAGATGGGGTGATCACCAGAACAAATACACCTCAGGGTTCCTAGAGCAGGTGAACTCA
This sequence comes from Macroglossus sobrinus, assembly GCA_004027375.1. Classification (NCBI taxonomy): domain Eukaryota; kingdom Metazoa; phylum Chordata; class Mammalia; order Chiroptera; family Pteropodidae; genus Macroglossus; species Macroglossus sobrinus. Next base: position 187,233 of record PVKZ01000191.1, read on the forward strand.
GAGACTGGGCCTTCTGAGTCTCCAGGTTTTCCACACCACTCCCAGCATGCACACACATGCACACACACACACACACACACACACACACACACACACACACCTCTCCCCTCCTTCCTCTCTTTCTCTCTCTCTCTCTATCCTAGGCAGAGGGATAACATTTTATTTTTAAGGACCACTGATAAAGAAGATTTTTTCAAGCTCTCTTAAAAACTCAAATTTGATGACAAAACATGTTGTAATGGGAAGAGAACTGGTTGGTGTGCAGGAGGGCTCAGGTCTAATTCTAGCTGTGTTACAATCAAGCCATGTGATCTTCTGCAAGTCACAGAGCCATTCCAGTCCTCAGTTTCTCTTTTTGCAAAAGAGGATGGTAGACTACATGGCTGTCAAGATGATTCCAAGTCTGAGGATTATCCGATTACGTGGCTCTAGAATGAGGTGCCTCGGAAGCTGTACAGCATCGTGGTAGGGAGGGTTCTGGAGTTCCAATCCTGGGCTGACACTGACTGGCTATATGTCCTTGGACCAGTTTCCTAACCTCCAAAAGCTTCAGTTTATAATTTGGGAAACTGGGATAACAATACTGCCTATACCATAGCGTCACTGTGAGGGTCTAAACTCCCAGCACATCAGCAAGAATGTGAGAAATGTCCACCATCAGTAACAGTTTTTACCATTGTATCAGCACCTCTATTATTAAGAAGGAAACAGTTCATAGTATAGCGCACCAGGCATTCTATTTATTATAAGGTCTCATACTTTATGGTCTATACCAGGATTAGGGAGATAATTAACTTTAATTTCAGAAACATTAATTTGGGTTAAATTCCTCTGAGATAGTCTGAGGTACACACTATCCCAGTTAATCTCTTTGGGGGAGGTAAACAGCTCTAGGGGTTAAGGAAGCACAAAAGAGGGACTAACAAAAGACACAGGTACCCCGTGTCTCAATATCTTCACCTGTTCTACTGCCAACTTCCTTAGATGAACACAGGACTTGCTAAACAGAGCAAAAGACTTTAAAGAATGTAGGAACATGAGTAGCTGACCTACTAATTTTTGACTGAGCATCACATAAGTAATCCTAAAGCATGTGAAGTATGTGATTTGACCGGTTGAATGGATTAAAACTTCTACAAATTCATTCTTGATTTTGGGTTCTCTACCCCACAATATCAGAAAAGAAGCTATCTTTGGTGAGCTGAGGAATTTTCTACAACAAAGAACTATCTGTCCATCTGAATTTTAAGTGATAAGAGTTCTATTTCGTAGTACACCCTCTGAAACTAAAAGATAAAATCCAATGTTGGGTTTTTGAAATATCTATTTCTCCCTTACTTTTCATATTCCCTTCTGTGGGCAGCATTCTCCACTACATATAACGAGTCTCCTTCAGCTTTCCCCTGGCAGACTCTGCTTCTTTATAGAAACTACTAGCAGTGACCCAGTGAAATTCTTGGTGGTTAACTCATCTCATTTCCTGTACTCACTATTGGTTATGTGACTGGTCCACATCTGTCATCCAGCAGTACTTCCACCATTTTCAGATCATGTTACCCAAATGCATATTCCTTGATCCTGAGGTTTGCGAGATAAGGAAGCAACTTATGTGACATCTTCCTGTCAGGTGTAAAGGGGGTTCTTTAATTGGATTTTACATCAAGGATGTGTCCAGAGCTGCCCTATGTTCTCATTGCTAAAAATCTGGTCCCAGAGAAATGGGGCAGTGGCTTAAGCCATAGCTGTTGTCCTACTCTGGCCTTACATGTATGGCAAATACTTTCAGAGAAAACATACTGAATTCTGGTTGTTTTTTAGCCTACTGAATTAATTCTTCTTTACTTAAGTTCCTTAATTAGTTAAACTAAAGCAGAGATACTGATGTCCTGTCACTTGGTTAATCTGAAAGGAGTTGCATACAGACTATAAAACCACTCACTAGATTTTTCTTCCTCTTTGGCCCTCTTCTCCTGGGAAGCCCCTAGCATTTTTCACATATTTCCTTAGCCAGATAACGTCAAGCCTTCAAGGAGAAGCAGAGTAAGGCCTCAGAAGATGAAGTTAGCAGATCTGGAAAGTAGCGAAGGGAAAAAAAAATTCTGTATTCAAGATAGGACATCATTTACTGTTTTCCAACAAGTTATTCAAAGAATAGTATGATATACTTGTAGTGTGCAAAGTAAAGGGAAAAAAACCCAATTTTCAAGAGCTCATGTTAGCAGAACAAAGGAGGAAGGCTATTGCAACTCTGAGACTATCCCATATTGCATCCAATTACACTGCCAAAAAATTATAGATGTACATTGCCCGAGCAGGTACAAATGTGATTGGGGCTATGCTATAAAAACTCTCAGGAAATGGTGCATTTGTCCCAGGTGCACCTGTCCATCTGCTACATATTCAGGCCCCTTACTGTCTTAAGCACTGTATAGACACTAGACCGCCTATATTTGGGGCAGGCACCACAGACAATGGCATATAAATTTAGAAGTGACAGAGTGGGACTACAGAGGATCCAAATAAGGACCAGTAAAATGTGAATACACAGGAAGTCCAGACACGGAAGAACATGAGGATTTTCCAGATCCAGGCAACTGTTGCAAAGCAGCAAGAGTGGCTGCTGAGTGCAAGCAACAGGGCTTGACAATGGTGACCATGAAAGCGGGCCCTGCAACACAGTGATCTCCATGTGTTCAGCTAGAGAATGTTAAAGAGCTGATCTGCACACAGTTCATAGTTACCTGGGGAGCCAGGAGAGCATGTTCTGAGAAACACTCATGATTCAGACCTGCAAATTTGCTTTGATCCTGCAATATCCTGCCACTGTGGCAATACTAGAGATGACTGATATGAAAGCATCAGATGACTTATCGCACATAAAGAATTGTCCCTGAAGCTTATTTTATAATTCATCAATACTTGGGTAAAAATGACTTCGCTTTTAGTTTTTTAAAGGAGACATAATGAGTTAGGCTGAATTGCCAAGAAGTTAATATAAAAGGGTTAATTAGGTCAGCTAAATGTAGATAGATTTCTGTTTATCAAAGCTGTAGTGAATTTTACTCATATTCATAATGACCACGTTATAGATAAATGTATGACCTTATAGTTCAGTCTGTTCCCCCAGTATAAAAGAAATTGAGGGAGGGAATGCTATAAACAGAAATTTTCCTTGGATGAAATGTTATTTTGCACTATCTTAAATATTCCTTTGTAATTATTCTTCCACCTCTTCAAAAACATTCACTGAATGCTTTCCAATATTTTCTATGTGTCCAGCCTTTCGGAATTAACAGATGAAATAACTTAGTCTTTACTTCCATAAGCCTGTGGTCTGGTACCCGAAGGTGTTTTGTCCTTTCCTGTACGTGATTGAATGCTGCTCCTCTCTAGTTGTTTGTAAATGTCTTGAAGACGGGAATCCTTTCTTCTGTCTTTCTGGCCTTCACCTACAGGAGGCTGAGCGGGTGCCTGATAACTAGTTAACTAGTTCCATGTGCACAAGAACCACAGAGAGATGAATAGGCTCCCAGGAGTGAAGGCCTCTAACACAACAGCAGAGAAAAAGGAGGTAGGAGAAAAAGATGTGAGGCTGAGCCTGCCTTCCCCACAGGAGATTCATTAATTCACTGTGCCGACTCACGCAGAATTTTTTTAAAAAGAGGCAATGGTCTGCATTCAGAACAAAAGCCAATCTGCTGTTCCCAACAACACAAAGAACATTTCTGAAACTGAGGCAAGGATGTGTGAGCAAGGGATTGTGTGTATGTGTGTGTGTGTGTGTGTGTGTGTGTGTGTGTGAGAGAGAGAGAGAGAGAGAGAGAGAGAGAGAGAGAGAGAGAGAATGAGGAAGAGAGAGACAGAGAGAGATGCATACATTTGGAATGAACTTTTTCTCAGGCACAGGGAATGTAGAAGTTGTGAAAGGGATCTAGTCTGGTTTCCCATGTAAGCAAATGCGAAGGAGAAGAATAGCCTTAAAAATGCATGTGTGTACACACACACACACACACACACACACACACACACACACAACCCCTCCCCCCACCACACACATTTATTTTCAGGAACATTATCAGAATAAAGTTTACAAAAGTTGGGATTAGCATTATAGATAAATTTTATATAAGAAAACTCATTACTTTAAGCTTAAAATGCAGTACTTAGTACTTAATTTAAAATACTTAATAAACCTTCAGTAAGACTGAAGGTTTATAAAGTTCTGTGATTTTCTCCTGACTTTATTTGGAGAGTATTTTTTTTTCCTTTAGTCTCATAGTTTTCAAAATCTCCACCCAATTTAGTAGTCAATGGAGTGTTTCCTAGTTGAATGAATTTGTTTTATGATTGCGTCTGTTTTTGCATGTCTTTTATACCACAGTTTACCTTTCAATTAAATAGATTCACTATCTAAATTGGATTGATGGACATTAAATGACAACGATGATTGTCTGTATGCAAATGTCATACTTGCAGTTATACAGAACATGATGAATGTTTATAGATATCTTTATTAAATGATTGCCAGAGTTCTCCAAAGGAGCCATGTCCTCCCCAAGATCCCCTCTGTGCAGGAGGCCAGAAACAGATGTGGTACTGCTGATCATCCATTAGAGAAACAGAAAAATGCTTGGAAGGTAAAATTGCTGGATCATGCCAGTTGATAAACCAGTGGATTGTTATAAGCAATGTTGAGAACTTTTGAAAAGAAGATATTTTCTCAAAATCGTAATTTACTGTATTCAGATTAGCTTATTTTCAAAGGAAGGTCTATAAATTATAGACAGAGCATCTTTTAAAGGCTGCATAAATTAAATACCGACAGAACTTATCTCATTGGTAAGTAATCACACACTGTAATATTATGCTCTAGATCTAAAAAATTTGCTTATAATAGCACAGAAGGAATAGGAGTGGACAGCTCTCTCCTAAGGAAGTGGTACACATGTCTTTTTACTGACTCACTCCCTTTTGAAAATCTAGAGTCTGTACTTTTCCCCCATGGCTGGTATTCAGAGCAGACACAGTGAGTGCCACATCGATTAAGGCATATCTGGGCTGCAGATGCATCTGTTATTCAAATGGGCCTCTGAGCCAAAATGGAAACAAGAATAAAAAATATTCTTCATATAAGTATGAAGTTTTAGAGTTTATTTGGCCATTTCCCCTTCATTTCGGGGATGTGTAAATTAAGGCTCAAAGGTGAGATTTCACTGAGAAATGCCCACAGTGCCTGAGCTGTGGTTACCTGTGCCCCTCAGAGTCAGCTCTGTGAGGACTCTGGCTATTGGCTGTCCCAGGGTTCCCACGCATCCAGGTCCTGCTGCCATCAACAGAGTCTTGCTTACATCATCCTGTATTCTTATCTTCTTCCCAGGAGAAAGGCAGGCCAGCTCCCGCTCCAGGCTAACTCTCTCATCTGTGTTCTTGATGCCTTCCTATAATAGCTCTGTCTCCAATTTCATCAAGTCTCTCAGCCCACAACGTTGCTTTTATCGAACGGATGTTATTGGGAGAGGATGCTGTTCCAAGTATGTTGTTCATGTTCTGGTTATATTTATTTAACTGCATCCTTCTCTGTCTCTGTTCTCCAGGCTCAGAGGAAAAGATGTGCCCTTAAGTCTGGGTTGAAGACCTGACCTCTGGATGCTTTCCTTCTTGCCTCTCTGGGAAACACTCCCTCAGCTGTCCACTTTCTAATCCCTCCCTGTCTCCTGATTCTCCCTTAACAACATCAAACTTTCAAAATATCCTTTGATTATAAATGCTCCCCTGTCTACAGCCCTGCTTCTCTCTCTTCCTTTTCAGCTGAGCTTCTGACAAGTTTAAATTGCCTACAGATCCTCATTTTCTACTCTTGCCTTGATCCTGCAGACTGCCTTCAGTTTTCACTATATATAGTGAATGTATATTATTTTTGGTTAGTCAACATCCATTTCATCCATTCATCTTTTCTAATACATCCTTGACTTCCTTTACAGGAATTACTTCTTCCCCATGGAGTGGCTTATCAAGGAGGAGTCTTGGTCAGCAAGGGATGAGCATATGTATCAACATAGAAAAGTCAGATGCTTTGTCCTTGTTATTTGAATTCCGAACACAGTGACAAAGGCCTGGAAAATGTTGGTGTTTACCTTCTTAGCACCAGCACCTTGACCAGACTGTCTAGCTGGTCAGGGGCTCTCTGCTGGTCACAAGATGAAGTCTAATTCCGCATGTGCTTATCTAGCTCTCTGTGACAAAGTCTCAATTCTCTCCATACTTCTCTCTCCTTCTATGTTCATTTTGAACACACCCGCAGTTTCCCTTAGGGTCCTGTGGTTGCCTCTGCCTGGAACACCTTTCCGTCCCTTTGTTGCTGATTAAATCCTATTTGTTTCTTCCTACTCAGCCCCGTGTACCACTTTCTCTGCGATGCATTTATTGACAAATCCCCTCCAATCTCAAATCACAGGCTGATGATGTACTTCTTTTATGAACTCCCATAGCACTCTGTGAAACCTTTATCACCGAATTAATCACCTGTTTGAGTCCCCATTGCTGTGGACAGGGACATGCTTACTTTGACTTTGTAGCCTCAGCTTCTTGACTAAGGGGTAACATATGCTCCTGAACTGAAGGAATCCTCTCCCACCGTGGCTATGATCCTCTGTCACCTTTCCTCTTTCTTTTTTATACCTTCAGTCTCTGCTTCTAATTGTGTTATCTTGTTAGACTCCCAGTTATACTCTTGTCTACTCTATCAATACACACACACACACACACACACACACACACACACACACACACACACACAGTTTAGCTGGTCAGTGTGATCACGTTTTGACCCTGCCTTCATTCTAGGTGCTTCTCTATCTCTTTCCTTTGACTGACTTCTCCAAGAACAAGCTACACAATTGTCGTTACCATACATTAAGCCACTATTTCATTGCCATTGGGATCATGGTTCTATCACACCAGCAAAACCCTGTATGCACCAAAGGCCTTGTAGCTGTTAATGGAAAGGCACTGTGGAATTGTAGAGAAAACCTGGGTTTTGAAACTAGACAGACCAAGATTTAAATTCTAGCTCTTTGCCCTTGGTCAAATTATTCAACCTTATTGAGCTTTAGTTTCTTAATTTAAAAAATAGGAATCTTTCTATGAATCTCATAGGGTAGCTCTGATCAGTAAGAGAAGATATGCTTAATTATGTAGCAGAATGCCTGGCACAGAGTAGGCACTTGATACATTTTGTTACCTATCTTACCCTGCCTAGTCCCAGGTACCTGGCCTCTCTGCGGTTTTTGTCACACTGCTCACCTTCTTCTCATTGAAACTCTATCCTCTCTTCTCATAATACTGGGGTCTCTTAGTTCTCACTCTATTTCTCTTCCTCTTCTTTTCCAGACTCCATTCCTAGCTATTTCCTTATCTGCCCCTAAATATAGGTATTCTCCAGTGCAGAGAACCTTTCTCTGTTCTGTTTTCTCTCAAGAAAGCCATGCCTCTGTTACAGTGTTTATCACTTGGCATTGTATATTTTTTGTTTGAATGTCTTTCTATTTCTTAGACTGTGCCCGGTCTTTTAATCTTGTTATCTCCTAAGCCTAGCTCATAGTAGTTGCTCAGTAAACAAGGGAGAATCTTGCATTTCAGTTTGTCTCCCTGTCTTCAGCTCACAGATCCCTTCTGGGCTTTCTGGAAAGCCCCACATTGTTGTCCCTTCAGTGTCTCAAGCTCAGCATGTCCAAAACAAATAATGTTGCCTTTTTCTTATAACTGCTCTTCTTTTTTCAGAGGTGGGTAGTGAGTGGGAATGGATACTCATTGTTGGTTAGTGGCATTTACATCAACCCAAGTCACAATGGTAGTAATCTTGGTTCATATCCAAGTTCTTTTGCCTTGTCAGCATCCCCCAACGACACTCAGATTACGTATTCTTGTAAGCTCCCAGTGCCACTGCACAGCTCCAGGCTGCACTGTTCCTCACCTAGAGTCTTGCTCGAACCTAGTTTGTCTCCATGACCTTCTGTAAGAGTTCTAAACCTTTCTATAGTGGCTGCTAGAATCGTCTTTCGGCAATACTAATTAAAAAATATGATTCACCAGCTCAGTGTCTTCCATGACAACAAATAAACACACTTGCTGTGTCTACCTTTGCCTACTCCTATAAAGGCATTTCAGACTCTTGCCCCCCACTCAATTTATAAGGCCTCAACTAGCTCTCCAGCCTCAGAGCTCACTGTACTTCCCCACCAACTCTCTAACACAGCTGTACTGGGCCACCTGCCCTTTCCCCACCTTGCCATTCACTCCCGTCTGTGTTTTCCCTAAAGTGGTATTGTTTCATTCTTGCCATTTAAAGTTCTTTCTCTTAGTAAGGTCCAGGTCCTCACCTCATTCTCCACGAAGTCCTCTGAGATTCCCTTAGGCAGAATTAGCCCGTCATCATTCTGACCTACATGTATTATAGTTAATTGTTCAAATGGTTCTCTAGTACTATATTTTTTGTTCTTTGAGGACAAGTGAATTATAAACATCTTTGTATTTCTTAGTGCTGGCTATATAGTAAGTGTGTCATTAAATGTTAGATATATTGTGCTGAAAATAAAATAGAAAATCTACTTTTGTATTAATTTGTGAACAAGACAAATCAGGCTCTTTGGTTGATTTTTCAACTTTTTACGTAGTGGAACTGAGGTCTTCGAGCAGTGAGAACCTCAAGGATTCAGTGGGACAACTAGGGAGTCATCTTTTCTGGAAGAGCCAGTTGCCATAGAGGGTTAAGTCTAGGGTCCCTTTCCTGCTGCCAATCCCTCAGTACCAGTTACTGCCTCATTTCTTGGGTGCTATCCTGGGCAGAGATGATGTGAAGTGTGGCAGTGCCTTGGTGGGAATCAACTTCCTTTTTTTCCTCCTGGTTTTGTGTTAAAGTTATGGAGGAAGGTAGGTCTTCACTCAGCTACATTAATACAATCACTGAAATAGCTGACAGATTGAAATGGAGAGGAATGTTTGTTGAATAAGTATACATTAATCAAAGTTAGGAATATAGTTACCCAGGGCACAAAATATCCATCTTAAACATTCGGCTCATTAAAAAAGATCTATGAGAGGTAACAGTGAAAATTCAAGAGAAAAAAATTTCAGCAATGTCTATAAAAATAGTGTGTCTCTTCCCATTTATAGATAAGTTCAATATTTTGGAAAAACTCAAGAGATTTTGCAGAAAATATTATTATTATTATTATTATTGTTGTTGTTGTTGTTGTTAGTATTAGGTACTGTTAGGCATTCTCTATGTTATTCTCACTATTAAGTGATATTTCCACATTTTACAAAGGGGCAATCTTGCCTCTCTCTTGCTTCTTTCATTGATCCCACATCTGGTGACTTTTGTAGAAAAGCAGATGCCCTTTGATGTATGTGACAGGGGCACTTGGAATCTTAATATATCTTCCTTGCCTGTGAATTAGAAAGTTAATTCTGATGTCTAGTGTTCATAAACTTTTTTCTTTCATTGCTCTTTTAGTGACAAATGTTGTGAAAGGAATTATAGATCAACCTCTTTGTGAAGATAATATTCTTCAAAGCATCCATTTAAGTGGTTCTTTCCCATCCTCTATATCGATGGAGGTTAACATCTCGGTCCCTATTTCTCCTAGCTCCAAAACACTTTATCACCTGATATCAGAACTATTCAGAGCAAGTCCACAATAATTTTCCTGCATGACTATGTGATCTCATTTGAATTTTTAATGAGGTCTTCATGAAACTGACTAAATATGTTTAGAAATCATTAGCTTAAATTACCGATACAAAAACCTCCTTTGGGAGTCCTGCAGATTTGGTTATAAAACTTTTGGCAGATGGATTAGTACAACACCACCACTGAGTTTGTGAATCTCCACACAGACGGTGTAAATAGGAGTGCCTAGGAAACAGGCGACTGGATGAAAAGCTGAATGTCCCTCAGGTGGGTTCATTAAAAAGGGAAAACAATCACAACACATTCCAGTGCAATTTAAATGCCAGGTGTGCAGCCGTTGGCAGGTGCCAGGAAAACTGACAAGGGTCCCTTCCCAGAACACTCGGGCTGAAAGGGGATGCTCAGTGGTGACAAGGAAGTCTCAGATAATGACAGGTCCTGGCAGATGTACTGGGGATCCCGCTGGAGGGAGGCGCAGCGTTTGTGTCTTTTACACCAGGTGCTGCGACAGGGAAGGGGCTCCCAGCGGCTCCAACACTGGCAATTACAGCCGCCTGATGCAGAGAGCTTCAGGGCAAAAACCAGGGGAAAGCGGGTTCCCGGCTTTGACTTAATGAATCGGCAGCAAGTCTGTGTAAACAAATGGGCACCCGCCTCACTCATGCCTAATTTATAAAGGACACACCGTATGCAGTAAACACGCAAGTAGGTAGTTGTTGTCCTTAAAAATCATGTCATTTTGATTTCTTCGGTGGTTTGTTGTTGCTGTTTTTAAGCACAGAAAATGGGAAAGTCTTCTCTAGATAATTGTCCTGGATTAACAATGTGAAATGGCCTGGAATAAGGTCAGCACCTTGTCGTGGAGGGAATGTGACCTCTTGTCAAAACCCTCAAATCATGCCAGATACTTCAAGGGCAGATGCCATTAAAATCATTACTAATTGAAGACAGACTCATCCAGGAGGCTGATGGTAATGAGATGAGGACTCTTCAGAGCTTACCACATCCCTACAACCTGGTAAAGATTTGGAAGAATTTTTTAAAGCTTACCAGACCTAAAATTATTGAGTCACTTTAAGACTATAGGCCTCCATTAATCCTAGTACCATCGCCCCTCCCCCGCTCCCCTGCTTCAGCGCACCCTGTTAGCTTGAATTTCTATGGTTATTTCTCAGAAGGAATAGTTTCCATCGAAAAAATTAACAGTGACCACTCTGTATGGGACGGTTCCGAGTGCCTTATGATAGGAATAAAGACCCTATTGCATGGTCTTCTTATTTTTAACTTTTTGAAAGTCAGGTAACTCAAAATGAAACCTGCCTCCCTGCAAAATATGCCATGTCCAAGAGACACTGGGCCTTGGTATAGGAGGCTTTTTTTTTTATATTGTAGTAATTTTATAACACAATTTTATTTTGACGTTTTAGGCAAAGATGATTGTCCTCATCTATCCTCAAAGTAAAAAGTGTTTATCGTAAGAAAAATAGCTTACTTCCTAAGTCACTGAGTCTGAAGACAGTGTACTTTGGAATTTCAATTAAGCAAAAAATACATGTGTGCCATTATTCTTTAATAACTTTATTCTTTTCAGAATAATTTACTTTGGGATTATTTTAAGTGAGCTCTGATGCAAATATGTGAAACTCTGAGGTAGTAAATAACTCTCAAGGAATACAGTTATTGTGAAAGTACAGTACTGAGAGAATAGTCTCCAGATATATTTTTCTCCTTAATGTACACAGGCAGTCAACAAATATTTGTGAAATGAATGAAAGATTCAGAATTAATCATATATATCAGAGGAAGAAACCCTATACATGAAAACAGATAAAATATTGAGCTTAGCTATTTCATAGTCAATCTAGTATATGCTAATTGCTCTGTGACACTCAATTGGATGAATTCTCATCCATTCATTTCCTCAGGCATTTACTGAGTGCCCAGAAAGAAAGACCAAAAATTTGTAAGGCTATCTCTTTCTTTAAAGGACCTTGCTTTCTGGTAGAATTGACAATTTTTTTTCTTTCTGCAGTCATTACTGCTTTCACAGCAAAAGAAGGTAGATTTGGGGCGGGGAAAAAGGTAATTATAAATACCACTGACGTGTTAGGTTTGTTGGTGGAAAGGTGAGGGTTACAATAATACCTATATTTATTAAGTCCTCAGAATGGGGAAGAACTTCTCTAACCACCTGACACGTAGACACTTATTTAATCTCTACAAGAACCCCATGAGGCTGGCACCCAGGTGAACGGTTGCTGGTGAAAAGGCTCAGTGACCTCCAGGCCAGTCGCACAATGAGCACTGCCACCCCAGGCTCTAGGTCAGCCCCCTTGCTCTCACTGTCTCTCAGAAGAGAGGAAATTGAAAGGCAACAGTTTTTATACCTTTAGCACATTAAATATTGCTTTGTAAGTTTTTATACTTTGCATAATGGTCCCATAGCATCTCCCCCTTGTCTTGTCCCTTTACTTATGTCCTTTAGCATACAGAAAATTTTACAGTTTAACACAAATTTCCCCATCCTTTTCTTAACCTTTGGAGCTTTTGGTATCTTTGAAGTATTTTTTTTTAAAGTCATAAGTATTTTCCCTTGTATTGTTTTTTAAAGTCATAAGTATATTCCCCTTTTCTCCTAAAAGTTTTCTTTATCTGGTATTCCTTTTTTAAAACAACAACATTTAAGAATATATATATATCTGTTCAGGTACCATTTAATTTGTATACTACACATTTACTATATGGTACTTTATTACGCACAATTCTAAATATTTTCTGATTTATATTGGGGTGTTTTACTTTGACTCATGAGTTGGTAGAAGTGCTTTCTCACCCAAATCCTAGGTAAAGATCAGTTTGCTTCCTTGTTATTTCCCTGTTCTTATGCTAGGCTGGAATTCCTTTTCTGCATCCCTTCCCCTTGCTCTGTCTGCCCTTTCTCTGAATGTCTACCCTTTGCAGGTTTGGCTTTTATGTAGCAGTCTCAGTTCAAATTCTTAGCACCTCACAGGTCCAAAATGTTAACTTAAGATCCAAGATCATGAAGACAGAAGGCCCCCTTCACTCCAACCAAGACATCACCTTGCCCAGCCTCTGAAAGGCAGCTGCAGTGTCCACCCATCTCCTGGTTTCTAGGCCTCGTTTTTTTTTTCCAATCTCTGGTAGTTTACTTTCTTGAGAGCTAAGTTACATATTTTTAAACATATATTTACATGTACAGGTGAATATATAAACATATTAAAATACGTATTTATATTTTATATAGAATTTGTGGATTTTTGTAGGAGGAGGGTTTTCAGGTTATTTGCTAGAACTTTAAGTATCTCCCATTCTTACTGTCTCTCTTCTTCCTGGTTTGTGCCTCTTGATACCTTCTGAAAATCTTTTTTTTTTTTAAAGCAGCATTATTGACATATAACTGATACACCAAGAATTGCATGTTTAATGTGCATAACCTGAGGAGTTCTGACATATGCGTATATCCTCGACACCATCACTACAATCAAGGTAACAGATACCCAACATCTCACAGTTTCCTGTGTCCCTAGTTTTTTTGGGTTTGTTTGTTTGTTTTGTGGTAAGTGAACTTAACATGAGATCTACTCTCTTAGCAAATTAAGTGCACAACAGAGTATTGTTAACTATGAGCACCATTTATACAGCAAATTTCTAGAAATCTCCAGGAACCATCTACCATACCTGAAACTTTATACCCATTAAACATTAACTCCCCTTCTTCCTAGCCCTTGGCAACCTCTATTGTATTCCCTGCTTCTAGGAACTTGGCTGTTTTAGATAACTCATATAGTGGAATCATGCAGTATTTGTCCTTCTGTGACTGGCTTGTTTCACTTAGTATAATGGCCTCCTGGTTCATCCACGTTGTAAATGGCAGGGTTTCCTTCTTTTTTAAGGCTGACTAAGAATCTTAAGAAACAACCCCGTTATGGTTTCTGCCCCAATATTTCAATTCTAGGCTGATCTCTAGGCTGCCTTTGCTGAGAGTAAATCTCATGATGTCAACTTCTGTAAGAAGTAATGGGTTCCTGAGTTGGGCAGAACCATGGAATTCATCCTACTATAAAACAAAGCAATTGCCCCTTTCGTATTTTCTCATTTTAAAATTTCACTGGAAATAATCCTATAGCATACCACTGATAAGGTTAGGACAATTTAAGAGTTTCCTGGTAAAATGAAAATAGCACTCATTAAGGGTTAATACAGACAAAGTAAAAGACTCTGGGGGCAGATTATCATCTCTATTTTACAGGTTAGGAAACAGAGACCCAGGAAAGTAAGACCGAAGCAAGAGAAAATGCTGGAATTCTAACCTAAGGGTTGATTCCAATGCTGCCCACTCTTTTTAGAGTTGATTTTCCTGAATTGGGAAATGCAGTCATGTCTAACGTGGTACTCACTAAGTTTTGACACCCAACAACCAGCATTCCTGCTTAAAGGTGTTTTTGTGTGCTCAATATAGCCAGATAACAACTGCTTTTAAAACCTGAATGCCTTTCCTGTCTGTTGCTATCGCAACAAATGAAAGCAATTCAGACTATGTTTACTGATAATTTAGAAGTAAGTGCAGCAAGTGGTAGGAGGAGCTATAGTAGTTAATGCTTTCTGGAGTACACAAAATACTATTTCAAAAACTTGCTCTTGCCTTAGTTCATATTGCCAATGAGCAAGGAACAAAAGGACATGTGGGTGGATAGCTGACTCACCCTTCCAACTTCCACAAGGTTGGTCACCATTATTATGCTTGCAGTGTTTTCATGCCACACCATCCTCCAGAAGTCGTAGATGGTCTCTTGCATCGGTCCTGCAGCAAAACAGAACAGAGACTCTTTTTTTTCCTTTGTATGTTTGCAACTGGAAAATATCTGGGCTTGTAAATAAATCTATCAATACCCGTATGCAGTTCTCCCACTTTTGTAGATGGACATAGCTCTCTTTTCTAGTGTCGATGCAGGAAAATACTCTTTCTGGAAAAGTATCTATAGAAATACTGAATTTTTCATTCATGGTTGAATTTTCTCATGTCATCAAAACATCTTCATTTGAGCTCTTCTTATCCTTCTTAAACTACTGCTATGAAAGAAAGTTATTTCTCCATCATGTAGCTATTTGTCTCCATAATACTCAAGAGTAAAATTTAAAAAAATGGATTACATTGCTCTTCCTATTCACAATTGGCAGATATATCCCAGGGAAATGGTATACAGAATGAAATAAGCCTCTATAGAAAAAATGAATTTTTCTTGTTTCTAATATTTTTCTTATTCAGTGCTGTCAAATTAACCATTTTTTTCTGACTTCCTAAAGTGACAGAGAAGTTAGGGTTTTAAGCAGTTTTATTTCCTGTCACAGAACATGATCAGCATCTCTTTCCTTAGCTCTTGGGAGATCTGAGAATTAAAAAATATTTCTAATGGATTGGGATTTAAAAAAGGTGAGGAAAATATGTATTACAAAATGCCAGTGCTATAAAGACCACCAGGTATAAAAAGTTGAAATTTAAAATTTCTTTTAATTCACATTTAAAAAACCCCTCAAAACTCTATTTGATGCTCATATATATTTGAGAATATAAATGTAACAGTATAAATCTTTATAAGGCAAACATAAATGCAAGAAAATGAGAGGAATACAACTTCAAAAACATGGAGAGTCATATGCTACATGTGGAATGAGACAAATGCTCAGCTGCATCCTGGGACTAGGACCCACTTGTATTACAATATTTTGATATTTTGATATTTTGATATTGTAATACTTTTTAATATTAGAGATTACTGGATTTAGAGCTCAAATATTTGAATTTGAGATTTGTCTCTGTCTTTTAACTGGTTGTGTGATTTTGGGCAATTTACTTAGCCACTGTGAGTTTCACCTTTCTTTATCTACCTAGTGATTTCAATAGCACTTCTCAGGATTATTTTGAGAATTCATTGAATTAATGCATACTCAGGAATTTTATAATTATCAAAACATTAGAACAAAAACAAGGTGCATTTAAAGATATTAACGGTCATTCCTTGCCTGAGTCTTAGATACTGAGCAATGGTGGCACACCCGAGGGGTCCCTTTAGTCACTTCCTATTTCTTCTGACCAATTATCAGTTGATTCTTGTTTAATCTTTTCTCCTTCTTCACTGTCTATCATTCCTCCTTGCTGCTTCTGGCTACCCTTTTACCCTTTCTATGAAAACTAACTCCACTCTTGATATATCTGTGTCTAATCCCTTTATGGGACTTTGTATGCCACCTCTCAGGAAGCTGCACCTGCCATTTCAGCTCCTGTCCCTTGGCATGTGCATGCCATTCTCCTGATGTATAGGCCAAAGATTTCAGTGACTTAAGTCTAAGGTTACAGAGGAGACAAATAAACATCAGATCCCATCAATCACGTCTAGTTTGCAGGAGGTACATCCATTGTGTACATACCAGCTTGTTACTTATTCACAAGAAAAAAAAAATGCCCTGAGTCCATTTTTTTGTACAAACAACTAGTCTTTTCAATGTGACCAATGAAACAAAGGAGTGGCCCAGACACTTTCTCCTCCTTCACTAGATACACAGGCCTGTGCCACCTACTCTGAAACTCCCAGATACAATCGTGATGACAATGGCTAAAGTGAATGCATCAGATGTTCCAACATCATGGATGGTGTGTGCCAGCAGGAAGAAAAGCTACTCGCTCCCCTCAGTGCCCAACAGGAGTCTTCCCAGAGACATTCCAGGCTAGAGGCAAATTCCAAAGTGTAGCTCACTTGCCCTTTCTTAGGTTTAGAACCTCTTGTGATCACTTATTTCAAGTTCCCCCTGAAGAGGAACATGGCTGTTGTGGTTTACTGCAACTTCCTATGGCATACCTGGCACGTAGCAGGAGCTCAATGAAAAAAATGAATGAATAACTCTGTATACATGTGTAAACTATATTATTTATTAATAAAATATGTTAAATATATATAAATATTAAATAATATTAATATATAATGTTAATATAGTTCCCTTCTTAACTTATATTTTGGAGATTATCTATAAAAGCTTAAAAGCACATTGCCTTTAGTCCTCTTCAATTCATTAAAAGGGGGGCATATTTTGTAAGATCTAAGTTTTTCTGCCTTAAAGTTTTGCCTCCCAACTTGACTCCATTTCCCTCAGTTACCAGAGTGCTATCCTAGTCTCCCAGTAACTGTTCTCCATTGAGGGCTGTGGTTCTCAACTCTGGCTGTGGAGCTTTTAAAAAATTTTGATGTCCTTACCTAAGAGACTGATTTAATTGGCCAGGGATAGGGGTTGGATCTGGGTGTTTTCAGATCTCTCCTGATGGAGAACCACAGATCTACAGCATCAGGGGCATTTGACTCTTCCTTCTGACCTAGCCACCAGGTGGTCTCAGATGGGGGTGTAACTGTAGAACACCAAAGATTCGTTTGTTTTGAATCTGCTGATTTGTCTAATCCAATGTACAAGCTTTTCAAATCCAGAAATCCCATTTCTTTCTGATGTAGAAGGAAAGTCAGTGATAAAATGCCACCTAGGAACATGACGGTACCACCTCACCATTGGTCTGAGCATCAGTTAAGGCAATGCATCTTTTTTAATGTTTCCATAACTAAATTTGGGGTATCTTTAAAATAAAGGGTGTTTATAAGCATTAGCGGCTCACTGGGGTGATAACGTATGCATTAGTCTTGATGATTTTCTTACCCACTGGACTTAAAAAAAAAAAAAGGTCTGCATAGAAAAATAAATTAGATGAGGTTCTTTTCAATGCTGAAATTTGGCACAGGTATCCAAAAGAACTAAAACAATTTGGGGTTAAAATCTGAAAATGAATTTGAACATAATTATCCTAAATTGATGCTAGAGAGAAACAATGCCAGGAAAGAGCCCCCACATCCCCTGGTGCAGTTTTGCCTTTCTCTTTCCTGTTTCTTCTCTCCTTCACTTGTGGGTACTATGTGCTGTCAACTTGTGAGAGTGGTCCCCTTCTACCACACCACGTGGCCCCCTCCCTGACTGTGTCAGTTCAAAATTAAAACTGTCCAGGGGCAGGCACTGATTATTCAAGTTATTTTTGTGAATGTACATCTCCAGAAAGCTGGTAATGGTAAGCGTTTTACCAGGAAGAGAATAATCGATAGAGAGGTCACTGAGAATTGTTCATAGAAAACAGGAAACAGATGAACAACTGAACTCCCAAGACAAGGAATCCAAAACAGCAGGCATAGGACTCTGAAAGACCTCCCTCCCTCTAGGTCTGAACAGCTGTGATTGACAGCCCCGGTATTTGATTTCTGCTGTTTCTAGCTGGGAGGGAGCCACTACAATTTCTGTGCCCATGCATTTACAGATGTTTGCACAATAGGCAAGAAGGTTCTTCTCAGCAGTCGTCCCTCTGTGGGACTAAAGTGTTTGAAAGGTAAGGTCTTGAAATTTCAATATCAGGCCAGTAATATATTCCATGTCCCTCACAATCGGTGCATGCACACACACACACACATCTCTGCAGAGAAGCAATGTTCGTGGGGCCATTCTTGCCACCACCAAGCCCAGAGGAACCCCACCACAAAAAGGCAGAAAGAACTACAGCACAATATAAAAATTAAAAGCCATAAAAAGCATAAATGAATGACATTCAAGGATGGGCTATTGTGTAAGATGAGTTTTCTAGTTCATGGGAAGTGAGGCATATTAAAAGTTATAATTTCAAACCTTGATAGATGACTTGTATCCCTTCTTTTCACATTCTAATTTCTATGCAGTATGTTTTCTGTGTTAACTAGAGCTACAGGGAGTCAAGGTCTTTTAAGCTCACAGAGGCATATTAGAGTTTTTTGAAGGAAAGACAGATAGTACAATATAAACTGGTATTCAGTTATAAATAGAATAATACCTAACTCCTTATGTGAACTTACTACTTCCCAGGTCCCCTTTTAAGTATTTTACATGTATTAACTATTTGAAATTAAAAATCACAATCCTGTGTAAGAGGTGCTATTGTTCCCCCTATTTTACTAAAAGGTATTGAGACTGAGGTATTGAGAATTCAGGTGAGTTGCCCAAGGTCACAGGACTAGTGAGCATGGAGCTGAATTTTGAGATCTGACCCCAATGTGTCACACCGCCTCCATTTGAATGTCAAAGCAACTTGGGAGAGTTCTACTTGACAGGCTATGTGTATAGTCATCACATTCTGGGAAGAATAAAATAGAAGAAATCCCATGTTAACCACTGAAAACCATCTCTTCAATTGTGTTTTTATATAAGGACAGTCCCCTCCTTTAAACCTCTCAAAGTCCCACTGCTACAGAATAAAATCCAACTTCATATGCACGGCCAGCTCCCAAGTCGTCCTCTTTGCCCATGGCCACCTTTTCATTTCCAGAACACAGCACATCCTGTCTTATTCCCTCCATGTCCACGCCCAAGGGCTTAGCTCGAGCTGCATAATTTTCCCCAGAAATTACCTTCCAGAACTTCCGGAGCTCCTCTCTGAAAAACGTCATTTTATCGCTTAAAACTCTTTCAAGAGGTCTCCAATGCATAGAGTAAAACCAATTTTTTTTTAATAAGGCAAACGTGTCCCCACACACCCTGTGCCTGGACTGGACCTTGAGTGCTGGCAGTTACTGTGCCAGGAGCCACCCCTCCCAGGCCACTCTTTTGAGACTTCCTCATGGGCCTTCTGCCAGGTGCCCTCCTACCACATGTGCTTCAATTCAGTTCAAGCCCACGTATCCTGCTGGTCCCAGCTTGGCAGACTGAAGGTCCCTTCCTCAGGCAAGTTTTTTGGGATCTGAATCATAGCTCCCATTTCTTCATAACATTTGATGTTGTGGTACTTGTGTATTTTTAATGCATGTCATTCTCAGCAATCTGTGAACATGGATCTGCCTATCCAGTTGACACAGTTTCTCTGTGCCTTCTGGTCTCATACCTAAGGTGCTTTGCTCATTTAAATCCCCTTCCTGGACCTGGTAGGAATTTGAGTGTGCAGCCCACATCTACAGGTAAGCACTTAGCCTGCTCTGTGCCAGGTGTTCTGTGAGGTATGGTAAGGGATGCAAAGGTGAGTAAGGCAAGAGTGTACCACCCTCTCCTATAAAGTCTGTACTAAGGTAAGCATACGAAGACACTCGAACTGCACACTGAGATATGCACATCTCTGGAGACACATGGAGATTTTCCAAGGGGTATGAGTAGTTTAAAAAGCATTAATTTCTAGATACTTAACTTCCATATGGACTCTGTCAAAACTAATCTCCCTGAGGAGCCCTTATGCACAATGGTCTTCCTTACACTTGACAAAACCCTCACCCATCTCAAATGTTATGATGCATGTTGGGTGTGATGGGTTGCTACCCACATGAAAAAACCTACAGGTCTGAAATAAAGGGATAGACTGAAATACTGACACCAGAAACTCAGGGTTCCTGCCTTCTCTGTCTGAAACACATTTCTGTTAAGGTTAAAACTTGGTGTTAAAAATGGGGTATTTTGGCTCAGGTTGGGATGCTTGGAAATCAGAACACCCAAAGTGATAGAGCCTATTAGCACTTATTCTTTTTAATGGAACTGGTAGGCCTGCCACCTTGTTCTGGATGGAACCCATGGGTGCAAGTTTCATTTGTTTACTTTCAAGTTTGCTATGCTTTACTCTGTAAGGTAGTTAAAATACTCTTATCACATAAGTTATTTATTCCAATTACACCAATCCTCATTTTATTTTAGGAAATATTTAATTTATTACTGTCTATCTCCTATTGACAAATAAACTTATGCAAACGTATGATGAAAATTTTAGATAGCAACTTAAATGCTCAAAGGAGGTACATAATTTTTTTCAAACTTCTTTTGGAAAAGAAACAAAACTGTTTGAGGACCACTGTCCGTAAGTGATGTATGAGTATGTCTACAGTAGTTAAAGTCAGGAAGAGATTGTATTTCACTGGTGAAAAGGTAGCAGGAAAACCATTATTGAGGATGGCCACTGGCAATGGGCCTCAAAGAACAGATATGACTGACAGGTAGGAATGACGGTGAAAGGCAGGGATGGCAGGTTTTCTGGGTGGAATGTCAAGTAGGAATGATTCAATGCCACCTGGGAGGGGACAGGGACACATATGGAGACATCTTGTGAAAAAATGTGAGATTTTTTTATAAAAGCTTAGGTTTCAGATTTTATGAGTAGTAGAAGACAGATATTAAAAACAATTAAGAAGAAATATTTTAGAGTGAAATCCTGGGCAAGTCAGAGGAAGAAGCATTGGTTGTCTGAGCAGACCCTGAGGGAGGCATGTGAACTGTAGAGGAGGGTTTTACAGGTGTAGGCTCAAGTTTTATAGGTGTGATGAAGTATCTGCAGTCACAAGGAAGGAAGGAAGGAAGGAAGGAAGGAAGGAAGGAAGGAAGGAAGGAAGGAAGGAAGGAAGAAAAAAATAAAAGAAGAAAAAAAAAGAGTATGGAAGGGAGGGAGAGGACCTAGTGGGCTGGAAAGCTGAACCCAGCTATCAAAAGGCCAAGTCAGAGGTAGCTGCTGAGCTCTCCTGTAGGATGCAGACAGATATCAGAGTGTCCAGAGTGAAAGGATCTGCTCTATTTATTGGACAAAAACTCCTAAGAAACAGGAATATGTTAAAAATGAATAGTAAAGAATATAAAATAAAGAGATCATGCTCCTTATTGATTAATGAGAGAGAAACATTTAAATATTTTGCTCCAGATATATTTAAAAATAACATATTCTGAGGATGGCTCCCTGGGCATCTGAATGGAGACCAGCAGTGGAAATGACCAGGCAGCAATATCTAGAATCCCAAAGACAGTGGCAGTGTGGCTCTTGACGGTGATTCTGTCTGAGCAGCATGGGGAGCCTGGGGGTAAGAAGATCAGAGCTGTGCTGGGTAGGGTGACAGGCGCCCAATTGGCTTCACACAGTTGGCATACCCAAGACTCAGGTGGACCAGGGCCAGGCTGGCTCAGGCCCTGATGGGTCATGGATGAGTTCACATTTGAGTCAGACTGGGGAAGATCGGGGCTGCCCTTGGAGGGCAGTTTTGAATGAAACCTGGCAGGGTTCTTGCTGCCCCTAGTGCAAGACTGTTGCTTTGTCAGCAAAGGAGCTGAGGGTTCTGGACTGGAAAGTAAGGGAGACCCAGGAAGAGGACTGACAAAGATGGTGGACAACTAAGGCACAACATCAATAGCCCTGTGGGCCAGGTGTGCTCAGTTTCATTTATTCACCTCTGCAACAGTGTTTCCATCTTAAGATGAGAAAGGTTTAGGAGACAAAGGGACTTTAAAGCTGGGATTCTAACCCAGGTCAACCCAGCTACACTTTTTAAATTTCAGAGTGAACTGATGTGTGTGCACATCAGTCCTCTAACCACCTGGTGTAACTGGTCCCAGGAGCGAGAGGAGCGACTGTGTGTGGTACATACTGAGTGGAAGAAGCACAGAGGAAAGGGACAGTGACCCTGCAGGCAAAGTATCTGCAGAGAACCTAGGAGTCTTTGCTCTGGGCACTGGCCTGGCTTGGAGCTTGGTCGAGTCCTTTGGTATCCAGTTCGTTTCATCAGAACTGAAGATTGCTAAAAGTAGAATATAAATGTGGAAAAGGTGAGCCTAGAATTTATGCATTTATTTGAAAGCTCTTGCTCATAAATAAAAATGGCCCTAAATTTTTGATCCATTATTGCTATTGTTGCTGCTGGCGATAATCTAGAATAAGTATTATGAGTTAGTTATTCAGCATTCAGAACATTAGATGTCCCTTCAGTAGTTTCTGAATAAGGTTTTATTACAAAACTTGATGTGATTTATCAATATGATGCTTCCATAACACTTGTGTCTATAATTTTATATTTAGTAGCTTTTCATTTTTGTGGGAGAGAAATGTAAAAGGTAAAATATGCCACCATGCTTTATGAACTGAATGTGCCCCGTGGGTCACAAAAGTGATAATGATGACATAGAAAACAGCTGGCTTCTGCATTAATAATCCTTAACAACACTTATTTGATAGATGTGTTTGCTCTCTCCTGAGGCTACTGATGTTAAACTCGTGGCATTTTTATGAATAATTTTTGGTTTTGGCTGCAGAAAAAGAAAACCAAATTTGAGATTTACTCATTTTCCTAAATTGCTAAGAGCCTCCCCCACCTCTTACCATTTAAAATAAATAGTAAAACTCAACTAATGTATTAGAAGCAAACACTGAGAATTGTTCTATAATGCAGAAAACTTTGAAATACTTTATTCAACCTAAATTCAAAAATATAACAGGCAGCATGTTAAAATAGCATTTTCTAAGGATAGCTCTCACATGAAGCACTCTCCATACCCAGAATTACAAAGTTTGAAATATTCACTAGTCTACTGGAATTTTAATTTAATGACAGTAAAAGAAGAGAGAATAGGCATCAAAGCTGTAATAAAAAACACCTTTTTAGAAGTAGTGTCAAAAGGATTACTGAAATAATGATGTTAAATAGTGTTCTCAGTTAATAAATTTTAGCGGTTTCCACACAATGACAAATCCCCTCTTACACTGGAGTAGGCTGTCCTACTGCATGAGTCTTTTCCATTCACCTGGCTTGCTCTGGTTAGCAGCTACTTGTTGATTACACACACTATTTTGTCTAAAGCTCTCAAGTGTGTGCTCTTCTCATAATCTAAAACTAGGCATACAGTTTCTGCACTATCCATGAATAATATTTCCTATCGGACACATAATCCACGTGTTGATGTTTGCATTTCACTCATGTCATGCCATACCTTCTTCAGACTGAAATAAGAAAGTGTGTCAACACTAACTGTGCAAATATGTGTGGCTTTCCCTAGATAATTAGAATCATGGAGTGTTGGTTTCCAGGTGTATTACAAGAACATCTGAAATCCCATCTGGACACCAAAAGGTCACATCAGATTTAATTAAGGAAAATTGGCATAAACCAAACACTAATGGACAGGCTGACATAAATTCTAAAATAGCCTGGGATACCTCTGTCTGTTGCGTCAGTCATAACGCTCAACCATTATTTATTTTTTAGTTAACAATCTGACTTTCATCTTATTCACTTATTCAGTTAAAATAAGAAACATTTAAAAACAGAAAGAATAAAGAATAATATAGTAGTGTTATTTAATACATCTTAATAAAGATAC
This sequence comes from Macroglossus sobrinus, assembly GCA_004027375.1. Classification (NCBI taxonomy): domain Eukaryota; kingdom Metazoa; phylum Chordata; class Mammalia; order Chiroptera; family Pteropodidae; genus Macroglossus; species Macroglossus sobrinus. The sequence continues at coordinate 211,102 of PVKZ01000191.1, forward strand.
ATTTAATCAATAGCCATTTTCTTCATAATAGAAGAAACTTAGTATTTTATAATTCTAATCTTCACCTTCCTATTTTTCATATTTGTATTTTTTAGATTCTTAATTCCCATATGAGTTCATCCTACCTCAATAAGTTGTTATTATAATTCACTTCTTTTCTGTTGTAACTTTTTCTATGTGTTCACAGTTTTTATTGTGGTTTTCCTTAATTTATCTTTTTTAGGATAAAGCTCATGCATGTTCACACCACTCTTACATATGTTTCAAGTCACAGAAAAAAATGGATAGAGAAGCACATTTAATGGCTAGGGAAGCACATTTAATGGATAGAGAAGCACAGTAAACTGAAAACAAAATGAGTCAAGTATTCTGAGTATATTTTTACTTTACCTTACCCCCAAATTTAAGACTTTTAAACAAAGAAATAAATGAAAATAGTGGCATCGATATATAAATTTGTCATTATATTTAGAAATTTTCTTTTTTCTTAAAAAAAAGTTACCTGTGTTAAAATTAATTCAGAAGAGTTTGGAGAAACATGGTGGAGTGAGAGACATCACCAGATCTTTTCCCTTGAAACAAAAATAACTGAACATCTTAAACTAAACAAAAAACACCCAAACCACACACCAGCATGTCTGAATGTGGGATCTGCGCATAAGAGCTACCACAGGTCGGAACCCTGGGTGTTGGGTGGTGGACTTGGAGAAATAAAGAAGTTGCCTCTTGTAGCCGCTAGAGTTCCCTGCAGAAGGAGGGGAGGGGAGAGAGTGTGGTGAGGTCCTGAACAGCCCCTCCTGGGACTGCTGTGAGCTCCACCCAGTCGGTGGCAGGGCACAGTCATCAGGGCAGAAAGCAGAGAAGCAGGGACAGCAGAAAAACAACTGAATTTTACTGGCTGAGGTTGCAAAACCAAGGCTGAGCTGCAGGCTCCAACCCCAAACCAAGAGGCCCTTCTCCCACATCCTCCAAGACTGAAAAACATGGAGCCCAGGGGAATCTAGGCAACTGCAACCAAAATGGTGGCTAACACTGCCAGGAACTGAGACTGAGAGTAGTGAGTGTGATTGAATGTGCATAAGGAAAAAAAGTCATTCTTAAGTTTTTATATAAAGCAGGGATCCAAGAGGCTTAGACGCCACTTTTGGTAACCAAAAGAAAAGTGCCTTTTTTGCAACAGGCCAAAGAGAGAACTTTATATAATAAATCTCCTTTCTGGAAAAAAAGCAGAATACATTTTCATTAATGCCCAGGCAGAGAAATAGTACATTAAACACCATGAACAACCAAGATGACAAGGCATCTCAGAAAGAAAGAGAAAAATCTTCAGAAAGTAAGCTTACAGACATAGAAATATCCTACTTAAGTGACAGAGAACTTCAGGTTGGCACTTCTGAAAGAGCTCAGTGAGTTCCAAAATGAGTCATATCAACATTTTTAGGAATTAAAAAACAACTAGATGAGCAGAATGAGTTATTTAGCAAGGAGACTGAAACCCTCAAAAAGAACAGAATAGATCTTCTGGAGATAAAAAAAAAACACACTGCAAGAGTTAAATGAAATAGTAAGCTTTGGAAATAGATTCGACCAAATGTAGGAAAAGATCAGTGATATCGAAGACAGAAATCTAGAAATAAATCAGAAGGAAGAAGAGAGAAACCTAAGAATGAAAAATACTAAAAAATAATAAAAGAGAAATTCAAGAACTAGCTGGCACCATCAGGAGAGGAAACATAAAAATAATGGACATTATCAAAAGCAAGAAAAAGGAACAGGAACTAGAAAGCATTTTCAGACAAATAGTTGACGAGAATTTCCCGAATCTAAAGAATGAGCTGAATTCAAGAAGTTCACAGAACACACAATTATCTTAACCCCAAAAGGCCTACACCAAGACACATTGTGTTAAAATTATCAAAAATCAACAACAAAGAAATAATTCTAAGGACAGCCAGGGAGAAGAAAACGGTAACTTATAAAGGAAAACTCATGCGATTATCGTCAGAATTCTCAGCACAACCATTACAAGCCAGAAAGAGGTGGAATCACATATTCAAACTATTAAGTGAAAGGAACTACCAGCCTAGAATAATGTATCCAACTATGCTCTCCTTTATATATGAAGGAGCAATAAAGACCTTTCCAGACATACAAAAATTGAGGGAATTCTTCACTAAAAGGTCTGCACTACAGGAAGTACCGAAAGGGGTCAGCTTACTTAAAACAAAATAACAACAAAAAAAATTCCCGAAACATAATTAGTAGGAAGGTGACTATCAAGCAAATAGAAGCAGAGGAGTGCAACCCTTACTAAGAACAGGGCATTATAAGCTTAAACATTGAGAAGAGAATTGCTGTAGCAAGATAGTAATGAATGCTCAGCATACATAGGGACAAATTGAGACAACAATGACTGAAAAGGGGAGGATTCAAAGATCCACATTAGCTAAGGGGAATGGAGATATGGCACATGCAGAAGAAAATGGACTACTATAAACACCTTTACATATTCCTAATGGTAATCACACACCAAAGATTCAGAACTGAAGCATATATCATAAAAGAAGGACCAGAGGGAAAACTTACAAAATCTAACCAAAATAAAGAAAACAGAAACACAAGGGCAAGAAAGCAATGGAAACACTAAGCTACCAGAAAGCAAAAGATAAAATGGCTATAAAAGACCTCATATTTCAATAATCAATCTAAATGTAAATGGATTGAACTCACCAATAAAAAGGCACAGAGTTGCAGAATGGGTCAGAAAAAAAAGAAAACCCAACCATAGGCTGCCTCCAGGAAACATATCTCAGCTTCAAAGACAAATATAGACTCAAAGTGAAGGGGTGGAAAATGATATTTCAAGCAAATGGCATTCAGAGAAAAGTGAGAATAGCGATACTAATATCAGATGAAATAGACTTGAAGATCAAAAAGGTAAAGAACAATACTGAGGGACACTTCATAGTAATAAAGAAAATTATGCAACAAGAAGACATAATACTTATTAATATCTATGGTCCAAATCAGGGATCCCTGAAATATGTAAAGCAATTACTAACAGAACTAAAGGGAGAAACAGACCAAAACACTATCAGAGTAGGGGACCTAAATACATCACTGTTAGATATGGACAAATCACCTAAACAGAAAATCAATAAGGAAATATTCTTAAATGACACATTAGACCAACTGGACATAATTGACATATACAGAGCCTTCCATCCCAAAACAGCTGCTTATACATTCTTCTCTAGTGCTCATGGAACATTCTCAAGGATCGACCACATACTGGGACACAGAGTTAGCCTCAACAAATATAAGAGGGTTGAAATCATACCAGCCATATTCTCTAATCATAATGCTTTGAAACCAGAGATAAAGTGCAGAAAGAAATCAGGAAGAACCACAAATACATAGTGATTAAACAAGATGCTACTGAAGAATAACTGGGTCAGAGAAGAAATGAAAAGATCAAAAGATACATGGAAACAAATAATAATGATAGTGCAACATATCAAAAATTTTGGGACATGGCAAAAGCAGTCATAAGAGGAAAGTTCATATCATTACAGGCCTATCTCCAAAAACAAGAATAAGCCCAAATAAACAACCTAATGCTTCATCGTAAAAAACTAGAAAAGGAAAAACAAATGAGGTCTAAAGTCAGCAAAAGAAAAGAAATAATCAAAATTAGAGAAGAAATAAATGAAATTGAAAACAAAACAAAACAAAAAAACAGAAAAAATAAATGTAACAAAGAGCTGGTTCTTTGAGAAGGTTAATAAAATTGACAACTCCCCAGCTAGACTCACTAAAGAGAAAAGAGAAAGGACACAAATAAACAAAATCGGGGTGAAAGAGAGGAAATGATGACTGACATCACAGAAATACAAAGGATCATACAAGAATACTATGAAAAAGTACATAACGCCAAATTTATTAACCTAGAAGAAATGGACCAGTACTTCTAAAAATACAACCTTCCTAGACTGAATCAAGAAGACTGGAAAATCTAAATAGACTGATCAGCAGTATGGAAATTGAAACAATCATCAAAAACTTACTCAAAAGTAAGAGTCTAGGACCAGATGGCTTCACTAGTGAATTCTACCAAACATTCAAAGAAGATTTAATACCTAGTCTCCTCAACTCTTCCAAAAGTAATCGAAGAGGAGGCAATACTTCTCGACACATTTTATAAGGCCAATATTATTCTGATACCAAAACCTGGTAAAGATAACACAAAGAAAGAAAACTACAGACCGATATCTCTAATGAACACATATGCAAAAATCCTAAATAAGATACTAGTGAACCAAATACAGCAACATACTAAAAGGATTATACAGCATGATCAAATGGGCTTCATCCCAGAGGCATAGGGATGGTTCAACATATGCAAATCGATCAATGTGATACACCACATAAACAAATTAAAAAATAAGCATCATATGATCATATCAATAAATGCAGAAATAACCTTCGATAAGATACAGCATCCATTTACGTTCAAAACACTTAAAAAAATTGATATAGAAGAAAAGTACCTTAACATAATAAAGGCCATCTATGACAAACTCTCAGCCAACATTATACTTAATGGTAAAAAACTATAAACCTTCCCTCTAAGATCAGGAACAAGATAAGGCTGTCCACTATCATCACTGTTATTCAATATAACATTGGAGGTCCTAGTGAGTGCAATCAGGCAAGAGAAAGATATAAAAGGAATCCAAATAGGAAATAAAGAAGTCAAATTGTCACTATTTGTGGATGACATGATTCTCTATATAGAAAACCCGAAAGAATCTACAGGAACACTACAAGAAACAAGCAAATACGGTAAAGTTTCTAGATACAAAATCAACGTTCAAAAATCTGTAGCATTCCTATACTTTAATAATGAAGTGTCAGAAAAAGAAGTTGAAAAAAATAATTCCTTTTGCAATTGCAACAAAAAGAATTAAATACCTAGTAATAAATCTAACAAAACATGTGAAGGACCTATATAATGAAAACTATAAGACCCTATTAAAAGAAATCAAAGAAGATACAAAGAAATTGAAAAATATTCCATGTTCTTGGATTGGAAGAATCAACATAGTTTAAATGACCATATTACCTAAAGCATTATACAGATTTAATGCAATCCCCATCAAAGTCTCATTTGCATTTTTTAAAAAAATAGAACAAAAAATCATCAGATTTGTATAGAAGCGCAAAAGGCTCTGAACTACTAAAGCCACCCTGAGAAAAAAGAACTATGCTGCAGGCATCACTCTGCCCAACTTCAAATTATATTACAAAGCGACAGTAATCAAAACAGCATGGTATTGGCAGAAAAATAGACATGATACAGAACTGAAAGTTCAGAAGTAACCCATATTTATATGGGCAAATAATTTTCAACAAAGAAGACAAAAACATACAGTGGAGAAAGAAGTCTCTTCAATAAATGGTTCTGGAAAGTTACCTGCAAAAAAATGAAACTAGACTGTTGTCTATCACCACACACCAAAATTAACTCAAAATGGATTAAGGATCTGAATATAAAACCTGAAACAATAAAATGTGTAGAAGAAATCATAGACTAATCCCAAGGGCTGTGGACTTAAAGAGAATTTTATGTAGTGACAGAAGAAAATCTAACTAGGGAGTTACTGTTAAAGTGTACAGCTGAAACTTATAGGATTTCATTACCCAATGTCACCATAAAAAATAAATTAATTAATTTAAAAAAGTATAGAGTGAAAACAATCCCTAAAATAATAGATCTGTAAAATATTCAAAAAATTAATTCAAATAAAGTATTTCAAAATAAAAATCTATAGGATCACCCTTAAGAACCTTCAAATAAATTATTTCTGATACACAAACAAAAACATACCTCTAACCATTTAGATACATTTATGTGTTAATAAAATCCCAAATACAGATTAAAAAAATAAAAAGTCATTTAAAAATAACTTTGGTTGTTTTCATAACACACGACGACTTAAATCACAATCATGGTTTTTGTTAAAAACACAACATATTTTTTGATCTATAAAATCTGCACACAGACTCAAAACAAAAAGTTCTTCTAAGTGATACAATTATTCTAAATGTTAATAAAACATAGAAAAAATCATTCTATTTTAAAAATAGGAGTGGATTAAGATTGGTCTGATTGTGCTGCTAGAATATCTGTTTTTGAAATTTGTTAATAAATTATTGGTGAAAATCCTTAATATCTTTTTTGCTTTCCACTGTGTGAGGCTTTAGGAGTGGGTCCGGGTGAGAGTCACTTAAAGCCATGTACTTAAAGCCACAGGCATGATAAATCACTAGTGTAGTGTATACATTTTATTGTTTGCATGTAAATAATTTACTGGGTATCTATTTTTTAAAGAAAATAACCAACATACTGTTATATTACTTAAAAATGTTTAAAATCATTGTATCACATCAGTTACTTACTCTGTGGTCTTTTTCGTAAGACAACATGCAGTGCTTTGGGGACACCTGCATTTCTTGAGACCACACTGTTTGAAACTGATCCCAGAAGTGGTTGGAAAAACTCGTTTCAGTTCAGCCCCACTCTGTGTACTATCTCCTTGGTGCAGAGCATAACTGGACACTTTTAGTCATCTGAAAAATCTCTAGTCAAGCGGAAGATGGTGCCTGCCTAACCAGCCCCACCAACACAGATAGGTTGCATAAGTAGGCCAAGAGCACACATTTTTCCCTTTCTTCTCTTGTTTCTCTATCATTATTATTCACTTTCTCAGGAAAATCGTTTCTCAGCCCTATTTTGTTCTCCAGTGCTTTCCTATCCTTCCAAGGCAACACTCTAAAACATCCTTGTGCAGTTGGGAAGGAAGCTGTCTGTTCTTTGGAATTAAGCTGTTTTCACTTACATGTAATCCAACTTTAAATGTGCATCAAAGAAGCCTTCAGACAACCAGGGCTAGTGTCCTTTGCTGCTATCAGAGCTGTTCAGTTTCTGGAAGACTTCAAAAACTGAAGGGAAATTTGCTTCTCCCACTTTACGACATAGTTTATTGTCTTTCTAATATGTTTGTTTTTTTGTTTAAAAGTTTATAACAATGATGATAATCTTTGTGCTTTGGAGAAGGATAAAAGATGTTGGTGAAAGCATAAGTGGTTCCCTTTGATACATCCTTCTGGAAGGAAGCATTAACATGTACAGAATGTACTAGCTTTTATGAAAACTACGGGTATACCCCATGCTAGGGTTAAAACCTGAACTGCCTAAATGCTATTGAGAGCTGTACCTTTTGGAATTCAGATAATGATAATAAAAATTGTACCTAATAGTTAGTGAGAGGGTACTTGTAGAGCTGGTACCTGAGCCCAGCCAGTCTAACTCTAGAGTTTATACTCTACCACTCAGCTTTATTGCCTTTTGGAGGGAAAAGGTCTTGTCCTGGTTACTACATAAACATATTTGCATTTGGAAGGAATTTTAGGGCCATGTTTCACAGATTTGATTGTGACCATGTTGCATAAGGAATATCTGTAGGTAAAACCAGTAACAGGGTGACCCCTAGCAGGACTTGAAACATTAATGTTGCAAAGTACTTCTGGAATCGCCATATACCTAAAAGCACCATTAGATTTTGTTCTTTTTGGATTACATTCAGTCCTCCTCTAGAATCATGCCTCCTTAGCAGTTAATAAACATTTCCAGTTTTAAGTGGTACCACTGTGAATGGGAATGCAAAGGCTGCTATCATTCTTGACACGGAAAGCAGAATAATAAAGGCAGACAAATCAGGTTTGAGTGACAAGGGTAAAGATTAGGCCTCCAAAGAGAAACTTAGATAGAAAAGAATGAAAGGGTTGGTAGGCAGTGTGTGGCAGCAATCTGCTCTGCGATGTGGAGATAGAGATACCACTACTGGAGGGACCTTCAGCCCTTGATTCCTGGGACAGGTTATACAGCAATATTATGTGAATAATGGGAAGAGGTGCATAAGAAAGTGTCTGCAGCCTCGGAAGGAAGGAACATGACAGATATTCACACCACAAGAGCTGCCTGCTGGCTGAATCACAGAGCACTCATCAGGCCTGTCTCCATAGAGAACCCTCATATGCTCATCCTGAGTACTTATTCATGCTGTAAAGAGGGGAACAGAGAGAAGGCAATCAAGGAGGAAAAAAAGAATGGCAGCCTTCAGAATGGAGGGGTTTGGTGACCCAAAGGATCTGGCTGCCTTCTGTCAAGAAGGAAAGTGAAGGAAAAAGCCTATATTCACATGCTTTAGGGGCCACTGCCAGAGAAATAAAAGCTTTCATTAGTCTCTTTCTTCCTTAATTAAGCTTTTTTCAGTATACAAGTGGGAACGCTTTTATTTGAGAAAAAAGAGAATAAATCTAATAAATGAATAAAATAGAGGTAAGTTGATTCCCTAGACAAAGCTCAGTGCTGGCAACCTCGAATTGTCAATGGCAGTGCGAGGCGACGCCTCGGGAAATCTCCAGAAGCACTCTTCTGAATGAGAAGACGAGAATGGAAGTAACTTGCAATGGCCAGAACTTCCTAAATCCTTTGCTGCCTTGACAAACTTGTCCAAAACTGCATCTGTGTGTGATAGAGGAACCTGGTCAAGAGTCCTGAAGAGTGGGTCTGCATCGGGTCTCACATTTTCACATGCTAAATAGGGGTTGGGGGGAGAGGAGCAGCCCAAAGTAGTTCCCAAATCTGGTGTTGCAGGAAAATCACAAATTAGTAATGGTTGTTGCTATAGTCATCAACACTATATAATTCCTGGGGTCCCTGCTATATTCCAAACCTTATACTGAGCTCATCACTTGGTAGGTGCACAGATGTTATTCAGTTTTATATGAATGAGGCCTTAAAGGAATGGCTTTGCTTTGCAAGGGTCCATGGTGCTGAGGCCTAAGGAAGACAGCACCAGGGAAACTACTTGGATATTTAGCTACAGTTCTATCTTCTCAAAGGTCTGAACTTGGAAGAAAGATGTGATCTTATACCTTTTCCTGTTGAACAAAAGGCCCCTTAGGAGACCAAAAACACATAACAATTCTCCTAAATTGAACATTGCATACACTGTATGAAAATATAAATGTTAGTTCATACATTTTGCAAATGCTTTTGCATACATAACTCATGTGACCTTATAAGGATGAAGGTCACTTAAATAAATTTGTGCTTTAAGTTTTAACTGTTTCAATTACAAAATGGAAAGATGGACTTAAAGGTTTTTAAAGTTTGTTATCGGCTCAAAAAGATTTTTATAATTTTCTACTTCAATGAGGAACATCTCTAAATTACTCTTAAAGATTTAAAAAAGCATTTGTTTTAAGACTGCCTAAAATTGGGTGCCTGCTAAACATCAAGACATCATTTGTCTTCAAATTATTGTGTACTTAAATAGGTTCCATTACTCGATGGATATGTTCCCTCTATGGCATCTTTACAACACGGGTGGATGTTACCTAATGTGATTTATTTTTGGTTTTATCTTTTAATTTGCAACCTGTCTTCAAACATTCTCATTACTAATGAGCAAGTTTATTAAGAGCTTAGGGATGAGGGATGCCTATGGACTTAACCTTTTAGCAAATTGGCCAGTATCTTTTAAAATTAATCTGGTAAAGAGAAACTATTGTTTCAAAGGAAGTTTGTGGATAAGCTATGAATTGCAATTGTTCATTTTCCCTTTGGAAACTAGAGATGAAGAGTAAAATGTGGAAGGCCCTGCATGGAGAACCTGAATAGTTATACCTCATAAGGTAGCTGTTTGCCTGTATATAAATCACATCTATTCTTGGCCTCCCTATTTAAATTTGGAAACTAGAAAATACTCCACTCTACTGGGCAGTACTTTTAAACCAGTCTCAAACAGAATCTAGCAAGTGAATCCAACCATAACCTGCCACCCCTGACAATGTGGGGACAGCTTAGCTGGGAAAAGAAATGTCAGCTAACACAGAATTTGTACTTGAGGTGCAAGCTGCACTGATGCTTGGAGGGAAAAAACAAAAGTTGTTTACTGAAGGGTTAGCTTTTGATTTAAACATTTTTTTTCCTATCAAATCTGCTGAGAAATAATTTCAAGTGTTCATTTCCATCTGGAGGACAGAACGCAGGAGACAAAAGCTTCTTTATAGAGTGCAGAGAACTGCACAGACGCTTTGACAAGTCTCAGCTACAAAAATGAGTTGCCGAGGAAAGTTGGGTCCTGTTCTAAGCACTGTTATTTACTGTTTCAGAGTCTTGATGGGGAATTTTGAGCTAAGAAAATATAAACCATATTTATCTTTCTGAAAATACCTATTAAAAATGTTCTTACCACACAGATATGTGGAAGAAATATAGAAGAAAAACAGATGAACAGCAAACAGAAGAAAGGCATTACAGCAAAGTTTCAACTCTTGTGTGGTTGAGGATCTGGAGGTATTTCTGTTATACACCATCATTCTCCATATTTTTATTATTTTCATAAAAAGTTTGCTCCTAGCTCAAAGTCTCCAGAGGAAATCTTTTTAAATTTCTCTTTTCCAGATTATCATCAAATTATAATTATGAATAAATAAAACTGATTATATACAGTGTATATGGAAAGAGGGGAGGTACTTGTTGAATCAGTGGTTCTTCTTCTGGTATCTGGTCACGAGGCAACCTCCTGCTGAGACATCTTCCTTTTTAGCCACGCTGTGACACAGAATATCCTTGCCAGGCTGAGGGAGGTTCTGTCTGATGGACAGTGACATTTCTCATTGTAAATAACTATCTGGTATCTGTTTTTCTATATCAGTTCCTGTGGCCTATGCCAGTGTGACTTGGTGTCCTGCAATATGACACTGAATATCTAAAGTCTCTGAGTATAAAAGACATAACTTTAATTCTACATTGTTAAAGTCCACACATTTTACTCTTCTTGAGTAGATGTCAAGGCACCTACTTCATTATTTCTTTTGTCAGAATTCTGCTAACTTGACAGGCTGGCTACCAGATTGGAGTTCTGAACTTAGCTTTGATCTTAGCCTCTTTTTGTCATCATCAGCATTATTGCTGTGCAGCATCCTTGTGGAGCCCTCGACTAGCAGGTCTCCAAGTCGGTACCCAGAATGCCTACATGGGAACAGGGAGACTCCAGAGGCTCAGTGTCATATTTGAGGATATCTAAGACAATTTTAATCAAGAGGTATTTCCAGATATGACTGTATCATAGTAAATTTTTCTTTTTTTGAGAAGCACTGTAACTTGTGATTTTGAGGGGTATGCTTCATAAAGCCCATGTAAGAGGCAGCAGGAAAGAGCTCTTGATGATGGAAAAAGCACAAGCCCTGAGCCTCTTCACAAGGTGAGAATAAAATGTTAGCATGCATTACTAGGCACTTGGAAAAGCACACAGAGCCCCTGCCTGCACACTACAGGCACTCAGCTACATGTTAGTCCTGTCTCAACCTCAGCTTCTCCTAATGGGTCTCAATTCTTCTATTTATGAAATAAAATAAGTAATAGTAAAATGGCTAGAGGATAGAAAATATATTAAATTGCTTATAGCATAAAGCCTAGTACATAACAGACACTTAATACTTATTGAGTGAACAGGCAAATAAAAATGCTGAGTTTCAGAAAGAAAAGTATTATATGAACCCAAACTACTAATATAGAGAGAAAATGTATTTATCACTTTTTATTACATGAGAAGAAAACACACTTAAAAATCAACAGTTTTGATACTATATTTAATATTAGAAAATGTACTTTAGTCATATGCAACCTGAATCATTGAATAAAATAAAGTCTATAACTGCCCCGCTGCCATTATTGTTGTCTGAATTATCCACTTCTACCCCAAATTTTTCTGTGGACTACCTGCTATCTTTGTTTTCTGTTTTCTCTCCAGAATAATTCCACACTAATTAATCTTCATAAAGAACTGTTTTGCCACTATGTGGCTTAGAAACACTTTTTTCTCTCTCCCTGCCTTTCCACCTTTCATTAAATAACACCTCTATTAAAAGCCGTTTAACAAGTGTCTTACTATACCTCAGTCCTTTGTTCTTAGCCTCTCTAACTCAGGGATGTTTTATCTGGAGTGTATAGATTTTCAGATTGGATTTTATTAAGTCCATGAATGCCTAAATGTCTATATAAATCTGTGTGTACACATGAATTTTTCCTGAGAGAAGATGCATTTCAACAAGTGATCAAGAGGTGCCACAGAGGTGACAAACCTTCCCACCTAATGTTGGGTCCCCCTCAACCCTCACATGGGGGAGCCGTGCTCCTCCCCAACCAGGGCTGTCCTCCCATTGGCCCATCCTCTGACAATGGAACACTTGCTTCAAGGCTGGCTGAAGACTTGCCTTCCACACAAACTCCACCGACACTTCTACCCCTTCTTTGGCTCCTAGAAATCCTGGCCAAGTGCTGAGAAACCACCACATGGTTATCATGTGCCCTCTAGATTTCATGATGCATGTCTGCTGCCCTTGAAGGAGTTACAGGCAAGTTCCTCTGGCAGGCTTCTCCGATATTTCTGTGTGTGTCCAGACTATAGATAAACTTAGATGTGAGGAAAAGGGACTCAGTGCTGGGCAGGCAATGACCCCCACAGGCTTACAGCATCTCCTTCCACAATTACCTTGCACCATCTTTCCGGAGCTCTCTAAAGTGGGACTCTTGAATTCAGTTTTAAAAATGAAACCATAATAGAAAAAACACTTCTCCAGGGCCCCTTTGTTCGCACACCATGTGGCTGACAGGTGTTCTCTCAAATCATTTTGGAGAAGCTGTTCTAAATGTGTTCTAAATGTGGGCCTCCAACTCAAGGCCCACATGGACTCTGTGGGATATCTTTTCATTGTGAAATATGATTAGTTTTGGGCAATCCTACCCACCTGCACACTCATCTGTACCTTACTGTGAACCCCAATTTTGATATCCCAACTATGTCCTGGCTCTGAGTGCAGACATTTAGTAACAGACGTGATTTCCTCTCCTTTGATCCCTGGTGCACCAAATCATAAATCCTGAATGTTACAATTGCATTAATAAATGGTCAGATATGTGATGAAGTGAACACTGGGTCATCAATGTATTAGCTGCTGGATGGAAAACAATTAAGCAGAGAGGACAGAGGAAGAACATACTAAAAAAGCCACAGATCTGGCTTGAATGTATTCTCTTCAATTTGCAGAAATATCATTTTCATCAAAGGTCAAAGTCAGTTACTGGTAGAAAAATCAATAAAGTCGAGGGAGGGGAGTGACCAAACAGATAAATGCATGACATGTCTGCTGTATTGAAGGAACTTGGTGAAAATCTATGTATTTCAAACTCCTGGGAATAAATCTGGTTGCCAGTAATTTGAACCATTCACGTAGTTTCATGAGTTCCTGCTGTGAAAAGATTTTAAAGAATTATATTAGTAAAATATGGAGGAGAAAAAAACGTGAGGAGAGATTTAAAACCCACCTTTTGTCTGTTAGTCTTTATCACACATTTTATTGGACTCAGAATCAGGTGTTTGTGTTTTTGATTTTAATGAAGGTGATCCATGAGCATATTCTACCTGTCCATGACAATTACTGCAGATGATCAGAAATCTTTGTTACTGGCAATCTGAGGCCATCAGTTACATTGTATTTATGGATAGTATAGGCATGCTTTGTCTTATTGTGCTTTGCAGATAATGGTGTTTTTTTTTGTTTGTTTGTTTGTTGTTTTTTTTTTTTACAAATTGAAGGTTGTGGCAACCTTACTTTGAGCAAGTTTATTGGCAACATTTTTCCAACAACGGTTGCTTACTTTGTGTCTTTGTGTCATATTTTGGTAATTCTTGCAATATTACAAACTTTTTCATCATTATTATATTTGTGATGGTGATCTGTGATCAGTGATCTTGATGTTATTACTGTAATTGTTTTCGCATGTCATCATCATCATCATCATCATTATATATTATCATTATAAATTATATATTATTATATATTATCATTATTAGAAATGGAGCCTGAGGATGTGGCTAAATTGCTATAATCTCATGATAAAACTTTAATAGATGAGGAGTTGCTTCTAATGGATGAGCAAAGAAAGTGGTTTCTTGAGATAGAATCTACTCCTGGTAAAGATGCTGTGAAGATCATTGAAATAACATTAAGCAATTTAGAATACGACATTAGCTTAGTTGATAAAGCAGCAGAGTTTGAGAGGATTGACTCAATTTTGGAAGGAGTTCTATTGTGTGTAAAATGCTATCCAACAGCACACATGCTACAGATAAATCACTGTGAAGGAAGAGTCAATCAATGTACAATATTCACTGTTGTCTCATTTTAAGAAATTGCCACAGCCACCCCTACCCTCAGCAACCACCACTCTGATCTGCCAGCAGCCTTCACCACTGTGGCAAGACACACCATCAGCAAAAAGATTATGACTCACTAAAAGTTCAGGTGATGGGTAGCAATTTTTTAGCAATAAAGGTATTTTTAAGGCGTGTACCTTGTGTTTTAGATATAATGCCATTGCATGCTTATAATGTAAACATAACTTTTATTATGTATTGGAGAACCAAAAAACTCTTGTGACTCGCTTTGTGGTGATATTCACTATATTGCAGTAGTCTGGAATCAAATGCACAATATATCAGAAATTTGCCTATACTAAAAAAGAGATTCTAATATTTGAATCTGAACATTATAGCCTTAAGGTATTACTTTAAACTTGATGTGTACTATCTTGACTAAATGTTGGTTTAAAAATACTTACTCATTTCTTCCCCCTTCTCTTGTACCAACAACAGAGATACTGCCAGTTTTCAAAGTCCAATCTGGAGCCTACCCAGAGCTGGGAGAGGCCCGATGCTCTGGTAAACAGGTCACTATGTAGAGCCCTTCTCCACTGAGGGCATGTGGGTGGGCTATTACAAAGTGATTACATTTGCCATTTCTTAGCTGCCGGCAAATATAATTTGTTCATTAACACTGGATAGGTAGAATGCTGCTGAAGAGGACTACTGAGCAATTAAGTATTCTTCAAATTAATTCTGAAGAGACCAGAAAGTGACTTCTCCAATGGCATTTTTTTCTTCAAAGAACAATCTGTCTCAGCGAGAGACAGGCAGAAAGAATGAACAAAGGGAAGTTAGGTGAGGGGCCATACATAGGACTTTGTGGTTTTCAACTTCTGTGTTTAGCTGGCTATTTAGCTGCATTAATCCAGGGTTCTCAATTTTGAAAATTCAAATAAAATTTGACTTTACGTTCATACTATCTATGAAAACATGAGTTGCTAATCAATAACCCAGGGGTATTTTGTATATTTTGTGATCAAATTATCACATAATTTTATAAAAACTAATTTTAAATTACTGTCAAATTTTTAAAATCAGATCTGTTATGACCCTTACTTTTGAATATTCTGAAAGCCAGCAATATGGATGTAAAAGAACCAACAAAGGGTTTCTGTAAAGGCATCGGTTAACTCACTTTGGAGGCAACCACATATGGGAGAAGGTGCCCTCAGGGGTCCCGGGCACATGTCCTTGTTCTGTTTTAGAGCTTGCTTCAGGTGCTTGCTTTCTGAAGACCTTAGAAACTTCTACCAAAGGGCTTGCTTTGTGCCAGGTTCCAGCTGGGCACTCTGCACGCATGTTTCTTCTGACTAGCAAAGCAACTCTGATAGGAGCCATTACTGACTTTGTTTCAGAAGAAGAAACACACTTGGAGGTCAAGCAGGTCACCCAGACCCTGGTGTAGAGTCTAAGTGGTGATGTGAGACTGTGGAGTCTGCGTGGTTCTAGCTGAGGCTATCAGGATGAGGAGGATGAGGCTCCATAGGGGCTCCATTTTAGCTACACTTAGAGCTTTTCCTCCTTAGAGCTCTGTCGTCCAGCACTAGCAGTAGGGAATAGCCAAATTCAGCTATTTAAATCAATATAAAACTTTAAAATCAGGTCCTCATTCACAGTAGACACTTTCTGACTATCAGTAGCCACATGTGAGTAGTGGCTACCATACTGGACAGCACAGATACAGACAATATCTACCACTACAGGAAGTTCTACTGGATAGGGCTGCTCTAAGTGCTGGAATTCTGTTCTCTGGCTATAACTGTCCCTTCTATCCTATCGCTCTCTAACTGAAGCTGGACTCAATATTTTAGCTTTATCCCTTTCCTTGTGGTTCATTGGACACCTCTGAACCCCTGCCACAAAGCCTAGACTTTATAACCACAATTTTCTTGGCATCCTCGACTCCCTTGCTTCTTGGCTTTCCGTATACAACTCCCTGCTGATCCCTAACCACTGGAAGATCACATTCTTTTGATTTTCTTGCTCCTGTTTTGGGATATGACACATTACTGGAAAGGATGATAAAATAATAAAATGGAGACAATAGATGCTCTTCCATACTAAGTGTGTCCTCTCTGTTTCCTAGCACTTCTTCAGTTCATCTTATATTGACTCACTAACTCATTCCTGACAATGCCTTGTTCCCAAAAACCTAAGATCTCTCATGATCCTCATTTTCCACAGATGACCTGCTTCATAGTTGGTGGAGAAGATGATCTAAAAACCAGGCTGTGAACTTCCTCAACATGTTCCTATAGCTTTCTTTTGGTTTTCCTTTAGCCATGGTGATCCACCATCTGCTTTTTGCCCAGGAGTACATATTTCTTGCTTTCATATCTCTGCTCATGATGTCTCCATCATTTAGTAGTTCTCTTCCTAATTTCATCTCTGCCACAAAGCTGTTTTAGGATCATTACATCTTTCTCTAACATTTAGTTCCCTAACATTAGTTTCTCTAATACTTTCTCTGTCCGCTTCACACAAGTTTTTAATTGGTATCACATAGATTGATATATAGGGCATCTTGCATCTTCCCCACTAAACTACAACCAGTGTGAGAAGTACTTGCTGGATTCATCTTGTGTCCCCAGTAGCAACTGGCACAAACCCTTGTATAGAGTGTATTCAATACATATTTATTTAATGAATATCTGTATATACGTTTTTTTGCAAATGCTAGATTAATTCCTAAGGTACATTATATTTAACTCAATAATAAATTAATAAATATAATCCTTCTAATGATCTCAACATAAAGTTCTAACTAAACCATTACATTACCAAGACTTCTGATTGGAAAACAGCATGCATGTGTGGATGACTAGCACAGAAATAAATGGTGCTGTAGAAGTATGCAAATATCTTTCTGAGAGAGGGTGAAGCAGGTACAAAATGATAGAGAATGAGCAAACAAGCTGAAATAAACTTACCTTGGGTAGCAATATAATGATTGGGTCGATGATAGCCCTAAAAATAAATGAGAAAGAATATTTGAAAAACTTAAAATCAATACGCAGCCCAGAAGTCACAAGTTAAGTTTGCCAAAATGAACACACTTAAAATACCAACAGTTGCATCACTTGAAAATTAAATTACCAGACCCAGTACAACTGAGTTCCTCTTGATAAGCATAGGTGCATCAAATATAACAGTTCTGATGCAGAGGGGGTGTGAGTAACTAAATTATACACTGACTGTGAGATGATGGATGAGCAACAAACACTAACCACTTATGGATTCTCTAAAATAACATGACCATAACTCTTATTAGAGTGCAAACAGGCTGGGAATGTACAACAGAATTTCATTTGTGTTTGGGGTATTATTGACAATGTGCCAGGCTTTAACACATATTCTGTTACATTGGTATAGGCAGTTATATCAATAGTAATACTAAACATCTTTCTTAAACACTGCTATACCATGACATGATGTTGTAGCAGGAGCTAAGTATTTAAAGAGGCAAACATTCTGCAGTGCTCCTTTCTTTTATTGTAACCTATAAAAGGGGGAAAGATGAAAATTGAGACCACAGAAGGAAGGAAGGAAAGAACACTGTAGAATCAATATCTGGGAAACATAAAGGCAAGTTATGGAAAACTACACACAGGTGACATATAATATCACCATGGACCTCAATACTTTTCATTTCTGTTTCCTGACATGACCCACAATACTGTGCTGAGTCACATGGAAAACATAATTAAAAAAACTTAAGGAGGAAATTTAGATTTTCCAGACAACTTAAATACAAATTTTTAGAGTATTTTTGCTCTCAAAACCAAATTGACAATAATGAACAACAAAGGCAACTGACCTGATATGTCTCAAACATAGAATCATGGCAGATTAAATAGGATTATTTAGATGACCACTCATTTCTTGCTAACTAATAAGCTCTAAAAGGTAAGGCCCTGGTCTGACTAATTCTCTCTACATTTCAGTCCTAGAAAGATGCTAGGAGAACTCATTTGTTAAACTGAAATAATCCACAGAGTTTATGAAAGACCTGTGTTGCTAAAATGCAATGGTCATTTCTCAGTCCTTGTCCATACAACCTGTCACCAGAATGAGCACAATTACTTTCCTTAAAATACTTTCTTCTTTGGTTTTCAGAATATGACACTCTCCTGATTTTATTTCTATCTACTTTCCTGGCTATCCCTCCTCATTTATTTGCTTATTCCTCTCCTTCACATCTTGATGTTAATGTTGGAATGCCCAGTTCTTGGTCTCTTTCCTTGGTCTACACTTACTTCTTTGCTGATCTCAACCAGTCTCACGGCCTTCAATACCATCTGCACATGGATGAGTCCTGCAAACTTACTTTCAGTCTGAGCCTTTCCTTGAAATCCTGATGTGATATTAATCACCTACTTAACACCTCCACTTGGATGCCTAATACATATTTAAAGTTTAATGTATCTAAAATTGACCTTTTCCCTTCCTACCTCCCATCTCAATCTGCTCCACCCACAGTCTTCTCAGATAATGGCGACTCCATTTTTTGAAGGCATCCTGACCCCTCTCTTCTTCCTACACACCATAGCCAATCTGTCAGCAAATCCTTTGTCTCCACCTTCAGCATAAATTCAAGATTCTACCATTTCTCGCCCTCTGGTGCCACCACTTGGCCAAGCCACCATCATCTCTGATTGCATCCACAGCCATCTAGCAGGTGTCTTTGCTTCTACTGTTGCCCACTTACAGTCTGTTCTCTCAGCTGCCAAATCATGTCACTCCTCTGCTCACAGCCCTCTAATGGCTACTCATCTCACGGTAAAAGCCAGAGTCCTTACGGCAGTTTCCATTACCCAGCCGCACAACATCTCTCATCTCATTACCTATTACTCTTGTCGAACTTCACACAACTCCAACAATATGTGCTTGCTTGTTTTTCTTCAAGTTCACTAGGTGTCCTCCATAGCAAGGCCTTTTCACAGTTTTTTTCAGCCCAGATATCTACATGACTCAGTACCTTATCTTTGCTCAAATGTTACCTTCTCAGTGGAGCTGACTCCAGCCACTCTATTTAAAATTGCAATCCATCTCTGAATCTTGTCTCCTTATTCTCCCTTTATGGTTTCCATTTTCCATAGCACATACTACCATCTAAAATACCACACAGAATTAACTCATTTATTTCAGTTATTATCCCTTTCTCTTGATTAGATCATCAGCTCCATTAAGTCAGAGGTTTGCTTTTTGTTTTTGGTACAAATTGTTCATTGTTATAACTCCAGTAGGTAGAAAAGTAATTGACACCCAATAGGCGCTCAATAAAATTTTACTGAATAAGTGATTATGAGGATACTGACTTTTTTTTCTGTTAACATTAAAACTAATTAATCTGGTAAACACAAAATTAAACTACTTTTATGTTACTTCCTCTGTATCTCTATCCACTCATTCTTTAAAGCTTAGTTCAAATTACCTCTACTAATGCCTAATCTGATTGCATTTACTTCTTCATCCAGGTATAAGGAGGGAATTAGTAAGTGCAGACATGTGCCAGGTACAGAGAATATAAAGATGAGTAGGACACTGTCCCTGTGCTCAAGGACCCAGTAGGACCCAGCATGAAGAAGATTCCCTTGGAATCTCTCAAAGAAAGGAGTGTTGTAGGGAAGAGGTTTCTTACTTCAGCTCCTTAGGGAGAAGATAACAGGACTTTGACACCTCTAAGTACTCCTGTAACATTTGCTGAACAGAGGAATAAGTGCAATGCACTTTAGGAAGAAACTATTTTACTAAAAAAAAAAAATCTAACTTAGATTTAGTATATTTTTGGTCATTATCAAAATGGTGTAAAGGTCTTCAATTGAGAAATGAGATATGAATTATTTTTCAAATAATCATCCCCCAGCCCTCACCCTCAAATCTATAACCAAACTGTCAACCCTTTCCAAGTAGCACTAAAAATAACATTCTTATAGTTATTTATAGATAACTCTTAGAGATTGTGATGCTAGTAATTTTGTTATCATCTGAATAATACTCAACCAAGAATAAAAAATCATAAATATGAACAAAACCTGTCCATGGAAGCACCGACAGACTAAGAAATAGTGTGATGGCAAGCAAAGGATTTCTTGGAAACTGCAAGGGGCCAAAATCTGTTTAATGTAAACTAGGGCCTTGGAGGTAATGGCAACATTCCCTTGATTTTCAGTCTACTTTTGATTTTCATTCATTCTTTCAACTGAAAACATGCTGCCTCCTAAAGAATTTATTCAAATGTAAGACATTAAGTTAACATGATGCAGAATGAACAAAGAAGCAGTCTTCAATAATTAAACAGCCTACATATTTAATGACATGTCTTGCGTGCATTAGGAGTCCTGGTTAACAGCTGCAGACAACTTTGAAGGCAACTTAAAAGTGCAGTGATGACAAGAGATGGCAAATCATCGAATTAGGAATTAGAGAGTTTTGTCTTATTAATATGCAAACAGATTCTTTTAAAGAGTCGAATAATCCAAGTTGTTGACAAAAAATGGAAATAACGTGTTCTGAGTCCACATAAGCATGGATGACAAAAAGGCACAGAGTGTTCCAGAGGAGTTACCAGCGAATAGGCTGACTTGAGGAAGGACTCGGCCACACCCTCACTGTAAAGCTCTGTGGTGTGTGGGCAACATTAATGCGTTTGCTTCTGGAGCTGAACCAGCATGTGTCCACCAGCTTTCCAGCAGAAACACCATGCAGTATGTGTCAGAACGGTTGGGCTTACTGCCAGTTTCAAGGTACGTACATCGATATAATTTCCATTGATATAGTCTGAGTTGGTGTCCCCTTCTATAGTCTGCAGCCTCACCCGGGAGTGGTCATCTGCAGAGGAAAAGGAAAAGAAAACAACTAACAAAAGCGATCCTTTGAGCTGTTCAGAGCTTCAGAACACAAGCGCATTACATTGAGATCACTCGCATTCATGCTGCTTTAACGATAAGTAAAGGATTAAAGACTACACTTTCTACACTTCTTATTTTGCTAATAAGATGGGGAAGGATTTATAATTCTTTGCATTTCACAGTAAATCCCATTAACTTATTCTTTGATCAGTCACAGATGTGCAGTGTTGGCAGAGGTTTGAAACTTCCACACAAGAGTCTTGTGAATCACAACAGAATTATTTCTTGGATTGGAAGTTTAGCAACTTCACTAAATCACATACAAGCCCTGTGATTTTGAAGGTTGCCCATGACATCCACCTTGACAAATGATTGTTAAAAACCACAGCCCAGCCTTCTGGGAGGTGCAGATGTGGTTCTAACCTCATAGTCTATGAGTTTTCTAAGCCTTCCCTCTGCACCTGAGGGCATGGGGCCGGGGGTGGGGGTGGGGGTAGTGTAGAGCAAGGCTGTCAGTCATGTGACTACATGCTGCTCAATGATACCAGAGAGCCTTAGCAACACATCTGGAGAAGGGAATGGGAGCATCTGCCTCAAACCAGGCTATTTTAAGGATTAAATGAAAACAGATTGCCAAGCACAATGTCCAACACCCAGCAAATACTGTACATGGGTTGTGATTATGGTATTAATTACCTAATTTAAATTTTTTCTGAATAAAAATTTTTCTCCACAAATACCATTGAAACATCTCAATTATTTCCTTGAAAAATCTATATTTTAAGAAGGAAAGTTCAAAACCCCCGTAAGGGCAGGGTTTTGTTTTGCCCACTATTCTGACCCGTGACCCCTAGATTAGTGCTTGGAACATAGTTGGTTTCTCCCTAAATATTTTTTAGGTGAATAAAGAGGTAAACTTTTACTTTTAAAAAAATATGTGCTTTAAAAATTATTTCTCTGAATTAATTAATTTTTCTTCCAATTAAAGCTTACATTCAAATGCATTATTTAGAAGAGATAAAAACCAGCTGCTCTGAATAGGAAGCATTTGAAGTTTCTGAGAGGTGGCATGAGAGAAACTGCAAAACTTCACTTCCAATGGTGCTGTGGGAGGTCCTGCCTCTACACTGATATGTCTCCTCAATGTTTCCTTTGGGTTAATGGGTGAGAAATGAGTCCCCAGCTTGAGGCAAAAGCCAGGAAGCCTGCAGGTGACTGTCCATTTTATCCACAATCACTGGAGGAAGTGTTGATTTGGACCTGTTCCTTGGCTTGACATGCTAATGAGTGAAAGTCAACATTTCATATTGATCCCTCAAGTTCAATTGCTGTGGATAAATGTTCTGTTTGTTTCCAACAGTGTAGGTAGAAGAAAATTGTGTCAAATTTCTAACCTTCCTTAATTGATGAGACTTTTCATTTCAGTTCATACTATTTTACGTCAGTGCCTTACAATTGATTGGGGCTCAATAAATTTATCTGGAATATGGTAACAAAGTGGGCCAGAAAAGGAGAAAAATCTAGAGGAAGCCATGTTTTCCTGCCCTTCTCAAAAGATAATATGGGTAGTGCTTATGTGTGTGAGCTCTGGGGTCAGGTGTGCAGGTCAGAATCCACCTGTGAATCTGGGTGAGTAGTTTAATTTCTCTGTGCTTTAGTGTTCTTATCTATAAAATAGGGATTAACAGTGCCTACCTCATGAAATTATTGTGAGCATTAAAGTAAAACACAAAGAGATTAGATATAAGCCCAGTGTACAGTAACTGATAGTTATTGCTATTGTCATGTGTTGTGTAATAGATACCCACATCTTTCTTCTCACTCACTGTCTTTATAGTTGATGACCATACAGACAACAGCAGCCCAGGAATGGACTTATATGCAGTCAGAATTCTTCCTCATGGTGACTTGTTTAAGAACTAGTTTCCTAGAATACATTTTGCTTAAAACCTGAGGCTCCCCATCCATAGTTTGCTCATGCTATGGGAGAGGTGAGTCATTGAGGCATAGGATATGTGTGGATTGTTATGGCTTTTGCATTTGTTAGGAAAGTCAGTGCACACACACAGCTATTTCAGAGTGGAGCTATAAACAATTTTGCTGGTAAAGCCACTTGAGCCTCCTGAATGAAGGATGCTACAATAGAGCTGAGTCATGGCTATTCTACACACATCAGGCTTTTAGTCAGCTCCTCTGGAGGGAGATTAGGTTTACCTCCCTGTACTCTTGACTTTCCCTGGGCAATTTTTTAAGAGGCAGGCACTACATTAAGGCTTCCTAATCTGTAGAAGTAGAGCTGTCTTAGGATCTATTGTACCTTCTTGTCAAAATCCCCGTCTTTCACAGTTTATTTCTCTTAGACCCTCAGGATAAATGCTGCCCATTCCCATGATTTACCACTTGTGGGCTTCCAAATTGTTCAGGAATGTTCTCGTTAGGGACTTCAATCTCTGACAATAGGGCAGGCTCATCTCCCATAAACAGAGCCTTTGCAACAGTGTTTCCCCATCAGCACCTGTTGTTTGGTCTGTCGCCCCCTCAAATTTTACCGTGGCTGCTGCTTTTCCAAATTTAACTGCTGCACTTCGCTCATGATGGAGCAAGACACCTATGTAGCATATTTCCTGAGCAGACTGAGATTGTTTTATTTCCCTTTATATACATGGCCATATATTTTAATGTAGATTCTCCTAGATTATAACCTCATATGGTCAGAGACCACATAGTATCCATTCAGAATACACTGAAGAGCACCTTTCACCAAGGCACAGCATCCAACCCCGGGGGGCTCCACTCACAGCACAGCCTGTGCTGCCATATGCATCGGTCCTGCCTGACACACAGTAAGTGGTAGTGTATTTAACTCTTCACACATACACATGGTGTTGTGGGAGTCACTGTCTCAGTGGAGGCATGGCAAGCTGTGATCAGTGAGGTTCATGGGGCTTTCCAGAGCTCTGGCAATGGTCTTGTTGTGAACTTGGTTAGCGGTTTTACGAGTGTTTGCTTTACAACAATCTATTAAACTGTACATGGATGTTTTAGACCCTCTCTGTACCTATAAACTATCAAAAAATTAAAAAAGCCCACCCTGAGGACATTATGCTAAGTAAAATCAGTCAGACACTTCTCAGTGCCAGGATTCAAAGGACTAGTACAGTGTGACCCCTTACATGAAGCATCTAGAGTAATCAGATTCACAGAAACAAAAGGCAGGATGGTGGGTGCCAAGGGCTTGGAGGAGGGGCCGTAGTGAGCTGTTGTTTAACAGGGTACGGAGTTTCAGTTTGGGAAGATGAAAAATTTCTGGTGATGGATGGTGGTGATGGTTGCACAATGATGTCAATGGACTTAGTGCCACTGACCTGTACACCTAAAAATGCTTAAGATGATAAATTTTCTGTTACATGTATTTTATCATAATTTAAAAAAAATTAGCCTAGTTTCTCCACCTCTCCCTTGTAGAATATCTCTTTGTGTTCCACTCTAACCCCAGATATCCTAGGAAGTAGCACTTTCAAGGGTGAGAGGGGCGTCTCATGACTGGGCAGTCTGAGAGCCCGTGGGAGTGCCTCTGCTGGATGAGACTGGTTCCCTTTCTCTGATAATGACCCTAGAACTTGTCACTAGAGGACAACTGTCTTACATTATTTATGTGTCCTTAGTAGATATGTCTAAGAATTATTGAAATGAGATTTATAAAGTGTTATTTTCTTTCAGTGATAAAATAAATGTGAGCATTGATAAGTTAATGTATCTAAAGGCAAGAAGATAGATATTTCAGTGGTGCCAGTGGGCTAAATCTTTTCGAGGAGGAGTCAGTTTGGAGGAGAACACAGGGACACGAGTTTTACCCATGGAAGGTGGCTGACCATCACATGACTGCCCTTCTTGGTACAATGGGTCAGCACTTATCAAGTTAATCCTCTGCCTTCTGGCAGGCTGATGTGAAAACCATCCTTCCTAAACAGCAATACGATAAATAAGGAAGTGTCACCATCAACCCACACTGAGTCTGTGAAAGTTAAAGGGAAAGAGGTGAGATGATGTGTCCCTCCAGCCAAGAGCACGAGCGCTTTCTCTGAACTGCTGCTTGGATATCTGAGGGCACCCTGGTGACAGAACAGGCATGATCAGGGGTCCTCTGTGAAATCAAGCTCTTAGTGGCCTAGAAAAATAATAAATATAGACTATTGGGAGTAAATAAATCAGCAATATGAAGGCTCATTGCCATGTGTTCATAAATTCTCATTCACCTTGAGTCAGATGCCAATTACGAAGACAAATATGTGTCAATCTTTTTTTTTTTTTAGGAAAACTTGATTCTTTCTCTTGGGGTACTCTTAAAGCTAACTAGTATCAAATGACTATGAAGAAATGCTAGAGGACATTTCTGGCATGTGGCAAATGAGAGTCACTCAGAGAAAGGATCCACAGAAATGCAACTGCCCACAGGCTGAGTCCTGTCCATCTCACTTTGCCTTGGAGGCCAACCAGAGAGAGAGAGAGTCATTCTCAGTGTCAGGGTTGAAAGGAGGAGGAAGTTGGGAGAGCTCAACTGTTTAGGTATAAAAATTTGGGAAATCCAATGTGATTTGTCACTAACAATAGATCAATTATTGATCATGAAAGCCAAAGGGTCAAGACTATAAAGACCCGGTCTTTCTGGGAGACACAGCCTAGAGCTTTAGTAATAAACTACCATCTCTATTTCTCACCAAGTATGGGAGTTTTTTTTCTTAGTTATTTCAGAGACATTTCATGTTGATATTGTGCAGTAAATAAAAATATTTACTACATATCAGGTGTCTCAAAGCCCCTCATTTGGATGTTAGCTCTACTGCTCCCACAAACTGTGGACTCAGACAAACTCTGAATCTAGCTGAGGTTCATCTGTAAAAGGGAGGGGGTAACAACGACCACCTTTCCAGGAGTGTTAGGAAGACTAGGTGAGATAATACATGCCAAGTGCCTGGAACACAGGACAGGCAGTTCCTATTACAAAGAAACACCTTCTCATGTGAGTAAAAGTGACATCCTTGTTGAAGTTCAACAGTTCAAACCACAAATTGCCCAGAAAGCTTGTTTGGGGAATAGAAAAGAATGGTAGAACTGAAAACTCTAAGCAGCCATTCTTGGAGAAGACGAGTTTGAGTTAGTTTTAAAGAGGAAACAGGAAAAAGTTTTGAAAATAGGCTGAATAATTCTCAGCAGCTCTTATACCTTAATCCAGTGGCATTTATTCAAAAAATTTCCTTTTTTGTCTTTGTTTCTGTACAGTATAGAACAGAGGTTAAGATCACAGGCATTGAAGTCAAAATTCCTGGGTTCAAGTCCCAACTCTGTCACTTTTCAGTGTGTGACTTTGGACAAATTATTTAACCTCCTTGTGCTTCAGTTTCTTCAAGTGTAAATGGAAATAAAAGTCATGCCTACTTGTAAAGTTTTTGTGAGGATTAAGTGAGTTAATATTACTAATGCATTGGTAAGTGTCTGCTACATGGTAAGAACTAAGTAAAAGTGAGTTGTCACTTATATCATTATTGCCAATGATTCTATTCAAGACCTGATAATTTTTCGTGACAATTTCATTATTGCCTCCAGACTCCTCTCTCTCTAGTGAATCCATGCTGAAAGCTGCTTTTTTAAAACACAATTTATTCTATCCCCCTCTAGTTTAAATCTTTTGAAGATATCAACAGTGATCTTATAAAACAAGGGAATATGATACAATCATTAAAAAGGATTTCTATACCTTTAATTTCTTCACCTGGAAAATATCTTTGTGACATACTGCAGAGTGAAGTAGAGCAGCATACCTCATTAGAATCTATTTATATGAAATAATCTATGTATTTGCATATGTGTGTGGGAACATGTGGTGGGATAACTATAAAGATGGGGTTTCTGTTGGGTGGTAAAATTTGGAGGAATATTTACTTTCATCTTTATGATTTTGTGTACTACTTCAATTGTCTATACAGTTTATACTACTTTTATCATCAGAAAGAAAACAATAAGCCTATCTTTATTTAAAAAAAATAAAGCCAACAACTTCAAGGCATAGAACAAAAAGATTTGAAGGAAGCAGAAAAAAATGTTAGCAAGGTTGGTTGGTGAGGTTCTGAGCAAATTTTCCTAACTTTTCATTACTGTAGAATTTTTTCTTTAATGTGTATGAATTGCTTTCATAATTGGAGAAAAAAGAAACCTATTTTGCCATGGATGACTGGAATATGATCAAAATCCAATTAATGTTTATAATCTAATCACAACTCAATGTTACTCCATCAAGAAAGGTAACAAACTGACATTTTGAGAAGCTCAATATTCATAAAGACCTTGTTGCCATTCTTCTCATTTATTAAAAAAAACTACATGAAATAGGGGAAAAATAATATTTTTGGGGTAAGAAACAGGCACATAAAGACCTGGCATAAAGTGCAACAAATCTTTTCTTGCTGCTGAAAAATTATACTTTGCTGGCGCTTTGCCTCCTATATGTATATGTGTGCATGCATGTATGTACTCGTGTGTGTGTGCATGTGTATACTTGTGAATGTGTGTGCATGTGTATTTATGAATGTATATACATGTATACATGTGTGTATCTATAAGTGCACATGCATGTATGTATTTATGCATGCGTGTATGCATTCATGCATACCTGCATTCATACACAGAGGTGAGTGTTTAGAGATTTAAGCAAGTATCTATGTTCTAAGTCCCTAAAGCATGTTTCTTATGTCCTTTTCATCAAGTAAAATTATGTTTAAAATACCACTAAGTAGCTTTAAATATTTTAACATTTTGACATTAAATAAAACAGAAATGGATAATGGCCTTACTTGTATAAAATTCGATATTACTACAGTGGCAAAGTATGTATGTCATTAATAATCTTTCATCTCTAACCAATTCTCTCTTTCTGCTAAATACTGATGACATATTTAATGTATATTAGAATTGCAATACCTAAGTAACATTTGCCCTCTGAAAAGAGAATTGAAATTCATTTTTATTACAATAGATTTGCAAATAATGGCTTTGTTTTTCCTGTGGTTACATTCTTGCTACTGGTTTCATGGTACAAGATGCTGAAAAGCCAAGTAACCACTAGGGAGTACTCAATGTCCTCCTCTTCTGTGATCCCTATTCCAGGCTGGTGTCTCTGCTTGTGCCCACCTAGGGGGCTCAAGCCATGCAGGTTCTGAGCACGAAACAAATAAGAAACCTTTGAGGGTGGTGGGTTTCTCTGTGTTAAGCATTACTCTTA
Organism: Macroglossus sobrinus; assembly: GCA_004027375.1. Taxonomy (NCBI): domain Eukaryota; kingdom Metazoa; phylum Chordata; class Mammalia; order Chiroptera; family Pteropodidae; genus Macroglossus; species Macroglossus sobrinus. The sequence continues at coordinate 239,571 of PVKZ01000191.1, forward strand.
TTGTTGGTTTTAGGTGTTACTTAGTCTTGCTTATTTTCTCTTTTTCACTTAGATTCTCTGCTGGAGACTCTTACTCTTTATTCTTCAGAACCCCAGCTGGACCCCTGACTTTTATTTTGCCTGATTTTTCTAGATTTACTCTTTGCCTTCCTAATCATGGTGTGTCGATGTTTCTCCTTTACTCTCATCCATCTGAATTTTCATGCTAAAAGCTCTCCAGTCCTGTCTTACCTAATTAAACTCTTGTTCCTTACTCCTTCCTTCACCTGCCTTTATGTCTAAGCTGGATATAACAGTGGTAGATTCTCAAAAGTGACACTATTAGAGCCACTTAATTAGCAGAGAGAAGACCCTGCAGGTCTGACTTCAACTTCTGTCCCTCTCTGGCCAACCTCTTGCTCCCAGTCCTCCCAGAACCATCCACCTGACCTTCCTTCAGTGCCTTGAACTCAAGGGTTCTCTCACGTGAAGGGCCTGTTCACAACAGAAGACTCTTCCATTTCACATCCTCAGAGAAGACTTTCCACACTTCCTGAGTGAGTCAGCCCCACATTATGGGGTTTTGCAGTACCATGTACCTCTGATTTGTGGACCTTAACTTTATTTCACTTATTCGTATAATCATTTACTTCATTTGTACAATCTTTTCATTCCCTCCACCCACCTAGTTGCCTGAGGGTAGGGACTGTGTCTGTCTTGGTTCACTGTGGTCACCCTGGTGTCTTTGCATTTCCCACTTGTCCATTTGGTCATGCTTACTCCAGTGACACACCTTCTTGCTGACCCTGACTCCATGCTAGGGTAGGGCCACCCTCTCCCCTCCCCCAGGGCCTCTGCCTGGACCCAGCTCCCTTTCTCACTGGCGTCAGGTCCTGATTGCATCTTATCCTCTTGGGGAGCCCTTCCTTGGCCACAATTTAAGAGCTGCAACTTTCGCCCCATCCATCTCCCTTCCCTGCTGTTTTTTTTTTGTTACAAACCTCACTTTCTAATATACACATTAAATATTTTACTTAATGGTTGTTTCTCTGTTGGCCCCACTCACATGGTAAGTGCTATGTGGGCAAAGAATTCTGTTTTGTTCCCTGCTTTCTCTGTAACACCTAAGATAGTGTCTGGCATGTAATAGGTACCTAGTACATATCTATTGCAAAAGTTCCTTTAGTTTGGCATGGAGACTGGCACATGTCAGACCAAATACTTGTTTGTTGACTGGAACACAGAAAGGGAGGAGGAAGACTGGAAAGTTTTTGCAGACCTGGCTCTTATCTCCATTTCCCTGCCCCCAGAAAAGAGGACCCCCCCCCCCGCCTGCCAGATCCAAGGGGTTGCCATTAGCTGGGAGATTTTGTGTGTGTTAAGCTCAGAGTTAATTATAATTAGGAACTTCTAAGAGTGTCAAGAGGGTTATGTTTGTGTGTGTGGTGGTCTAAGTATTAGTTTATATTTGGAAAGGGCTAGCTCAGCAAATTTATAGTGTAAATAAAGAAAAAGTTTAACTTACTTAAGAGCAAAAGCCAATAAACAGTTTTTAAGCACCATTAAAAGCATTTTATATGCAAACACTGTTGCAAAACAATGAATGTGATCATTATGAGCACTTCTTATGTTCTCTGAAAAGAACTAACAAGAATCTCTAAGATATGTTGACTCAATCTCCCCATTGCTCATCCTAGTTAGCATTCCCAAGGCCTAGGTGCTATGAAACAGGCTTCCCAGTCAATGAAACCATCTTTCTACAATTACACATTTTTTGATGGTAACACTTTTCTCTATGACTTTAAAGAAACAGCCAATATGGGTACATATGTAAGCGTGGTTTAACTAAGTACTTTTATTCTTTTTATTCTCAAATCCTTCCAGAACTCTAACAGATTTATTTTCACTGCCATAACTACAGACACATAGTCTCTGTGTGATGCTTCTCGGAATGCTCCCAAGCACTGCAGTGGCTCATCACACTCACCCAGGAGCTCACATCAGATGGGGACCACACTCACCCAGGAGCTCACACCAGACGTGTAGTGAAACAACACGCAGCCTGTGAGGCCAAACACGAAGACAGGGCAAGGGCTGGCACCAGAAGTTCTGGTATTTAAGCCAATAGCACTGTTATTTCTGAAACCCATATGTGGTGTCAAACTCCACTGAGTGAGGTGGGGTGGATTAACAGTAGTATCTAAGGATTTGGGTATCCTATTTTAAAAGCATTAATAATAGTTTGGCATGTTGTCTTAGTGATATGCCAGCATAAAGCCTTATACAGAATCATATAAATAACCACAGACAGCTCTAGAGGGATTTTAGAAAATAGAAACTTGAGGAAAAGAACCATTTGCAACAATAGAGATAAAGCTGGAAGGCATTATGCTAAGTGAAATAAGATAGACATAGAAAAAAACCCTGCATGATCTCACTTATATATGAAATCTAAAAAAGTCAAATATGTAGAAGCAGAGAACAGAACAGAGGCAACCAGGGTTGGGGAGGTGGGAGAATGGAGAGATGTTGGTCAAAGGGTACAAAGTTGCAGTTGTGTGGGCTTAAAATAAAGCTACAGATCTAATGTACAGCATGATGACTATGGTTAATACTACGGTACTAAATCTGGAAATACGCTAAAAGAACAGATTTCAGGGGTTCTCACTACACACACAAATTACAACTATGTGCAGAGAAGATATATTAATTAACTTGCAGTAATCATTTCACTACATGTATACGTATGTCAAATCATCATGTTGTGCAATTTAAATACATACAACTTTTATTGTAAAAATACATGGAAAAAGGGAAAGAGATAATGTGAGAGCACAGGGGAAGGCTTCAGGATGCCTCAGAAGCTGAGGGTCAGATTAGGAGACTGGATAGAGTAGTAGGAGCAGAGAGGCCTCTTTGTGACATTGTCTCTAGAAAGGCACAAAAATAATGTGATCTGATGAAGAAGCACTGGATGAGCCCAGGAGTGGTAGAATGGAGAGCAGGTGAGAGTTAGAAAATCAGCCCCAGAGATCAGGAATAAAGGCGGCAGCCAGGCAAACTACCCTGAAATGGCACCTAGAATTACAGTACGTTACAAACTGGGTAGCTGTGCAGACTTGCTGACAATGAGGGAGAAAGGTGGAACCTGCAATTACCTACCAGTTTTGAACCTGACACTTCCAAATGCTGACTTTGTTTTCCATTTTAAATGTCCTACTGAGTTTACTAAGCTGAAGAAGGGTAAAGAGTAGTAAGGAGTAATGAAGAAAAGATGTGATTTTTTTCCTCAGATAACAGTGATCAATGTTGTTTTTATGTGGCATTTCAGTTCATTTCCACAATAGGTGATGTTCTCAGGAAACTGTGACATTGAGAAGGTTCATGACTCAGCCACATCACTTGGCTAGTATGTGGTGGGGCAAAGACTCTAAACTGTATCTTCTGATTCCTAATCTTATGTTCTTTTCTTTTGCCCCAAAGGTCTTTCCTCATGAGTTTATAGTCTGGTCATCACCCTTTTTCTAGTATCTCATGTGCCTCTTAATGTGGACTTGCCCATAGGCTAAGGGTAGGAGGTCGATTTTAACCTCTTCTGCTGGATGTACAGACCATATCACATCTAGTGTCTATGTATGGCATGATGAAATAATCAGCCCTAAGTACAGGGTCTTGAGAGTTGAAGATGATCTTTGTGGTAGAAGAAATGTGCCCTGGGTAGTAGAAATGACAAGCTGTTGAGGCGGGATCTCTAAATTTAGAGTCAGCAAACTATAGCCTATGGGAAGAATCCAGCCCATCACCTGACTTGAAAATAAAGTTTTCTTGGAATGCAGACAGCCCATTCATTTATACATTTTCGATGGTTGCTTTTATGTTCAACAACAGGACTGAAGAGCTGAGCTGAGACTGGCAGGTCCACAAAGCCTAAAATATTTATTATCTGGCCTTTTACAGAAAGAGTTTGCCAAACCCTCCACTAGACTGTATTACTCGGAGAGTAGTACTAAATTACGTTTAATCATTGTTCTGCAATAGTGCCTAGCAGTAAGTGATCAGTAAATATTTGTGGAATAAAAGGACGAATTTTTGGATCTATTTAACCATGTACTCTCAGTCCATCTGTGAGGGGAAATAAGGTAGAAGGATGGGATTCAATGTTTCTGTGGAAAACAGCTGCACACCCAGTCCCCAGAAGGACCAGGTTGAGAGAGTCTGTTTGGAATGCCAGGTGAGCTTGTAGACTTCTCATAGAAAGGAAGCAATCCACATCTGCCTGGAGGGATGATGCCTCTATTTGCATCTATAAAAACAAACTTTTCTAAATAATTAAACTAAAAAATTATTTTTAAGTCACAAAAGGACAACTACCTATTCATGTGATCACAGGCAAGCCACTTCGTCTCTCCATGCCTCAACTTGAAAATGAGGACAGCACTTAGTAGAATTAAAATAGTTATATTTGCACAGATTTTAAATGTCTTCATGGAAAAGGCAGTATAAATTTTGATTACAAAAAGATTGGGAGGTAGGTTAGGCTATACTTTTCTCTTGTTGGGCTCTCCTTCCCACCCCATATTTGAACATGCTGGCCAGTGTCCTCCAGTCAGCAGAATGCAGGCAGCTCTGTCGGCTGCTGCCTTCCCCACACCCAGCTCATTATTAAATAGCCTCTGACATCCTGTTCTCCCTGGCACCCATTCTGAGCTAGGTGACAATGAGTGATTACAGGTTTACAACAAATATATAAATTAGATGCTGACCCTAGTATCTTTCTTACAGACATGAAGCCATCAAAAAAGAACTTCTGCAGAGGGCCCCTAAATCTAGCAGCTCTCAGATTTCTGTACATGGGGACACAAGGATCAGCCTGGAGACTGAGGACTTAGCTCGAAGCTGCCTTTCAATGGCAAGTACAACTTTTACTTAGCTTTATATTTATTTGGTGTAGCCTGAGGAGATAAAGGATGAGGAGTGAGGGGGCAAAAGTCTTCTTAAGTTGCTTCTTGTAACTGATGCTGGTCTGTGCAGACTATGCAATGGCAATGGCAAAAACTTCAGTCATGGTGGCAAGCTGGTGGGGACCAACTGTTAGTGGTTATAAAAGTTGCTCCTGGGTTGGAATTCTGCCTCCACATCTTATTAACTGTGTAACCCTTTACCTTCTTTATGCCTCAATTTCCTCACCTGTAAAGCAGATATAACAATATTATCTATTTCATGGCTACAGGGAGTGAGTTAATATGTGTAATGTGCTTAGTGTGGTGTTTAGCATATAGTAAGTGCTCAGAAAGTGTTAGCTTTTATTATTGTTTTCATTAATCATTCAAAAATATTTCTCAAGTATCTGCCAAGGGCAGGCATTAAACTATGCATTAAGAAGTAGCAGACTCAATGCTACATTGAACAAAGGCCAGCTGGATCTCTGAGCACATCCCACTGATAATGCCTTAGGCTAAGCTCAAGGCTCATCAAAATTCCCTTGCACTTGATTTGTATGGGAGCGGACTCCAGGGCACTGCTTGGAATTCCCCATCTTACCTTCATGAATCCCCTTGGAGTGTGTTGCTGAAGCAATTCCTGGGAAGGATCCTGTAAGCCAGTGGTCCCCAACCCTTTTGGCACTAGAGACTGGTGCTTCTATGAGAATCTAATGCCTGATGATCTAAAGTGGAGCTGAGAGGGTGATGCTAGCACTGGGGAGCGGCTACAAATACAGATGAAGCCTCCTGATGTGTGGCCCAGTTCCTAACAGCCATGGACTACTACTAGTCCATGTTCCAGGGGTTGGAGAACCCTGCTGTAAGCCATTACAAGGAATCTGAATTCTTTTGACAGTGCAAACTATCAGTGAGCTCCCAGAGAATATGAAGGAACTTGGAACAATCTATATTGATTGATCAGCTATTTCTTCCCATGACCACTCTCTAGCAAAAAATACTGTTTTACTGTTCTGAGCCTTGACAGTATTATATACACGGCTCCAACCTGAACTGTGTGGTCTAGAGTCACAGTGTTCTTACTGCCTAGTCTACTCTGTTTTGGGGGTAGGAACATCATCTTTATCACCTTGGAACCCTCAGTATGGGCCAGTGTCTGGTGTTCCATAAGTGTTGACTAAATTGATGGGAGCATCTTCTATCTAAAAAGGACTCTCACGTGACCAAACAAAGCACTAAGTAAATGAATGAACAAAACATGTACATGTCACCCACAAAACCAGTGGTTTGGCTTTATGAGTGGTCAGAGGGAAAAAAGGGCATGCTCATGCTCAATCAGGAAGGTTCATAATATATATAAACCCCTTCTTTTAGAAAACAAAACATACTGTAGATCTTTGCTGTCCAACTTGGGAGCCACTAGTCTCATGTACTATTTAAATTCAAAATAATTAAAATTAAATACAATGTAAAACTTAGTTCCTACCTCAAAAAACTAAAAATAGAACTACCTTATTAACTAGCAATTCCATTTCTAGGTATCTATCCAAAAAAAAGGAAAACAATAATTTGAAAAGACATGTGCACTCCTATGTTCATTGCAGCATTATTTATAATAGCCAAGATAAAAAAGCAACCTAGGTTTCCATTGATAGGTGAATGGATAAAGAAGATGTGGTACATATACACAATGGAATATTCCTCAGCCATAAAAAGAATGAAATCTTGCCATTTGTGACAGCATGGATGGACCCAGAGGGTATTATGCTAAATGAAATAAGTCAGACAGGGAAGGACAAATAGTATATGATTTCACTTATGTGTGGAATCTAAAAAAAAAAAAAGAACGAAGAAACAAAACAAAAACAAATTCATAGACACAGAGAACATACTGATGGTTGCCAGATGTGAGGAAGGTGAGGGATTGGTTAAAAAGATGATGGGGATTAAGAGATACAAACTTTCAGTTATAAAATCAATGTCATGGGGATGTAATGTACAGCATAGGGAATATAGTCAGTAGTACCAGAATAACTGTAAGGTGATGGATGATTACCAGGTTTATCAGGGTGATCACTTCGTAAATTATATGAATGTTGACTATAACTATGCTGTATACTTGTATGTCAACTATACTTTAGTAAGAAAAATAATTTAAAAAACTATGGTCCAATTATACACAGTAATAAAAAGAAATGAACTATTCATATGTACAACAACCTAGATGAATCTCTATAGAAATTTGCTGAGTAAAAAATAGCCAGTCCCAGGAGGTTACATAATGTATAATTTATATAGTATGCTTGAAATGACACAATTACAGAAATGAAGAAGAGATTAGTGGATGCTAGGGGTTAAGGAGGGAGAAGTGGGTGTGGCTATAAAAGAGCAATATAAGGGATTCTTGTGGTGATGGAAATGCACTGTATCTTGACCGTATTCATGTCAATATCCTGATTATAAACTATATCCTATATACTATAGTTTTGCAAGATGTTATTATTGGGGGAAATGGGTATAGTGCACACAACATCTCTATTATTTTTACAATTATGTGTGGCTCTGCAATTATCTCAAAATAAAAAGTTCAATAAAAACAAACAAACAAAATTCAGTTCCTCAGTTGCACCAGCCATATTTCAAGTGCTCAAATGATGAGTGGCTACTGCATCTGAGCAGAGACATGGGTCATTTCTACAATTACTGAGAATCCTATTGGGCAGTGCTGCTATAAAATCTCCATTGCCCTACTCAGGCAAATAAAATTTAACTGCACTTTCATAATCAATAAAGCTAACATATTGCTCCCCTGGACTATCCAAATCTTTCAAGTTTGTTCTTTTGTAAGTAACAAAACACGCCAAGCTAGATGCTCTTCAGGTCTATTCCAGTATTTTGTTGTTGTTGTTTTACTTTATATATATTCAGAAACAGTATTAATTCTGTTAGTACCTTGTCAGTACCTGGAGCAATATGTATGACTTAGAGCAGTTTAATGCAGGGGATGGATGGCTTCAGCCCTGGGAGCAGTAGGCTCATCAATCTACCATGCGTCTCAGTATCGTTACAGGACATTAATGAGGTTGGGCTCAATTTAAAAACTGTCCAAGGCATTATGGATTGGTAACATTTAGTTCCACAGGAACTGGGAATTTCTGAGATATAATCCTAGCTCTTTTGCTAATGAGTGTTGTGATATGGGGACTATCATTTAACTTCTGAGTTTCAGTTTCCTGTCCTTAAAACGGGGCTATTACTGACCTACCTAACCCAAGCGTCCAGAGGATTAATGAGTTAATGTTTTCAGAGAGCTCTGAGCTCCGTGCATTAAAGCGTGCTGCGCATCGTTATTTCTACTCATTCCCATGTAGCAGTTGGGAAACATTAGACTATTATGTTTACTCTTTCTAAAATGCTTTTTCTTTCTTAGCATTTTAACATTACCTATGTTACTCAAACCTTAGATCTAAAAGTAAAACTAGCCCACAGCAAGACACATTGATGGAGTAGGGGCATTTTGGTAGTTTTTCCTTTCTTTAATATGAACATTGACACTAGCTTTTCCAGCAGGATGAAGGCAGTAATTGCACTGTAAATTCTCACTGCATGAAGCTGGTGGTCAATCTTAGCAGATGCAAAAAGAAAGTTATACCACAGTACAATTACACTGTCAACGCTTACATGCAATGATATTCCCATATCTGTTCTTCATTCTGTTCTCATCTTTTTTGGCAGAGTCCCATGGTGCAGACTGCCCTTCAAAGAAGCTCTGGAAGAAAGAGAAGAGTGACACAGAGAATTACAATTTGGTGCAGTAAACAAAGGATCTTAACGATGGAGGGTGTTCTCAAAAAATGTACAGTGGGGGTCAAGAGGAAAAAGAATGTTCACAGGAATGTGATAATGGGTTATTAAAGTAATTTATCTTAAACATTTCATTTAGCTTTTTGTTTTCCTTGAGTTAATATGTTACAAATACAAATGAAGACAGAAGAGTGATCCCAGAATTTATCCATACAATCCATTAAAAATGTTTACGTGTTCATCCCTATCCTGCTTTAATATTTAATACAGAAAAATTGATCATTTCTCTCAATTTCTAAATTACATTACCTTTTTAAAATATTCTCCTAAGAGATATAAAAATATCATTTTTCTTCTCAATTGCTAACTGAAAGAAGGTTAAAACTCTGAAAGTAGGTGAGCTAAGACTTCATGACTTCAAGGCTAAAATCCTATAATAAATTCTGCTAGAGTTTTCTTTTCATTTTTAATGGCGCTTAGATGTCCATTTATTTAAGGATTTGGCATTATTATACCCAGTGTCTTTAATCTTCCTGTTATTAGTCATATATATATATTTTTTCCATTCAAGTTATAATGAAAATGTCCTCTGTTATCAGTTGACAAGTGGAAGAAAAATCTGGGACTTTTATTTCACTTTGGTCCACATTCCACTTTACCTTCATGTGGTCAATTATATAAGAAGAAAATGAGAAGGATGGTAACAAGAAGCATTTAGTAAAACTGATTTCTTATCTTTGCCACTAGACACTAACCTCTTGGTACAAAATGGGAAAGAAGAGGAGAAGAGAAGGAAGAAGATGTAAAGATAGAGCAGATGAATGAGTACCATCCTGAAATGCTTTAGAGCCAGGAACTCACATCCTCAAATATGATCCAGATGCTTTACAAATTCTTTCTTAAGAACTTAAGCTCTTTTTCACTCTCTTAATTTTATTCTACCTGTGGTGTTTGGCCATTTCCATCAATTACCAATATTTAGTGATTAGTCTATGGTTCAACAGTACCTATTTATTATTCTTTTAAATGGTTCACTTACACCTTATGAAAATGCTCCTTAGTACTGCTGCAGTAGGAAGGACACACCTGCTTGCAGATCCCATGGGGAGCCCTGTACCCCTGCCTGTCACACAGACCCAGACCTGACCATGCAGTGGATGGTGCTCAACACATATTCTACTGTTTCTGCCACCTGACTGTGGACTCCTTGAGGACAAAGACTACATGGTTGTCATTTCTGTTTGCACAGAGCCTATGCCTCATGGTAGAATCTGATCATTAGTTATTGAATGAATGAACATCTTTGGTGTTTCATGACAGTATGTGGCTTTGATCTCAAAATAAAACTTTCCTCATGAGGCTTGAGTGTGTGAGGGGTTCGAAAGCTTGGAAAACATGCACATATGCAGTTTGCAGATGTCATCATGCCACAGTTGGTAAAGTCCACAAAGACCTACTGTATATTAATACTGTAATTACCGGATTATAGCTCAGCTCTCAACATAGACTGGCTGGATAAGAGCCCTGTCCCAGCATTGTCCCATTCACACCAGCACTTCCACACAACAAAACAGTAGGTGGACACATCATCTTATAATATGAAAGTGCAAAAAGATACCACCACGACCACCAGTGAGAAGTTTAAATTGTCTGTCTTGATTTAAAGTACCTTAGTCATAATCATTGTTGACACCTCAATAGCATAATAGTTTTAACATTATACTTATCATTTTGAAAAAAACATGGGGGCAGACCAAGGCCTGATGTACTATATACCTATACCTATAATTATAGATCCACACCATACATCACTAGTTGAAGGGTAAAATATTGTATCATGCAGGACAAATACAAGTAGAAATATTTCAAGGTCTTAATAAATTAAGTAAATAGAAATCTAGCAGTAAAAGCATTAGTTAATTCCATCTAGAACAAGACCACTATATCATCAGGGGATTTATTCAGACATGTAACTTCTTTTCTGCTATAAAATATGCACTTAAAAAAAGCTTTAGGGATTTAAAGTCAGACTCTTTTTCTGAATAGTGTTTTTCTTACTCTATGAATGACAATTATTTTATAGTGAGTAATATCTATTATTTGACTTCCCTTATAACAATTTAATTCTACTTTGAGTTTGTTGTGATGTAATTACCAATTTCATTTCCCTCTGTCTTTTCCATCCATCTAAAAGGTTTCAGATTCTTTTGTTTTTAAGGAAGATGAAGAAGGTAAGTGACACTGAGGGAAATCTTGACATCTTCCAGTAGGTCTATGGCCACTAGTTAACACTATAACAGTGTGTGTGTGTGTGTGTGTGTGTGTGTCTGGGGGTAGACAGAAGAGGGGTCCATAATTGATTAGGGAAGAGGCACTTGTTCAGCTTTTAGAAGAAAATGCTCCTAGGTTACCTGAGACAAAGACACACAAGTTACTTCCCACTTTTGACAAATAAATGCTGTTCTGTAGAGGACGATGCTCACAGCGCAGCTGTGTTTCTTCAGCATTTGTGGCAATCATAAGACTTCTAATAGCTCTTGCTTTTAAAAACAGTTATTTTAACTTGATTGTTTTTATTTAATTGATGACCGAGAAACGACAATGAAAAGATAACCAATCTCCTTACATTTGGCTACTACCCGTAGATCCCAGCATGTTTTCAAGGGCCCAGCACTAATTATGGTGAGCAGCAATAAGTGCTTGCAGAATGAATAAATCTATCAACTCAGCTAATCCTCATGAATAGCAAGGCACAGAGGGATTGCCTCCTTGCTTTACAGTGAGGAACGTGGGATCACAACCAGCTCATAACAGGTCAACCTGGTTCAGACCTCAGTGTTTTCTAACTCTTAATCCAGTGCTCTTTCTGTACCACCCCTATTTTGATGAGGGCTCTGACAGGGAAACCAATGTTAAATCTTCCTAAATACATATGACCAATAATTGTTTTCCATGCCTTGATCATATCTCCTTGTTTCTAAATGAAGGTTTACAACAAGCACATACAAAAGATGTCAAGTAAACTTTGATTAATTGTTGATTACTTTTATGAAATAGTAAATTTTCTTATCTCATAGGATAATGTGATCATTGCAGGGAAGCCAATGGGAGAGAAATAGCAGAAGTGGGAGTTCTTGCCTTGAGTCTCCCCAGCTTCCTATCCAGGAGTTACATGAGTCACTTTAAGTGGCAAAATGTATTTTTTTCTTAAACAAAAGCAAAACAAACACAAAAAGCTCTAAGAAAAAGATCAGATGACTATTAACTGTCTATAGTCTCCTGATTCCCTACAGATATGGTGACCAGTTTTTTCCTTTTCTAGAAGAGTTCTGCTTCCAATTATATAGCCAACCTCCCATGAATACATTTGCATTATCAAGACCAATGTCTTTATCCTTGACTTGGAAAATAAGCAATACGCCTATGGAAAGCCTAGAAAGAAGAACTTATGGATCAAATAACTTGGCTTTTGTTTCCTTTTGATATGAAGATTAAAAACATTATTTTCTAAGATGGACACAGATGGCTTTCTGTTAGCATACTTTGAAAATATCTGAGAAAATATTTACCTTAGACTTTAGACTCCCTCTTATGTCTGAAGTAGGATAAAATTCAATTGTTTATATTTCTAGTTAGAAAATAAAACTTTACCTGTAGGTCTAGAACCATTGGGCACTCAGAGAAGCTGTGGCATGACATATGGGTCTTTTGTATTGTGAACCCCTGGTTGCTTTCCTGGTTTGGGAATTCTAAGTAAGGAAAATAATCAGGGCAGGAACACAGGTTATTAATGCTATAGAATGCTGCTTCCTGTCTGGTTCACAGTGAGGCCAGGCACAGACGTGCAACTCCAGAGGCAGCAGAGGTACTTCCTCCATTTCTCATTCTCCTGAGAGACTGAGACTTCTCTGACCATCCTATGACCCACCTCTTTTATTAATTTATTTATTTTTGGCAGACCATGAGATGAAAAGATGGTCACTAATAAGACCACCAGCAAAATATATCTGAGAAAAATTAGGTAATTTTACTAAGTAATCATTTTTACTATGTCCTATATCACATTCATTTTGGCTTTTAAATATCTTTTAATAAATTAAGCAACAACATACATTTTATACAATTTCTCCTGTGCATTTTTTCTTTAGGCAAGAACTAAAGAACTTCAGAATTCTTTTTATCTTCAAGGTTAAAAGTTATATGTGTTCTTTTAAAACTATATACATTGAATTACTGAATGCTTTGAGAAGAATTCTACTCTGAACCAATATTCCTGGGGAAAAAGTAATTGCCACATAATTTAGTATTTAGAGAAGAGCTGTTCTTATCACATTTGCTGGAAGTAGTGCCAAACAGGTTTTGAATCCTCCTAGTGCTGAGAAAGAGGGCTCTGTTCCTGGAAGCGATTAGAGGATTCCTGCGCCTGTGCCTACGACTGGCTGCTGGCCACTTGTGGGGTACTCTGCTTCTCTGCTCTGTACACTTCCCTATGCCCAAAACAAACTTTTATTTTCTAGTTTAAGTAAAACTTCTTACTCCTCCTTAATTGCTCAAATTTTTTCTTGACAAAAATATAAGAATGTTCACTAAATATAACTGAACCACCACATAGGCATGACTTTGAAAAACAGGCCCACTGAGAGAGAGCAGAAGTGATGACTGAGAGAAGCATGGCTAAAACCGTTCTGTGGCCACTGATGGCTTCCCATTCTCGGAGCAGTCATGTAAGGACAGCCTGAGAGACAGACCACGATGGTTCATGCACCCAATATACTTTTTATAAGAGGGATTTTAAATATAATACACACATTTAGGTAATATTTAGTGTTTAGAGAAAAATTTTAATATGCAGATACAATTTAACACACCAACTATGGACTTTTTATTATGAAAAAACACTTTATGTATTTTGGGAATTTGAGTTAATAGTCTCACTGTACCTTCTGCTAAAATTTTCATAAATATACTTATGGTTTGACTCTACTTAAAATGTAATTAAAGTGTTTCTTCTGACTACCTTAGCTCATATATACTGAGAAAGGCAGCAAACATGGGAGCAACTCGGAAAGACTAATAAGTCTCTGAAACAATAAAAGTGAAACAAGGCAAGCTCCAGTGAATATCAATGACTTCTACACTTCAGGATGCTGTGTTCTCCATGGGCACAGAGCAGAGGAAATCGAACATCCAGCACACAGTCATTTTTTTCTGAATAGGAAATACGTTTTTGTGATTCAATAACCTCCTCCCCTGCCCCTCATACCACCGCCATTTTCCACAGGATATAATTATACATCTCACTTGCCCACCTCATGAGAACATTACTCCAAAATGATGCAGTCTGTTAAAAATGCCACAGCTCCTAGATATTAAAAAAGGAGAAAAACAATTCTATTCAACAGAAAATCTGCCAGAAAGAAAAGGATGCAGGTCAAGGCTGTACGTAATGTGCTGTGTGTCTGCAGGCAGTGCAGGGTCAAATTTTTTCAGAAGCTTCTGAAATGGAATTTTCCCTCCCTTTCTCATATGAATAAAACTGTGCACATAAAATGACTAAAATCTTTACCCTGAAAGAAGGAAGATGAACTCACTGGGGCATGCCAAGTCTTTGAACTGTCTTTTGTTTTCTGCTCATACTTCTTTTTTGGTTCTTCCAAGTGCTGCATTTTATTACATTCATATAAACTATTTATTGCTACTGTACTAAAGCAATTGAAGACACCTAAAATGGTCTGAGGGACACAGAGTGGAGTGCCGATGGAAAGGTGGCCCTAGAAGCTCAGGCCCAGGGGCAGTAGTGGTTACCAGTCACTGTCGTTATCCAGTGTTCTGGACAGAGGCAGCCAAAGGGAGTGTGTGATGCTTTAGGGCAAAGCAAGTGGAGACTGGGTGAAAACAAGCCACTAGACATATGAACTGTTTTGTTTCTAAAGAAATTGAAATCTAAATGTGAATATTCTGATATTTTTAATAAGTTGCTAATCCATCTCTACTTCAAATGGCAATTTAATACAGTTCAAAATTTTGCAGGATCCGGGTGGGTGATGATTTTAGCAATAGTCATCACATTGTCTTTACCTAACATCTCTTTTTGTTTTGATAATAAAATTAAGGTTTACAGCCTAAAATATGATATGTTTTCATGCTCAGAAACATCCCCACTGATGTCTGGCTGAGCTTTAGAACATGTTTTTTATTCTGTTGACTATTACTCTGAATGAGTAACTTTTTACAGCAATATCATATACTTCTTATATCAGATACTTATAGGGTTTTGGAAGCCCTATCGGGTAAGTCTTTTTATTCCTATTGCATAAATAATGAAATTTAAGATCAAAGGCATGAAGTGGCTTGCCTGAGATTATACAGCCAGTAAGCAGAAGAGCTGGGACCTGGAAATGAGGCTGTTCAGCTCTGAACTCAGTGCTCCTTGAACTTGGCCACAAAACTGGTTGAAAACACGTGGCTTTGTGTCCACTGCATTGCACTGTATACACAGCATTCTGTCGTGGGTTATATGCCACCAAGCATTTCTGATTTCCACATTTTATAGAATATGCCTGATCAATTACATATATTCCTGTTACTATATGCACAATGATTTTCCCAGGGATGTGATACCATGTACACACTAGAGGGACCCTCAATCTATCTGCTTTTCTTTAAATTTGCCCAATTTCAAAGCTCTCTTTCTTTCCACCTATAGAATCACTATAGTAGTAAGCTCCCAATAAGGATGTGACATATTCCTCAAGTGTATTGAAGCAGGAAACATCTGCAAACCACATCAATTGTCCACAGAGAAAAAAATACTCAGCTAAATGATCAAGGAGAAAGTGGCAAAGGCAGTAACTGTGGAGCCTTGGCTGTTGCTGAACTTCCTTAGACCAGGCCGATATTTCATGGAATTATTGAGTCTGATGCATAGCAAAGCACCTTTAAAAAGGGAGCTATTTTGATATAATTGGGGTGGGTTTTGGTTTAGTAGAGAGTAGCTGTTCAGGAGTACTGAATCCTTTTTTTGCCTGCATTCCTTTTCCCTTCGTTCCTTAGGATAGGGCTTAGTGACAAAGATGCCCCAGTTCCTAGCAGTGCCCAGCCTCCTCTTGTCTAGGATGCTGTCTCTGGGGTGGATGTCTCTGCCTTCCTACACGTGATGACGTTCTCACTCACTGATGGTGCAGAGGCAGCTGAGAATTTTGGGGAGTCTCTGGTTCTCTGGCATTTCAAAAGCCCATCATGAGAATAATATTCCTCAGTTTGAAACTTAAAGGCTGCTTTTTCAGGTTCATTCTTCTAGATGGTCTTGATAGGGTCTCTGTTGCTTATTATACAATGAGACTGGGGTGGTGGAGGGGATGAACGACAAAGGATTTATGACAGTGCTTATATTCATTATATAAAACTTGGTACAAGTTTACTTTTTTGGGTTAGGCATTGCCTATCTTTTGATCATGGTGTACATTGCGAGATTAACCAATTTTGCAAAGATGCCAGAATTTGGACCTGCCCTGTGCTCATTGCATTATCTTGGAAACTTCAAGAAGGCCACAGTAACTGAATGGGGTGTCAAAATAGTTATATAAATGAATGGATTGTCACAGATGGTCCCAAAAAGAGGACTGCTCTGTTTAAAAGGCAGGTGAAAATATCTGATTCAATTGTTTTGTAGTTTCTCTAAATCACTCTAGGTTTGAGTCCTACCTCCAGAATTGCTGCCCACATTTCAGAGAAATAGCAATTTTCCTTTCCCCTCAGATGCAGATATTGCCGGGATTTGAGATGTCAATACCACTTGAGAACTGTTAGTTCCTCCACCTCTGCACCTGCTTTAGAATAGTGATTTGTCAGTTAGCTTGTGCTAAAAGCACCCACATCTTCAGAGATGAGCAAGAGTCCGTCCTTGGAAAAAGGCTTCCTTAAAATGTCTAGAGAACAAACAGATGCTTTTACAGAAATGTAGCTGCCCTTTTCCTTCTGAGAGCAGCCAGAAATGTTGGATTCCTACTTATCATTATTGCAGTAGCTTCCTATCAGGTTGCTTCACTGCCTTTCCATTTACATACTTCTCACAGAGTAGGCTTTATAAAGCACACCTGGGCACCTGCCATTTTCCTATTTGAAAACCTAACAAGTCTCCCTACTGACAACATGATGGTGATAAGGACAGGGAGACTCAACTGGTGTGGTAATCACCAGTGCTCAATCAGCACTAGCAATTACCATTCTTGTTCTTATATTAAAGCTTGAAACTTTGAAGACAAAAAATGCTACTGATTTTGCTGCCATTTTTTGGTAGTGTTTCTCTGACGATAATCCTTTTCAATCTTTTTCTCTGTGGCTCTGTATTTTTTTCTCCATTGATTCTATATAGCAGTAGTCCCCAACCTTTTTGGTACCAGGGACCAGTGCTCCTATGAGAATCTAATGCTTGATGATCTGAGGTGAAGCTGAGGAGGTGATGCTAGTGCTGGGGTGTGGCTGCAAATACAGATGAATCTTCTGTTCGCTTGTCTGCTGCTCACCTCCTGCTGTGTGGTCCGGTTCCTAACAGGTCACGGACAAATACTGGTCCATGGCCCAGGGCTTGGGGACTCCTGCTACACAGTATTTAGAAGTGGGGTTATAGTTGTTTTGTTCTTGTCCCTCTGTGAAAAAAAATCAAGCCTCTTTTCCAAGACAGTACTTGGAGAGCTATGAGTTTTGAAATGTTCTCACCTCAGAAATCTTAACACATCAACTCCATCAAATATGATTGAAAATCTAAGGATTTTTTTTAGACATGACAGACTTGAAAATGAATAAGTGAAGCAGAAAAAGAAATTTTAATGAGAGATTGTGACTCTCTTTTTGACATCAATTAATTTATAATACCTATCAACATAATTCCCAAGCTCTTCTTACAATACCTAAGTCATGGTGATTAAAGATAAAAATTTATAAGAAAGAATTATTTTAGAAATTTAGAAATCCAAGTTAGAAATACCCTTTCAAACAGTTTAGTGAAGAATAATTGCATCTCAATTTACTCTGTCAGAAAGTTCAATTTCTACTCTTAAAAGCAAACATTTTTATTGAAGATTAGAACCCATGATAAAATTCGAGTCACAGCTGCTCTCCTTTATTGATTTGGTGTTTAGTCAAACATCATTTCTAATTGAAGATTTTGGAAATCATCACTTTAGAGATTCGTAGTCTACTTCTTGTGAGGAAAGTCTTGCCTCCTGGCCTCAGTCTATGGGCATGAGGAGGAGATTCTGAACAAAGTCAAAACCATGAGCCTGTATTAGGCACAGAGCATAAATCCTGGCATGGTGGAAGTTTCTACGTGTTGCTGATCATGCCTCCGGACTGAAAGAGCTACTCACAGAACTCTGGGTGGAGTCCTAAAAGAACTAATTCACTTCTTAAAACAGATCAAATATAGTTGGTTAAAATAATCTTACTACAGATCTTGGGTGGGATATGTGCTGTTATCATCTTATTAAGATGCTTTTGGACCAGAAAGTTGCCAATATGTGACAGGAAAGAAGAAACAAGAATTCCAAAGGCAAGTGATGATGACAGAAAAGTCAGCGGCAATACACAAATCTACCCAAAGTTTATCACTTGTATACCATCTTCACCATTTCCTTCTAATTTAAAGATTTAAATAACTTTTGTATATTTAAATACATTTATTTGGAAATGAAATTTTCTATTATTGTAGTTAATGGAAAGCCAAACACCACAGGTAAAGATAATAGAAAAAGCAAATAAAAGAAAACAAAACAATGCCATTAATTCCATCCTGGCTGTACTTCTTTGCTATGTATTAAGCCGAGGCCTCTTCTTTGTGGGGTGAGAGATATGCAAAAGACACTCTAGAGCCAAACCATGGCTCGCTGATGAATCGAAGGATCGAAAGAACTAACTAGAGAGGCTATCACTTACTCCCCTGTAATTCAGTGCTGTTTATTTCTCATGAGTGGACCCGCTAAGAAATTCACCTTGTATATCAGTTGTTTGCATAGCACACTTGGGGAGAGCTCTGACTTCTCCATCAATATTGGCTCACAACACAGTGTATAGAACAGGGAAGAGTATGGTATCTAGGACCAGAAGACTTGCGTTTAAATCCCAGCTCTGACTGATTCCCAAGTGTGTGGCTACAGGACAGTTGCTGAATTTGTTTTTTTTAAAATTTTTATATAATAGAAATACTATAATAATCTAAATTACTTAATAGAATTGCTTTCAATATTAGAACCAGTGAATGTCAGTGAAAAGAACATGTAAGAAACTTTTACATATAAAGTACCATACTTTATGGGACTTGGAGAACTGCTATGGAAATGCACAAGGCATTCAAGCAGGATTGCCTGTCTCTTCCTGGACCACGAACTGCACAGGGGAGGAGCTGAGCTTTCACATCCTTAGTGCTGAACACCTACCTGTCCTATAGGAGGAGCTCTGTTAAGTATTAGCAAATAACATTGGTGACAATT
Organism: Macroglossus sobrinus; assembly: GCA_004027375.1. Taxonomy (NCBI): domain Eukaryota; kingdom Metazoa; phylum Chordata; class Mammalia; order Chiroptera; family Pteropodidae; genus Macroglossus; species Macroglossus sobrinus. The sequence goes on from PVKZ01000191.1 coordinate 258,781, forward strand.
ATAAATCAGAAGATTCCTAGGTCATAAATGTACTCCGAATTAATATTTTTGAGGTCCAGTTCTTAAAAAGGGTTTTACAAAATTGTATGATTGTACCTAGTTTTAAATAAATTTCCCTCATGATTGAGAGAGTAATAATGAAAAGGCACATTTTACATGGAGTATATTGTACGTAGAATTTAAAAATTTCTTCTATTGCTTCATGGCATAGTTTTTGTTGTTGTTTTTTACAATCACAATTTGATGAAAAGATAACAATTGGTTTAAATGAACTAAGGTCAGATGTTAAAAGGAAGTAGCCAAAGTTGTATTTAGAATCTGCTAATGTTTTAAAAAAATAGAGTTGGCTTTAATTTAAGGAAATGGATATTAGATTAAAACTTTGGGGCATGTAGTTCAATTTTTTATTTAGAACTACAAGTTTTGGGACTAAACTGAAAAACGATGTTTCATGCTTTTAGAAGTACTGCCTTAAAACATTTTAGACCAAGCAAGAGAGTTGAAAGTAAATTAAACTCAACTTCTGGGTCAATTTTGAAATGCAAACAACAAAGATCTAAAGCCCTTGGAGGAACAACATTACCATCTCTATCATAAAACAGAATGAACTTTCACACAATACCCAGAGACTGCTGTGTCAGCAAAGAAAATTCCTAAAAGGAGATTTGAATTTTTGCCAAGAAGTGTAACAAGGAGAAAACTTTGGCTCAAAAGATTTTGATTACATAAGAATTCTTTCTGTGAAAACACAGTAAGCTGTCAATTCAGTAGTATTAATAAGTATTAATACTAACAGATATTAATAATATATGACATTAATAACACAAGTACAGCATACTTGCTGTGTTCTAAATATTATTCTAAATATAGATTCTAAATACTACTATAACTATACTAAATAAAAGTTCTAAATACTATTATACACTATTATATAATATCTGTTAATTATCCACATTTCTTCTTAACAGACATGAAGCCTTCAGTTATTCTCCTGTTATAGTTGTAACTTATGCTCATGGTAAGAGAGTCCAGCAGATTTATAAAAGTTAACCTTATAATTATTATTACCACCTTATAATCATTATTATCACAATGAGTTAAGAAATCATTATGTTACTAACAAATATGTTTAAAATAAATTTTAAATTTTACTAAAGACTAATTTAAAAAAATTTAAAAATAATTATAGATTCACAGAAAGCTGCAAAGGGAGTATGGGGTGATCTCATGTACTCCTTAATTTTCCCCAGTGGACACTATGTTAACTGTAGAACAATATCAAAACCAGGAAACAGAAACTGATACCATGTGTTTGTACAGTCTATGCTCTCTTATGGGGTGGTGGTGGAAGTTTTCATTTCTCTAGTATAAAAGCTGGGGAGTGTGATTGCTGGGTTGTGTGGTAAATGTATGTTTAGATGTTTAAGGAACTGCTGAACTGTTTTCCAGAGTAGCTCGACATTTTACATTCTTGCTAGCAATTTATGAGAACTCCAGCATCTGCATTCTTGCCAGCATTGGTATTGTTCCTATTTTTTATTTCAGCAGTTCTAATACACGTGTAGTGATAGCTCATCATGGTCTTAATTTACATTTTCTTAGTGGCTAATCATCTTGAATATCTTTTCATGTGTTTATTTGCCCTCCCTATACCCTCTCTGGTGAAGAATCTTCCATATCTTCACCCATTTTCTAACTGGATTACTTGTGTTTTTACTGTTGAGTTTTGAGAGTTTTTAAAATATTTTCTAGATATGTTTTTTGTCATCCATGTGGGTTTTTTGAAATCCATGTGGGTTTCAAGTATTTTTTTCCCCAGCCTAGAGCTTGTCTTTTCATTCTCTTACCACAATATTTCACAGAGTAGACATTTTTAAATTGATAAAGTCCAACTTCTTGATATTTTATCTTTTATGGACTGTGGTTTGGTGTGATGTCAAAAACTCTTCACTAAGCATTAGGTCCCGGAAGAATAACTTTTATTTGATTTAAAACACTACAAAAATCTATAATGTCCTCTAATTAAATTAATAAACTTAATAGTAATTAAAATTAAATAATCATCATCGAATCAGTGATTGCAGTGTTGATATTAGTACTTAAGACATTAGGAAACATATTCATAAACGCATGTGTGGACCCCTATTACACAGGCTTACCAAGATCACTCTTAAGTGCCCTTCCTTTCTTTTTCTACTTCTACCTCTGAATGAATTGTGAGGTGGCCCCAATTTCTCAGGTTTACTGAATGAGGCCTGCATCCATTAGAGAAAGGATGGAGTTGCTGAAAAAGCTGAGGCAAAGAAAGCTGCTGATTCTCAGTTTATGGCTCATTCAGGCTCCCTAAACAGCCCCAAAGGGTTCCAGACCTGATGCTCATGAGGTTCCTCAGTAACCTGGCCACACTGAAAGTGCTCAATAGCTCAGGTGGCTAGTGGCCATGGTATGAGCGCAGACGTCTGTCCTTGCTCAGTGGATGTGGCATTCATGAAGTTAGTTCCTGCAACAAGCATCCTACCGTGGGACTGAGGAATAGAGAGCAGTAACAAAAGAGTTCTAGAGGCAGACAGGAGAATGAAAGAAATCCTCGTAGAGCTGCCAGAGTGTGTAAGAGCTCAGGGTTGTGCTGATAAATGAACAGGGAAGGCTGAGTGAGGAAAGAACAAGAGAAGCTAAGAAGTAAAAAAGAGAGAATAAAAGCTTCAACATTAATGCAGGTCCACGATAAAAGGCCTGATGACACTTGTCTCCTATGCTCTTTTTTATGTTCCAATTTCTGTGGGCTGTGATGCTGCCCTAGCAGGGTGACCCTTCTTCCCTTGCCTTGCCTTGCAAAATTAATGTGTTATAACTCAGTTTAAACCTACTCCTTCCATGTGTTTTCTTCTCCAGTTTCCATTGATTTCTTTTTTCCTTCAAAAATTCTATTGTAGCTATTAGTATATACCACTTAAATTTTCTCTACAAATATGATATGTAATTTTTTTATCACCACATATAATTACGTTATATGTTGTTTGAAGAGAGGGCTCATGCCCCCACTCTACACTTGCACAGCAGAGAGCTGAGTACAAAGCAGGCCGCTATAGGACACTTATTATAGGAACCACCTTAATGCAAAAGGTCTCTTCCAGCACATGAAAAGTAATGGCAGTTGTATGATGAAAATGTTTTACCTCTGCACTGTCTAGTACAACAGCCACTAGCCACTTGTGGCCACTCAATGAGGCTAAGGTGGTTGAGAAATTGAATTTTAAATTTTGTTTAAACTAAATAAATTTAGGTTTAAGTAGCCACATGTAGCTGGTAGCTGCCATACTGGACAGCTCAGGTTATAATTTACAGGGGACACACCAATGGGGCTGAGGGGCTGAAGTTGGCAGAGTACTGCCTGGTCTACCTCTCAGGGAAAGCCCCTTGGTTGAGTCTCAAATTTCAAGATCTCTCAGACTTCCTGAATAAGAAATATAATTTTCTCAGTGTTAAGGGTTGAATTGTGTCTCCTCCTCCTTTCCCCACCCTACTAAATTCATACGTTGAATCCTTAACCTCTAGTACCTCAGAATGTGGTATGTGACTGTATTTGGAGATAGGGCATGATAGGGCAATTAAGGAGGTAATTAAGTTAAATTAGGTCATATGGGTGGCTTTTAATTCAATGTGACTCATGACTTTATACGAGGAAATTTTGCACAGAGGGGTGACCATATGAAATGGCACCAAGAGGGTGTGGTGGCCATCTGCAAGCCAAGGAAAGAGGCCTTGGAGGAAACTCACCCACTGAGCACCCTGATTATGAACTTGCAGCTTCTAGCCTCCAGGATAGAGAGAAAATAAATATGTTATTTAATCCCCCTAGTCTGTAGTATTTTGTAGTGGCAACCCTAACAAACTAATACACTTAGCCAACATAGAGATGAATTGTTCCCTGTCTTAGATGCACAAATATTAAATTGAAGTCTGATATTTAACCTAGAATGCTAATGTACTAATTTAAAATGGGGATATTTTCTTTCCAAGTGTCCATTATGCCCATGGTGCACTATGCAGTGGCACTACTGGAAAGCCAAGTTGCTACACTTAGGCTAGTTGGTAAACACTGGCTTGTTGTAAGCAAAGTGGAATGTCTTGTGGGAATGAGTAATCTAAGTGTGGAAACAGAAAACCTGGTTCTGGCAGACACAGTTCTGCAGAGCTGGGTGTACACATACAATTTCTGCTCCTCTGGACATCTTTTCCATAGTGAACATTCATATTCTTCAGTTCTTGAGGTGTGATTATCACTGAATTCTGTCAAGCCACAGTTCATGCACCTTCTGTCTTAAGACTACATTCCTGTGATGTGTTGATAAAACAGACACACTCAGAGAGGCAGACACACCCCACTGCCAAAGCCTTTAAGATACAGCATCAAATGAAAGGAAATGTGGTTCATGGGCTTACCATGGCCCTTAACCCACTCCTTGGGTAGGGCTTATTTTGTGATGATGTAGTGTGGGCAACCTGGCAGCTGTAATTAATTAAGAACTATATGGGGATGCTGAAGAGCCAGCAGCAATCTGCAGAGTCTTGGCAGTTAATTAAGGGTTAGAAAAAGGTCTTCCTGCTTTCTCCAGCTCTGCCTGCTCTGCTGGGCCTCAGAGCTATAAAGTCTTGCTCATATGCCGATTTCATGCCTTTTCCATTTCACATTCCTAGTGGTAGAAGATGACCTCAAGAGAGGTCATTATTGCATTGCCATCCTTTCAAAATGTTCATATTTAGATCATTCTAGACAGATGAGAATATTTTCCAAGATATATGACCTTTGAAAAAGGGAATTTTACAACCTTCCTAAAGAGTTTACAAAACCATTTTGAAAAACAAAAACAAAAACAAAAAACGAAAATGGTGCATGTTATCTACATAAATACATCTCCTGGTGGAAAACCAGGTCAAGAAAAAGAGTGAATATTTCAATAGACAGGAGAGTTTGGGGCTAAGTAGGACATGCAGAGTTAGATATTGGCATCAATAATGAGTCTACTTCCCTCCAACCCCCTCACGTCTGAGGGTGGTATTCAGAGTTCACAAGGATACTGTGTGGCATTGCTTCTTTCTTAGTTTCAGCAGCTACATGCAATTTTGCACGTGCCCAAGAACTTCAAGTGGACTTATAAGCAATTACATTTCCACTGAACTGTATAATGTGATAGGGTACTTCATTTATTTATTTTTTTCATTTTGCCTCTGCTCTCACTGTCTACTGCAGCAATCCCTCAATCAGAAGTGAAGTTTGAGGTTTAATGACTTTATGTATAATTTAGTTTTCTGCAATATGCCTCTCCACTTTCTGTTTTGCATAAGCTTAGGAAAGTATGTCGGTTTATAAGATCTACAAGGGCACCAAAGGTTTTATTTCAGCTCTACCTTTTTATCCTACAACTTCTTTTATTAGAATTGTGAACTCAAGTTAAATTAGCTGCTGCAAAAATTATAAAAGTTCATCCCAGGAGATAGCAGATGCTTTTGCTTTTGCATTTCTCCCCAAATAAAATTTTTTAGGAAACTTTGGCTGCTACATAAATATTATCTTTACAAAGAATATAGGCCTTCCCTTTTCATCATATCCATTATAGATTGATTCAGAAAGTTGCTCAGATTATACATGGGATATGTACCAAGAAGCAGATATAGGGGGCTGGCCAAAAGAAGAGCTAAAGAAACAATGTGCCACACATTCAGAATTCCAAAAAAAAATATTATATACTAAGAAACCAAAATCCTACTGTGTAGACATGCTCACGTTTTTCCATAGTTTTTTTTCTATCTTACTTTTCTTATGTGAAGTTACAGGCACAAAAAATATATTGGCTTTTCCATTTAAATCATTGTTATCTGAAATCTTTAAAGGCACCTATATTGCTAGAAACAGAAAATATTTGAAAATATGTAGCTCTTCTAGTAGCAGACCTATGATAATCAGTGGAATACTTTCCAGCTCACCTTGCCAAGAGAACTTCAAACACACAAAGACAAATAAACACACAAATACATGCACAAAAAACAACAAACTTCTAAAAATCCTGATTACTTTAAACTTTGCCTTTCCCCTAGATGATTTTAATGAGATTCTGAAGTCTGTATAACTGGAGGATTGACTTTTTGAAATATGTTTGTTTCTACATATTGAACATTGACAATTTCAGTGTCTCTTTTCCATGGCTCCTTTACTTGATCACACATACTACATTATTACAAAAAAGTATTACAATGTTTTAAGTGCAATATGGCATCCCATTGGTGGCCAGTGCCAAAGGACAAAAACACTTTGCTCTCTTTAGCCTTATTTTACCATGCCTCTCTGGTGCTAATTGGAGCAAATCTACACTTAAGAATAACTCTCAGCACTTTAAAATAAAGTGAAAATTGTACACACAAAACACATAAAACAAAGTCAGTTTACAAGATTACATCAATGCCATATAACCATGTAGTCAATAAAGTTAATTTCCAACATTTCTACCATTTCTTTATGTTTTGAGAAGTTGTAACCTATTATTTACAATTAGGAGAAAGTTCTGAAGCTTTCTGTGTACCTGAAAAAAAAAACATTTTCCAATCATCTCATCATCTTCATTCTTTCAGGTTTAACAGGCCCAAAGTATAGGAGAGATAGTGAGGAAGATTCTATTCCCTTTTGTACCCAGAAGGTGGCATGAGCCTGAAATCAGCTGTCTAGGACCAAATTCCAGCACTACTCATAAGCTCTGTGACATGGGTAAGAAACAGAATTCTCTAAGCCTGAATTTCTTTATGTCTGTAGTGGGGAGGGTGTGGCAAGCTTCAAAGGAGATAAGGGAAGTGCTCAGCCCAGTCCCTGGCCTGTAGTTGCTGCTCAACCAATGTTAGTTGCTATTATGAAAAAAAAAAAAGGTGATTATTCTCTTATCATCACCATGAAGATATCCATCATCTGGTTCCAATAATTTTGAAACCATGAAATTATAATGATTTGTTGTTAAACGTCAGCATCACTGGCCTGTGCTGACATAAGACAGTTCTATAAAAAGTTGTTCGAAACAGGTAATCACTATGCCTGTTAGGTTTCAAGCATAGTGGAGACCATACCAAAGAACAGAAAGCCTCATCCTTGGAGAAGACACAATACAGTTGTAACACTCATGAAACAGAACAAATAGTATAGCAGTCTATAAATAGAGGCTAAATTATGCAGTGTGGATTCTCACATGCTGTACAGGTTTGGAGAAAGCAGAGATCAGTGAGGGTGAACAGGAGAAGGCTTCACAAAGACAGGACTTGAGCTAGTTCTCAAAGAACCAAATAGAAGGACTTGGAAAGTGAGAGGGAGAGAAAAATGAGCTCCAAAAAGAGGCAAGTGATACCTGAAACAAACACAGAGGTATGGAAGAGGGAAAGAGAGGAGATAATTTGATCTGAGTGAAAGATTTTTGTCACAGAACAAAAGGCTACAAGGGGAGGTGAGATGGAGCTCACTAGTGAGGTTTGGGGGGTGGGTCAGAAACACCCAGTGCTTTGGTTTCTAAACACAGGGGAGTGATTAAGATTTCAATGTGACTCAAAAAAAGCAAAGCCTGGCAGTAGTATAATAACTGATTTGATCAGGGATGTTGGCTTGCAGTCTCTGGCAGTGATCCAAGAATGGAGGAACCCAGTTCTGAAACAGTGAAAAGACCTATTTTTATACTTATGTATACACAGAACATCATCCTTGCAACAATCCTGTGAAGGTGATATTGAACCACTTTTCTAAACGAGGACTTGGGGGTTTTGAGAGGTGTTGGAACGGGTGTCCATAGCTGAGTGTGCTCTTGTGTCAGGTAGCACTAGGAAACGCCTTTTGTGTTTTAAATGAATGTGCTTTGTTTTGGAATCTTCATAGAAAAGCTGACTAAATGAGAGTTGGATGAGAAAGAGCCTGAATAGAAATAACAGAAGACTCCTTTAAAATATTTTGAGATTTTTAAGACTATCTACCGTTGTTCATACCTCATATAAACAAAAGAACAATTCCTTTACTTATCTGCTCTTATATTTATTTTCCTGAAAGGTTATGAACATAGGAGAGTCTCTTGGAATACTGAAGTCTTTACTTTTTCATTATTGGTCTCCTTATAAATCAAATGGACATATTTGAAGGAAGATGCTTTGATTTTTATTATCTATTCAATTATGATTTTAAAATCTTATACTAATTTTGTGCAGTCACTTTATTGTAGCACCTACCAGTTGTGGTTGTAGAAGAAACATGATTCCTGCAATGACTGTGGGCAGAAGGATAATCACATATGTCCCATAAGTTAAGGGGAGACCCTGCCAGTGATCCTTCAACATGTGATGCTGGAATGGTGTCTGCTGTCAATCAAAATCCCAATGAGCACTCCCTTAATTAATTATGTACACAAGCTCTTGACAAAATCATCTCTTGAGGACAGAGAACTCTGACTCTCACCCACCTTTGCTCAAGGTTTTCTAACTTTCCTTAACACGGAGTTCTGGCACTTACAGTGGTGAATAGGCTCTGTCCCTAAGGCTTGGAATGTCCAACAGCAGTACTTCTGAGGGTCCTTGTGGGTAAAGTGTTTACAGGTGTAATTATTTAACAAATGCTTAGAGAGATATCATTCTGAAAAATAGTCTTCCAAGAGCAATGCCAGCACAATTCAAGCACTGATTAAATTGTTTTGACATAATTGCCAGTTCACAAGAATCATAACAGCCACTGCTCAAACAATTTTGGAGGAAAAACTATTGGAATGAGTCACATAGGAAAAACATTGAAAAAGCAATTATGAAGAATCATTTATTTATTTTATAGGAACAGTGATGTCACATACTGGCATTTTTAAAAAAGTGCTAAAGTTTTCTGACCAATATAGTAATCATAGCTAGAACTCAAACACATCAATTTAAAATTTTATTTAGTGCAAAATAGATCAAATTCCATGTTCTATGTTCTGCAACACACCCAATGCCCTTTAAAATGGTTAAGAGGTCAATAATATTAATGAGATCTATGCTCAGCTATCAACAAAAAATTGAACAAAGAAATTGGACATCAAGATCCAAACAAAGGATAAACCACTGAAGACTTCATGATTTACTCCCTACCAACAAAACATGGAACAGCACAACAATGAGCAATGCCATCCAGCTCCACCTACTAGTTCCACACCATGCTCCAAGCACAGTGACATGGTTTCAGGCACACTGGAAATGGGTCAGCTGCCATCCTGCTGCATAAGTGCTGCAGGACTTAAGAGAAAACATTACAGGACTGCACGTTGACAGTCAGAACTAACATTCAGAGGAATTTCAAAATGGCAGAGGACAATGGGCAAACTATATGAGGATTCTCAGCAGAGTTATTGTCCATCAGTTTAAAACTGTTTATACAGCTCCATTTTCTCCTTCTCTCTGCTCATCAGACTTACAGTACATGTATTGTTCCTAAATACAGGCAGCCTTGAATTGTAAGTACAAGTTATCCAAGACCCATCTATATCAACTATTACCATGCTACCTGTTGATTCCCTACCAGCAAAGATGTTTTCACTGGGACAATCTTGTTTAAAAATTATAGCTTTTAGACAAAGGTCCAAAGGCTCAGCAGTGCCAGGAAGAGAAGAAATGGGAGCAGCGATGGGGGACGTGTGGCCGGCCTAAAATCCAGACTTCAGGGCAGTGACGAGAGAGAGGAAGATGACTGATGAGCCCAGGGAAGAATGAAAGAAGTAACTGAGCAGAGGGAGTGAAACATATAATCCCATTTTTCAAAACCATTGAAATTCATAGAGGAAAATTGAGCTGGCAAGGCACTCACACAAATGATCGAGACTAGAGAGACCCATGTAGTAAAGGAAAATTAGATAGGAATGTTCACTCCACTTTACATATATGTCTTATGTGGAAAGGTAAAGGGCAACACTGGAGGGCAAAGACAGAGGTGAAGGGCCTGCTATCAGATGACAGAAACGTAGCAACTGGCTACTGTAGAAAGTATCTCTGATTATGAAAGGATGGTGACCAAGCATGACAACTGTCATCATTAATCAATAGCAAAGCATATCAGAGGCCTGTGTTACAAGGGAAGCATGGCCACCATTGTTATAAGCCTGCAACCCTGCAACCACTGGAATTATGTGACAACCAGGTTGAAAACATGGCTTTAGGATGTAAGAAAGAGATGCAGATGTTGGTAGGTTCCTAATAACTCCTAAAGAAGAAAAAAGGCAAGTTCTTAAGGACAAGAAACCAAGACTTATTCATCCTTTAAATCCTAGGGCTCAGATGCTGCAAATCCCAGGAAATCTTTGTTATGAGGGAATCTCCTTATCATGAGTTATTTAGAGGGGAAAAAGATATTTATGTGAAGAAGGTTAAGCAATTGCATTAATTCTAGATTTTTAAATATACATGCTAATATTTCTATAGTGACTGGTAAAAGAAAAGAGAACATATAATTTCCAAGAGGAGAAAATAGAATGAGAGAAATAAAAATTCAATTAATTAAAAAATGAGTAAGAAAAGGTGTGGTGGGGGAAGAAGCATAAGAAAAAGTGGAACAAACAACTCATAAACTATGACAATAAAAATAAATTCAAATATATCAGTAATCACAACAAATTAAAAATGTACTAAGTGGTAGAGTAGTGGAGTTTAATGGTAAAAGCTGCAAGACTTGACAGAAATAATAAAATCCAGATATATGCTATCAACAAGAGACACAATTAAGATAAAAGAGGTTGAAAATATGTTCCAGGAAAATAATAATTAGAAGAAAACCGGCATAGTTATATTAAAATTAGACAAAATACACTGAAAGCTTAAATATCACTAAAGACAATGGCATTGCTGCCTAATGTTGAAATGTTCAATTCACTTGTAAGAGCTGACAATTCTAAACTTGTATTATCTTATAACTTAGTTTCTAAATATATGACCTCTTTTAAAAATTTAAAATGTTTTCTTAAATTATAGTTGACTTTCAATATTATTTTAATTACTTTCAGGTGTACAGCATAATGGTTAGACATTTATATACTTTATGAAGTGATCCTTCAGTTAGTCTAGTACCCACCTGGCACTATACATAGTTACTACAATATAATCTCTATGATGTACTTTACCCTCCCATAACTATTTTGTAACTACCACTTTGTACTTCTTAATCCCTTCACCCTTTTCAATGTATCTCTTTCAGTAACCTATAAATAATAGACAAAAATATAGTGAGTATACAAATAATTTGAACAACAAAAAATTTTAAAAGCTTGTTCTAAAGAATATATGAAACAAGTCACTCAACATTGTTTAGACTATGTAAAATATTTTAAGAAAATTGATCATGTTCAGGCTCTGAATAGCGTCCACAAATTTCAATGACTTTTCTCTAATCATAATGCAATTAAGTTAGAAATCATTAATAAAATGACAATGAAAATTTTTCCATTGCTGAGAAAACACTCATGCACTCAATGCTCTAAATAATCTATGGGTCAAAGAAGAAATTGTAATGAAAATTTAAAAATACTATACTCAATGATAGCAGTACTCAACTGTTAGAGGAAAAATTAATTGTTTAAAAAGTGCTCATATGAGAAAAAAATAAAGATTAAATATTAATGTGAACTTAAAGAAAGTAGAAATAAATAAATAAATAAATAAATAAATAAATAACAGAATAGAAGAAATTTTAAAAATGCAATATGAAATATCAACAATGTCAAAATTTTTTCTTTGAAACAACTAATAAAATCAACAAACTACTGGCAAGAATACTCAAGATAAAAAAATGATAGAAGGCACAAATAAAGGATATTAATGATGATAAAAAAGGAATACAAATACGAATTTAAAAAGATAAGAACAAATATATGCTTCAAAATTAAAAAATTAGTCAAAATGTACAAATTCCTATAAAAATATTAACTAAAAAATTAACTCAAGAAAAATTAGAAATCCAGAATAGTCCTGTAACTATTAAAAAAATAGTAATTAAAAATCTTAACATGAGGAAACTGCTAGATAGAGCTAGTTTTACAGCTGAGTTCTAAAGATAATTTGAATTGAACTCTTTTTAGAGAACAGAAAGAATACAAATCCTATCTCATTTTAAAAAGTAGATATAACTTTCATTCTAAAATGATAAAATGGAAATATAAGAAGAATAATTAAGTGACTAATCATGTATGACTATAGATGCAAAATCATTATTAGTGAATAGCATTTAACAATGTCTAATATATATTATGTCCAAGTTAAGTTTATCCCAGGAAAGAAAAATTGGCTCAATATTAGAATATTCATTATATTAATTATCTCACCACATGAACATATTAAGAGAACCCAAATAATTATTTTATGTAACAATAAATGCTGAAAATCATTCTACTAAATTCAATATCTATCCACGGTACATAATATTAATAAACCAGGAATAGAAGGGAATATCCTTAATCTAATCACAACTAATTGCTAATCATTAAAAGTCTTTTATCTGAAAATCAGGAACAAAATGATAATTCTTGCCAACCTAAGTTTTAGCCAACAGTGTACTAAAAGTTCTAGTCAGCTTCCTAAACAAGAAAAACGCATAAAGATTAAAAAGATACAAAACTGTCATGAGAATGACATGGTTTCTTCATAGAAAACTCAAGAATAATGTACAGAGAAGTGACTGAAATAAAGACTGCTGAAAAAAGTTTCTGGAAAAGGAGTAATGTATAAAAGGCAATAACATATATATGTGTGTATATATATTCTATATACCTGCAACAAGAAAAAAATACTATTGCCATAACAAAAAAGTATACAAAACTAAAAGATGTACAAGATTTTATGGAGAACATTTTGAAACTTTATTGAAAAACATAAAAGAAGATCTAAGTAAATGGAGGCAGAAACTATGAATGAATAGGAAAATCCAATTCTGCCAAGAAGTCAATTCTTTCAAGCTCTTTAAACGAATCCCATGCAGCTCTACACAAAATTCTACAGAGTTTTTCATGAAGCTGACTGTATAAAATGTCCACATTTTCCATGAACAAGTTGCTTCTAAAATTATGAAAGGACCATCAACACATTTTAAAAGAAGAGCAAGGCTGGCCATAGAAGAAGTCATTCAAGTTAGTAAGAGACATTAACACCCTAGTTAAAAAAAAAAAAAGAGGCAAAGCACATGAACAATTCACAGAATTGTTCACTTTCCCATGGCCAGTAAACATATGAAGACATGCCTAGTTTCAAATGGAACAATAATGAGATACTTTTTTTCACCTATAAAAAAAAATTATGCTTATTTTCATGCTGGCATATTGAAGCAAGCACACTCAAGGTAAGAGCCGATGACGAGTGTGAGTTGATAACAACTTTTCTGGAAAGCATATTGTTGCTATGCATAAAGAACCTTAAGCATTTGATACACTTTGAACCAGTAATTCTATCTGTTGAAATCTATCCATAGAAAATAATGAAGGTAAACCCAAAGTATTATTCATAGCAGTGTTCATGGTAAAGATATAGAAACCATTTGTGATATAATATTAAGTGGAAAAACACGATATGAAACTACTTATATGAAAATTCTAATGCATTAAAATATTGGATGAAAACTTACTGAAAATTGATAGTAGCTTTATGGATTTTTGTTATCATTTTTTAATTTGCATTTTATATAAAACTTCTAAATTTCTTTCAAAAATTATGTGTTGGTTTTAAAGGAAAACAATAAAATTGAGACTTGGAAACCTTTAAAAACATGTTTTGTTACTTTTTATCCTTATGACTGTTTTTCATCATTAAAATAAAGAAACAATATCAAGCATTCTGTTTAAGCAGATAAATTATGTTAATTGAATTTATAGTATATTCTCTTCATGTTTCAAGAAGTCAGCTTAAAATACACTTTCAGCAATCAGCCAAGTAAAATATTTTGGCCGTAAAATTGGCAAGGAACTCAAATGCATAATTACTTAAAACACATAAATACAATACGTATAAAACATATGCTGTGTGTTTATAATCAACACTAAATACATTATAATTATTCAGTATCTCTTGTATAATTTCCCTGAAGTAAACAGATAAAAGGCTTTCCATGTGTCCCTAAAGGGCAACCAGAGAAGAAAAAGGGAGTGAATAAGTTTGTTAAATTTATAAGATATTGGATAATATAGGTGAATTCCATCATGGTCATAAAACTACATTTATTTCAGAGGATGCAATAAAAGAAAGTGGAAAAGTCAGCATATTCTCTTTTTTTTTTCGGTGATATGACAGGTCAAAAAAATTATGAGTTCTGATTCAATATTATTTTGGTCTGAATAATACATGTGACAGTAAAGTGAATTTATACAATATAAAATGTGCAATAGATTAAGTAATTTGAACTTTTTAATCCATACATTTCTTTGTATTCATGATCCTTAAAAACTGGGACGAGGGGATTAGAGATGTAATGGAAATATAATCGTAAACACATTTCAGACATTGTGAGGACTTGACACAAAAATGTATTAGTAGAATTACCATATCCTGTTAACTCAGAATTTTCAGTGTTTTGGTGATGGAGTTGGGGTTAGAAGTGAGGATGGGGAGGGGTTGAAATGGGGGAAGACAGAGGAGGAAAAGATAAGAAGGGCACATCAGGATAGAAACCACCTCATGAAGAAATGTTGAATAAACTCAAAAGTGGCAAGAGAAAGCCAGAGAACTGCCTGTGGATCCTAAGTGATGGAACTCTACACTGTGATGACCACCAGGCTGTGGTTCTCAGGCAGCTAGTCAGTGTTTCCCACTGGAAAACATCCCATCCATGGAAACAGATCAACCAAACAGGAAGTCTGGCATCGCTGAAGTGACAGTACTACAACTATTAGAGACATTTAGTAGGCACTTGGTTGTTACAATTGACTGAGTTATTTTGGGGAAGTTGAGTGATTTGCTCAAGGGTCTAGTGTTAGGGTCTCAGCAGAGATTCTTCAGTGACATGACAGGTCAAAGACTTGGGATCCAAGTCTTCTGATTCCTAATCTACTGTCTTTTCTACTATATAACATTATTGTTCGAAAAAAGTAATTGACCTTTCAACTGGTTATTTTTTTGTATCATTTAGTCAAAGCTTAAATGTGTTATCTTGGTTCTGTCTAGAGGTCAGAGATCCAGTTAACATGATCCAGGAACAGAGGATATCATTTTATCATGGATAAAAAAGATCTACGTAACATAAAAGTCACTGTCATGTTGTATTGTCTCATTAAATAAAAATTCAACATCTTCCAGAGAGAATCTTTTAGAAAACCTTAGCTTTCACACACAACTCAAATTTATACATTTTTCTACCTCCTTTCTCCCTCTGTCCTTCTACTAGGGTGGTTGACAGTAATAATCCAAGGAACGGCATATAGAATCTATGTTCCCAAGAGTTGTAGCTTGATTTTAGCTGATCCTGTCCTGGTGAGTTTCAAGTAGCCAAGTTGGCGGATATCTGTAGAATGATTTTCCTGCATCTCTCAACACTAAAAAACTGGAATAAGAGAGGAGCAATGTCGGAGTGACCTCGCTCTTGGAGCTGGGACACTGAGTGGGGTTAATGGGCAGCATCTCAGGCAGCTGGGATCTTAAAATACACCAGAGTTGGCGCTGTCAATGAGGCTCCCAGAGCTGGATGGGTCTTCTGCCAACGAACAGAACACTTCAAGACAAACAGAACTGCACAGAGGAAAACAACAGTCCTGCCGTGAAACCACAAGTCAAATAAATAAAATATAAGGTTAACTTCCATAGGTCTATATCTCTGTGGTGTTGCAGGAGGAAGTGACATGGTGTAGTGGGAAGAACATGGACTTTTAGGGTCTATACATTTAACAGAATAAATCCTACTACTCCATAGCAGTATGGCTTCGGGCAAGTTACTTAAATTTTGAATCATTTCCTCATCTGTAAAATGGGTATGATAATAATGTAATAGCCCTGTGGTTAGAAATCTGTGTGTGTGTGTGTGTGTGTGTGTGTGTGTGTGTGTGTCTTTGTATAGTGTTGACACATTAGGTGTTAGACAAAAGCAGTTACCATTGACATCATCATCAAAATTCTAGGAGTCAAGCAAGCAAGACTATGAAAAAACTTTTTCTCAGAACCTTGCTCCCCATATCTGTGATAGCAAATTACCTTTATGAGCTTTGAAACTATGTGATGATATATAATTTCTCTCTTGGAATAGTCATGTTATGAAATGCACTGAAGTTTTACCTAAATAATTCTCTATTATTTCTATTAGGGATTACATTAAAAATGTAAAGCAAACATGGATTATGAATTTTTATCCTAAAAATTTTAAGCATATGGTTGGCATTCAATAAGTAAGATGATCACATGGAACCACACCCATTTTTACTATTTTAAAAGGTTCAATATCTAGGTAAGGTTCAAGTTGGTCAGCAGTTTTTTCTGGTTGGATGCCACTAATGCTCTTGATTCTGCGTGATGATCTCTACCTTTCTAAGCATGTATTTTAAAATAATTTTATCTGTATTTAATTTCATTTCCATTTCTGGGGATGTCTGTGTTTAAATACATAGAAATCTATTTAGCAAATATAAAGTAACTTAACAGTATATATCAAATATCTATTGACTCAATCAGTATATAGCTTACTATATTATCAGTTAATTTACCATCTACTGTATTATCAATATATAGTCCACTGCATTATGAACTGATATATTGTTCACTGTACATCAATTAGTATGTTGCCTACTCTGTTATTCAAACCCAGATCTATAAGACTGTAAAGGGAATGTTTTTTCCTGATTGGGAAAGCAAAGAAAGCTTCAGGAGGAGGTAATATGTGAGTTGGATCTGAAGGGACATGGCAAGTGAAGAAGGAGCTAGAAGTCACCCTAGGCAGAGCCACAACATGAAGCACAACTCGGAGACACAAAGATGCTTGGAGTGTGAGAGATGGTGAGTAACTTAGAAGAACTAGCCCATAAGGCTCATGATAGAAAGTAATTGTGGTCAGAATTAAGGCCTAAAATATAGGCAGAGATTATATCGTGGAGGGCTGAGTATGCCATGCTAAGGAGTTCCTTAGTTTCGGAAAGAATCCACAGCAGATTTTTAAGCATCAGTCAAATATGATAACATCTATATTTTACAAAGAAAACTGATTTGCAGAGTGGAGGACAGACTTGAAGGGGGAGGTTAAATGTTGAGAGATAAGTTAGGGGACTCTTACAAATGGTGCAGGCAAGAGATGAGAGCCAGGTGAGTGAGATCTGAGAGGCAGGGATGGAGCAGAAAATAGTGGAAGAGAAAGTAGTTAGGACTTGTGACCTACTGATGTAGAGGTGAGGAAGAAGCAGGGGACAATGACAACTGGGCCTTAACTCACTACACCAAGTTAGTGGGAGGTGACACCATCCAAGTGACACCAGATACTCATGAGGTCAGCAAGTGCTAGGACGTCAGCGCATTTACAGTCCCTTCTAGGCCAAATCTTGTACCTAATGGTATCTGACACTAAAAGCATATTAACAAGTAGGAAAAGTGCCCTCAGGGCAGAAAAAAATTCTAATAACCAGCTTCAAAATAAAAACCGGACAGTTAACTAGAAGTGCCTCAGACCAATTGGAAAATGTCTGCTGCCATGAACTATCATCAGAGGGAGGACAAAGAGCCATAGGAAATAGCAATTTTTAATCAAATTTTCTGAAGTGTGAGCTTATACACATTATTATCAGGGGCATGGGCAAAAGGAAACTGGATTAAAAAAAATCAGCTCATGCCTAAGAGGTCCTGAAAGCTGGCAGTACACAATGGAGCATGCAACCAATAAAAGAGACACTTTGATATTTGTAGTTTAGAAATATAAACCAAGTATTCACGGTAAGATCAACCCTCTCTATTGCACTATTTAAAAACATGCAGAAACTTTTATCTACTAAGAAAGTACCATAAACACATACACTTGACTTGTCTCAAATAGCTTGAAGCAACCTCAAAATTTTAGATAGAAGTTTTTATCATTTTCTTATGAACCTGGCTCAGTATCACCATTATAATTATAGGAAAAATCGTGTCAAAACTCACTTGGCTGCTATAGCCATTGGAGGCACAGCTGTTGTGATTCTTAATGCATTTACAGCACTTGCCAATGCTCCCCCCAACTACCCATCCTTAGTTTTCAATGGTTTTGTTTTGTTTGTTTTGTATCCTGTGGGATAGAAAATAACTTGCATTGATTGTGGCAATTGATTGACTCAGCTGGTGCCTGAGAATATGAAATGGGAACTGAAAAGCACATCTGAAAAGTGTGTGGGCTGGAGGTGAGCGGGAAGGGGGTGCCTCTATGCCAGATTGCTTAGAAGCACAGAACCAGCTGTGTCAGGCAATGGTTCTATCAACTAAGTAACACAAAGTATCTTTTATTCCACCTGCCCTGCCTCTGTTTTTAAAACTCAACAAAAGAACTGACGTGCTCTACTCTTAAAACTTTTCTAGAATGTGCAATTCTTCTCTGACAACTATTCTCCTACAGGGGAGAGACAAGGCATCCAGGCACCCTCAGCCCATCTAAGAATTCGGCCTGTCTTCCTAGCAGAGGGCCTGTGCCATCTAAGGGCATCTAAATGGGGAATTGTAACTGTAACCTCCACAGAGAGCAGGTGGTTTTCAGGGAGGGAGGGAGAGAGAGGGAGAGAGGGAGAGAGAAAGAGAGAGAGAGGGAGAGAGAGATGGAGAGAGAGAGAGAGAGAGAGAGGGAGGGGGAGAGAGAGAGAGAGAGAGAGAGAGAGAGAGAGAGAGAGAGAGAGTGTGTGTGTGTGTGTGTGTGTGAGAGTGTGTGAGTGTGTGAGTGTGTGAGTGTTTGAGTGTGTTTTGGGTGTCTTTGGCTTCCCTGAAATGGGAGTCAAGTAAATAAAAAACAGATTTTGGAGGGCAGGTGAGATGTTTTAATAATTCCCTCTTAACTTGTCACAAACTAGTCAAATATATAGTAGTCCCCCCTCTTACCCATGGTTGGTTTCTCTTTCTGAGGTTTCAGTAACCTGAAGTCCACTATGGTCTGAAAATACTAAATTGAAAATTACAGAAAGAAATGATAAATTTTAAATTGCATGCCATTGTGAGTAGTGTGATGCAATTATGCACATTCCTGCTCTGTCCCGCCCAGGACGTGAATCACCCCTTTGTCCAACATCTCCATGATGTACATGCTCCATGCCTTTTAGTCACTTAGTGGCTATCTTGGTTATCAGATTATCACACTATCTCAGTATCATAGTGCTTGTGTTCAAGTAACTCTTATTTTACTTAATAATGGCCCCAAAGCCATTCATTACAGTGTATTGTTATAACTGTTCTATTTTATTATTAGTTATTATCATTGATCCATTACTATGCCTAATTAAACTTTATCATAGGTATATATGTATAAGAAAAAAACATAGTATATATAGGTTTTGGGATTATCCATGGTATTGGGCATCCACTGGGGGGTCTTGGAATGTAACTCCCATGGATAAGGGGGGACTTCTGTAGAAAAAGGCATCAAATATAACATTGTGCTTTCACTGACTAAAATGAGCCATTTTACTTAGAAAATAGGGAGGGATGATTGGAGAAATTATATAACCCATATATTTTTAAAAAAAGATCAACAAGGAACTGTTAAGGAGATAGACATGTTTAAAGAAAATACAGATTCCTTAGAAAAAACACATAGTTATACTTAAGCCTGAGATTTTGGCACAATGTCTTCAATCCCCCAGTTTAAATTGAGGTAAAAAACAATTTCCATGTTCAGTTATAAAATTAATCACCAGTGTTTGTACCCTGGAGAATCATACAGGATAAAGTAGGTGGGGTAAGGATAATGCTTTTCTAAATATATTTAGATATTTCACTGTATTTTTATCTATATCTATATCTATATCTATATCTATCTATCTATCTATCTATCTATCTATCTATCTATCTATCTATATATATATATATATATATAATTTTTTTTGAAGAGTAGGTTGCCAAGAGTTACTTAGGTTTATAAGTTTCAGCTCTAGTAATTTGAAAATAAATTTTTGTGCCCCAGAGCAGTATTATTAGCTGATTAAACAGTGCCATTTGTGTTTCTCAGGATGCCCTATCTGGGAATAGTTTTAAATTACTGTCTTTCTTTTATCCTAATTTCACAAGGATAACAAAATATATATTTTCTCAGAATCACATGATTGTTTTTCCACGTAAAGTTATTGCCTTTCTGCTTGGATCCCTAAAGAGACACAGACTCAGTTAAAAAAGTAGGATCAAAGAAGGCCTTCTAGGGACTAGAGATGGGGAGAAACTCACCCTCAAACCCTGCAGGGGC
Source organism: Macroglossus sobrinus (assembly GCA_004027375.1). NCBI lineage: Eukaryota > Metazoa > Chordata > Mammalia > Chiroptera > Pteropodidae > Macroglossus > Macroglossus sobrinus. Next base: position 279,170 of record PVKZ01000191.1, read on the forward strand.
ATCAGAGAGGTAGGGACCCCTCTCCTGTCTCACCAGCTACAGTGATGTGCAGGAGCTTACAGCTCTAACACAGCAGAAGCAGTGAAGACTGACGGGCCCTGTCCATTCAATGCACAGCTGCATGTGGTGCCATGACCAGGCTCCCTTTCTGACTCCAGGTGGTAAAGGCCCAGCACCTGCAGGGGCAGTGCTGCTTAGTCCTATACCTTTCCCCTTGAGTGCAGCTGACTCCTTTGTTTATTTTTGGTGAACTCACTGATATTCCCCAAGGAGTTAGCAACAGACTGCTCTTTGCTTGCTGGGAAAAAGAACCAACTCCACTTTCACAGCAAAGTAAACAAACTTGCCCTATCCTCTTGGTCTTTCTCCAGAGATCCCTGATCCACTCTCCACTGACAACATGCCATCTTCTGTTCAATTCAGCATGTTTACCTTTTTATTGTGATTCATGTCTGAGTTCTTTTGAATCGAATTATGGCATTTCCTTGGTGAGATATGCCATATGACAATCTCGTTAATAGAAAAATTTGCACTGAGTGCTGCTCCGTCTCATGCCCACTACATGTTTTCCCTTTTGTTTTGACATACTTCTGTTGTCTACTTGAGTGGTAATGAATCTTCCCAGGGTTTAGGCCAATTTTCGGATATTTCTGTCTTGGAAAAGATAAAGATAAAGATGAATTTGTAGAAGCACTGTCAACAGAGAAAAAGCCACTATTTCAGAATTACTTTACACTCGAGATGGCTGGTTTTCCCAATACGCACAGGTTGAAGAAAAACATAAAGACTGACTGCATGATGATGCTGCGTCACAGTGACAACTGGAGGCTTTCTCGACAGTCACCCCCAGATGCATGTCAGCGCTCAAGTGTCAAAGCCAAGCATTCCACAGCATCTTTTGAGCATGGACAGAGCAATGTATTTAATGTTGTATTTTTTCAGTAATACATTTTCCCCCTCCCCTTTACTTTTTTGGGTGTTGATTATTGTCTTTCAATCATTTCCTGTGTGCCTTGTACAAATAGTGTTTTGAAATTAAGCGGTTTGTACAAAATAGATCTCCATCCAAGTATAAGAATAAGGCTCTTGTTATCTGAGTGTTTCTTCTCTTCCTACAGCTTCCAGAATGACATCCAAGCTTTTCTGTGGGACACATGAGTCCCTTCATAATTGAAGCCCTGTTCTCATCTGCCAGCCACACTTAGGATTCATGCCAATTTCCCAGTGCACCCCATTCTCTTGCTTTTGTGTCTACCTGTGGTCTGCCCTCTTTCATCTTCTCCTAGTCAACTCCCATTCATCCTTTAAGGAAAAAGCCATCCTTGCCTGACTTGCATCCTAGGCTGGCTTGGGTGCTCCCCATGGCCTTCATAGCACCTCTGCAAATCTCTCTTGTGGGGTATGACCTGTTGCGATCACTACAAGACTGCTTCCTCTGGCAGAGGGAGGACAAGGCATGTGGTTCTCATGTCCCCAGCACCTAGCTCCCTCAGATTCACAGTACATGCTTAGTATTTTCTGGTGAATTAATAAGTGCAACTTGTTAAATTAAATTCACCAAATCCTACCTTACCGCCAGTGGATTTTTTTAAAAAGAACATTCTCTGGTCTATAGTTGTACCATTCCTTAGGACTTTCCTAACTTAGATATTTTAGCAATTAAAAATGATAGCACATATTTAAAAATACTTATTTTCTTAATTTTCAAACTTTATCCACAGAATCAAACCCACCTAGCTATTAAATTACTTTTTAATGGGAGATTTTGATGATATATGATACATAGTAAGGGAATTACCTAGTCCTGTAGCTGAAGCAAAAATGTACTGAGCCCTCTCCACAAAGTGACTGGTTCACTTTACCTTCAGAGTCCTGAACACAAGAAGAGACAATAGAGGTGTACTGAAACCACAATATGACAGTTTCCATATAAAGAACATGGTGTGAATTTCTGTTCTTAGATCTTATTATTACTTAGTATTTTCCTCTTTTACTAGCTAACATGTCAACTGAATGTGAGATACAATTCCAACACTTAATGATGCCTTAAATGGGTTAATCTTCATACAACTGTATTAGGTTAAAAATATAGTTTATAGCTGAGAAAACTGAGGCCCAAAGAGGTTAGATAAGTTGCTCAAGTTCACTTAGCCAGTGGTAGGAGGCAGATCTGAGTTGAAATACAGGCAGTCTGGCGCCAGAGCCTGCATCCCCACCATGGTTGTCAGTATTTGCTCTGCAAGACCCACTCTATGCCAGGCAGCCACGACACTCCCGACCTTCGGTGGGGTTAAAGGCAAGGGTGGGTACTTCACAACGTGATTCAAAGAAGTACCTTTGGTTAGGGTACTAAAAGCCAAAAGAATTAAAAAAAAGGATTTTCCAGATTCAACTGGAAAAGATTCCCAGGGGTTAGAGAATGTAGAGCAGAGTCAACACAGCTTGGGATCTTTCATTTCTCTTAATTCCTATCAGTCTGGTTGTGCCTCTAGAAAAATCTGGGCTTATAATTCAGAGACATACGTAGACAAAGATGGGGAAGATGGGATTTCAGGTTTGAGGCAAGACACTTCTTATCAGGCGTCCTTCTCTCTTGGCAGTCACTGCACAGGTTTACCCATGTTTCAGCATCACTCCTCATGTCCCATTTACTGTCCCATCTGTTCTACTATGGTCCTTTTGCCAACATCAGCACCCTGCCCCCCAGGAGTGTTGGAGGCACTTAATAATCTGAGAATTATTAAATGATAGGATTATTCCTAACAAATTTCCATTTATTATTTCTCCGAATAGCATCTTTCTACTTGTTCCTTCTCTCCTCTCTTGTATATATTCTTTTTCATTTTTTTCCTTTCTTCTTCTTTTTTTAAACTGATAATGATTTTGGTATTTAAAAATATTTACTTTCCCCTCCCTGCCAGCTTTATTGAGATATAATTGATATATAACATTATGTAAGTTTAAGGTGCATAATGTGAGGATTTGGGGTGTGTGTGTGTGTGTGCGCGCGCGTATATATATACACACGTATATATATATATATGTGTGTATGTGTATATATATATATATGTGTGTATGTATATATATACATGTATATATATACATACACACACACACACACATATATATATATATATATATATATATATATACACATATATTTTTAAGCAGTCCTCTCTGATCCACTAACTAGAATCAAAAAGAGTATTTTGAAATATAATTAATTAATACAACATTTTATTTCAAAATATAACAACTCAATGAATCAGCCATTTTAATATGCTTAAAATTAGTATAAACTGTTTGAGTTTGCACTTATAAATCATATTTGATTAGGAAATTTTTATTTGCATACTCTCAAATATATATCATCTATAGTGTTACAGGAAGTGCAAGGTAGGTATTTTTAAATAGTCCATAAAAAATTTGAATCAGGTTATTTTATGAATCATTATTTGAGCCTATAACTAATCTCTTTGACATTAATATCTTTAATAAACATTTGAGTAATATCTGCATTCATAATATTGTATAGAATGGAGACATTACCTCTGTTCATTAGGCTTATATTTTCTCAATAACCTAATTTTGTGTTTCATAAGATATTAATGCTTTCAGAAGTCTTACTCTTAATCCTATTAATTTCTAAGCTAGCCTTTAAAAGTACATGAGAAAATACTCTAAGGCAGTAAATTTCACTGAATTATAAGTTAAATTGCTAAAGGTAAATCTAAGAATTTCAGGGTTGCTAAAATACAGAACTTCATCTGAAGATGTTTCTGGACTTAGATCAAACCTTTGAGGCCTGGTCTGAGTTAGTTTTCTTGGCTTTGCAGTCTTCTGAACTGAAGCCATTAGCAACCTAGGAGGATGCACATGTCAGCGAAGCGTGTCTATCTATTCATCTGTATTGGAGAAAATACCTGGTCTTAATAGAAGACTAGCCATAGCAGCGGCATGGCCAAATGAAGCTAAACCCAAGGCAACACAGTATCTGGGACATAGAATTAAATATCAGGAATGTTCCCCCAAGAGGAGAAAGATGCAAAGTTGAAACTCATAGGATATAGAGATGGTAGAAACTCATTTCAAAAATACTCATTCCAACAAGATGTTTTCCAATTGTGAACCAGTCAGGTAGATACAGGACCAGAAACACATTCTAAGATTCAAAAAACTATATATCGACCTAATCCTATTTTTATTTTAAGTATGTTTCTTTATCTTCACCAATGACTGTGAACTAATTTTAATAAGGTAAAAAGAGAAATCCTCCCCACTGCTTGTACACCCAAGTGATGGTGAGCTTCTGTGAAGCAGACCTCTTCAAATGAATTAATTCTTTTCAGTTCTTGAATGACTTTCCAAAAGAATTTGCTAATGACAGAGACTGTGAAAGGGGTGGGCCCTACATTTTGTACAGTGTAAGAGAATATCACTGCTCCTGGAAATGCCCCTGAAATCTGTCTGCACTAGATCCCAGAATGGCAACATGCTCTCTGGGCTGGCAGGCCAATAACAGCTGTAGCAGCCACGACACTAGCCAATCCCTCTAATCACCACATGTCATCACTGGTTGGTCTATAATAATTTTAAGTGGACAGTTTCTTCCTGAGATAGCTACTATGAAACTATTTGGACTTAACATCATAGTTAATTACAGAAAAAGTCAACAGAGTAATTGAGAATGAGGAAGAGAATCTGGTAGGCCTCTGTTCTCACTGCATATTTGTGCAGAGTAAGGGAAAAGGTGAAGTGGTCTTCCTTCTTCCATGCAACATATGTTCCTTCCTAGTAATACATCTCACTACCAGGGGGAAATAGATCCCTGGCTGAAATACCCGGTCCCCTTCTGGCAGTGCCCGGGGCCACACTGGCTGGCTGAGTGAGTCGGGAGCCCAGGCCTGGGCATCATGCCCAGGAAGGCTGAGAAGGAGCCCTGGCACCAAGCTTGTGCTCACCTCATATTCTTCCTTGAAGCCGTAGCCCTCGGCACACTTCATCTGCGTGATGTGTTGAAGCAGATCTGCAACCCGGATGGCGGGGTGGAGCTGCCCTGTCTGATAGGGCACATCGGTCGGCTCCCGTTTTTTGTAAGTGTGAGACTGCACCAAGCTGCTGGTGTCACTGGCCATCGTGTGGGTTTCGTCTAGGAAAAGAAAGCATGGAGAAAGTGAGGGAGAACTAGCAGATTACGTCAGAGTCGCTGAGAATGCTAAGAAGTGGTTGCTGACATCCCCTTGACCTCTAGCTACAATAATCCCTATGATGGCTAAGCAAAAAAGAAAAGTTAAATGTTTAGAAATTTAAATGGGATTGGTAATACTGATAGGAATGAGGCAGAAATCTTCTTCTTATTTTTTTTACAAAGCAGTCCAAACGATATATTGCTTTTAGAAAGCTGGTTGATAAGAACTCTTTAGCTTTTGGGTGCTAAAGTTTATAGAAGTTTCAGTCTGAAACTTCATCAAGGCCTGGTGCAAAACCAGTCTTGTATTTCTTCCAAAGATTAGTTAACTCGTTTGTATGAGGAAGTAAATGAATTCTGTACAAATGTTCTGTGAGCAAAATAAAAGTGCACAAAATGGTTTGGCTTATAAAGCTAGCAATGAGACTATGAACTTGATGCATGGAATCCAAGAGAAGCAGAAAAAGAAAAAGGAATTGGTTTGATGAGTCATTTTGCATGCTCTGGGACCAGAAAGCTTGACAAAATAGTGTGGACCAACACATCACACATGGAATGTTCTACAGAGATAACATGCAGGCTGACACATAGCAGAACCAGCTGGCTTTGTCGGAATCTACAGATGAGACACACACTCCCATCCCCTCCACACCTTTTCCATGGGGTGAATGGGGGAACTTACCATTTATTGGCACTTTTAAGAAGATACATATCAGGAGAAAAGAGGAGGAGAAAAAGGAAACAGGGCATAAGCAATAGTACCGTGTGAATAATTACAGGTATTTTTTATGTTGTGCTTCAGTTGTACAGTTAAGTTTTCTATTCATAGGTGGTCAGAGGGCAAAGCCTCAATTCTCCCATCATGTTAGGATGGAAGCGTTTAATTTAAGTACTCAATAACAAAAAGGAGGTTAACGTAGAATCATAATTGCTTTTCATCCCCCATGAACCAAGTAATGACTAAATAAGTCTTATTTGTATTCGACACATTTTCTCGTTTGGATTTCTTGAATAAGTCAACCAAATTGTACTACAAAATTAATGTCAAAACTTGGTCAAATAAGCCTGAAGAGGCTATTTTTTAATGGAAGACTACTAGCAAATTAGATTAATTAACTGCAGAAATTGTAGCTATTAAAAATGTCTTATGTAGGAAAGTGCTATTCATTAAGAGTGTCCACATTCTACAGGTTAACTCATTATGATACTGAATTCCTTTAGCAGTTTTATAATTGAGGATGTGTCTCATCAAAATATAATTCTAAAGTCACTTAAAATGAGGACTTTTATGTCAAAATTAATTTCAGGTAAAAAAATTAAAACATGAGAAAGAATATGTTCAATTTTTTTAAAAATTAGCAAATTATTTATCTACAGGGAATTCAGCTATGGGGTTTGTTTGTTTTTAAACTGAGAAGTTCAGCTTCAGAAGAAATTTAGTTCAAGGGTGCTTGGTTAGCTTGGGCATGATTTTGGAACTTCACTTCTATCTGCATCGCAAAGCACCTGGGGATGCATGGTATGAAAGGTGGTACACAAGTGTGTAGCTATGTCGCTGCTGCTGAAATGGCACCTGGATAACTACGAGGTGGCTAAACACACAAAGACAAAATAAAAAAGGGTGGCAAGTTGATTTTATGATTCTTTTTTTTTTCATTTGGATTTGCTTTGACATTTAGAAATTCCTATGTTCCCATTTAATTAGAACAGTCACATATAAACTGGGAAATTTCCACATCAAATTTGCTTGCTGGCAACAGCTAAGCTCATGAAGCAGGATACAGGATCCCTGATGAAGTACTGAATCCATTGAGCTTTTAGCTACTCCAGCAGGAAGGTCTGTTCTTTATACAAAAATAAATGGAACATAAATTAGTTTCCCCCCTGTGCCTCTCTCGTTCCCTCAAGTTCTGTATCTTTTGGGATGAACATAATCAAATGCCCTCCATTGCGGACTGACCTTCCAAATTTCCCCTAAGTGAATCAGTTGGGCCTTCTATGTGGATACACCAGCAACAGAGCAGTGCTTTGATCCAGGGCTAAGATGTTTTAGCCATATGGAAGCTGCAATCACTGTCACCATTGTATGTATCATCTCCCACTGCCTGGTGACATTTTGGCCTCATTGCTAGTGTGGACATGTCTTAAAGCATTTAAATACTACTAAGACCATTTAAAAAAAGACTACTTTTATCTAGTACTTAGATATTAAAGAGGGAATAGAAAGTTTCCTGTGCAATATCTGTTATGAAATTAGGTCACTTAATACTAGTAAAATTCTTGATTGTACCCAAATTAGTGATTAATCTGTTCCCTCTGACTTCTTAAAAAAGAATTATTACTGATAAAACATATCATTTGCCATTAATTTCCTATATTTGTTAAGAATTATCCACCAATTTTTTTAAATTAAAAGTTATGCCTAGGAAGAAATCAGAAATAAAGTTTCTCTTGAATAGTTCTGACAATTTTCTAAGAGTGAAGAATGAATTCTACCTGTATTCTTTGATAAGCTATTTTGAATTTTAAACAAACCAGCTGAAAGATCTGGGATTGAAATGAATGCTGTGCTTTTGAGGTGGGGAAGGTTCTATTTATTGATCCATCCATCTATAATTCTATCTATTTTTTGCAAGACAATAATGTAAAGGCATACTAAAGCTCTACACATTAGGGCACCTTAGCTTGTGAAAATATAAAGTGGAGGAACTAGAGAATTTAATTGCGCCAAGCTCCTAGTCCCAACAAGCATTTATTCTTGTCTTAATGTAGATATATTTTATACAGTTTATCTTCTTTCTAGTTCCAAGTGATAACCTCACTAACCCTTACTCTACAATATATAGATTCACATTAGCACCAAGTAATGTGGAAGAAACAGTTCCCAAGAACTATCATTTGTTATGTTGGTACATATATAAACTAGACATGATAACAGTTATTTGTCTATCTGGCTCACTTATTTTTCACAATGTACATCATTTTTGCTTCTTCAATTGTTTGTTCAGATTTTTCTCTCTCTGTAAAGAAGCCTAACCAACTTAAAAGATGTCATTAGTGTTCATAATAACAAAGCAGTGACTTTGAAAAACGATATTTGTTTAATAAGCTTATCTAAATCCTGCTGTGAAAGAAATCTGAACATTTTCTTCCGACAATAGGCATCTCAGCCCTCCCTACTCACAACTCCTCCAAGGTCAGACCACCTACTAGAAGAACTGCGGAATGAATGCCACAGCACACAAAGAAATTGCAAATCTTCGCCTATCAAAAGATTCTGCAAATGTCATCTGCATGTAGATTGCATTGTTCAGGTGCCTAAGATTAGCCTGTGCCCTTCACTCAGGAAAAGAATAAAAATGCAGCTTTCCCTCCTTATAGTTAGTAGTAAAAGGTGAAAGCTATAGTGTGTTATGTTTGTTAGCCACTAAAATGATGCAAATTAAAAAATTTTACTTTATGTCCATTCTTAAACTTCTGAGTTCACTTTTTTCTCAAGCAACAAATTTGCTTAAGCCAAGAAAACACCATAAGGAAAAAAAATCACCCTCTTTAAAAAATCATAACAACTTAGAGCAAAGAGAAGCACAGGGGGAAAATTATGTTGCAAAGATATAAACTCTTGTAAAGAGAATTAGAAGGCAGAAGTCACACAGCTGAGGATGGAGCTCTAGCCATGATGAATAGTTATATATCTTGAAGTCATTTGTTTTGGGCTCCTTGATGATGAGGTTAGTGTTAGAAAGAGAACACAGCCGTGATACATTCTGGTTACATATGCGTCTCAAATGCAATAGCAGCTCATGCTTGTTTGATAATGCTATTTCATAGCCAGGTAATGACATTTCTCCTCACCCTTCTTGCACTGGACAAACGGAATTTTTTTTTCTTTAACTCCCCGCTGGAAACATTTCATACTTTCAATGCATTCTGCCCCACATTTTATTTTTAACATTTTTTTTCCATTCATAGTGACATCTGATACATAATAAACCATATGATTATAAAGTGCCATCTTGTCATTTCACTGCTGAGAATATCAGCTCCTTTGAAATTCTACTGTGTGACAGACACTTCGGAATGCTGGGAGTGCCCTCAGTGGCTCTGAGGCGGGGTAGAGAGCCAAAACTCTATTGTGATCATTTTCTGCATAACATTTGGCATAATTAGAAAAATGCTATTTTTGAAATTGAATTTTTTAGTGCTTAGCAATAAGTGAAAATAACAAGCTATTTTCACTTTTACGACTGCCACATTGGACAGAATTCAGCTTTTGGAAGTACACAGCTGAGTAATGACATATTGCATTTTTCTCCCTGGGATCAGACCTGAGTTTAAATTCAGAACACAGAAAGGGAGAATACTGGAGCTGAGATTGTTCATTTGAACCTTTTGGTATCATTTTAAACATGCATGTGGGAAACCCTTTTATGAGTGAAGACTGGAGAAAATCTTTTTATTATCTATGCCCCACCCCCACCCCAGGCCACCCACCACCCTGTGTCCTGCTTATGATCACTGCATCATATAAAATTAAAACTCCAGTCTCTTACAGAGTGGCCACTGACTTTTTAAATTACACCTGCAATAAACTATGATAAAGGGAAATGGTCTCACCTAAAATTGCAGTTGGCACAAATGGGTCTGTCATACATCATTAGCAGGTCAATGCAGAGAAAGTAAAAAGAGAAAGAACAGTAAATGATTGATGAAAGGCCCCCATTATTCCCAAAGAAAGCCACAGAAAGCATTGGGTTACAAGATATCAAACATATTAAGCTCCTAAAGTATCATGGACAGCAAAGTGAGAACTGATTGAATCTGACTGTTGAGGGGTTATGAAAAGATGAAACAATGGAAAAATCTGTTACCTGGGTAATAGGAATTAGGCACCGATGTGCTCAGTGTATTTGTTTTCATTGTAAAGGATGATGGTGAAGACACAGCTGTAAATAAGAGAAAAGCTAGTCAGCAGTTGTAATGAGGCAATACCTGAAAATATGGCACTCTGAGATGACTCACAGGGACACCAGGCTGGTATAGACTTGACTGAAGAAACATTAGAGGTTTACTGATGTCTGTGTGGTAAATATTACCATTACCTGCTGTCTCTGAGGAATATTTGTACTTTAGAGAACAAAAACTCTTTTATCACTTAAAATATTTTTCTTACCCCACAAATGAAGGAAAAAAGAACCAATAACCACAGCTGCCATTTTGAATTTATAAATTCACTAGACTTCTAACTTTTGCTTGTAAATTCTAGTATTACGCCAAACTGATTTTTCACAACTAAGAGTATGAGAATGTGTCTACACATGGTTTTAATACTTGCTAAATCCTCTCCTTCCTTGTATTTTGGATATTTAGAGAACTTTCCACAATGCTATGACTGGGTCTAAGAAAAGCAAGGGTGATGTTTCATTTGTGCTATATTTAGAGTGAAAACTGCATGTCTACATATTGTTCGGTTCGTCTTTTCAATCATTATAAAAATGCTTATTTTTATTTGAAACATTCCTCTGAAACACTCAAAACTTAACTATTACACTTTCTAACCCTTCCTGTTATTAAGAGGAAAGTCAATGTCATCTAATTTATCTGATTCCATCAAAAGTGGGCATTTCCTATTTTTAGTTTGTTAACTTACTTCCATGTCTTAATTGATTAGTGCTTTAAAAACACTTTAATTTCATTAAATTGTAAGGATAAATGATTTGAATGTGTTTAAGTGTTCAAGCAGGTTAAATGTAAGCCTGAATCTTAATTCCTCTAATGTAGGTATATGATTTATGAGATGCTGAGTTCCTGACCCTGTTATATCATTGTAATTATGGGAACCACTACCGAATCCCTATGGATATGCTATGTTATCTTTATTCTGATGACATGTTATATATTTTAGCTCTCCTGGGGCAGTTCCTTTAGGACAGTGTTTTACTTGCATTTATATTTTTAAAGTAAATAACAGAACAGGAACCAGAACCCAGGCTACCTGTCATTTATAATATTTTTTTCTAAAATATGTATCACATTCCTAATGCATGTTTATGGTAAGCTGCCAGGAAAGAAAAAGAGCAATTGATAACAATAAGAACAGAAATCTTGAGTACCTATAAGACATGCAAGGGTCAACAAGAATAATGCTTATTACCTGTAGACGTTTTTATGTGGTTGGTGAAAATGTATAAAAGCAAATAAAAAACTATGTTTATTTTCGCCTTTTTTAGAAACAGATATTTTAAATACTTTTGCCTTTTATTGTAAAAATTAAACTCATTCCCACTCTACATACATATTTCCCCCCTTTTTATGTACAGCTCCCATTTGCTTTGGTGGACAGATTATCCCCTGCTCTCATAAATGTGCTCATGCTTATTTTTTAATTCTCTAGTCTCATTTCTCACTGTCTTATTTCTAAATGCTACTCACTTTCTCTCAACCCTAAAAGATCTCAAATATTCCCAGACTTGTCATAGGTTTGGGGCTGGACCTAGTGGTCTAATGAACACTTTTCCTCCATCAGTAATTGCTTTTATTTTAAAGGCATTAGGAGAGCATTATGATAAAGTTTACCATTGGGGTCACTCCTGATGGACCTACTCATTGTGACCTACTCATTGCTCAAAGAGTGGGGTGGGGGGAAATGGAATGCCTGTTGCTGTGTTTCCTTTATTGGCTTTATTGATGGGAGACACAAAATAAGGCCTGATGGCAGATGAGCCATGGAAGCTGATTACAGTTTCTGTAGCAGCCCTCTCTGCATGAGCATTTTTGGACTTCCATAAATGCATTTACTTTTTAAAAGGTGACTTCCAAATTAAATTTCCTGTCCAGAGGCAAATATCCCCTGCTGTTCAAACTTCAAAAGTCTAGAAACTACCTATGTAGGTCTCTGCTCTTTGGGCAGGTAATTCCAAATAAATTTATTCATGAAGAATTTCACCATGGGTTATTCTGGAAAATAAGTGAGAAAATATATCTGTGTGGTTGCTTTCATACTGACAATCAAGAAATAATTGCAACTACAAAAATTCTAACCTTGCTATGGTGGGAAGGATTTCTCCCAAGCCAGCCCACAACAAATGCATAATAAATTGCTTTATTTTGGAAGTTAAGTGAAATACACACACACACACACACACACACACACACACACACACAATGAAAAATATAATATTTGCTACAAAAAAGTAGATAAAATTCTATGAGAAAATGGGATGTAGTTTGTGGTGTACTAAAGCACCACAAATTCTGTCACTTATATTGAAAATGACAGGAGAGGTCAAAGGACAATGGCTACTGATGAGGAGTGCTGGGCTGCCTACTGGGGTCAAAGCTGGGTCTCCTGAACTCCCATTCCACCGGGCTAGTTTTGCATGTAGAATAAATAAATATAGCACTTCTAAGTAGGAATAGATGGACAACCATAGGCACCACAAACAGAAAGGTGTAGGCAACTGAACTCTACAAAGCCTTGCTGAATGTAAGAGAAAGGCTAGGCATGGAAGCAGGCATGTGTGGTGACCATGTGGTGATTGGAGAGGGCAGGAGTGGATGGGAGAGAGCTACAGAATCGGAATATATCAAATGGGTGGTCAGACACAAGCACGCATTGTAGAGACTGGTATCAGCCCTGTTCCCCCAGAGATCGGATTCTCAGTCAGGAGTTCTCCAACTTTTATGTGTTTTTATTAGTAATGTTGATAGTTGCACTTTTATTCCATCCTCATGCTATCTAACATCCTGAATCGCAGCCAGGGTGAGTGGCAGTCTGTAGCATGAATTTCACGTGGTAAGAGACCTCTGACCTTGAATCCAGCAGGGCCATGAACCACAGAGCCAGGCATATACCACAAGATTTACTTTTGGTCTCTGAGATCACCAGGGACCTAACGATTCTTTTTGTATTTCATATAATCAATGTAATTGTTAGCTTCCTAAGATAATGCCATGTACCTGGATCACAGTTGGTAGTATGAGATGGTATCAGCTGAGCTAGGTTTACCCACCTGGTGTGAAATGTAAGACTTGTAAGTGGAAATACATTTTAACTTATTAATTGACACTGATAGCCCTATAATAAAGGCAGAAACTGTCAGCTAAACAAATAAACAATTAACTTGTTACTGCCATTTAGTGAACTGTTTTATAACAGGTTTCTCTTGTGTGATTCCACACCTGGTTAGCTTACAAATAGGATCTAAACAAAAATGATGATGAGAAGCAGGTGCCTTCTTAGAGAGGAGAGAGCCTTTGTGTCATTGCTCTCTAAGTCTTTACAGAAATATAATTGTGGCTTACTGTGCTCTCTCATCTGGCCCCATCACCTTTACAGTATTGTCTTGCTCAGCAACCCATGGCACATGGGGAGGTTTCCAGGATCGTTTAAAGGTCCTGGAGAAACCAATAAGGCATAATTCTCTAGGGAGTTTTTTTGTTTTTTTTAATCCCCCAGTACTACATGGAATTCTGGAACACCACTGAGATGTACTAGAAGCCAAGAAACGTGTGCACTTACATCTGCCATTCAGATTGTGCGTGTCCATGAATGAGAAGGCTTCGTCACAGTTCGTGCCTTGCTCTGCATAGCTCTTGTCCATCGAGTTCACCATCACAGTCATCTCTTGCCGGGTGCTGCTCATTGTCTCCTTCCGTTTCTTGGCTAGTTTCCTTAGGACAAAGAGTTCATTATATAGATGTGCATGTGAATAGAAAATGGGTACTGACATGTACCCATGTGTACTGACACGTGTACTGGCAACCAGAAGACACTTCTGTCAAATTAGTCGTATTCATCCATAACACTGATTTATTGTGCCTTCTAGATATCAGGTTCTCTGCCAGCTGCAGAGAGACAGAGATGAAAAACACCCACTGCTCATCTTTTAAATAAATCCACAGTGATATGAGGAATGTACAACCAGCCTAAAGCATTAGTTTCTGTTCTTCCAACTATAAGCTAAATTAAAATGGCCAATGACTGTTTTGATGCAGTACAACAGAATCATTATGTATTTACTGATATGCTTCTAGCAAGTAACCTTTTACTAAATTATTTTCCATATTTCCATATCCAGTATAAAAAAATAGATCCCTCTAGTAAATATTTGCCAAACAAAACTCTATTAATCTAAGGATGAATCTAAGAGGCATATGGTAGAACTAAAGAACAAAGCTAGGCGATGAGTAAAGAAAGTATAATTGGAGTATTTGGATAAAGGGAGCAGGCTGTCACAACACAGAGCCTACACAGAAGAGAGGAGCTCAGGTCTCAGAAGTATTGAAGGGGAATATCCTGAATTCTCAGATGACACTGGATCAAATCTCAAATGAACCCAAATTAGTTCCCATCAAAGTTTGTCAACAGAGCAGAAAGCAAAAAAATTCAAGTTATTGGCTCCCCTGGAAAATTTAGCAGTGGAGTAAGTCTCCTTATTTCCTCCCTCACTGGAAGAGACCTCTACATCCTTCTCATTGACCACCAAAAGATCATAATCTAAAGTCACATATAAAATGGACAAGAGTTGTAAACCTAAGGGAAACTGACATACAAATAAACAGATAAGACACATTTTTATAGCTCTGATTACTGGAGGCTTTTTTATGCACCCAACGCAGACAAGAATAGAATTACAGACATTTAAGGAGAAGGTATAAAGTGAGAAGGTTTAAGAGGACCATAGCACCATAATACCAAAAATATTATGTCCTAGAATATCTTACTTCTTCCTAAGCACTTAGCAACATTTACAAAAGAAAATGGCAGCTATTTCTAGTAAATTATCTTGACTCTGATTGACCTAGGACACAGTAAAATTTAAAATAGGTCACATAATCAAAATTATCCCCATATTACGTGATTACTAATGCAATGTAAGTCACTGACAACATTTGACCATCTGGATAATCTTTATTATCATTTCCAAATGCCACATAATCCAAATGTTTTCTTGCCTGTAGTTATAGTAATCTTCTAATATCATACTTTAAAGTCAGAAGTGCTTCATTAATAAGTTGCCCTTTTTATTGATAAAAGTTTTTGGAAAAATAGACTTTTAAAACTGAAAAATAAAAATCATCTATAACTTCTGTGACAATGTTAAAGTTGAAAAATAAACCAGTGTGGCTCCTCTGGGCACTGGCATTCCTCCCTCATCAGTGTGCAGTCCATGACTGTCTTTCCAGAGCCCCCTTTTCTCTAGCCAATATGCTAGTGTGAGAGGCAGAGCCTGGGTTTGGATGTTCTCAACAGGTGTTCTGGATAGCAGCAGCACCGAGCTCAAGCTCCACAGCTGTGGTAACAATGACAAACTTTCTCTCCCCTTCTGAATCTACTAGCTCATTGGAAAAGCATTCTTAGGCCAAGTCTCCCCAGGAACACGGAAGTAACAGACTGGGATAATTAACTCCATAATTCAGGCAACACATTTCCATTTTATTGGAATTTCTTTGATTTGCCTCAAACTTATTTATACAGATAACTGCCTCAATAATTCTTTTTTTTCTCCTATGAAGAAAAGCATAGCCAAGTTCATCAGACTTCCTCTTTGTCTTTCCTTGCTTATATTCTTCTAATCCTTACAGATTAGGAGGTGGTGGTGGATAAGGAGATGTGTGCACCAATATAAGCTAAGCTTGAACTTGAAAAGCTCTTTCTCCTTTCTGATCTTCCATATGTTTGAACTAATTTCAGTGATGTTATGTTACACAGTTCATTGATGGTGACCTTCCTTAAGCACAAAAGAAGCTCTCCTAAAGACTCATGAGAGCCTGTTATTAAAAAAAAAAACAAAAAAACAAAAAACAGTGGTTGAGACAGAGACCGACAGCTTTAAGTTCATGTCCCTTAAGCATCTGTTCTATGTCCATGAATCTTCTTCAAAGTTCAGCTCACAATGTTATCAGAAAGCCTTTCTGCAGTAACTTTAACTTTCACCACATTTTTATTTGCATCAAATGTCACACACAAACACAAATATCTCACCAGGGCAGACAGATTACATAAGTGAGTGAAGTAGATGTACGACAACAAGGAGTGGTAGAGACTGGAGAAATGGAAGGAGGAAACAGCAACTCTGCTCCAAAAGACTGATGCCTCATGGAGGTCCCAGACACTGTAAATTTCAGGAGAACCCAGAAATCCAGATATTATGTTAACTCTTTTGTGTTGTTAAAGAATTCAAATTTAAAAAACAAACTATAGTGTGGCCCAAAACAAAGCATGTTTGTGGATACTTCTGCTCTCCATTAATAACAGCACTTAGAAAATTGTATTGGAATGGAAGAGAGTGGAAACTAACATATAATACACAACTACTATATGATAGTACTCTGCAGATGTCATCTCATTTAATCCTAGTAAACTTGTAAGAGCTGTTCTTTCTCTCTGTTTTACACATTAGAGAACTGAGTCTCAGGGAAGTTAGGTAACTTGTCCAAATGGAGGAGTGGGATTGCACCCCAGATCTCTCTAGAGGTATGCCTAGAACAATGTGCTATCTCTAGTAAAGTAGTTCATTAATTTACATTTCCTTACAGTTACATTATGAAAATCATCAAATTGCTTTCAAGTATAAATACTCTATCACCCCATAACTAAATATTATGCTTTGAAAAAGTAGTATTAATTGGCTAATACCTAGCCAATGCTTTACAGAAAACAGGTGGTATCTGATATGCTTGTTAATGAAATTAATCATTGTTATACTAAAGCATTAATAGAAAGAATTTTTTTTATAACCTACTTATCAAAAGTACCTTGCCTCGTTATGAAGATTTTGAGTTGTTGCTTGGGATCTTCATTTGTTCATATATACACTAAATGCTGTAGTGCATAATTACAGATAGTTGAGGAAGTTTAGATTTGAAATTGAAGGTTGGGAATAACTCAATAAATTGGAGTTTTCTCTTTCTCTTTTGCTCCATTTATCCTATTGGCTTGGGTTTCAGATCTGTCTTTTTTTTAGTGAAAACTTTAAAAACTGTCAGAGAAACTTTGTGAACTTAATGAAATAAAGTGTTTTGTGCAGGGAAACTCATAAAATGGAAGCAATTTTCTTTGCAATCTTATCTAAAGACACAAGTAAATTTATTTTCCATTTTGATTTTCAAGAAATGGTTTGCCTAAACTATTTTGATCACAAATATCTGAACTTATACTACATGAATCTCAAAGTCCTTAAGTAATAAGAAAATAAATAAAAAAAGTTCCTATCCAAACCAAAAAACAGACGAAGCTCGAAAGTCATAATTCTGTCTTAACAACAGGTAAAAAGCAGAACAAACTGAAAATCAATAACTCTTCTTAGATTCATCAGATAATTGAGGTCACAGGACAGACCTCTTCCCTCTCCCCTCCAAATTACAGAAACAAAAAGGTGGATACAGAGAATCACAACTCACTGGACCAGAAATCCACGGGCAGAAATCTCTGAGAACCAGCAATGGGGTAGAAAAACTTAAATTGTAATTGATGTATTACTGAAGGCTCAATGTGGACAAATGAAACTTGTAAACTCCAAGGGGTCCAGTCTTAGGAAAACCTCCAGGAGCCCTATGGGATCCTCACAGTAAAGACTGAAGAAAAAGAATCCCCTAGGGCCTTTGTCACAAGGATGGGGAAGTAGCCATTTAAAAATATACCCAAAGCATCCTATGTTTCTTAAAAGGGCTTGCCCTCAAGAAAATTTTTTTACTAGAACCTAACTTCCTGGGGTTTTATCAGAGACTAATCTGGAGGAAGGGAAATACCTAAATCCAGATTCCTCCAGCTATTCTGTTCCATCCAAGGGAGACAAATGGGAAGCACTTGTAAAGGTCATAGTCCAAGGGCACAAGTTCACTAGAAGACTGAGACCTAGTCATAGGAATATGGAATGCTTTTCCCTCCCTGATACCTTACTATGCCACAATACTAAAGCCATATTTACAGTAGTTTCTTTTACTCGGTACATCGAATTTGGCTTTCAATAGTTAATTACAAGGCATATTAAAAAGCAGGGCCCCCCCCCCCGCAATTTGATGAGACTAAGCAAGCATTGGAATCAGACTTAGATATGACAGGAATGTTGGAATTATCAGACTGAAAATTTAAAATAATTATGATTAATATGCTGAGGGCGCTAATGAGAAAAGTAGACAACATGGAGGAACAGATAAATAAAAAAATTAGAGATGGCAATTCTAAGATTTAATCAGAAAAATATGTTAAAAAATTAAATAAAACACTGCAACAAAAATGAAGAATTCCTTTGATGGGTTCATTAGTACAGTGGGCATGGCTGAGGAAAGAATCTCTGAGCTTGAGAATGTGACAATAGAAACTTTCAAAACTAAAAGCAAAGGAAAAAAAAGACTGATAAACAAAAGAATAAATCAAAACCACTGAATAACTATAAATGGTGTAACATACATGTAGTGAATAAAGGAGAAGAGAGAAAGGAATAGAAACAATATTTCGAGTAATAGTGACTGAGATTTCCCCCTCAAATTAATCTCAGACACCAAAACATGTATCGAAGAAGCTCCAAAAACACCAAGAAGGAAACACCAAAAATCTCCACATAGACATATCATATTCAAGCTTCAGAAAGACAAAGATAAATAATAACTCTTGTAAGAATCCAGAGGGAAAAAATACCTTACCTAGAGAGAATCTGAAATAAGACTCATCTTTCTCGTCAAAATTATGTGAGCAAGAGAATGGAGTAAAATATTTAAAATATTGAGAGGAAAAAAACCCTCACTGATTTAGAATTGTGTGTCCTATAAAATTATCCTTCAGAAATGAATAAAAATACTTTTTTCAGACAAAAATTGAAGTAATTTGTTATTAATAGACCTGCCTTGCAAGAAATGCTAAAAGAAGTTCTTCAGAAAGAAGGAAAATGACATAAGTCAGACATCTGGGTCTACATGAAGAAAGGAAGAGCATTAAAAAAGAAGTAAGTGAAAGTAAAATAAAAAATTTTATTTTTCTTATTCTTAGTTTATCTAGCAGATAATTTGTTTAAAATAATAATAGCAACAATATATTAGATGATTATAGTTTATATCTAAGTAAAATGGATGACAGCAATGATAAAAGAAACAGGAGGGAGAAATTAAAAATACTTTGTTATTATAAAGTACTTAAACTATTTGTGGTGTAGTATGGTGTTTTTCAAAAGTGGACTTGGATTAGTTGTAAATGCATACTGCTAACTCTAGGGCAACATTGAAAAAAGTTAGAAAAAAGAAACTTTAAGAAAAGAGAAAAAATTGAATAATATAAAATGCTCAAAAGGCAGATAAAGAATGGAAGACAGATATAGGAACAAAAAGGCTGGTTAATAAATAGAAAACACTAAAAAAATGAGGTAGAAAGTAATCCAATTATATAAATAATCATTTTAAAAGTTAATGGTCTAAATACACTAATTAAAAGACAGAGATTTTCAGACTGGATCACAAAACAAGACCTGACTAATATGTTGTCAGCAAGAAACCCATTTAAAAAATAAAGATATATATAGATTAAAAGTAAAGGATAGAAAAGGATCTATTATGTTAACACTAATCAAAAGAAAGCAGGAATAGCTATATTAATTTCACAGCAGATGTAAGAGCAAGAAAAAGTATCAGGGCAAAGAAAGCATTACATAATGACATAGGGGTCAATTCTCCAAGATGTAACAATCTTTAATGTGTGTGTGTGACTAACAATAGAGCATCAAACTATATGGGACAAAACTGACAGAAATGGATGAAGAAATAGATGAATGCACTATTTGGAGACCTCAACATTTTTCTATCAGTAATGAACAGATCCATAAGGCAGAAAATCAGTAAGAACATAGTTGAACTCAACAGCGTCATCAATCAACTTGATATAATTGACATCTATGGAATACTTCACCTGAAAATACTAGAATACACATTTTTCTTAAATTCACAGAGAGTATTCACAAAGATAGGTCACATTGTGGGCCATAAAACACACTCTAAAAATTCAAAGGAATAGAAACCACATAATGTATGCTCTCAGACCATAACTGAATTAAATTAAAAATCAGTAGAAAAATATAGCTGGAAAAATCCCACAATATGTAGAGATTAAACAATATACCTCCTAACACATGAGTCAAAGAATAAATTTCAGAAAAATTTTAAGAAATAATTTTAACTACATTAAAATAAAAATAAAACATTAAAATTTCTGATATGCAACAAAAAGTGCTTAGAGGGAAATTTATGGCATTGAAATCAAAGTATTAGAAAGGAATAAATCTCTAAATTAAATAATCTAAGCTTCCATCTAAGGAAAAAAAGAGCAAATTAAATCTAAAGTAAACAGAGTTAAAAAATAATAAAAATTACAACATAAATAAATAAAATTGAAAATAGCAAATTAACAGAGAAAGTTAATAAAAACAAAAGCTTGTTCTTTGAAAATGTCAATAAAACTGGTAACCCTCTAGCCAAGCTAAGAAAAAAAGAAAGAAGACACACATTGCTAAAATTAGAAACAAAGGAGGACATCACTACAGATCTCATGGTTATTAAAAGGATATTAAATAAATGATATTTACTATTCTATGACCACAGTTTGATAAATTAGATGAAATAGATCAGTCTCTTGAAAGACACAATCTGTCAAAAGCCAAATAATAGGCCTATTCCTATTAAATAAATTGAATCAATGATTCATAACCTTCAAAAACAGAAATCAATAGGTTTAGCTGGGTTCACTGGTGAATTGTACCAAACATTAAGGAAGAAATTATACAAGCTCTCTACAATCTTGTCCAGGAGATCAAAACAGTGGGAATACTTCCTAATTTTATGTGGTCATAATTACCCTAATACAAAAATAAAATAGAGAGATTACAAAAAAACCCCACTACGGTCAATATTTTTCATGAACATAGACATAAAAATCCTCAACAAATTGAATCCAATAATGTATAAAAAGACCAAGTGGGATTTGTTTCAGGTATACAAGGCTGGTTAAACACTCAAACATTATCTAATACAATCCATTATATCAACAGGCTAAAGAAGAATCACACGATGATATCAATAGATGCAGAAAAAAAATGTAGCAAAACTTAGTACCCATTCACGATAAAAAGCTCTTAACAAACTAGGAATAGAGGGGACATTTCCTCAACTATATAAAGAACATCTACAAAAAATGTACATCTAACATCATAAACTTAATGGTGGGAGACAAAATTTTCCTGCTAAGATCCGGGATAAGGCAAGGATATCTCTTCTCACCATCCCTTTTCAATATTATACTGGAAACCCTGGCTAATGCAGTAAGACAAGAAGAATGGTACACTGTTTAGGAAGGAAGAAATAAAATTGTCTTTGTTTGCAGATGATATCATTGTCTATTTATAAAATATAAAAGAATTTCCAAAAAAAGCTCCTCAAATTGATAAGCTATTATAGCAACACTGCATAATTAAGGGAGCAAAGCAAGGTTAAAAATTAATCATTTTCCTACGTATCAGTAGTGATATATAGGAATAGAATTTTAAATAAAAAAACACAATGCCATTTATATTAGCACTCGCCAAAACAAACTACTTAGCTATAAATTTAATAAATATATATATTATCTACATGAGGAAAAACACTAATGAAGGAAATCAAAGGAGAATTAAATAAATGTAGAGATAATAAATGGATAGAAAAACATTATTATCAAGATATGAGTTCTTCCCAACTTGATCTATGTAATCTTAGTCAAAATTTTAGCAAGTTATTTTGTGAATATAAACAAAATGATTCTAAAGTTTTTATGGAGATGCAAAAGACTTAGACTAGGCTACACAATATTTATGGAAGAAAACATGTTTAGAAGACTGATATTACATGACTTCAAGACTTACTTTAAAACTATAATAATCAAGATAGTGTAGTACAGGTGAAAAAACAGACAAATAGATCAATGAGACAGAATAAAGAGTACAGAAAGAGACAGATACAATTCAGTCGAGTTTTGACAAAGCAAAGGCAGTACAATGGAGAAAAGACAGTCCTTTCAACAAATGGTGCTAAAACAACTGTATATCCAACATGCAAAAAAAAATGAATATAGATAGCAGACCTTATACCCTTCATAAAAATGACTTAAAATGAGTCATATACCTAAATGTAAAACATGTTAAGTAGAAGATAACAAAGGAGAAAATTAGATGACCTGGTCTCTGGCAACAGTTTAGTAGATAAAACATCAAAGGCATGATCCATGAATAAAATAATTGATAAGTTTGACTTTATAAAAATTTTAAAAGTTCTGCTCTGTGAAAGACATAAGAGAATGAGAAGACAAGTCACAGACTGAGTAAAAATATTTGCAAAAGACATATCTGATAAAAAACTGTTATCCAAAATATACAAAGAAGTCTTAAAACTCAATAAGAAAACAACCTGATTAAAAAATGGACAAAAGATCTTAACAGATACCTCACCAAAGTAGATATATAGATGGAAAATAAGTCTATGAAAGGATGCTCTGTATCATATGAAATCAAGGAAATGTAAATTAAAATAACAAGATGCCATCATGCACCTCTTTGAATAACCTAAATTCAGATCACTGACACTACCAAACGCTGGTGAGGATGTGGAGCAACAGGAACTCTCATTTATTGCTGGTAAAAATGAAAAGTGGTACAGCCATTTTGAAAGACAGTATGGCAGTTTCTTATAAAACATACTCTTAGCATACAATCCGAAAGTCATGGTCCTTTGTATTTACCTAAAAAGACTTAAAGACTTATGTCTACACAAAAACCTGTATAAAAAAGTTTATAGTAGCTGTATTCATAATTGCCCAAACTTGGAAGTCACCAAGACTCCCTTCAGTAGTTGACTGGATAAATAAACTGGGGTATATCCTGACAATGGATAGGAAACCAATTATTCAGTGCTAAAAAGAAATGACCTGTCAAGCCATGAAAAGACATGGAGGAAACCTAAATGCATATTACTAAGTGAAAGAAGCCAACCTGAAAAGGCTACATATTATATGACTCCAACTATATAATATTCTGGAAAAGATAAAACTGGTACAGTCAAAAGATCAGTGTTTGCCAAACAGGGAAGGGGGTATGACTAAGCAGAGCATAAAGGATTTTTATAGCAGTGAAACTATTCTGTGTGTGATACTATAGTGGTGGATACATGTCATTATATAGCTGTTAAAAACCATAGTATGTACATAAATAGCAAGAGTAAACTAAAGTAAACTATGAAATTTAAGTGATAATGATGTCAGTGTAGGTTCATCAATTGTAAGAATGTACCATTCTGGTGCAGATTTTGGTAGTGGGGGAAGCTGTCTCTGTTGGGGGCAGAATGTATACGAAAACTCTCTGCTCTCTTGTATTTTCTGCTCAATTTTTCTGTAAACCTAAAATTGCTCTAAAAATAAAATGCAATACTACCCAGAAAAAAATTAGGGGGAGAAAAAAGTAGTTACAACTTTAAATCTCCAAACTAGAACAAAAGTGGGAAAGGAGGGAAATGTGGGATGAATTCAAATTAAAGGCATGGTCCTTCATGCTTATTATATTCCAATATTTCTATTAAATTTCTTTCCTAGTGTAAAAATTAAAAAAATAACAAGCAATGGGGGTGAGAAAAAAAGAAAACTTCTTGGTAAGTTATTATCTATGTGACAGATATGAACCAGAACCAGTAAAGGAAACATGACAAAGAAGTAAGTCTTCAGTAATGTATCTGATGAAAGGAAGAGCTTCAGGACATATAGCTGTCGTTAGGAGACCCAAGTGCAGCAGGGTTGGGTGGAAAGCAAGAACAACTCCTATCCTATTTTCCTCTCTGAAATCGATGTAAGTGGCAATTGTGAGAGCATCAGGATAAAAGGGCATGTTTGCCATGGGTAACCAAGCAGATTCAAGAAGAAATCCAAAGATCAACCTCAGCATGGACCCAAGTGTCAACCTCTAAAATAAACGTGCCTCTTAAGACCCCTGGTGGCTAACTGGGCTCAAATTTATGAACAGAGTTTAGTAGTTATTGTTAAACAGGGACCTCTCATGCTCTCTGTGCTTTAGGGAAAGCTGCACTGAGTTAGCTACTTCCCGCACAATGTTTCTGCCATCTGAGCTGGCCCTTATAAAAGAGCTTTTAGGCTTATAAATCAACCAATGGGCTGAAGACTTGCTTTGGCCAATCGGAGTTGTGCTGCTATAATCTCATTTTTATCTTCACCAACCAATCAGGATGATGCTATTTGAACCAATCACACTGTGAGGATTTGAAGTGCTCATTTCCACAGAAATGGATTAATCAGGGACCGAGAACAGGCACTCTTCTCAGAAGCTTTGCTTCTGCCACTAAGAGTGAACTTTCAGTTTCCACCAAAGACTGTATTTCTCTGGCTGGAGCTGAAACACCAAGGCTGGAGCTAGAACACCCAAACTGCTTCACCCAAGCTGCTTTGACTGAACTGTTTCATAGCCTAGCTGTCCCATAGCTGAGATATTTAACAGGTTAACTGTTTTCACTGAGTAAAGTCTTTTCCTGACTCACCACTCCCCACAATTGGTTACTCCTGTTGGTGCTGAATTGGTGATGATGACCTTCGGTTGACACTAATCATATTTCTGGTTTATTGCAGTTCAGAATTATAAACCATCATTCACCAAAGAGCAGGATTGCTCCCTCTCTCACATCTATCAGAGACCCTGGGTTATGTCAACAAAGATCATGTCCGAATAATGACTTAGTTGCGTTGATCTGAAGGTCAGCTGTTGGCTGAAGAAAAGGTGTCTTCATTTTTAAGTTATCTGTCATTTAAAATTCTACAGGGATGGCAAAACTGAGGATTTGTGAGTCTCATGGAGATATAAGCATGAAAAGGCAAATGGCTTTTTGGTATTGGCCTCTGAAATTAAGTATGTGCTTAGATTTAATTAAGGACTGGGGCAGATGCTGGAACCAAAAAGAAGTATTTAATTTTTCTCACAGTAGGGATGGAATAGATACTGGTTGAGTCAAAGAATGCATACATTACACCAAATTGCCAAGATCCAGATGAATAAACCTAAATGAATAAGGGGCTGTCGCCTTAAAGATGGATCTGTGAGAATTACCAGATAATATTTTTAAAGGTAAAATTTTAAGAAAATACCCTGGTGGTCTTACATTTAATTATTTAAATTCAAACTAGCAACAGATAGCTGATAGAAGAAAAAAAGAATACACAAACTTATGTAGGACTTCAGATAAATAAGGCACTTCACGTTCATTAACTCTCTTAATTCTTACAACAGTCCAGTGAGTAAATCACTATTATTTCTCTATCTTAGAGAGGGAAACTGAGGTACAGTGGCATTAAGTTGCCCAAGGCCACATGGCTATAGAACTCTTGGCATCTGACATTGCTTTTCTATGTTGGATAAAATCATCTGCATGAAGTGATCAGTGGCATCACTAACCAAACTTTGATTGCTTAAGTCTAAACACTCAAAATAAAGGCTAGCTGGAACTTTATAGTTGTTGATGGAGGTAAGAGTGTTCTTCTAACATTGCTTCAAACTCTATCATCACTTAAATCTATTCAACCAGCTTCTTAAACACAAAGCACTATGAAGAGTACTTACTGCCTGTCCAGCTGCTTTCTGGTTTTCATTGGCTAATAAACATGGCATGTGTTTATCACAAAAAATGTAGTTTCATGTTAAGACAAGTTAGGATTTTGATCTTTGTTAGGGCTGTGTTTCAGAGTTTAACTCTTGACCATGTGAGCAGATAAAACGATTGGCCAATGTGGGAAGTGAGCTTGGACATTTACCTTTCTACCCTGCAATTAAGAAGTGAGGTCAGATTTTATTAACATACCACTTTAGTTTGCAGCTTTACATTGGGTAACCTAGTGGCAAAGATGACCTCAAATGCTTCATTGGCAAGTCAGTCTGAAAATGAACACACGCCAGGGCAACAGAAGCAAAGAACTATGCAGACCTCTTAGGCAAGTAGCTGCCAGGCTCCCCCTTAGTATACATGTATGTACGCATACATAACCATGTGCCTTTCATGCTGAAGAGACTCAAATAAGAGTTATGTTATACACAGTTAATAAAAGTGTCTTTCTCAAACTTGGAGGTTGAAAATGAAATATTTAGAAAAGGCTGACTTTCAAAACAAGTTGAAATTACATGTTTTACAATCTAGGATCACTTCAAAATATGACACACATCTTTTATATGACTGTGATGATAATCATTATTATCATCATGAGTTACAATAAATAAGAAGGTTGGGATCCTTATGTTATTTATTGGATCAAAAGTCATGGACTCATGTTAAATCAACATGCAAAAACAAAATAATTTCAATATCATTA
Organism: Macroglossus sobrinus; assembly: GCA_004027375.1. Lineage (NCBI taxonomy): Eukaryota > Metazoa > Chordata > Mammalia > Chiroptera > Pteropodidae > Macroglossus > Macroglossus sobrinus. Next base: position 305,728 of record PVKZ01000191.1, read on the forward strand.
TAAATAAAACTATTTTTATTGTTTGAAATTAACAAAATTAAGAAAAGAGCCTTCTATTTTCTGGAGGAAGCCCAAGTACCTAAATCTTTTTAATAGTATAGCGTTAGATTAAAAGAAAACTTTTCTTCACTCTTGAATTTCAAAGAGACCTCTGATTAGAAAGTATTATCCATATCTGCTTTGAGAGCCGTTGTTTTTATTCTCAGCCAATAGGTATTTTACTATGCTTCTAGACAAATGTTAGTGTCAGCTGGATGAGAGCAGGACTTTTTGCCTCTTCTGTTTGTTGTGTGTCCTGTCCTAGAACTGTGTCTGGGACTTAACAAATATTTCTATTTTTTCCTATTATTCTGATTAACCATAATACTTCATTTTCTGATCATAAAAAACACTTAATGAACATCATTGTGTGTGAGAGAGAGAGACACAGACAATGACTGATGCACACCTAACGACTTTGAAGGTTGCTGGCTCAGTGCTTGGAGATGATGCACACTTCCCACAGCTTAATCCCATGGTGTGGAAAGAATGAAAAGGATCCTTGTAGTTGAAAACACAAAACTGGTTCATGGATATAGATATTTTATCTTTTTTTTTTTTAAGGATGTAGAAAAATTAAAAAAAAATTTTTGGGGGGTGGGTAACTGGAATTTAACATTATTCATGTAACAGCCTTGAAAGAAACCCTTTGGACTAATCCTGAAATGTATTTAATTATCACTCTCCTTCATTTTTACCCATGTGCTTGGGTATCTTCCCCACTCTCCTTGGTTATCTTTTCTACCAAGGAGAAATTCCTTGTGAGCCCTACTTGTCTCCATTTCCCGCCTTACTCTATATTTGGCTCATGTGCCCCAGGGGTGAGAACTTCTGCCTGCTGTTTGATGCTGTTTTAAGCTGGGCTACTTGGAACACATGCTGCAGCAATGACCAAGAAATGCATATACATTCTGCTTTCCAAGCTCCATCTGTAGATAGACCCCTCCTGACAAAAACATCTTCCACTAGGGAATAACTTACAGCTCATACGAGCACCTAAGGTAATTTCCCAAACCAGCTAAAAATTTTTAAACACTAAAAAAATCAGCAGTAAAAATAATAGATGCAGTATCTGTCATCGTTAGTAATATTTTGTCTAGCTTTATTTCTCACTTTAGGGCAATAAGAACCCAGAGGGATGGGAATCAGGGATGACACAAAAAAATATGAAACAGGTACAATCCACAACAGAACAAATGGGAATAAAGTAACATTAATGATTGTGAGTCCCGCTCAGTCAGCTTATGTTGCTGAATTCCATGTGTGCACATTATCTTGAAATTTAATGGTTTTAAAAATGTCACTCTGCAGCAATACTGAATTGTTATACCGTTGATCCTCTATCAGACTATAAATACAAGTGAGAGAGGAATTTTTAATGCATGTCATATTGGAATAATATCTCCAGTTTCCTCTTTACTAAGTTTGTTAAGCTCACTAAAAAATTAGACTGCCTCTGTCTAATAAAAACAGAACAAGTCATTGCTGTCAGTACATAGGGAAATCTGAGCTCAATAAACAAGAAAATTGCATTCTGTATCCTAATTTAAACAGTGACATTATCTTAAAATCCAGATGACCCCTTGGTTTAGCACAGCTAATTATCCAGAAAGCTCATAAACATATAGGATGAAAGTTTTAAAAATCATTCGATTTCATGTTTAAAATGTGGCTGCTGATAAATTTATTCAGGAGCAAATACAACCTGTTTCTTTCAGGGCTCTAGCAACCTGCATGGAACATAGCAACTAAAAGAGATTGCTCCAGAAGCACTAGTTTTAATTCAGGACAGGATGTCCCAACTTGCTAGGATCCAGATCTCATTCACTAGGTGGAATGGCCCATCGAAGATGTTCATCTCTTACTTCCAGAACCTGTGAGTATATGTTAGGTTACATGGCAAAGGGAATTAAGGCTGCAGATAAAATTGAGATTGCTAATCAACTGATCTTAAAGTAGGAAGATTATCCTAAATTATCTGGGTAGTCCAATGCAATCACAGGAACACTTAAGTGACAGAACAGTAGACCAGAGGACTTAATCTCCCTTGCTAGTTTTGAAGACAGAGGAAGGAGCCACAAGCCAAAGAATGTGGGCGGTCTCTAGAAAATGAAAACGGTAAGAAAATAGATCCTTCCCTAGAGTCTCCAGAAAGGAACACTCTGCTTACACCTTGATTTGAACCCATTGAGACCTTTGTTGGACTTCTAACTTACATACTATGAGATAATAACGTGTCATTTTAGTCACTAAGCTTATAGAAATTGTTACAGCAGCAATAGGAAACTAATACAAAGGCATTTAATCAGTGTCTAGAATTTTAGTATTTTAGCATTTGTACGCATTCCTGTGGTCATTTGATTGACCATTTAGTCTTTCTAAAACACCTATTTATCTATCAACTATTTTTCCCAACACAGACCTATATTTTCTGATCAACTTATCATAAGTGATTATTACATTATTGTCAAATATACCATTTTCTCTGTGGAAAATGTAAAAATAAAAATCACACTTTAAAAATCTTTACCTCTGATTCTGAATTAGTAAGTTTCTCTTTTTTACAGATAAAGGTACCAAAGCAAACTAGATTTTATTATTTTGGTACATTGGTAGTGAAAGGTTCTTACTTTCAATAAAAACATAAAAAGCAAATAATTTTGCCTTTTTGGCTATTTATTTGTTGTGTGTGTGTGCATGTGCATGTGTGTGTGTGTGTGCGCGTGCATGTTTCTGTGTGTGTGTTTGAGGGAAATGATGGGAAACATTTCTCAAAATTAAAATGAAATCTCAAAAGTATCATCAAAGTTTTACTAAGCTAGTACATTTAACAAGTTGTATTTTCCCACACACTTACCAACACTTGATATTAGTTACAAAAATGTTTGCCAATATAATGGCTGAAAAAAATGACATCTCATATTGTGTTAATTTGTATATGTGTGAGGTTGAATATCTTTTCAAATGTTACTCAGCTATGCTTTGCTATTTCTATAAATTGCCTATTATATTTTATATCCATTTTTCTATGTAGGTTGTGTGTCTCATTGATGTCTAGATACTTTTTATATTTAGGTAACTAATACTTTGACATATACATGTTAAAAATATTTTCTCATAATCTATAGCTGGTTTAAAAATTTTATTTATGGTGTCTTTAGGAATATGGAAGTTTATAATTTCTGTGAAGTCAAATTTATCTATTATGTTTATTATGGTCTTAGGGCATTCTCTACCCTGAGGTCATAAAAATATTCTCTTATATATTATTACATACCAATAGACTTTCTCTTCCTAGTGACAGAGACAGTGGAGATGAGTTAGGTGCTCGCTTGTCAGGTATAGCAGAAAGATAAACAGACAACAGGTTTAAAAATGGTAGTGAAAATAGTTGATGGAGATTCAGAAGCAGTGGCTGACCTGATTCATTGATTAACCTTGCAGCCAAATTGTGGTTTCAAAATGCCATTTTCTACTAAAAGAAATTAGAATTTCTTAGAGAAATGGCTGATTCTAGTCATGGGGCAGATAATGCACAGAGTTGAATATATCCTGTTGTATTAAAAATCAGAGAAATGCTCAGAGTGTTCTAGAGTCATATTAAAAGAACACAAGAGACAACTTGAAATGTCTCCTGTTGGCCAAAGATGAGATACTATGAACATTCAACTAATAATTACTGTAAAGTATGCAAACATATCAATTACCTTAAAATCCCTGAGTCTATAATGACACTATTGGTCATTATATAAAGTCATTATGAAACTGGGAAATAAAAGAATAAAATTAAATAAATCAAACATTTATCTCCAGTTTCCAATATGAATTATTTCAGGGTAAAGAAACAGTTGAGAAGAAAGTGGCATTTAATAAATACAGAAGCATGATAGAATTAGGATGTCACCATTTTGAAACCCCTAATACAGTAACAGATGTAGGCAATCATCACCTGTAGCTTAAAAAACCATTAAGTGACAGACTGATGTGGAACTTTATAATGTATGAATCAGGATGGCAAAAACACCACCAACTAATCAACTTTGAGCATTATGTGCTTCCTGATGTAATGTAATAGGAAGTACAAAGCCTCTGATTAAGCCTCTAGTTCTTGCCCTAGTTCACAGGAAATACAGATAATAAAAAGACATATTAAATGACACTACAAGAATGTATCAGCCAAATTCAGAATGTGAGAACTTCTATAAGATGAATGGTTTATTCAACAAATAAATGAGGTAGGAGAAGAATTCATTATTCCATGTTACAAATGAAGAATTATATATGAAAGGTGAGTAACTTGCTGTAGAACCAGAACACAACTCCAGGTTTCTATGATGGTAATTCACTTTTTTCCAGGACATTATGATCAAGACTTCTAGTTTGACAAGCAGATAAAACTAGCTTTCATATGGGCAATTTGGTTTCTCCTTGTTCTAAAGGAAATTTGTATAAAAATAAATTGAGATTTACATGCCCTATAAAACCATTGAAAAAACTGGTGCAAATGCATAGTTCAAAAAGTAACAATAGGGCAGATTTTTAAAAATAAAAAAAGCAGCTTTCATTTTCATTTAGTATTTCATATTGAAAGAAGGTTCTCCTTTTTGTGGACTATCTTTCCCCTTTTCTTGTGACTGAAGAGTCATATGATTTAAATAAAAAAAGAATAACTGAACCTACTCAGGAGATAGCCCTTTGATTCTTAGGAGCAAACATGAAAGACATTTCTTGCAATGTATGACAGACTTTCAAATTATCTTTCTCTAACTTATTAGCATTTTAGAAAAATTGGGTTTAATCATTAAAAAAGCCATCTGCTTATCTGGGAGCTGTCTGGTGAACAGTGCCAGCAACTTCCAAGGGACATGTACTCAGAAGTATTGCATTTTCTTTTGATTTCTGAAGCAGAGAGAAAGACTCTACTGTTCCCTTCCACACTCCCAACTAACTCAAACACAACTAACTCTACATCAGGCCATGGTACTCTTCACTCATATCAAAGAGTTAAGGGGGAGAAGCTCTGTGTAGAAGATATTTGAAAGCTCCTCTAACATATATTATATATAGTCATTCCTCAGTATCCACAGGGGATTGGTTCCAAGACCCCTCGCAGATACCAAAATCCACATATGCTCAAGTCCCTTATATAACCTATGCAATCCTCCCTTACATTTTAAGTCATTTCTGGATTACTTATAATACCCAAAATAAAGTAAATGCTATATAAAAAGTTGTTATACTATATCGTTTAGAAAAGAATAACAAGAAAAAAATGTCTGTACATGTTTAGTACAGATGCAGTCATTGTAGTTCTAACTACATAGTACACATCAGCAACAACGTGACATTTTTTTTTCTTGACTATTTTCAATCCAAGGTTACCTGAACCCGAGAAAGTGGAACCCATAGATACAGAGGGCTGATTGATACAGATGAAAGATTTATTGCTTTAATTTCTAAAACACTTGTTTCTTTTCCTCCATATTAAATGCATGACAACAGACATATATTGGCATATAATGTAAATCACAATCCCTAGATTGTGTGAGATATTGTTTTGGCAAGTTTGAATAGGAGTGGGAGGAAGAGCAAAAATGAACCCAAATTATCCTCGGTTGCATGCAGATTTTTTTTCAATCATGTAACTTTGGATTGCTTTTGTGGCTGTGCAAGGGGATGTTCCACAGTGAGTAGTCTGCTCATGATGTTTAGAACTAAAAAAATTATATGAAAAATATCTGTAATATTTGAGACCATCTTATATCAAAATAAATAGAGTCAAAAGTCTTTTGTTAAGTGATTCATGGGAAAAATTGGTTAAATGTCTATCTACCTACTCTATACCACTGACTTGAAACCCCCTTAACATTTTATTCTGACTAAACACAATAATCAGTTCTTACAATTAGTATTATATGGCTATACATTTCAGAGTTTATTTATAATTAGTCAACCAACTTTTAGAAAAACATGTAAGGTATGAGCTGCCTTTGGTGAAGCCCTGGTATCATTTTGTGGAAGGCTTTGGAGGCAAAATTGAGAAGTTGGGATACAATACTTAGACAAAAAAAGTTATGCTGAGCAGTAAGTAATATAATAGGGATTACATTTTAGGAAAATAAATGTTCCATTTTGTCTTATCTCCTTATACTTCCACTAGTCACCCCCCCACCCCACTTCAGTATTTATTTTACTGAATAAATAGCAGCAACCAGAGGAGACACCTCTCTTCCCCCACTTCCCTACTTGAAATCTGCCAGTTCTGGATTTCTATATGAAAGATACAAAAAATTTCTGAAGTCTTGATTTCTTCATATGTATGATGAGGAGAGCATATCACTTACTTTGTAGGGTGATTTATGAGGATTAAATGAGAACACAGGTAAAGCAAACTTCCTCATATTTGGTAAGGACTTAATAGATAGGAGAGAAAAGTGAGATAGAACCCTTTTCTAACAGCTAAATGTTGTTTTAATGAACAGTGCTCTTTCATCTCGGCTATGTGGGTATCTACGCAACACATCTTTTACTCCTTTTCAGTATTCATTTATTCAGCATTTTATAAGTACCCTCTGTGAGTCCAGCAATGTGCTAGCAGCTTGCGATACAGGGTAAAGATGGCAGCTGTTGCTTCTGAGAAACTCATGGCTACTGTGATAGATGGCATGTGAAACAACTATTGCAGCAACAACAGAGCATGTCATTATACAGGTTCTCTAAAGATCAGGGAACACAGACAAATGAGAAAATAAACTCTAGATTACCGTTTGGATAATACTTTTCTTCATGTCTAGTCCTATTCCACTCTTCAATGACGAATTCCTCTAATTTTAGTTTATAACATAAACACCCTCTCAAATCAGAAGTAGCTCAGAGGTAACAAACAGAAGAAAAAGAGTTAAAGTTCAAGTTAAATAAATACTTCTATTTTTCAAGGGCAATCATTTGAAAATTATTTCACCTGATTGTTATCACTTCGTTCATTGGGATCTTATCTCCTATGGATTTTGTGCAGTATTCGATGAGTAAACTGCCCTCACTTCATTGTTCTCCTTAATAATTAAAAGGAGATGTAGTATTTAATAACATCTAACAGCACATAAATGCTTACATTTAGTCCAAAGTAAAATTAGGTATTAAAAATATCAATGATTGGGTAGATAATTCAAGGGATGATCAAAGAAAATATTTCTATTATAAAGTAAGCCAACCATTATAGTCACAGGTATCAAAACAAATACCCAAAAGCTATATTGTCTTGGCTCTTTTCCTCAAGAAGTCTTATTAAGGAGAAGTATGACTTTTAGTGAACCCATCCACTACAATTTTTTTCCCTGATTCTCTCTTGACAATTGCTTCTTCTGGGAAAGGTCCATGTGGGTAATGTCCCAGTCTGGTTAATGGGGGTATCCAGTGTAATTTTTTTAGCTTTTCTAAAAGAGCAAAAGAATGAATGAATGAATGAATGAATGAGTGTGTGTGTGCGTGTGTGTGTGTGTGGTATAATAAAAAGCAGAGAGTATTTTATGACTGCTCTGTGCTATATAAAAGCATTTTAATAAATGGCTTGCATTTTGTAATGTTTGTGTGCCCCCAAAAGCAAGTTGGTATGCATATTTGAAGGACATAAATACAGAACCAGTAGAAGCATTTTAAAGTTTCTGAAATATCACTCACAGTTTCCACATTTTCTTGGTCTTGTTTTTCTGTGGCTCTCTAAACTTTTATCTCCCACTTCCCCTTTAATTCTCAATGTTCTTTTAATAATTTCAATATTAAATTTAACAGTTCTTCTCGATAATAATCTAGTGATCACACTATGTAATGTTTACTCAGTACAGTACTAGGTGCTCATTAGAAGGTTAGAATTTGCATAAAACTAAAATGAAAAATAATGCCTTCTCTGGAAGCAAGGTTGAATTAAAATGTCCTATGAGGTTCATATTGCTGTGTATGAGAGAAGGAACTCAGCTGCTCAGCACTCCTTCTATACTCTCAACATGCTGGAGAAAATCTTGGCTTTGATCTTTTATGGAGAATGTTTCTCTTCCTGGATCTTAAGAATCAAAATTCATTTCTCTTCCCGAGGATAGGTTCACAGAGACCTGAATTCTATGTATTCTTTGGCGAGCAGCATGCCACTGTTCCATGCAAGAACATCGTAGAAAAATGGCAAGGTGGGGGCCATTATTCAGTGCTTCCACAAGCTAACAACTATGACCAAGCTTCAGGTACAAAATGGCAAAAATGGAAATCAGAAAAATGAGAACCAGAAACTTTTCTTTCCATTGAGCAGCACACCGCCCCTTTGCCATGGTGCCATGGCTCCCCAAGTTCCCCACCGAAGTGCAATAGTTAATCTGCTGTTTATTCAAAACCACCTACAGAAGTTAATAGACAGTTATAAACTAATTGAGTGCGTCTGTGGTGCTATCTCATTCATCTTGCTTATTCAATTTAACTCCTTTAGTCTTCCATAAGGCACAGTGTCCCTGCTGCTCAAAACAGTTGCTTGCTTCAAGAAAGGCCCTGGAACAACAGGAAGCTAATAGTTTAACTGTTCCTCTAAATTCGTTTGACAAAACTGACATTTAGTGTGTTATGTCATGTTGTCGGTAATCTGCAATTTACCCCTGGGCGTGCAATGGATGCTCATTTTATTTACCTCTCATAGTTAAAAGCATAATTAATATTCCACTCAGTAACAAAGATTAGAGATTTGACAAACATTGTAATTTAAATTCTCCATTATAGCAAACATTAAAATCAAACATCATCCACATGCCCCATTGCATAAAGGACATGTGTAGCTGTGATTTAACTTCTTAGTTTTTAATACCAAAAACTAATTTCTGCTGTCAGTTTAATGAGCTGGAAAACACAAATCTTGCTGCTCTCTGTGTGGGCATGGGCTGTGAGAGATGAACCAAAGGGAGAGAGACTACCAATTTCTTTCCAACACATTTCTGAACGCACCAAATTGCATATGTGTAATCTAGTAAATGCAGTATGGTACTATGGATCCCTGAAACTAATTTAAAGCTTCAAAAAAAAAAGCTGCAAAAATGAAACATTTCAAGAGAGAAACAAAGAAATTACTTTGATTTTTTTTGAAGTAAAGGTGTGTACGTATAAGAGATATATAAAATATATGCAGATACTGACCACAAGCAAAACAAAGCCACAACAAAACCACATTTGTGCATATTAAGACTTAGCAAGAGCAAGAAGGCTGTCACCTACACAGAGACCCTTCCAGAACACGAAGGGTGGAACAAGATGGCTAGCCTGCTAAAGGGGTTCTCAAAAAAGCATTAGCTCTATTCTGATTCATGCTAATTTTCACTAGAATCTCAGCTTCATAAATTTTATGTGACTGATTAAAAATATTGTATGTAGAATACCTTCAGGCAGCTAAAATGGCTCATTAAACAAGGAAGCTTGCTGGGAATTATCAGTAATGTAATAAATTTGTATACTATGAATGTGATGTCTTTAAAAAGAATGTAGGAGAAATATTTAGTCCCCCTCCCCAACTGGAGCTGGGCTCAGGACCGGAGAGTAGAAATGCCTTGATCTCAGAGCTTCTGGATACTCAGACTCCTCCTCCCTGATATGCAGAAACACTGACTTGCCAACTTCTGCACGAGACTTCATTAGTCACTGCCAACTTCAATCTGCTTCAATTATTTTACATTCAGATCTCAGGAGGAAGCATGCTCTCTGCTGCAATTTTGGGCTAAACCAAAGATAAACTGATTCACTTTAGAAAATGACAAGCCAGCATGTTCCAACTTATATAACATCTTACAACAACATTTGTAAATATCATTAACCTTGCCACAGTGTCAAACATAAGAAATATATATTACCAAGGCAGAAGATTTCTAAATGACCTAAGAGTCAAACACTCCACAAAACTGCTTCCATGAACAATACAGTTCTAGAGATAAGCACATCCATTTCCTTTCACCCAAAGTATATGCAAGAGCCTTTGAAGATTAGTTTTCCAGTGAGAAGTCGGTTATTCTCCTAGGCATCTCATCTTAGCTGTATAAGAGGAGCTACTTGATCACCCTGGATAGGCATCAATAGTAGGTTGGTTTAAACCATTTTAAATAAAAATGTTTGCCAGTTCTTTGTTAAAAAGGTCATCTGTTTCTGTGAAATGTCTGTAATTTTCCACAAAAAGGCCTGCCCCATCGAAGTTATGTCATCAGGTGACTAAGAGATAGTTTGTTGGGCAGAAACCAGGTGTGAAAAAGTTAAATCAAAACATACCTTGGATTTAAAAAACAAAAATGTGGAAAAGAGTACACAAATGAGAGATTTGGCCTTTCAGAATTCCCCCTCCCCCCAAAAAAAACTAGGAAAAATGATAGAAAACAAACTAAAACAAGATATTATCGACATGACTATATATAAATTTGTATCTCTAAATATTTAAAGTCCTTGGGAAAATTTCAGATTCAGAGGATATGAATGTCAGACAATCCTATTGAGAATAAGTAAAGAGATTGGTCAGAAATAGAAAAACAAGGTAAAATTAAAAGTGGAGTAGGAAAAAAGTTTGTTGCAATAAAACTGATCACCATTAAGGAAAATAAGAAAGAAAGCAGGGCCACCGAAATGCACTCTTATGTGAGGAGGCACTCTAGGCATGTACTGTAGTTGAGACCAAACCAGTTAGTAGGAAAGGGGAGAGGTTATGTGAAGAATGTCATGTTGGTAAAATAAAGGTTAATCCAAACATTTTTCATTCAAAGCAGCCAAATTACTCTGTATTCCTGGGAACCAGATAAGAAGGAGGAAAGCTTAAGGAAAGAATTAAAGCAAGGAGAGAAAAAATGAGTCTTAAAATTCGAAAGATTTGAAGAATTGTCTATAATGCCAGACACATGAGAAAATGGCTCTTAATATGTGTATTTCCAGGAATAAGGGAACATGCTTTGGTAAGTATCTTCCTGAAATTGTAAGAAGGGTAGATCTTGAAAAGTTTCTACTAACCCAGAGATGGTAAATGGCAATTATTGTACAATATGGGTTATTACTATTTAAAAATGTTTGTGCAATTGATGGCCCATTTGTGTGGTGTTCATCTTTATTTTATTATAGAATGGAGATATGGCTATTTGGGGAATGCTGTACATCTCCGCTTCCCAGTGCTTCCCAATATTGTTCTTCAACCCCAAATTTTCCTAAAACGTGACTTTTCAGAAACCAGTTCTGGAGGAAGGGAAGGTAGAGTACAACTTTCAAATTCCTTGGAGTTAAACGAGATAGTCAAAATGGTGCTAGTCAAAAAAAAATCAAACTTGGTCCTACAGAAAAATGTAATTAAGTCATTAAAAAGAAGGTTCTTAATTTCATATGAGAAAAAAAAACACAAAGAGACCTCACTGCAGATAAGAATAAAATCCATCATCTAACATAACACAGAATGCTAAAAAAATACAAAATTATCTCTTAATGCAACCTGCTTTTTCTTTGCCATCATGAGTGATAACTAAACTTCTCAACAACAATTTAATAAACAAAACTAGAAACAACTATCGCTCAAACTTTCAAAGCTGTGGTTCAGAGACTGGTACCTAACTTTACTGCTGATTAATATTGTCACAGTGTCATTACAAATAAACTACTGGATAGAATCATACCCTTTCTTATAGGTAACCAGGGGACATAATTTCATCTGGTGATGTAGTAAGACCTACTTTCTGCATTACTCATAGCTTCTGTATGCCTTTCATGAAAGGTTGTGCTCAGAAGATCCTGCTTCCTGCTTTACCAATGGCCACACTCAAAGCCTTCTATAAGTAGGACCTGGTGTTCCAAATGTGGTGGGAGAATCCCAGTGTCTTTGGAAAGTTTTTCAGTCTCCGGTATTTTTTGGGTATGAATTTATAGTGTGATATGACTAATCCCCATTTCGAAGTTTAACCTAGTCAAAAGTAGTATCAACTTGGACAACAAATATCCCAGGATTTTTTGTTGAAGACCTCTGTCATTGTGAAGTATCAAAGGAATGATGACCAAGGAGTCCACTTTTATCTTCCATCAAAGGCCTGCCATAGAATGTATGCTTAATAAATGCTAGGTAAATGTGAAACTGACCATCTTGAATATTTCATGTTGAACACAGTCTTATAGATATTAAAGCTTGTTTGAGGCCAGGAGTAATCATCAATCATTCTTTATTCCATTATCCCATTTCTATTTTTTGCATGGCATATACCACTCACTACTTCATATATATATTTTTATACACTCATTTTTTTTGTCTTCCTTCACTAGAAGGCAAGTTTATCTTGTTCACTACTGTAGTCCTAGTCACTACAACAATGGAGGTATTCAGTAAACATTAGTTGAATAAATGAATGAATGAGAAAGGTGCCACTCTGACAACACTTTCCCTCTGTGTTTAATCTATTCATCATATCCTTTGCTACCTTTATCAGTAGACTCTTTAAAAAAACTGTTGCAAATATGCCACTTTTAGAGAATGTACTCAAATAGAACACTTGCTCTCTTTGCCCCTCACCCCACCATATGCTTCTGCCCCAGTGAGGTGTGTTCAGCCTCCCTTTCCAATAAACCATCTTTGATCCATAGGGTTTTTGATGAGTGAGATTTTTTAAATTTTAATATTTCCTTTTGATTTTTAATTATAGTTGGCATACAATATTATATTAGTTTCAGTTGTACAACATGGTGATTAGACATTTATATAACTTATGAAGCGATCACCCAATAAATCTAGCACCCATTTGACACCATACATAGTTATTACAATATTATTGACTATATCCTTATGCTATTCTTTACATCCCTATGATTGTTTTGCAGCTACCGGTTTATACTTATTAATCCCTTTTCCATTTTCATTCACTCCCAACTTCCTTCCCATCTGGCAACCATTAAAATGTTTTCTCTATCTATAAGTTTTTTTCTGTTTTGTTTGTTTATTTTGTTCATTAGATTCCACGTCTTTCCATTTGTCTTTCTCTGTCAAACTTACTCCATTCAGCACAATACCCTTTAGGTCCATGCATGTTGTTGCAGATGACAAAGATTCCATTCTTTTTATGGTAGAGAAATATTCCCCTGTATATGTGTATCACCTCTTCACCCATTCATCCATTGATGGACACCCAGGTTACTTCTATATCTTGGCTATAATGCTGCAATAAACATATGGATTTACATGTTCCTTCAAAGTAGTATTTTGTTTTTTTTCGGATAATTACCCAGAAGTGAGATTACTAGGTCCTTCTTGCCCTCTTGTTATAGCCTTTGTTTTAAAGTCTATTTTGTCAGTATAAGTATTGCTACCCGAGCTTTTAAAAATTTTCATTTTAATAAAATATCTTTTTCCAACTTTATATTTTCAGTCTCTGTCTTTTGAGCTGAAGCTAGTGTCTTATAGGCAGCACATAAGTTTTGTTTTTTTACTCATTTGGTCACCCAATCTTTTGATTGGAGTATTTAATTCATTTACAGTTAATCATTGGTAGATATATAGTTATTGCCATTTTATTATTCATATTTTTAATTCTCTTACTCCCCCTTTTCTCCCCGTCTTTTTCCTTCTTCTTCATCTAGAAGTCCCTCTAAGATTTCTTGTGATACTGGTTTGGTGTTGATAAATTCTTTAACTTTTTCTTGTCTGGGAAGCTCTTTATCTGTCCTTTGAGTCTAAATAATAGCTTTGCTGGGTAGAGTAATCTTGGTTGTAGGTCCTTACTATATCCTATATCCTAATGCTAATCTAAATCAGTTGACTGTCTTATAGAGGCTCCCTTATAGGAACAAGATGCTTTTCTCTTGCTGCTTTTAAGATTCCCTTTGTCTTTAACCTGTGACATTTTAATTATGATGGGTCTTGGTGTGGGCCTCTTTGGGTTCGTCTTGTATGTGAGCTTTCAGAACACTGTAATTAGCATGCTGTGGGTCCAGGAGAAGTCATTCATATTATGATTAAATTCTGCAGCCTGCTGAAGTGTAACCATATTAAGTCATGTCATTACTGTTTAAGCATTTAAGAAAACATTTATATGTAAGAACTATGTTCACAGAATATACTTAGCATAAGTGACCTCTGTTATACCTATGATTAAATAATCTAAAACAAAACCCTTTAAGCCCCAATTAAAATGTTCATGCTTCACAGTCGAGAGGTTAGGGCACCAAGTTCTATTAAGCTCTGCCATAGCATTCTTAATATTAGTGTGAGTTGTTTGCTGGGAACCCAAAGTAAATATATTAGAGTCTGAGTTTTCTGTATTTCAAGTTAGACTTCTGGAATATTGACAGATAGAGTATCAGGAAGACCAGAAAATAAAGAATTCACCTAAAAGTGGTTCAGGAGATCAGGGGAAGCTAGAATAAATGAGGCTGGTGGGCAGAGGGGGAAATGAAACAAGATACTTTTCTTTTGTATTTATAAGATGTACATGTTAGCTAAAAATCTTACATATAATAAATTTTTATATATAAATTATATGTAAAAATTATATGTACACACACATGCATACTGAGAGTGAGATAGAAGCATTAAATTTGTAATAGAAAAATATAATAATTACTATTCATAATCCTAGATAGCGAAGAAGGTAGTTTCTAGGTCTTTTAATACATGCCTTAATTGTAGACTACACTATTGTTATCTCTGAGGTTCACATTTACACATGACATTCTCTATATCTGCCCATGCCTCACAGGCATATCTGTCAAATTTCCATTCAGCCTTTATGACTTTCTCTTAAGTCTTCCTGGCTCTCTTATCCCTGGCATAGATGACACTTCCTTCTCTGAGAATGTTCTCACTGTCTCTTCTGTGGTCCTCTTTTGTAGCCCTGATCACTTTTGTTATTATGACTCTTTTCTTAGCTGTTCTGTGAATTGTGTGAATTGTTTGAGATGACAGTTCCTTTCTACCTCTCTCTTCTCCTCTTCCCTTCCGTTCCCTTCCCTTCCCTTCCGTTCCCTTCCCTTCCCTTCCGTTCCCTTCCCTTCCCTTCCTTCCCTTCTCTTCCCTTCCCTTCCTCACTTCTTTCTTTGAATCTTTGCCCATTAATTCAATAAGGTCTTTACATCTCCTCTTGCTCTCATTCTCTTCTTACTCAGCTCCCATACCATGATCAATTATGATAATCACTCTCTTATGAAATACTCAATTCCCCAGCTCTGCCATCACATCACAAAACTCTGCATTAAGTCCACTCTCCACATTTCTCACTTGCATCCACAGTTGTGAATATGACCTGAAAAACATGCACAGTCATTCTGATGAGTTCGGGACTACTAACTTCCATCACACTGTGTCAACCTGGACCATTTGCTTTCTTTCTCTGCTACAAAACAACTTCATAATTTTGACCTTTTCCTTTGAATCTTCATCTCCATACCTTCATTCTCAGCTGATGACTTTGCTTCTTATTTCAGTAGGAAAACTGAAGCAACCAGAAGAAACCTACATCATGCACCTTTCCCCATATCCTCTGCCTTCCATCCTGTTATGAGGGATAAAATAACTGTGCCCCTGAAGTGAACCCTCTACCTTGTGAATTGTCCCATTCCTTCCTATTACTCAATGACACTGCCTTAGCAATTCTTCCCTCTTTCTCTGTATCCCCAATTTTCCTTCTGTTATTCATCACATCTTTGATTTGTGTCCCCTTACAGCTGGATACCATTGCTCTGCTTCTTTTTATAGCAAAACTCTTCTAAAGAGTTGTTTATACTCACTGTTTCTAATTTCTCTCTAATTTTCTCTTAAATTCATTACAGTAAGGATTTTGCTTCTACCTGAAACCATTAGTCAAGATTTCTTGTGACCTCCATATTGCTAAATACAATGGTCTTTTTTTTTTTAAATCCTCATCTTATGTGATCTACCAATAGTTTTGATCAAGATGACAGTCCTTTTTCTTTGTTTACTTGGGAACTATCTTTTCCTGGTTTTCCTCTTACAAGTCTATATAAAACGCTTCTGTTTTAAAACAAAAATTAGATTGTCATTACTTTTCTCAAAAGTAATAAAGCTAAAGTTTTTACAATAGCTTCTATACCCTATATGAATTTGTTTTTAGCTTTACTATTGACTCAGGTCTTGCTTCCCAATATTTGCCCTCTTGATCATTCTGTTCCAGACACATGGGATCCTTGCTGTTCCTTCACATGCCAGACATACTTTCCTGCAAGCTCTACATTTCCTGCCCCTTTTGCCTGAAATCTCTTCCCCTATCGCAGTTCACTTCATGAACTCAAAATAAATTCCTTCTCCGCCCACTCTATAAGTCTAACCTCTTCTAACTCCTCTCCGCTACCTTCTTATCCTTATTTAGCTTCCCAGTTTTATTTTTCCTTGATATTACAAATAAATTCCTAATTTCTTATGGTCTATCTCCTCACATCAGAAAGTAAGCTCCACAAGAGAAGAAAATTTCTTAATTCTGTCCTTCAGGGGGAAAAAAAATTCTGTTCTCTGGAGCTTAGAACACTGCTTGGCGCCTAACAGCTTCTCATTTGGTATTTTTTTAAATGAATGAAGAAACATATTCAGCATCTCTAAGTACTAGCCTATGTAAGGGTGTTTCTTATAGGATTAAAATTTATCACTTGCAATGTAAATGTGCTGTCTATTGAATGAAGTGGCTCTACATGTGGATGTGCATGAAGACCAGCATAGGTTTGAACAGACTTTGGCCTGCAATTATAATTTTTGACACTGCCTCCTTAACCATTTCTTCTGAACTTTGCACTTCCTGTTTTTCCTCTCATAGTTAATGCTTAAAGATTTTTAGATATAACATTAATTTCTGAATATTCGTTGCTCAAATACATTTCTTTCAAATTGCCAACATTTTTTAAAAGGTTATATTATTTATTCTGAATTTTATTACTTGTTGTGAAAGACAGCAAACCAAATACTAGTATAAATGTTAGAATTCCATTCTATTATTCATTATCATTTTATTATTTATATTTACTACAGCAAAAATTATAAGTTTTATCCTAAAGTTATCATCACTTTTCTTTAGTTTTTACCTATCTGAAAGTTTTAAATTGCATTTATACAGTTGACAACATTCACAGTAGCCATTAATTAAGATAATTTTTTTACTCCTTTATAATGAATATACAGGCATATTTAAAGTAACTGGTAGAATTTCAAACAAAAGAGACCCCTGAAATTTTTCATTCATCAGTAATCTAGAATTTTGCTGATATTTGATGGTGACTATTTAGAAGCACCCAATATGTCTGAAATATAGATCTGAATCACTTCACCATCACGACTATTACATTGATGAGGTGTGATGATGACAAGTTGACATATGGACAGATCAGGCCAAATGTGGGGAGGCCAAAACTAACCCTAGAAAGGGAACTTAGATCTTAGGGTTTAGATTTGTTTGAATATATTTTGTGTGTAAATACACAACACAAAGTTTCTTAGAATAATTCCTACAAGATGGGTGCCATTATAACCCTTTCTATTCTTTATTATGTTTTAGTTATTTTAAACAATGTTGATTCTTGTTAATCTTGCACATTGATTCCCACCCTATTCTGACCCTCACTAACATTTTTGGCCCAGGTGTGTAAAGATGCCTCTTTAGCCCTAGTCTGTGAATGAGACCCACACTTTTATCAGCAGAGGCTCCATCTAAACATTTTTCTTAGCCTTACAATCCACACACACACACACCCCTCTATGATTCAGCAATCTCATTTTATTAGCTGATCCAGGAATAACACTGGCATTTATTGATTTATAAAATCCTCTCTTTGAAATTTTACCCTATCTTATTTGTCCTGTTTTAATAAGTTTTGTTAAAATAAATAAAAGTTTAATATAATTTTTCTAAGCATAATTCATTTTCATTAAGTAAAATCTAGAAAGAAGATTAAAGAAAATACAAAGCACTCATAATCTTATCATTAAGAATAATAGTTGTTAATATTTCAGAATATTTTAGTCATCTTTTTTAACAGATACTTATTTTAAGTAAAATGTGGACTTTATCTGTACCACTTATTTCTATGATTTCCACATCATTAAAATTTTACTGAAAAGATTTTAATGACTAAATAATGCTTAATCAAATGAGTATACCATCATTTTTATAATCAAGTAATTACTGTCCAAAATTCCACTGTCATATATAATTCTGTGATAACTATACTATCTATAAATATGAAAATTCCTTAAGAAGAAATTCTAAGCAGTATTGTATTAATTGGCATGCCCATTAGTAATGATGCAAACTCTAAACTGCTTTTAAAAATTTTGTACCATTTCTGCCCTCACCAGAAAATGTATATAGATACCCTTCTCTCATTATACCTTACTGGATTTTAAAAGTAGTTGTCAATTTGATGTGAAAAATTAAGAGTATTTTACTTTCTAAATTTGCATTTCATTGTTTATGAATGAAGTTGAATAGCTATTTATTTAATATTTATATATATATTTTTTAATGGTGACATTGGTTATATATTTACAGTGTGTGTTCACCACCCATAGTTAGAATTCCTTCTAGTCAGCACATATTTGACCCCCTTTACCCCATCTACCTCCCCATTCTGCCACCCCCTACATTCTAGTGACCACTAATTTATAGTCCATATCCATGAGTCTCTGTTTGTCCTGTTCATTTGTTGCTTTTTGGTTTATATCCCACATATTCTTGATGTCATGTGATTTTCAATTTTTTTCTGTCTAGCATATTTCGCTTAACATTATTATCTCGAGGTCCATCAAGTTGTTGCAAATGACAATATTTCATCTCTTCTTATGGCTGAGTAATATTCCATTGTATATATGTACCACAGCTTCTTTAGCCAATCATCTATCATAGGACACTCCGGTTGTTTCCATGTCCTGGCCACTGTGAATAATACTGCTAAGAATATCGATGTGCAAATATCTTTTCAGATATGGGTTTTCAAGTCTTTGGGGGTAAATACCCAGTAGAGGGATTGCTGGTCACATGGTAGATCAATTCTTAGATTTTTGAGGAAACCCCATATTGTTTTCCAGAGCAGCTGTAGCAATTTGTAGTCCCACCAGCAGTGTATGAGGGTTCTTTTTTCTCTGCATCTTCTCCAACATTTGCTATTACTTTTCCTGTTGATTATAGCTAGTCTAAGTGTCAGATGATATCTAATTGTGGTTTTGATTTGCATTTCCCTAATAGCTAGCGATATTGAGCATCTTTTCAAGTACTTGTTGGCCATTTGTACATCCCCTAGGGATAAGTGTCTGTTCAGGTTCTCTGCCCATTTTTTGATTGGATCATTTGTTTTTTTGTTGTTATTAAGTCATATGAGTTCTTTGTATGTTTTGGATATTAGGCCTTTATCAGAGGTGTTGCTTGCAAATATATTTTCCCATTTGAATGGCTGTCTTTTTACCTTGTTCACGATTTCTTTTGCTGAGCAGAAACTTTTTAGTTTGATGTAGTCCAATTCATTTATCTTAGCTTTTATTTCTCTTGCCTTTGAGGTCAAACTCATAAAATCTTCTATAAGTCCAAGGTCCTTGAGTTTAGTTCCTGTGTTTTCTTCTATGCATTTTATTGTTTCAGGTATTATATTCAGGTCCTAAATCCATTTTGAGTTAATTTTAGTGTGTGGTGATACAAAACAGTCTAGTTTGATTCTTTCCAGTTTTCCTAGCACCATTTATTAAAGAGGCTTTCTTTTTTCCACTGTACTTTTTTGGATTTTTGTTGAAAATTATTTGCCCATATAAATATGTGTTTACTTCTGGACTTTTAATTCTGTTCCACTGGTCCCTGCATCTGTTTTTCTGCCAATACCATGTTGTTTTGATTACTGTCACTTTGTAGCATAATTTGAAGTCTGGCAGAGTGATGCATCCAGTCTCGTTCTTCTTTCTCAGGATGGCTTTGGCAATTTGAGGTCTTTTGTGCTTCCATACAAATATCACGATTTTTTGTTCTATTTCTTTAAAAAATGCTGATGGGATTTTGATGGGGATTACATTAATTCTGTATAATACTTTAGGTAATATGGTCATTTGAACTATGTTGATTCATCCATTCCGAGAACACGGAATATCTTTCCATTTCTTTGTATCTTCTTCAATTTCCTTTAATAAGGTTTGTCGTTTTCATTATATAGATCCTTCACATGTTTTGTTAGATTTATTCCTTGGTATTTTATTCTTTTTGTTGCAATTGCAAAAAGAATTGTTTTTTTCCACTTCCTTTTCTGACATTTCATTATGAGAGTATAAAAGTGCTATGGATTTTTGAATATTGATTTTGTATCCAGAGACTTTACTGTATTTGCTTATTGTTTCTAGAAGTATTCTTGTGGAGTTTTTAGGGTTTTCTATATAGAGAATCATGTCATCTGCAAATAGTGACAGTTTGACTTCTTCGTTTCCTATTTGGATGCCTTTTATATCTTTCTCTTGCCTGATGGCACTCACTAGGAATTCCAGTGTTATATTTGAATAACAGTGACCATAGTGTTCATCCTTGCCTTGTTCCTGATCTTAGAAGGAAGGTTTATAGTTTTTCACTATTAAGTATAATGTTGGCTGAGGGTTTGTCATATATGGCTTTGTTATATTAAGGTACTTTCCTTCTATACCAATTTTGTTAAGTGTTTTGATCATAAATGGATGCTGTATCTTGTCAAAGGCTATTTCTGCATCTATTGAAATGATCGTATAATTCTTATTTTTAAATTTGTTTATGTGGTATATCATATTAATCGATTTGCATGTGCTGAACCATCCCTTTGCCCCTGGGATTAAGTCCACTTGATCGTGGTATATAATCTTTTTAATATGTTGCTGTATTAGGTTTGCTAGTATCTTATTTAGCATTTACGCATGTGAGTTAATGAGTGCTATTGGTCTGTATTTTTTCTGTATGTGTGTGTTATCTTTACCAGGTTTTGGTATCAGAGTAATATTGGCGAAATAAAATGAGTTGGGAAGTATTGCCTCTTTGATTTTTTAAAAGAGTTTGAGAATAGGTATTAAATCTTCTGTGAATGTTTGGTAGAATTCACTAGTGAAGTCATCTGGTCTTAGACTTTTACTTTTTGGTAGGTTTTGGTGATTGTTTCAATTTCCATACTGCTGAATGGTCTATTTAGATTTTCCAGTCTAAGAAGGTTGAATTTTTCTAAGTACTGATTCATTTCTTCAAGGTTATTACATTTGGTGTTATATACTTTTTCACAGTATTCTTGTATGATCCATTGTATGCCTATGGTGTCTGTCATAAGTTCTCCACTTTCATTCCTGATTTTGTTTATTTGTGTCCTTCCTCTTATTTTTTAATGAGTCTAGCCGGGGATTTATTAATTTTATTAACCTTCTCAAAGAACCAGCTCTCTGTTGCATTTATTTATTTATTTTTTTGGTTGGTTTTCAATTTCATTTATTTCTGCTCTAATTTTGATTATTTTTTTTCCTTCTGTTGACTTTAGGCTTCATTTGTTCTTCCTTTTCTAGTTTTTTAAGATGAAGTGTTAGGTTGTTTATTTGTGCTCGTTCCTGTTTTTGGAGGCAGGCCTGTAACAATATTGACTTTCCTCTTATGATTGCTTTAGCCATGTCCCAAAAATTTTGATATGTTGTACATTATTATCTTGATCTTTCCTTTTTATTTCTTCTCTACTCAGCTATTCTTCAGTAGTATGTTGTTTAATCTTCACGTATTTATGGTTCTTCCTGATTTCTTTTTGCAGCTGATCTCTAGTTTCAAAGTATTATGATCAGAGAATATGGTTGGTATGATTTCAAAGCTCTTATATTTGTTGAGGCTATCTCTGTATCTCAGTATGTGATTGATTCTTGAGAATGTTCCATGTGCACTAGAGAAGAATGTATAAGCAGTTGTTTTGGGATAGAAGTCTCTATAAATGTCAATTATGTCCAGTTGGTCTAATGTATCATTTAAGAATGTTGTTTCCTTATTGATTTTCTGTTTGGATGATCTGTCCATATCTGATAGTGGAGTATTTAGGTCCCCTACTACAATAGTGTTTTGGTCTGTTTCTCCCTTTAGTTCTGTTAGTAATTGCTTTATATATTTCGGAGATTCCTGATTGAGAGCATAGATATTAATAAGTGTTATGCCTTCTTGGTACATGATTCCCTTTATCATTATGAAGTGTCCCTCAGTATCTTTCTTTACCTTTTATTCGTACCACTTTCCCCACTTTTCTCTGAATGCCATTTCCTTAAATAATTTTCTACTCTTCCACTTTGAGTCTATATTTGTCTTTGGAACTGAGATGTGTCTCCTGGACACAGCCTATGGTTGAGTTTTGTTTTTTGAACCATTCTTCAACTCTGTGCCTTTTTATTGATGAGTTCAGTTCATTTATATTTAGGATGATTACTGAAATATAAGGTCTTCTTATAGTCATTTTATCTTTTGCTTCCTGGTAGCACGGTGTTTCCATTACTTCCTTCTCCTTGTGTTTCTTTTTTATTTTGGTTGGATTTATAGTTTTTCCCTCTGGTTGGTTCTTCTTGTTTTATGTTACATACTTCAGTTTTGAATCTTTGGTGTGTGGTTACCACCACAAATATGTAAAGGATATATATATATATATATATATATATATATATACTCATTTTCTTCTGCATGTGCCTTATCTCCATTCCCCTTTGCAAATGTGAAATGTTGAATCCTCTCCATTTTAATCATTGTTATGTCATTTTGCCCCTATGTATGCTGAATATTCAGTACTATATTGCTATAACAATTATCTTCTTATTGTTTAAACTTATGATGTCCTGTTCTTAGTAAGGGTTGCACTCCTCTGCTTCTATTTGCCTAATAGTCACCTTACTACTAATTATGTATTTTTTTTGTCATTTTGTTTTAGGTGAGCTCAACCCTTTCAGTATCCTGTAGTGCAGGCCTTGTAGTGAAGAATTCCCTCATTTTTTTTTTTTTAATGTCTGGAAAGTCTTTATTTCTCCTTTATATCTAATGGGAGCTTATCTACATACATTATTCTAGGCTGGTATTTCCTTTCACTTAATACTTTAAATATTTGATTCCACTCCTTTCTGGCTTGTAAATTTTGTGCTGAAAAATCTAATGATAATCTAATGGGTTTTCATTTATAAGTTACTGTTTTCTTCTCTCTGACTGCTCTGAAAATTTTGTCCCTGTCATTGATTTTTGATAATTTTAACACAATGTGTCTTGGTGAAGGCCTTTTTTTTTGAGTTGAAATAATTAGCTGTTCTGTTGACTTCTTGAATTTCAAGCTCCAGCTCACTCCTTAGAATTGGGAAATTCTCATCAACTATTTGTCTAAAAATGCTTTCTGGTCCCTGCTTCTTTTTCTCACCTTCAATAATACCTATTATTCTTATGTTTCCTCTCCTGATGGTGTCAGCTAGTTCTTGAATTTCTCTTTCATTATTTTTCATTCTTCAGTTTCTCTCTTCTTCCTTCTGATTTGTTTCTAGATTTCTGTCTTCAATATCACTGATCCTTTCCTCCATTTTGTCAACTCTATTTCCCAAGCTTGCTATTTCATTTTTCAACTCCTACAGTGTGTTTTTTAAATCTACATAATATCTATTGTGTTCTTTTTGAGGGTTTCAATTTCCTTGCTCTGCTCATCTATTTTTTTTTAATTCCTGAAAATTATTGATATGACTTGTTTTGGAACTCACTGAGTTTTTTTTTTTCAGAAGTATCATCCTGAATTCTCTGTCATTTAAGTCACATATTTCTATGTCTGTAAGCTTATTTTCTGGAGATTTTTCTCTTTCATTCTGAGATGCCTTGTCACCTTGGTTGTTAATTGTGTTTAATGAACTAGCTCTCTGCCTGGGCATTAACAGAAATGTACTCTGCTTTTGTCCTAGTAAGAAGATATATTATATAAAGGTCTCTCTTTAGCCTGTTGCAAAGAATGCACTTTTCTTTTGGTTTCCAGTAGGTGGTGTCTAAGTCTCTTGGATCCCTGCTTTACATAAAGTCTCAAGAATGCCTTTTTTTTCTTATAGATGTTTAATCATGCTCACTACTATCAGTCTCAGTCCTTGTCAGTGTTAGCGACAATTTTGGTAGTGTTTGCTCAGATTTCCCTGAGGCTCCATGGTGGCCGTTCTTGGAGGATATGGGAGGAGGTCCCCTCTGGGTTGGGGATTTGGGGCTTTGGCTCAGCCTTGGTTTTGCAACTGCAGCTGGTAAAAATCAACTGTTCATTTTCTGTTGTTCTGCTTTTCTACTTTCTTTTGTGATGACTGGGCCCTGCTGACGACCTTATGGAGGTCACAGCTCTCCCAGGCAGAGCTGTTCAGGGAACTTGCTATACCTTTTCCCCTCACCCTCCTCCTACATGGTGTTCTGGGGACTGTGAGAAGCAGCTTCTTTATTTCTCCAAGTCCACCACCTGACACCCAGGTTTCTGACCTCTGGTAGCTCTTATATGCAGATCCCACACTCAGATGTGCTGGTTTGCAGTCTGGGTGTTTTTTGTTGAGTTTTAGATGTTCAGCTTATTGTTGTTTCAAGCAGAGAGATCTAGGAAACATCTCTCACTCTGTCATGTTTCCCCAAACACCCTGAATAGCTTTTAATACATATATTGATCATTTTCATTTGTCTTTCTAGAAATTAACTGTTCATATCCTTTGCTCATTTTTCTACTAAAATATTAGTGTGTCATTCATGAGCTTGAATAGATTACATTAAGGATATGAGTATAACATCAGTTACTCACAATATGTTCAGTCTTGATGTAAGCCTCTTGTTGCCTCCACTGTTCTCTCTCCATTATCTCATCTTGCATTTGCTCTCTTTTTCCACCACAACTATTTCTTTCCCATTCTTCAAGGTTAAGTTCCTTGTTGCAATCAACGTTTTGGTCAATGGTGACTCTACTTTTCTCTGCACTACAAAGCAATCATTACCTTCACTTCATTCCATCTTATTTAATTATCTTTCAATATGTATAATGTCTTAGGAGATTTATGAGGCAAGAAGTCATTTCCCACACTTTCTAGCCTTAGCATTTGGCCACTAAACAATAGTGATCCTACTCACAGGTCACTCCAAAGATACTGCAATGCCAGAACAAATTAGCACAAATTTTTAAAATGTTTGCAATTTTCCTTTCACTGAAATATAGTTTCTTGAATAAGGAAAATGTCAATAAATATAAACAACACTTAGATAATGGAAATTCATTATGTATATAGATGTGATTATTTTCCATTATATAGTACAAGCTGACATTATGTCCTGAGATGAACAAATAAGTAATTATGTATGAAAGCTAACAGTGTGCAAATGAAAACTTTTGGCAGATATGATATCTACTGAACATAGTGAATGTGTCAAATTATTTTTATAACTCAAGCATAACATATCATTCCAAATATAACTATATATTTGGATTATAGCAATACAGCACATTGCTATTTTCTAAAATGCCAAAATATTGAAAGTTAAAAAGCACACTAGAAATTAAATATATAATAGAGAATAAAGAAAAAAAATCCAAAGAACTTAGTTTAGTTTATTCTTAATAATGAAAATCATCTGTATGTTTGGTAAATATTTCTAAAAATATCATATAAACATACTCTAAGGTCATACATACATATAAGAATAATAGGGATGTTTGAAGAATCCATAAGGTGGCCTAATGAATTTTTTTAAGTATTAAATGGTTAAACTTGATATATTTTCCTTTTATAAACAGGATCAAAATTTATAGTAGTGAGAAATGACAGTTCTTTGCATGTTAAATAAATAGTTCTTAAAGTCTTCTACTTACTAAATGGTTTAATATTTCATCTTTGAACTTTAGATTACACTTAATTTTATGATGAACATACTTTGTTCCCAAGGCTAGAATGATTATCTAATTGTCAAGAAAATTAGATGAGCTGAAATCATTTATTCACACACTATTTTGGCTGTAAAAGATGAAATAAATTTAAGCACTTAACAAAAACTTAACAGTAAAAAATATTATGTTGCAAATGAATATGAAACAGAGAGAATATGGCACATATTGATAACTCAAACTTTTTCCATACTCTGACCAGAAGAATCACAAATCTGATTGATACATTTGAGGGAAAACTAGAGACTATAAATTCTCACAAAGATTTCTGGTTTTATAATGGGATATATATATATTTTTAGTTACCTTATAAGGGTTACTTATTAAGAAGAACTCTCAATCCTTCATATTCTGTATGAAGTCCAAATGCAGCTTTTTAACAACTCTTAAGTCAAGCAAAGCATTGGCAAAATGGCCCTCCTATTGCACTACTTTCATGCTGGTGCATTAACATTGCTTAGCATGGAGGCAGCTATCAGGCTATGGGCCATTTCCCTCGCTTCCTCCCCAAAGCTATAACTGGCATCAAGGTATAGGTTTCACATTTTTTCTTTCCTTTCATTTTTCTTTTTTTACAATGGCAATGTGCTTTTAAAACTAATTTTTTTATTTGTGTTTCAAAAAAAACCCAGTGTTACTGAAGTATTTCACTAACAACTGGAGGGATTTAAAAAGAAAATAAGCCTATTTTATTTCAAAATGTCAAGATCCAATTCACCTCCCCATACAATTCAATGGACACAGACAAAAGAGGGTAAAATATATCTCCAAATGCTCTGAAAGTAATGATAAATACAAAGTGTCACA
This sequence comes from Macroglossus sobrinus, assembly GCA_004027375.1. NCBI lineage: Eukaryota > Metazoa > Chordata > Mammalia > Chiroptera > Pteropodidae > Macroglossus > Macroglossus sobrinus. Next base: position 332,455 of record PVKZ01000191.1, read on the forward strand.
TTTTGGGGAGTAGAGGCACTGCTATTGCTGAAACTGCAAGAAAAAGGTATAAATGACTGCAATTTATCCCTTCCCCATGCCATTCCTTTTACACGCAAAAGTTGGCAATCCCTTTTAGATCATTTGACATCAAGTGATTTAAATTTCTTGGGTTGCCAAGAAAACCTACAGATTGTATATGGTTTGGTTCAATTTTGCATATGTGGAACAAGTGAATCTGTGGAGGATGTGAGAGAGTATCACTAGGATGTATTTTCCACCCCTCACCTTGAAAGAGAAGGTCTTAGGTGCTGTCCCCTCCCACTGACCACATTCTTCAGTTTGTTTCACAGAGTATAAGAAAAGTCTTTTTTAATTGTCTGTAGGAAAGTTAATTTAGAAACCTCTTTTACACAGAAGAAGGAATGACAAGAATGAATCTTTGCAACTTACATTTCTCTTCATGTGTATGTATGCACTTTACACACACACACACACACACACGTATACACACACGCATACACACACACACACATTTATTTGGCTGAACCATTTGAAAGTTGGCTGAAGACTTTATGACAATTTATCTCTTAGCATGTACCAACTAAGAACAAGGAATTCTATATAACCAAATTCTTCTTCGTCTTCTTCTTCTTCTTCTTCTTCTTCTTCTTCTTCTTCTTCTTATTATTATTATTGAAGAAGTATAACAATAACACAAAAGTATTATCTAATTTATATACATATTCAAATCTTTCAAATTGTCCCAATAATGTCCTTTATAGTTTTTTTCCCCTTGAAGAATCAATCAAGGATCATGCACTGAATTTACTTATGTTTCCTTAGTCTTTTTAATTTAGAAGAGTTCTCTGAATTTTTCCTTTTCATTGACTTTTTTGAAGAATACAAGCCAATTATTTTATAAAAACTTCCTGAAACCTATTTATATTTTTCCAAATATGACATGTATTGAAGAATCACTCCATACTATTTTTACCATGCTTCTATGAGTTCAAGTTATTTTAAAGAACAAAGGAACTCTATGAATGTTAATATATACAATACTAGTTACATTATGTTACTTTCAATACCTAGAATGGTGTTTATACTAGGAGCCATACCAAATAACTGAATCAGACAGGAGTCTTGCCCTGTGTTTTCCAAGAATAATCTGAACTAGCAGTAATTACACAGATGCACATTCAGTTTAATTCACTGTAAATAAATACATGTATTTTATATTTGCAAATTAAAGTACAAACTCATTTTTAAGGGTGATGAATGGGAAAGTAATCACAGCTGTGTGCTGCCTGACCTGAGGTGAGCAGGTCCTTCACACAGGGTCTGTATATAGAAAAGGAGATAAGTGGGTGAGCTAGACTTGGAAGTTTTATAGGTATAGAGGAAGGTCTACTGGAATTATGTGCAGCTTTAATTATATTTTATTAAAGTAAGGTGGTTGCCTAGAAGAAGGGAGGAGAGCAAGACACTAAGAGAATTAAGGAGAAAAGTACTTAACATGATAGGAAGATGGTCTTGATCTGTGAAAAAATCAAAAGCTGTTATGGGAGAAGGAACTGATAAGGTAGACAGGTTACACAAATTACCAGCAGCATGCTTAATATAAAGAGTTCAGTGAAAAGTCTCCACTTTCTTATCATTTCCAAAAAATTAAGAGGGGAACAAATGAAGGAAGGAAGGCAGAATTATAAAGAGGGAAGGCAGAATTATAAATTTGCTGGAAGTAGACACACAAATCTGTGTTTTTTTTTTCCAGACAAAATTTGGGGTATGAGCTAAAAGTTAGACAAAAAAGTAGAGGGCTTGATTGTGTACTTTCAGTCTTCTTTAGGGCTAAACTGAATATAGTATAAATAGAATATAATAAATATAGCATAGAGAGGCATCTCCTCTTACTAGCATTACTTCAAAATATGGCTAATTATTTTTTAAAAGATTTGTATAATATTTTAAGATATGACCACTAGATGTTGCTATGGGAGGGTTGGGAAAATGGAATTACTATTATTATTATATTTAAAAAAATCAAGAGAGAACACGGGTGGGCATGGGAGAAGATGAGATGGCTGGGATGGGAGTAGGCCTTATTTGACCTTTACCTTGATATTGCTACACTTCCAAAGGAGGATAGGGCTAGCATCCTGTTTCTCCAGGTAGGCTCTGGAGCTTGTACTTCAGATTTTCTTTCATTGTCACCACTACACAACACAATAATTATTGGTGACTTGGATAAGTCAGTCTAACCAGCCCAGTTACATATACTATCTTAATGATCTAGTTACTGAATTGATTCTGGAATCTGACATTTTTAGGGGCTGTCAGTATTTCAGCCCATCCAACTGGATAGAGTTATGTTCAACAGAGACTATGAGGAAGCAGGCTATCTAAGAGGTTACAGCCACAGGGGCCAGGCAGAGACAAATTGTTTCACTGTTCAGGACGACAGGTTTCACTGTGGACTACATTATATTTAGATTGTTCTCTCACCACTACAGAACCAGCACAAGTTTTTGATTCAGTAAAAATCTCTTGAAGGAAGAATGATTGCAGTTGATTTGTTATAAATCTGGGGGCATGTTTTTAATTAAGAAGTCACAACTTTAGTTTAAAATCATGATGAAATTTCTAACAATCAATAGCAAAATTTTACTTTAGTGAAATGCATGCACCAATCTTTCTTATTCACAGTTTAGCCAAAGGAATAAATCTTCCAACAGATAGCCATTCACTTCAAAATCCAGACACAGAGTAAACACACAGGAAAATGTGGGCAAAGAGCAGAGATGATCTGTTTCTACCCATTAAACTTGGATCATTCTCATTCTATAAGGCTTCTAAGTGATTCCTTAAAGGCTGGAATTCCTGGAATGAGCTTCTAGCAATTGGTCAGGTCCTGCATGAAGTTTCAGTGAGAATGTGTTTGGCAGCCAAATACCTTGGCTTTCTGTACAGTTAAAGAACATTATCTTGTTCACCAACCATAACAGAAACACTAAACTTCATCTTTAATTATGTCTGAATATTTGCCTATTAGGATGGCTTACATACTGCTCTGTAAGGCTTTTTGTGTGTGGTGTGAAAGAGAAAATGCTGATGTAACTGAGAACTATATTAGTGAAACCACAGGACAGCATGTGGCCTGATTAATCTTATGAACTCAGCATTAACATATTGGTGGAGCATAATGCAGATTATAAATTTATGAACATACAATACCAACTCTCAATAAACAGAAAAGCTTACTCCTAAGCAATTTCTTAATTCTATTGCTCTTAACCTTGTCCTTTGAACATAAACTAAAGTGCCAAAGTAGCAACTCATAAAATTCCACAAATAAAAAGTAAATTTTCTTAGTGTTCTCATCCTTTTATTATAAGTATGTCCTTATAACAATTTAAGTATTGATGACTACATTAAAATTTACATGTTATAGTCAACTGAATGCTCCACAATGATATAGTCAATGATATAGTCAATGATGCACCACAGATGCTTAGCTTAGTGATGTAGGATCTGTGTAACATACTATTTTCAATGAAATCATATTCTGGATAAATAGAAACATCATTACTTAAAAGAGGGTAATAATCTCGAAAGATTTGCCTCCTTATACAGAAAACTGGCCTAAAACTCATAAAGAAGACCATGACTGCAATGTTACCTAATACCTTGATATTCATGCAAATACTTAACAAATAGTTTTGAGAACTTATGTGCAAAATCCACTCTAGTGTCTCAAAATAAACCAGGATCAAATATTGTCCTTACCTCAAAGTACTTGAAAGCAGTATCTATTTAACTTTCTATATAATACAGTCCCAGTTAATTACTTAGAAATGATCAAAATTTAGTTATTAATGGCTCTCCAGTTTGCCTATTTCCATACTCTTAGGTCAGATATTTGCCCAAGGTATGACACAGATACACTGGGGGCTATTTCTGTTCCACCACATACCTCATGCAGTTCTGAATCTCTGAGTTTGCATAGACTCTCCTGAGAGTACCTTCAGTGACATCATGGTTCAGTAGGATAGTGGCTTCCAACACCAGCTTATGGTGGGGAGGCCAGGACCAGTATGAGAACACAGAGACATGGCACATCACTTAGAAACATCAGTCCCTCTAACTCACAATTCTTTCTCCAAACTGTAATCTAATGGTCTTTCTTGACATAGTTGTAGTCACATATGAAAAACAGTCTGAAAGTCAAGTACAATGAGAATTTTCCAGTCAACCCTTTATCTGAGCACTAATCCTAGGTGGCAGATGCTGCATGCAAACAAGATAGTTCCTGAGTATTGCAGAACCAGGATGCTGGTGCATTGTCTACTGGCATAACTTTCCCTTCTATCAACATTAGCACTTTTCTTCAAGAAAATAAACATAGCTCATTCATTCCCTCCTACACTCATCTCCGTACAGTAATAGTATTAAGGAACAAAGGTATAAGGCTTCACCTAGAAAAAAGAGATGGTACCTGACAGCTTTTATTACACTTGTGGTAGAAACATTTGACTGACCTAAGAGATCCTAAGGCAGGCTTATCCATACACGGTGAAAAGAACCAAAGGGAAAGGCCCATCCTAGAGTTCTTAAGAACTGTTGGTGCAAGGAAATCCTACAAACCTCCCTGAACACTAGTTATATTTCACCCCAATTCTGGCTCAAACTCTAGAGGGCAGCTAATTCAATGGAGGCAGAGGCTCAGTAATTCTAGTTCTTGAAGACCTTCCTTAAAAGTCTGCCACCAGCTGGTCAAGGTGCTTAACTGGGAAAGAACACCAACTAGTAACAAGATACTATTTGAGTTTAGGTCAGGATTCAAAAAGGTACTTTTAATTTTTTCTCACATGATGTAAGATTGATTTCATATTTCTTTTTTACTGTCCCTTTGCTCATTCAAACTGGAAAGTCTAGTATGGTGCTGGTAGTCTCTCCACATTATAGCAACTGCTGAGCTTTGTTAGAAGGCTTCCATCACATAATCACCTTATGCTGATTTCAAATGCAAGGGAACCACAGAACAAATATACATGCCAGCCAGAGATGAGAATCCACTAATAAAGCCCACGTGAAAGGCCTCTACCTTTGGCTTTCTAAGAGTTCAGAATCTGGACTCACTCACTTCCGCCCTGGAGACCTCCCAGTAACCCTGACCAAAGTGTGAACAGCAATTCTGCAGCTCCTGAGAGGTTTCTCTGCAGAAATGTCAGAGTCGAGGTTGCCCATGTCTACAGGCAGGGTCCTGACCCAGGACAGCTGGGTCTCAGGTGCCTGGAAGGCAGTTTCCCAGGAGAACTTGGACTCCAGAAAGGAAGGGTTTGTATGCCTGATGCTCCCAGTAATAATAAGGGCTCTAGCTATTTCAGTCTATGTATGTGGCATTCCCAAACAGAAGGGCCCAGAACAACACAGTATTTCAATACCAAGAAAAATAAAAAAGCAGCACAAAAATGTCATTGAGAAGTGGATTTCTACATTTACATCGAACAGACAGGATGTGTTAGACGAATACAGCTGTGGCTGCACTATTTCCTGCTTGCATAATTTCCAGAGGCCTATGCCATAAATCTCTGTGATCCTGGAATCACAAGAATAAATAAGGCCTAATGAAGAAACACCGCAGATGGAAGTGTCACCACAGATGGAGCAGAAAGTTCCTATCCACAAAATTCATATCTGTCTGGAGTCTTGTGTGGTCTGTTATTGCCAGTACTTGGTCCTAAGTGCAGGATTCCTCTAAGGGTAAGTTCTCCACACACAGAACTTTCTAGAGACAGACAGAACCCTATTGTTTTAATTTTTCTTGTTTTACACATGTTATCTTTCTGTTTTGAACAACTTTCTCATACTTCTTCTCCTACTAATCTCAAAATTCTGCTAGTGGAAATAACCTTCACACTTGGTTACCAGAGGTTATCACGTGTACCAAGTAACCATTACGGATGCAACTAGCTTTCAAAATAGAGAAACAAATGACTGGAAACATATGTTGTTGTATGTTGTTAAAAATGGCCTTCCACAACAAAGATTATTTTTATAGGAGTGTGACATTACAGGGAGTCACTAAGAAAATATTCAATGTCAATACAAACCGTTAGTACCAGATAAATATGACCTGATGCTTTTCTTAATATGACAGCTATGATAATTCAAAATTTAAGACTTGATGCATCTAAAACAATTTTAAAACCCCAAAGCACTTTTGTAAGGCAAGCCAGGGTACAGAGAATAGGCCACTGGCCAAGGGACGTGTCCTTCCGACCACTGGGCTGGGAATGGAGACCACTCAGCACTCTCCCTCTGAACCTTGGAGAGCAGCCCCAGTCTCTAACCTCTTTGCCACTTTGCATCCTAATCAAAGCAGGAGGCTGCCAGCTGTGCACTGATACTGCCCTCTGCCTCTCCATTCCCCACATGCTGGGCCCTAATGACAAGAACACCCTGACTGTGCTAGAGGACACTCTAGAGAGGGCATCTGGCCACAAGCTGCATCATGCAGCCTTGGGCTACTTACATGCATCACAGCTGACCATAACTCACTGGGGCTTTGGATGTTACACACATTTTGTTTACTTAACTTTTATGCTGGAAAGTATAAAACTGGAAGGAAGAATAAAAATAACAGAAAATCAATTATAAGCAGAAAATGCAGCTGTACTACTGTACTACTTGCTACCTTTCTTCTCCACAATTTTATATCTTGAAAATTATCATGTCTACAATAAAGGCAAAAGTTATCATGTAGTTATCAATAATATAATACACATTCAGCAACTGTATTTACTTTCTCTCACTCTTTTCTGATTATCTGTCTATCTATCTATCTATCTATCTATCTATCTATCTATCTATCTATCTAATCTATCCTTTTTATGTTTTTTTCCAAGAAGCATTTGATAGTTTTAGATATTATTTCTATCCCTAAATACTACTTCATCATGCATTGCCTACAACACTATTATCACAACAGAGAAAAATGATTCAATGATGAATGCAGTCTGTATTCATTCAATATTACCAATATTCCCTATTGTCCCTCAAGTACTTCTTTTTATTTTATTTTTTTTCACTTTGCATCCAAGTTGAAACAGACATTGCTTTTTGTTATATCTTTCTGGCCTCTTTTAATCTAGAATAGTCTACCTGCTTCTTTAAAAACAAAATAAAACAAAACAACATTGACTTTTTGAAGATTAAATATATATGCCATGACTACTATAAGCCGATTCTGTACCCTTCTAACTACATCACATTAAGAGGCATCCAATGTTAAACTGTGCACTACCGGCTTTGCTAAATTTGGTAAGGCAATGACCACCAGACTCTTAGACTGTAAAGTCTCAGTCTTCCTTCACATTTGTGGGGTGACAATTTAAGATTGGTGAATATTCTGACTCCCAGACTATCCCTCACCTAGTCTTTTAACAAACATTGATTACTCTTATCTGAATCAATTATTATATTAGGCTTTGCAAAATGGTGAGTTTTTCTAATTCTCTCCTTTCTACATTTACTCATTTATATTACTCTGTAAATCCCCTTCTCTTTACTTCTTTTTATTTTTTTGGTTTTTAGAAGTTTACCATAGATGTGTGAATTTCTAAAAATTCAATGTATGATCAATTACTGTCATTCTTTTGGATGATCAAACTGTATCAAATTTGGCCTGTCATAGACCTTTCAAGGTGGCTCCTGTGTCCTTTGACATTGTTCCCTGAGTACAACCTTGCTTTCTGGCATAAAATACCACAAGTTAGTAGTTTTTTTCCTGACCTAGACCTGGAATTAGTTCTTTCTCCAAAAAAACGCTAGTTCTTTATTGAGGAATAGCATCTGAATATCAAGATCTCAGAGTTACATACCTCATTGCAACTAGAGTTTCACTGTTTTTAGCTTATTTGAATAAATAGACCTTAGGAAATTTGGTGTTTAAAAGCTGCTTGAATTTATTTACTTTGGGTGGTAAAACTACTAATTGGATGTTATTAGATTCTTTTGTTTTTATCTACATTCAATCTCAGGGTTAGCTTGCTTCATATTTTCAATTTAAATTTTTGAATATGGAAAACATTTACATACTTCAAAAGTCAAAACTATGTGGAAATTGTACTCAGAAAGGTCTCTTGCTCATCATCCTTTATTCCCTCCACCCAGTTCTTTGTCACCTATCCACATACATAACCATTCTCAGGTGTTTTGGGCTTATCCTTCTTGGATTCTCTTGGTAAAAATTAATGTGTGTGTGTGTGTGTGTGTGTGTGTGTGTGTGTGTGTGTGTGTGTGTGTTTGCGCGTGCACACATGTGCCTGTGCTACTAGATATATATTTATTCCCATTTCCTTCTTACTCAAAAGGTATCACTCCATATGCAATCACTTGCACCTTATATTTCACTGGCCTCTTCACAATGGTGATATTCTAATCCTACCATTTCTTCCACATTAGCTGGCAGCCTTTTATAAAGAAAATATTTTCCTTGTGCTTATCCCTTTCTCTGGAAATCACTCCACTGCTTCAGAGAAATCTTTTTTTTTTATAGTTACATAGTACTCTGGTGTGTGTTCCATAGTTTCTCACAGCTTTTCAATAAGAAAGGTTATTCAGAGATGTGTGTCCTGTGTTCTACCAACCTCTACCTTAAACTCTAGGCACACCGTTTAAGTATCAAGTGACACAGTCTACATTAAGACCAGTAATCTGTAGAGTACCCTACCAAAGCTGAGACCAGATGAACTCAAGGTGGCTACCCTTGCTGGTAGAGCAAAGCTGTGAAAAGGCTTAGTCTGACCATAGCCACTCTCCCCAATCCTGCAACTTCTCTGGTAATTCCTTCTATGGCAAATGCATATTTCTCCAGAGGTCTGCCCAATTTCTTAATTGTGCTCCTAGCAGGTTTCTACCTAATGAGATATGAATTAATCCTTCTTATGCCAGCCTCTAACAGTTAAGGTATGACCTATCCAATGTGACATCCTTATCCCCATCACAATTTTTTTCATTGAGAGAAAATTCAGTCTAGTTATACTGTCAGAAAAAGTCTGCCATGACGAAGTAGTTTTCCACATTTTTCCACATACGTTCTCTGGAATTACAACTACTACACTAAACAGAGTAACCATCTTCTCTATTATTTTTAACATCTATGTATTTGAAACATAATTTATCTGTTAAATTAGCTGTATTTTATATTTACATATAAATAGTAGAACATAAATTTATTATTTTCAAATAGGGTGTACTAAAATATAAGATATTGAAATAAAATTTACTTACTGATTCTTGAACACATTGTATTATCTCTGTCTTCTTGAAGGCCAAGAAGTTTAGAATAACCACTAGAAAAATCATGTTAGCAGCTGTAACTATGCATTAATTTCACAAAAATAAGATAAAGTAAACCCAGTCTTACAGGGTTGGTATTGAGTTTGTGTTTAAAATATGACATTGTTAATTTTAATTTTTAAGTAAATAAAAGTAAAAAAAAAACAACTACAAAGAAAGATGGAAAATACCTAATAATTTATAATACAATCAATTTTTATGCCAATAAAATAATTTACTAACAAATCTTTTTGCATTTTAAAGAATGATTCTTTTAAAATCTTAGGGTGATCCACAGTCACTCTAGGGTCAGGTCTCCCAGATGAGAATTTCTCCTGGCTATGCCAGACCAGGTGACCGGTGGGAAATGGCAACCCCCCATCTCCTCATGCACTGGGTTACCTGCCCCTCCACTCCACTCTAAGGAAGAGATAAATTAAGGCCTCACATATCATCTCTGAAAGATGCCAAATCAGACACAGACAAACAATTCTCAAAAATTTCTTTGTTATCACATATCAGGCTGAGGATACAATAAGAAAATGAACTTTCTTTGCAGCAGGAATGCTTTAGCTGTACAAGGAGGATTGTGACAAGATACTGTCCACAGTGATGTCCTGAGGAGTCCAGGGTCAGTGTGTCCTTGCCTTGACCGCTTAGAGATAACAGTAACCAGCCCTGAGCTCATCTTGTTAAAAAACAGGGGATATATTCTCCATTTATCTTTTGACTCTGCAATCTCTGAATGAATCAAACAAAAGTCATTTATTCCTAACAATTTTCAGAAAGGCATTTTCTGAAAAACTGAATGTGACCACTATTCTTGTCTATTAATCCAATGGATTTTAATTGGAAGTAATGTAACTTTTTTTTATGTTATAAAGTTTTAAAGTAACATGTTTGTACATGATCTCTGCAGATTCTTAGTAGGCCTGAGTTGTTTCAGTTTTACAGTCTGCAGAAAAATGTTGGCTGCTACAATGAAGGACTGTAAAACTTCCAGCTGTACACCTCCTTTGTATAAGGCACAGGGAGGAACTTTCCTCTGACCACAAATTTTATGCACAACTGTAGCTAGTTTTATGCTGAACTGCATGCCTTCTGGACTTATTTTTGTTTTGTTTTACCTTTAAAAAATGAGACACTTTGCTGAACATTTCCTTTCTATCACTCTAGCAATATCCGAGAAGTAATTAATGTTAGCAAGTTTAATTTTTAGATTCAAGAACCTACATTTTATGACAATTTCTTTAATTTATGGAATGAAATGTATTTTTAGCTCATGGAATGAAAAGCATGTATGCTTTTAAGAATGGATAGAAAAAAGCAGAAAGAAATATGATAAATATAAGCATCTGAAATTGCCATCTGCATACAAATCTCTAAAAGGCAAATGGAATAAAGCATGATATTTTGTTCAATACACAAAGGAGAGGTGCTCTGAAAGGCTAAAGTAGCTCTCAAAGAAACATGTGCGAATCTCATGACAGCTGACCTGAGTACACACACTCTATAGGTGGGCGCGATTCCCCACCTGGTGTTCCACTTCACTGCTGCATCTCCGCCACCTTGGTGAACAGCACTGCCATGCCTCCTGATATTGCCTTGCCCCAACTGCCTAATATCCAAGTCCTGTCAATTTTGCCCCATAAACCTGTTCACTCTTCTCCATCTCCTTGTTGCCAACTGGTCTAGGCTTCTGTTTTCTCTTGCAATTGCCTCCCTGAAGGTCTCTGGGAGCCACACTGGCCCCACTCCAATCTGCTTTCCATATTGTCACCAGAGAGGACTTTGAAAACACAAATCTGATCACATCATGCTCTTACTAAAAAACACAACAGTGGTTACTAGTTCTCTTCCAATGAGACTAAAACTCTTTCCTGGACCTAGAAGGCATTCTTTGGTCTGGTTCCAACCCGTCTTTCTAGCCTCATTGCCTGCCAGGCTCTGCCTCCCGGTCTGAGAAACCTTCCTCCTCTGGTCTTCTAGTCACTCATACTTGCCACATTCCTTCCTGCCACAAGACCCCCTGAAGCTGTTCCCAAAGCTTAGAATGCTCTATCTTCAATTTCAGTTTATTAACTCATTTCGACCTGTAGACCTCACTGGGGTCTCTTCCTGAGGGAAGCCTCCTTGGACCATGCTAAGCCACTCCCTTATTATTTGCTTGCTCTACCTTCTGTTACACCTGCCACACAGCATTTGCACATTCATCTTGTGATTATTTTATTAGTACTTTTCTTTTCAACTACAGTGAAAGATCCATGAAAGTAGGCACAAGGTTGCTTTAAGTGTTCACTGTATTTCACCTAGTGCTGTGCCTGGCCTGCTATGTGTAATATTGTGGCTGAACTGACATTTTGGAGTTGGCTGGCCTCAGTTCAAATCTTAGTACCACTAGCTGTGAAATGTAGCTTTGGAAAGTTTTTAAACTTTCACCTAAGTTTCTCCATCTGCAAAGTGAAAAAAAAACCAAAAGAGTTGTTGTGATGATCAAATAAGTTAATTGCATAAAGGGCTTATAATGGGGCTTGGTCCACAGTCTTACGTGTTTGTTATCACTGTCACTACCAACACTATACTACTACAGCTATTATTGTTAAAAGCACTAAACATATCAAATGAATGAATGCTTTACTGGGGAATTGTAAGAGACCACAGAATATGCTTTAGTCCATATTCCTGTAGAGGGGACAAATGCCACTGCCATGGAAATGGAGTCAGAGTTGTCCACAGAGAGCAGCTTCAAATGTTACACATGAGATTGGTCAGGGCAGTTGTAGCTGTTAAAACAAAAGGACACTCTGGAAATTACCTACATTTCCAGAGAGAATACTAAGACACTGAGCAATGGTTTCAAAGAATAATGTAGGTCAATATATACTGGTTGATATGGAAAGAGCCCTAAGACACATTAAATAAAAAGTCACAGACTATCCATATAAGTATGGAATAATTCAATTTATAAAAAGTATAACACACATTAGGGGGTAAGGAGAAGAAGGGAGAGGGGAGGTAGACAGGGGAAAATAATGAAATCTTTTCTTCAATTAAAAATAAGGAAATTAATTTAAAAAACAAGTATAATACAGTATATTTTTCATATTTAGAAACCAGATTCCCTCAGTGGGGGAATGGATCTGTGTATAAAAGGAACAAAAGAACAACCCGGGGAGATGTTTAAATTTTTACTTTATGCCTATACTTGCTGATTAATTTAATTTATTATTATTATTTATTATTTTCTTTTTTACAAATGAGCCCATATATTGGCTACAACTGTCAGATATTTAGCTCCTTTTTATGTTCGTCTGATTCCAAGTAATTTTGTGCCTCATTTTCCTTGTTAAGAAAAACAAAAAAATGCTAATACTTATTCAATTTATATGTTAACATAGTCCCTAATTAATTTATTTTACTTTATTTATTTATTTTTGCTCTGTTATACCCAAGAATTCTCTCTCTTCAGATGAGGGTCTTGGGCCCTTCATAGTCAAATGATTTTCACACTCTGTCATAAAGCTGTCTAGAGAAACTTTTCATGAAAGATAACCTCTGAGGATGAGGATGTAAACACGACATAAGGAGGCATTTGTCTGTCCTAATGCTCTTTGTTTACTTGTTTATTTTCAGTCTTCTCAAAGTGTAAGCTCCATAAAGGCAGCACAGTGCCTGGAACGCTGCAGGCCCTTGATGTATGCCTTCCTATTGACCAGATGAAGGAGACTCTTCAGGGAGGCTCCTGAAGGAGGCATGAGGGCAGAGAGGAGCAAAGAGAGGTGGAAAAATAGAAACTAGATTATCTAAAAAAGTTCTTTAGATGATTGTGAGTTGTAAGTTAGTTTAGTAAGAAGGAAGTTTAAGAGGAAAAGGGTAATATAACTGGTGTAACATCATAACAGTTTATGTTAATTTAAAAATATTTAAAATGCACCAAAGTTTAGCTAAAACAACATCTTAGAGCCTTAGACCTGCCTTAAAGGTAAGACTTCTTTAAAATAAATAAGATAAATGAGATTCTTTAATATATTTAGCAACAATAAATATATTCACAACCTTGCTCAATTCTGCTCTGTAGTAAATAATGAGAAATTTCCTTTCATGATGTAATAATGCTACATAATAATAATTAAATTAGAATAAGAACAGAAAATATCAAAGGCAGCTTAGGTGAACCAGAGACCCAGTATAATTAAAGACCCCAAACTAATGCTACTCATCTTCATCCTGAAATTGAACCAAACATTTAAAAAACAGGCTTTTTTTGATGTCTAATTTTTATTTTTTAGAAGTATTGAAAGCCTGAACTATTTAACTATCTTTGCTAAGTTGCCAGCACCGATGAAGGAAAATGGGTTCTGAATTATTAACCTAAGGAAAACCTGATGCAGGTTCACATTCCTTGAGATGCCCTTATTTTGTCTGATTCAAGTGGATGTCATGAGAAGCAGCCATTAGACATGTTTCACAATATAATTTTAATCTTCTAAAATGCACAAGCAGCAGAAAAGCACATTAAGTCAGGCAGAAGCCCAGTTGCCCAAGGCAGTCACTCCTCCCTCTCACACTGGGCGTCTGCCTTAGTCCAGCTCAGCCTCATTTCCTTTCATTGCCTTAGTCCAGGCTTTCATGCAATAGACAGCTCCTATCTTCTGTGAGGACCCTTGTCTTCCAATGAAGCTCAGCACAGCTCCAGGTCACACTGCTCCTATGTCCCTGTCCACAGAGGTCGCTGCCTTCTTGCCAGAGGCTTGGGCAGAAACAGCTCTGTGAGAGGATGCCAGCTCTTCACACTTCCCCTCCATTCTTGTGTTCCTCCCCAGCCCTACAGAAGCTCTGATTCATCTTTGCCGCTAGTTTAAGTAGACTGTAGTCATGTCTTTTATGGGCTAGTTTAAGTAGACTGTAGTCATTTAACTAACATTAACCAAAATGAAGAAGATTGGGGTGTACTTGGAGAAAGACAAAAGCACTCTCACATTTCCTCCTTGATTATTGATCACAAAGTAAAATTTCTGAGGTAATTTTTGAATCTCAGAAAGGTCAAGATTTCTGTTTATTTTTTTTTACTGCTACATGTACGATGCTTAGAACAGGCTCTGGCATGTGATAGGTTCTCAAAAATTTGCTGCATAAATAAATAAAGAAGCATACAAAACTGTAAAAAATTATTAAATCAACTACTTATTTTATTGGGTGGATGATGTCTTTTTATATTTTTAAAAGATAAAATAAAACAAAACACTTAAAATTACTTGGCTTGTTCTAAAGGTTTCAATATTTGAATGAGTAATAAGAAAACACATCCCCTTAGAATGGCAAGAGAAAATAAAGTTGATAGAAAAAAAATGTAAGTGAAAAACAATTAAGAAAGCCATGCAATACAAACAGAAGGCCAAAAAAAAAAAAAGAACAAAAAAATGGTGGAAAAGAAACAGATGCATTTCTGTTCAATACGATCCAGAAATAATTAGAAATGAAACTGTCAGCAGGGCTGTCAAGCCACAGTGAAGGATATTATTAATCAATTCTGCCTGGGCTTGGAGGACTGATAGATAGTGGCAGATTTTGTTTATTACTGAGGTTGACATCCCTTTTGGAAGGTTACTGGTCTTGATCTTTTTTCCCTAACTGGCTATTGGTATTTTGCTAATCAGAACAAAATCTGTCTTGAGTAACAACTGGGTTTGTCTGAAGCTAATCTTTGCATGACCTTTCTCTTGCCTTTCCTGTAATAGTCATTTGGAAGTTCAAAAGACATCTCAAATTACCATCCTGTTGGTGATGATGTATACTTTGGTTCCCTTTATGAACAGAGATAGCACTTTGGGATTAAGTGGAATAATTGACAGCAATGCTTTCAACAGGAGTGCCAAATTCTAGATATCTTTTTACGCAGTGAAAATTGGAAAAAGGAAAATCACATTGTCTGTATTTATATTTGCGTGAATAATTATGGTAATTACAAAAGTGGAAGTTAAGAACTCACAGGATTCAACTCCCTGCCTCCAGGCACATGGTTCTGAAATCTCTGAAGATAGATGGTTATCAGACCTATTTTTAGAGATTGCAGTGGATAGAGATCACACAGCCTCCCTTGTTAGCATGTTTCCAAAAAGAATTTTAAGATTATGTCTAACTGTACTCTCTCTATTATACTGCCATACAATGAGCAATTCATTAATCACTTAAAATACTGGAAACTATTAACAATATAAGCTCATAAATTTTTAAATTTCCCAATTTGACCCTGAAAGGACTAAATCTTTAGTTTTTTAATACTTTGTGAATATTTCTTCTCTTAATAACATGCAAAGCCTATAACCCTTAAAAATGTTGCTTCCTCTCTTTTTAGTCATAAGAACATATGCATGTCCTTTAGTCTTCAGCACCAGAGAAGTGAAAACCAAGTACAAAACCATGGCGCAACAAGGAGTAGACAGCTCACAAATAAATCTGCTTTACTTTTTCAGTGAGAAAACGTAAAGTAATTCTCTGCCTGTGAAACAAACCTGTGCTAAAACATGTAATGTTTCGAAGCAGAAATCGTTGCAATTTTAACTCTAAACTATGTGCAAACAACACAATTACCTTAAAGATACCTATTTGACTCAGCATGCTATGCCAGGCCACTCTGCTTCAGGCTATTTCCTCACAGAAGCTGAATATATAACCAGTCACAATTCACTGGTTTTAAACATTTGGCCTAGGGTATTAATAGGTGCAGACCTTAAAACAAAAAAATTATATATTGTCTAACTAAACTCCCATTTGCAAATGCTGAAAGCTGGTATGGGAAGTGGGTATTTATAGATTGCTCGTGTGATTATGCTATAACATTGGCATAGTAAAAAACAGCACCTCTGGAATAAGAACAAAAGTAAAAACAAAGTAATAACACATTAAAACTTTTATAGGAATTTTGGAGTCTTTTTTTTTGTCTAAAATTTCTATTGTATAGCTTTTATCTCTAATTTCCTCATGGGGTAAATATTTATTAACTCTAGTTGTAGAAGCCTTTCTTGAGCACAATACATCACATTCTTATTTTAGATTTCTGCAGGTAACTGAAAAATCAAATAATTATATTATAAATTAATTTCCTTGACTATGGTAGAACAACCATAATTAGCAGCAAATTATTTTTGCCCTGTTTATATGTACTGAATTTTCCTTAATTATTCTGCAGCCTAATTATGAAACTCAGTCTAGAGCAGAGCTCACAAAAGCCAGAGATAGAGAGAGCAGAAGACTGCTTATTCCACCTCATGGATTTACTGCTTTAGAGTCCTGTAGTAAACCAGTCGGAAAAGACTCTATTTGTGAGGGCATTAAGATGTAAACAGTGTGAGAGACAAGATGCATGGCACTGACTGGCCATGCTAATGGAAAGTGATATTGAGTTTACTAATTCAGATAAGGGTGCACAGATTGCCTTTTCTCCAAAAGCACAGGGGCTGTCAGAGAAACAAATGTGTGGCCCATGTTGCAATTAATTTGATTCTTGTTCTTTTAAGGCTCTACTTGTAGATTTAATTAAGGCTTTCACACACTGGGCACATTCAGGAAGTATGTGAGTTTAATGTCTTCTTTTGAATGAAAGCAGGAGTGGAAGTTATGATTCAAACAGTAACAGGCAATCATAAGACAAATATATTTTTAATAAGAAAGTACGTTCATTCTTACCATATAACAATTCATTTTTTATTTTAATAAGAGACAGCAAATTGCACTTTCTCCATAGATATTTCTCCTCCCTTCTTCCTGCTTTACTCTTTCTGAGCTAAATACTTTTCTACACTCCATCAGTACTATACTTTTACTATTAGGTGGATAACTTCTTTATCCACTTAATCAAATCAACTCTAATATATTACTGATTCTTATGTTATAAAACTCCTAATCCATCTGTCTTTGCTTTGATCTTTTGAGATTACTTCCCAAATCACACTGGTTTTGCCTGCTTTGTAAATGGACCAACATTCTTTGCTGGAAAGCAGTCTTTTTCTGACCTGACTTGGTGTCTACCACGGAGCGTACATTCTGACATGACACGAGCAAGCTAAGTGCTCTGTTATAGCACATGCTATGAAATATTATGAAAACAATAATACTACAACAACACATACCACCACCTGTTTTACACTTTTTACATTTGAAAATTTTAACATAATTGCCACCTCCTCCTTGAAGCTTTCCTGATTCCTCCAGCTGAAGGCAAGTTTTCTCTCTGAACTAACACACAGCCATACATCCTATGGTATTTTATCATTTTCAATCTACTATTGCCTTTGTGTGCATGGCTTCTGTTTTCTACTAGACTTAACACTCTTGATATCCTTCAGTTAATCCAATATGTGTTGCCCTCATGACACTTACCCTAGTGCCTTAAATAAGCAGGTGCTCAAGTATTCACTGAATGAATAAATAAGGTATTTCACCATTCCTAACCCCTGAATTGAGCACAACCCTATATTAAGAATGATGAAATACATTATAAATTAAGGAAAAAGTATGTATTTGTGTGAGTATATACATACACTTAACATACATATGCACAAAGCTTTGGTTTATGTATCATAATACTCTGGTACTAGTGCTAAGTGAGACTATTCTGGGACCCCTTCAAGACTACTTAATGCCATACCAAAAGGTGTTTGCTAATGGATGGTCACACGGTACTAGGAGAATCAAGTCCAAAGAACGAGGTCCCCTTGAAATTTTCCTTCTGTTCCTATGGGCTCTCCTGAGGTTAAGCCAACATTTTATAGTTAAAAACCTTTTTTATAATTAGGGTCCTGTCGTACAAAAAGTGTCAGCAGCTGGCCCAACCCTCTGTGGCAGTGGTTCTTCATATCAGTAAAAATTACTACAAACTTGTTATACCCATCCTCCCCTCCCTTACTATGCCTGAGGGCATGACTCATTATTATATCCATTATTATAAGCATCCCAGGTGATTCTGAGGCAGAGGGTCCTTGGACTAAACACTGAGAGACACAATTTTGTGTCTTGGAATAATAGTTCTGACCTGCATAACACTAAATTTCCCAGTAAACTGAAGACCTAACTAATTGGCTATAAATAGCAGTAAGACCATAAAAAAAGGCTGGGATGACCTATACCTTGCGTGTGTTGCAGAAAGTGGGTTAATTTATAAAGTAAGAAAGGGTCAAACTTGAAATGTTATATTTGTAATAGTCAGGTTCATTTGCACCACTTGCCACCTCTCATCCATCATATAAATCTGAGTGACATGAGGGAAAATGTTTGAAAATATAGTTGTCAATCCTCTTTTTAATTAATTCATGTTTCCCCTTTAAGCCTATGAAGTGATGTGTATGGTGCTGGGGCAATAGTAAGTCCTTATTACTGTAAAGGGAGTAGCTGAGGGCAAGGTCAGAAGAATGGGAGAATACAATTAATAAGTTTCAAACTTTGTAGCTATCACATGGAACAGATATAACAGGACACGAGTTTCCTTATTCATTTAGGCCTGACAGACTGGAGTGACTGCCATAGAAATAAACAAATCAAATAACTGGACAAGACTTCTCACAGAAGCAATCTGATTTTTAGCTTATCTAATTTATTTCTTTGCTGTATAGGTCAGACTAGTAATACTAGAATTAGACAAAAGTTGTGTTAAGGAACTTTCAGCATTATCTTGCAGTTCTTGAAATGATCAAAAGAGTGAGGTCTAGAGAGGCCCCAGGATGTACCCAAAGTCACAGAATCAGTTAGTGGCTCTACTAGGATTTTGATCCTGGCCCCTGGAAACATCCAGATGCTTGCTCTTCCCCATGAGGATGACAGTCTTTTTGGGAAACACCTTAACATGTTTATTCCTCTGGGATTCTCTTGAATGGTCTGTAAGAAGTAACTACTTTTCTATACAATGGGTACATATAAATAGGTATAAAGAAGTCACCATGGTTTTTACAGAGAACTTGATAAGAAGAGGTATCTTCTTTCCTTTAGCTTTCAATCTCTTTTCTAGAATCAGCTACTAAGATTGGCTTAGGACCAGAGGGAATTACATAAGAAAGGTTGCCAACTAATTTGTCTACTTCTATCCAAAAGTATTTATAAAAAATTGTTGATTTTCAGTTTCACATTGTTAAGAGCTAATCCAAGTTATATATTTATTTATCTAGATAGGGATGTCCCATGAACATGAACCCTTATGAACTTGACTGTTTTTCTTTAAATCCACATTTTTTGCTTTAATTGGCAAGCACACTTGCGTGATTGACATCCTATGCCAGGATACTTCTCATTGCATGTGGCCCTCTGCTGAGTGCTCTCAGTCACTGGTTTAGGATGGCCCATGCAGAAAAGGCTTACTATAATAAGACCATTTAAGACAAAATAAGACAATAGATATATTTTTAAATGCCAACTTTTAAAATCATAAGCAAAATAAACAGGATAATGATCAAAAAAGTGTTCGAAGTTGAAATAATTATAAAGAAGTATGTCTCTAAAATTACTTGTCTTTATTAAAGATAAAAGTCAAACATAGAACTTATAAGTTGAATATTTTTGTTTCTTTGAGAAATGACCATTGTCCTGATGTTGGTGGTAATAACAGCAACAACAAAACAATAATAACAATAATAATAATAAAAGGAACAGTCCTAAAATGTTAGGGAAAGAATTTAATTGCCAGGGCTCTCAAAATGACATATGAGAATTTCATTCTGAAGAGACTATTTTCTTTGAAAAATCTTCTAGTTCAATCTTGAAGTCAATTATCTGATAATACTGTTGAAAATGGGAATATAGCAAAAGTGTGTCTGGTGAAATTATAGGAATGTTCAGAGGATTAAAACTGGACAATAATAATAACACAGAAAAAACTCAGCCCCTATTATCCACCTCTAGATTTAGACAATTTCAATGGAGAATCAAAAGGACCCCAGGATAGATATAAGCTCCTGTTCTAAATGAGCCCAGGACATAGATGCAAACACATTTACGTGAAACCTGCCATGTTTTCTCCTGGCTGTGAGTCTCTTTCATTAAAGTCCCAACATGTTTCCCCTCACAGAGGTCTAAGCTGTTTACAAAGCAATGTTTCCTCATTTCTCATAGTCCCACATCCATGGCAGACCAGTGGCATCTGGTTCAATATTTCATTAAATCCTCCTGAAAACTAACAGTTCAATCTATTAGAAAACTACAGTCCCTAAGCAACATAAATTACCTAGCAGGCTGTGGTTGTAGCATGCTGCACAGCCCATTTGCTGTGCGGAGACATTTATAGCTGAAGACTTTCTACACTTTCTGGATGCAAGAAGCATAACCTTTCTAAGCCTCCATCAGAGAGTAAACATGAAACTTAAAAAAAAAAAAAGTTCTTAGCAAGAAAAGGTTACTTAGGTCTAGAATGAATGATTTTTGTGTTTTGCTTTAATTATCCAGGAATTTAATGTAGAGTATTTTCTGGGGAATATGAGGGTTTTTGCCACTCCTGTTGCCTGAGGACTTTCTACTCCTCTTGTCACCCTCAGTAAAATGACTGAAGAGCATTCACACGATGGTCCCATTGGAAGGCTCTGCTCAACAGAAAATTTAGAACTAATTTATTTTGGCTGCAGGGCATCTGCGAGTTATGTGGCTCAGAACTTGGGAACAACAGTTTCATTCTGGACTAGTTTTGACAATCAGTGGTCAGTCCACAAAACTTTCAAATGTAGTTGTCACTTTAAAAGTGATAAAAGCTTGGACGCCTTTGACAGCTATTATTAGTAGGGATAGAGAGGCCTTCTCCTCCAGTTACAATAATAAGGCCAGAGGAGACAGAAAGTGCCTGGACTGGCCCAGAGACTGATTCTTCAGGAAAATTCCTGTAATTTATTCCTTTAATGATTTCTCCTCCTACCCCATGGCATGAGTCTGAACTTTTATTTGTAATAATAAACAGAAAAGTAGGCAAATCTTTGCATGTTACTTTTAAGGGCCCCAAACAAGCTAGCTATATAGACAGAAGACTGCCAGGTATAATTTTGAGGGCCGCTTTTTTTCTCTCAAGTGAGTTTAATGTTAAATGTTTGTTGCGCAGAAAAAACAGTAAAATTAAGCTTTAATAACAATAAATGCTCAGCTCATTTACAAATTTACTGCTTGGTAGTTTGAGGGAGCAAAGACTGTAACTGACTGTAATTGTGCGACTGGCACAGCAATCAATCACTCCACACCGGGGCCTTTCTCAGGCTGAGCACTTTTTCCAGGCATCTGGAGACTGTCACAGATTAAGAATTCTTGCTTAGTGGAGCTCACCTAGCTGCCACAAGAAAAATACAGACATTCCCAAATTGTGTGGTTTTTGCATCGTCAGTGACATGTCATGAAATTAGCATAGCTGACATCATTCAGTTAAGCAGTCACCAGGAAAGTCACATTAAAGCAAGCAATGAAAAAATTGCAAATTGAGATTTGCAGCTGTGGGTTCCTCTTCCCCTACCAAAGCATTTAACTTATCTGGGTTTCAGTTTTTTCATCTATAAAATGAGAAGTTAGGAATAGATGAACTCTAAAGTTCCTTGCAGCTCTTGAAATTCTATGCATCATTTAGTCTGAACAATCTTGTGCATTAAATGCATTCCAAATGATAGGAGTGTAAAGTAAATACTTGCATACTAAATCATATTTCCAAATTACTCAGACCGTTGTTTCAGGAATAAGTACTTATAGAAAACAAAAAATGGACCCAATTTATAAAACAAAACAAAACAAAACAAAAACATTTCAGAGAATTAGTATCCATTCAGCCAATATATTGTATATGCTCTGCAGGAAAAAAGAGACATATTAGCAATCAACACATAATTCCTCAAGACTAAATAAAAGTATACACATATACCCCATTAAATTCCTGTGTTGGGTGAAATTGTTACCAGTTCTATAAATTATATGGAATCTAATGATAATTATAGGTTAGACAGCTAACTTTTTTCCTTTCTTATTGTTGATAAGGTTTTTATGTCTGCTATCTGGAAAATCACTGCTATCTGGAAAAGTTGCATGAAGGTATACTTTATGAAGTATTCAGAGCATACACTCAGCAGGGGAGGAAGTAGTTATAAATAAATTTATTACTTTTACTCTTCCTCACCCCCTAAAAAACAAAAAGTTTTTCTTATTAATTTGATAAACAATATTTGCCTTATTCAACATGATATTTTTGGAGACATAACTTTTGGGGCAGCCATTGCTAACGTGTCTGTGATACACCGCAATAAGACTTTCTAAACTTTTTGTGGGGAGGGGAAAGAAAATAATGAACATAAAATGGTAGGAGAAAATAGGGTTCTTGTCCTGTGTTTCTCACTGTGATATACCAGTGACATTTATCTTCTTTAGTCTTTATTTTCCTTCACAATATTTCTTTAAGGAAATGATCTCTAAAGGGATTGAAATGATATTTATAGAGAAATTTAATTCAAAAGTCAAGCAGGGATGCAATATAATTTATTTAACTTCTTCCATTGAGGCTAGGCAGAGCTTACATATATATCAGAGTGAATCTGAATTATGGGGGAGCAAATATTTCCATTTATAAACTATCTTTGGTGACAGGGGTCTGTGCTATAGTAGGGTCAAACAAAAATCTGTAAGGACCTAGGAAGTGGAATTCCAATGCAATAATACTAGTCATTATGTAGATTTACATTGGTTAAATCCTGCTCCATGACAGTTTAATACAAGAGAAGTGATGTATTAATGAGCTTTGTTGCACAGAATTCTGCACTTTTCCCCTATATAAATAAATTGTGATTATCTACCGTTTTATCTGGATATTTTTTCTCCTTACTTAACACAAATAATTGAGTGTTGATGTGTTGATACTACATTTAGAGGGAATTTAAGAAAAATGAATATATAACGAACTTATTTTTCTCACTAAAAAAAGTCTGCAAAATACCAAATTGAGCAAATTTACTAATGAGAGAGAAAAAATCACAACCAAGAGTACTGCGGGCCTTAACTGTAGTTTATGCATTTATTTTTGCTAAGTTTAAATTATTTGTGAGACTACGTTACAGTGTATTTTGTAAGAATTACAAAAGTTGTTATAAAGACTTTACCATAGTTTCCCACTACTTAGTCTTGGCTATAAGGCAGTCTGAGGCTGCCAGATTTAATGTGAAAACCAAATGGTTTGTCATAAAGCTGAAATTAGATGTGATCAAAAATGAAAGTATGTCTTGTCAAATTCATTTAAAAGTATTTAATATTTCTCAGGAAATACTCCCTGGACTACTAAGATTAAAGATTCATACTGTGAAATAATGTTGAAAAAATATATATATATACACACGCAACATACAGATGCCAGTAAACATTTTTAGCTGAGTGCTAGAAACATACTCAGTGCTGTCCAGAGCTGAGAAGCTGAGATCATTTCCTGCCTAGTAGAAGATAATAAGAATGGAAAATATTTATGACTGGAAATAAGCAAGCAAGGGCAGAAAGCTTGTATGAAAATAAGTCTAGGGCCCTAATGCCAGTCCAATGGCAAGGTGTAAGTCACTTTAAAGGCTTAATATCTCATTTTCCTATATCACTAAAAAGTAATATTTATCTCAGTATCAGATGCCACAGTATTTCAGCAGAGAAAAAATTAAGAGCTGCTGAATCACATTCTTCTTATTCAACTTTCTATTTATTAGAATCACACGCCAACCCTGTGTTTCTGAGGGAAGGGTTCACAAGCTCATGTTGAAAGCCTGTATCTGGCTTGTCAAAGTTCAAAACCTCACGCTGCATGCCATCTTTTCACTCAAGACACGAGACTCCTAGCCTTTGAACTGCAGATGCTCTCACCAACACAAGCAAGTGACTCCTCATTATTCTCACAGAGGCACAGCAGTGATGAAACAGAGCAAGAGTGTGCTTCATCCAAAGACTGGCAGCCTTACATTCTCTTCTCAGAATCTAACAAGTAAGTGTGTAAGAAATGAGAAGAACACTGCTGGAGTTTCAAGTTCCAGTCTTTTCTGTGGACTGGAATTGTGGACTTCTGAGTCACAAAGGTAAGTCCAGCTGATCAGGGCGATGCTGAGAAGCAGTGAGCCTGGCCTTCTTAGACGGGGCAGTGTACACACAGTAACAACAGGCTTTGTTTATTGGAGACATGAGCCTAATAACATTCGGTGCTAGAAGTGGGGAAGCCACCAGAATTTCCATATCAAGTAGTCACTGTATTTGGGTGACAGGGGCTGCCAAACCAACTTGGATTTTTACAATGTGTGTACCTAGGGGGCTTGAAAATTATTTATGCATGAAGGGGGCCATCCATTTGTGGAATATTTTAAGCCTCCTGAGATGCTTGATTTGTCAAAGGCTTCTAAAAGAGCGCAAGTTACCCAGGTTTCCCCTCTGCTACCTGCCTTAAGTGAGCAGAGCTGATGCTCAGGGGCAGCTTCCAGACTGCCCACCTGGCTTGGCAGGGTCCTTTTTCACATGGGGTTTGATTTTCTTCTTTCATGAAATGTGTGATGTGAGGAATAGGGGAATGTTGGGTACAATATAGGTCATGAGATTTCATCTTGGCTTATTTCCAGCTCAATGGGTAGATATTGTGTCCAACTTTTTCTATTTCTATTCCATTTCAACTTAAGAACCATAACGGTTCAGAATGGCAGCTCTGGAGATACATGGGCTGGCTTGACCTTGGTTCTGTGGCTTACTGACTGTGCAACTTAAACAACCCACTTTCCTGTCTCAGCTTCCTTGACTAAAAACAAGGTCTCAGTATATATGTCACAGAGTTGTTACAAGGCCTAACTATAATAATACTCATAAAAAACTTATAGCAGTGCTTAGTATGAAGCAAATGCTTAATATACAGGCTATCATCATCATCACTATTAAAGAATAACAAGTAATATAAATGGAAAGACTAAAAGAGTCAACTTATGTTCATTTATGAATGTGTTATTAGTAATTTAGATTATTCAAGGTAAAGGTTGCTTTTATCCTCTTTTGAGTCATTATCATCTCTTTTGGTTAATAAACTTGTTTGGAAGAAAGATGGGCTGTATAAAAGCTTCTTACAGAGGTCATACATAATATATAAAAACATATGGAAATGGAGAAAAATTCCATTTATGGGGTACTGTCTTCTTCATGGTGACTCCATTTACAAAGAGAAGGCCATGGTTCAGGGAAAGGGGCTTTGCAAGAAGAGAAGGGAGCAAGAATAAGGCTTGTTCTTCACCTCAGTAATGATGCGAGACAAATAGTCTGGAGTCAGTCAAGCCTCCTTTAGAAGCTACAGGGAAGAGCACAAGGGGCTCGAACACAGTAAGACCTGCTGTTTATGCAATCATTTATTCAATGATCCACAACCACTTGTGTGGTCTGGGTTACGAATGCGAGAGACAGAGATGACTAAGCCACAGCTCCTGCCCCGGGAACGTATTCAGTCAGTTCAGAGCCACCAAGTCTGCTCTGTATGGAAAGGCTGTTTGGAAACAGGCAACCCAGAGAACAATTCAAGATCCACTAACTGAAGTGTCATTTAACTGGAAGAAAACAAAACTCTAAATTTTACATAGCATATACTGAATTTATTTTTTATTTATTTTTAAATATCAAACCCATAAGACCGAAGCTGCACACATTCCGAGGCTTGAATGTGGGGAGCTATGTGGATTTCATTCAAAGCATTCTGAGCTTCTAGAATGCTAGACACATTCATATTCCTTTTGTAGATGATTTGTGTTATAGTCACTGTGACTAGTAAAGAAAATAAGAAATTGACAGCTGTGAAAGCCATCACCCTCATGATATCTACATTTCACTTCTGGTGTCTAAAAATATTTCAGCAGAACATGTTATTTTCTTTACTTCTGATTGAAATAATCAGTGCATCACCAGTAATCTGAACACATATGTTTTGTGGGTTCCAGGCTGATGGGCATCCTGCCTTGCTTCAGGGGTATTATGGTAACAATTCACAAGGTAACTTTTCGGACGCTGTCTGGTTTTTGCATTGTCACCACTGTCAGTGACAATACTGAAATACTTCAGGCTGCAAGCTTCAAATGTGGCCTCATGTATTTCTGTGGCCCTCTTAGCCTCAGGCAAACATGTCCCAACCTCATCAGTACTCCTTTGCTGTAAGCTGGACAAAGCAACTCTCCCAGCCAGCCAAGGCCAAAGTCCAAAAGGTAGCCACTCCATCACTACATGAGTCTACAGTTACCACAGGCTGCTCTAGTGCTCTGAGGCTGCCCATGGATTAGAATGGTAAGGGTAGTAATGAGCATTCAAAACCTGTTGAAACATCATCTGCTCTACAAATATTAACACATTTTTTAAAACTGTGGTAAAATATACAAAGACAAGATTTACTCAACCACTTTTAGGCATACAGTTCAGTGACATTACATAAATTTGCATTCTTGTGCAACCATCACCATCATCCACCTCCAGAACTTTTTCATCTTGCCAAACTCTGTATGCATTAAACACTAACTCCCCATTCCACCCTTCCCCGGCCTCTGCCATCCACCATTAGACTTTCTGTATGTATGAATTTGACTATTCTGGGTCTCTCATACATGTGGAAGCATACAGTATTTGTTCTTCTGTGACATAATGGCCTTGAGGTTCATCCACCTTGTAGCATGTATCAGAATTTCTTTCATTTTTAAGGGTGAGTGATAGTCCATTGTATGAATTACCCAATTTTGTTCATCCATTCTACCAATGAACATTTGGGTTGTTTCCACCATTTGGTTATTGTGAACAATGCTATGAACATTTAAAAGCATCTCTCTAAGATGTTACTTTCAATTCTTTTGGGTAAATACTTAGAAAGATATTTTTGTAAATAAAAACAGTAGTGCTGCACTTCTGGGTCTCAGTTTAGCTTGTTTTTAATTTCATGAACACCTAAAAAAAGGATTGCACATTGCTAGAAACATAAGTTTAACAGATTGTGTTTGTCAAATCACAAAAAATTACCTAAGTAGATTTCTTGGCTAATGCAGCCACCTCCAGTGGGCTTCTGAAGTCATCATAATAAACAACATTTTAGAATCCAAAAATTTACTCTAATTTGTTTTTCTATATTCTACTTAGTTTTGCTCTTAATTTTTGGCTGTTTCATTTACCATAGTTTAGCTTGATTTATTTGTTTAGAGCTCCAGTTTGTTTTAAGTTCTTTACATATTATCACTAAAATTAGGAGTGTGACATCTGAAAGAGAAATAATTGCTGAGTGCCCTCAACCTAAACTAAAAAACCTTGAAACTAATGCAGTGGTCAGAATAGTAATTAAAAGACATTTTGAGAATTCAAAATTTCATAAGTCATAGAACATCTGTACAGTATTAAAATAATTGTTGGTAATGTCCTTTAACTCTCAGTGTTAGGAAGAAAACCTGAACATCAGTGAAGAGCGTTGCATTGCATATAATCAGGTCTATAATGCTGACCTTTGAAGCATGCTCATTAATCAACTACATTCTTCCTAGAGTCACTTTCTCCCTTCGCATAATGAATTATCATTTCACTTAATGACATAACTTCAGTTAAATTTTGTTGCCATTGTTATTCCTTACATCAGTGTCAATGATAAAGGTAAAATGGTACACAGAATAAGAATCATTTATTTATTTTCCATTCTTTTGTTAAACTACTGTACTAGGCTCTGTGTTTGGCAGTCTTCCCTTGAGAGTAATCATTAGCAACCTGGGTATCACCTGTGGCTGGCAGAGGGCTGCTCTGACTAATCATGAGGTGACAGAGCCTGTACCTCATACACTGACGAGTATGTAGCTACTTGAGGAGACATCCATTATGTTAGACTTAATCTAGAATTAGGCAAGGTTTACAGAATCAAGCTAGCACTTCGAAATTCCAGGTTGAAAAAACACAATATTAGAATTTAGGGGGGCAGTTTTGGGACAAGAGTTAGAAGCTGTTTGGAGATCCAAATAGATGGTTATTTAAGTACAGGCACCAGCATAACAGGACAGCAGAAGATAAAATTGCTCTTGAAGCGAAGCCTGTAAAACTCAGGTACCTAGGCAATTTCCTGCCAACCAATGAAAATGGGCTGGCCCGGCCCTGGGGAGAGAGCTGTGGAGTGGCAGGGACATGGCTCTCAGGCTTCAGCAGGCTAAGAAGGTGCTAGATACCACAGAGGGTGTCAGGACTGTGGTGTCTGGTCTGTTGGATGTGCCACCAGCTTCAATATTCACTGCAGCAAAGACAGCAGAACATTCTCATAACTGCCACCTGATGTCAAGCCCAAGCAGGGTCACCAGGCCATTAACTAGACTCTGGGGCAGCTAAAAAATTTGAATTCTCTTTCATAAAGACAGACCATAAACATGTGTGTGCAGTGAGGTGAAAGCTAAAAGATGTATAGGGAAATACACTATCTTCTTATTCTCAGATTACAGCAGATTGATAAATCTTACTCCTTTTTAAACCTGCCATTAGGAAATCAATAGCCATAGTGTTAGCAAAGAGCCTGTTCTCACACACTGTCCAGGATTCCCGACTATGTCACCTGGGCTGGGCTAGGCAGCAGTACCCACAGCACTCAAGGCTTAACTTGGTCAGCTGGGCACAATCTGTCAGGAGGGCACCTTAGGAAGGAAGGCCAAGCTGATACGGGTCAGCGTCCCTCCTGGAACCAGAGCACAAAGATGAGCATTGCCAGGGCCAGACTAGTACTCTCTCCTACACTGGAGGAACTATTTTATAAGACCATAAAGAGGATTAATGTGAACAGAATTTAAGAAATCTAATGTTAATCTTATTGAGTGAGAGCAATGTAATAGATGTTACTATGTGAGGCTCATCTTGAGTCCAGCGATCCCCAACTTGGACTAGAGAGATATTCAGGAGTCAATAGTAATTGTTAGTATAGAAAGTGGGAGTAGGCTCTACTTATAAACTGGACACACACACACAATCTGAACCACCTGTCAACATCATCAACAAGATAAGTGAAGCTTAAGTTATTTCCAAGTAGAAACCACCTATTCACAAAATACTACATTGTAGTCCAGTTTTGCTATCCGATGACATCATAGGTACTAATAAGCATGTGGCTAGAGAGGAATCTTGGGCAAGGGAAGAATCAATTATCTTTTTTTTTTCTTGTATTAAGCAATACCTATAGCCAGAAACTTGTAGGTGACAAAAGAATATTAAAATGTCATCATTTACCTGTTTCCTGCTTGGTTTACCTTAAACTAGAATTAGAAATTATGAACTGGTTACTAGGTACTGATTTTATGTGGTCAACATAGTTTTTAAAAATTGATTAGTTGCCAATTACAAAAAAAAACATTAGAAGAGTTAATAAAAAGAATTAAAAAATCCTTGCTTCCCTTTGGAGGACTGGGGGCAGGGAAAGGAAAATCTGTAACACTGGAGCACATTTGACTGAACCTGACAACAAATGACTTCTCAAGAGAGGCTCTTCACTGGGGTTTCACCTTTCCTTGGCTGGATCATTTTTAATCATCTGATAGACAGTTCTGATTATGACTCCTAAGATTAATTTTAGGACCAGAACTCTGAGTTAACTATATAGCTTGACAAATTATAAGAGAAATATCTTGACTATTTTGACAACAAAGCTATACAATCAACGGTTGAAATTATAATGAAGCAATTCTCACTGAAGATACCCTGATGCATCTTCAAGTGTCCCCTTAGTGAGCAACACCACTTCCAGATGACAGCCATTGAGTTAAGAATTTCAGTTAATGCTATGTCACCACTTCATTTTCAAGATCATAATATATTTCAGAGATTTCTCTCCCTTCCCTTTGGTTAAGATAAGACCACATCTAAGAATTAGGCATTAATAGCTGATGTTATTTTTGAAGAGTAGCCAGTTTCTTCAACGACTGACTGCTGACTCCAAACCCACAACCCCCAGGCTTTTAGACAAAACAGTTAAAAAGATAAAGGACATTTTGATAGCTCCCAATAACTACACATTTACACTAAAGCTGTTCAGTATACGGCTTTTTCCTAATTTTATTTATATTAACGTTTTCCTTATAACAACAGGAGAGTGAGCCAATGTTTATCATAAATTCTTATCAAACACACACATGAAAAGGAACAACTCCATGCAAAAATGCAAAGGTGGAAGGGCTGCCTGGAAATGAGAAGACCTGGATGAATTACAAAGAGGCCTGGCACAGCTAGGTATCAGCCTAAACATTTCCATCGTAAACCCAATGAATGGAAGACTTGTGAAACTGTATATTTTAATTTATTTAGGAGCAATGCTCATAGCATAAAAAAAATTCATCCAGAGGCTGTTTATCCACTTTTTGACTATAATAATTTCTATCTAAATTGATGTTGCTTGTTAAAAATATGCAACAGAGTACATTATTTATAAAAAAGTCTCAAAGATATTTTAAAAATAAATGATAATTTAAGTAAATAATATTTATGAGCATATTTTTCTTTTAATTAAACTGAATCTAAATTTAAATATATCTCTACTCATTTAAACTATTTTAATATATCAAATGAAAAGCCTAAAGAATTCAAACTTTTGCAAATCGTACTAATTGAAACAGAATCTGTCCACCAGATTGCCTATACTTCAGGAAAAAAATGAATGAAGTATCTTTTGATATTCCAAAATTTATATCCCTCTAAATAAATAAAAAGCCAAAGCAATTCAAAGTCCAATGGCGCATTAAGGGCTTGCATTAAAGAAGTGCTTTTTTTGTCTTTAATTATTAAATACACTAATTTCTACTATGGGCAAAGCACTGTGTTAGGTGTGAAAGTGGGGTATCAAAGATGATTGAAAAGCATCACATCACAGCCCTTAACATGCTTATATTTAATAGGAAAGACAGATGGTTACTCAAATAATTCATAAACCTGAAAGCAAGAAGAGTGTGCTGTGAGGGCTGTAACTAGGGGACATGTAAGGAAAGCACCCAATTTCTGGGTCCAAATTGGAATTCTGGTATTCAAGCAGGTGCTGCTTCAAGCCATCACAAGAACATAATTAACTTTAGAAAGTTGTACTCATGCCTGTGCTGTGCAGGAGAGCTTTCTTTGATAGGATAACCTGGATTATGTTTTTGTCAATTTTTTGTTTTCTGTTGTTTTTACAAACAAATAGAAGTATGTCAAATTTAATAAATGAGTCAATTTTTACTTGTTTCAGTAAAACACGCAAAAATGGCTTTATTGTATTTCCACCACAGCAGTGCCAATAAGGAAACATTATACATGAAAATAACAACTATTTCCAGTAGATATAGTAAAGCATTATTTACTTTCAAAGGCACACTCTGTTAGGACTCTGGGCAGAAATATGATTCTGTTCAAATCAACATATTTAATACAGTATTGCATCTTGTAATATTAAGATCTGCCACACAAACAAACAAACAAACAAACAAACAAAGCATTCTTTCCCTAGTTAACACATTAGCTCCTGTCTGTCCTGTTTAAATTAACTTTATGTGATTTTCTATAAATAATGAACTTAAGTTAAAGATTCAAGCTATAATTCCTTTCTTTATTAAAAAAAATTTTAGATATACATCAGAAGAGGAATCATGGACCTAGCCCAAATAAGTTAGGTTAGAAATTGTCTTATTTTTAAAAATGTGTGTGTGTGTGTGTGTGTATGTTTTCCCCTATATTCTAAGTATTTTTTGTTACTATTTCATTCATTAATACAGAACAGAACTAAAAAGAATAAAAGAAATTACACTTTTAAATTTAAATTCCTGAATTCACTAAGTAAGATGACAGGTTTAGACAACGATTCCAAATAAAACACCCTGGATTTTCAGGCCTTGGGTACTTCCCACTCTACTAATAGAGAGTGAAGCCATGCCAACATGAATAGAGGTACATACCCTTTAGAGAACACAAAGAGCCTGGGCAGGATTGACTGGGAATCCCATTCGTGCTACCTGCAGATGTCGAGTGTGGAGAACCATCAATTTCAGTGGTAAATATGTAAACCCCTCTTAACATCTTTGTGTATAATGTTAGACTGAAATTTCAGAGGTAAGATACACCAAAAGAACAAGTTTTAATAAGCTAAACTAATGGGTATAGGATAAAAATGACCTGTGTTAGAAAGTTAGAGGGCATTGAAAATAAGAATCAGTAGGACAACTGTGCCCATAGGTGGCTGGTGACAGCTCTGCTCAGTGTGCAGGTTCGGGGTTGGTGCGTGATCACATGGCAAAAGTGTCCACACTCCACATGGCTCCCAGGTTTATCTTGACTTCCTGGAGTTGAGATAGTTGGCTGAGCAGAATCTAAGACAGCCCAGGGAGTGCATATAAATGCATGATACTCTTAAGCACCCTGAAAAGAGTAATGTGTTGTTTTTTTCTGATCCCAGGAGGCAGATTCCTTGGCCCTTTACTGGATCAGTATCTGATGAGTTTTGATACCCAGGGTATTTGAGTGGAGTGCCATGGCCATGCCCACTCAGAAAAATTGGGGGTTTACAGGGAAGTAAGGCCCCAAGTGTGGTAGAAGACTTTGGTTTACTTCTCTGTAGAGAATGTTTTTCCCTATTCCAGCCATACCTTTGCCTGAGCAAGAGCCTCTGCATAAGGAATCTTGCTGGGTGAGTTTGGCCAAAGAGCAGTTCTCCTTCATGCTTTCCATTACAGCACTTTCACCAAGGCTTGGTCTCAAGCGACAGGGACAGTGAACTGTCTTATTCCAGGTAGCTGTGTTCTTAGCTATTCTCATAATTATAGACCTCATGGTCTCCATGGACAAGGAGAGGTGTACTCCCTCTAAAGGAGAAGCAGCTCCTTGTCCTTGCTCTTCTGACTATGGGAACAAAGACTGAGGCATGCATGCAATGGACATTGAAATGAGAGTCAGCTACAGCTCACATATTAAAGTAGTGTGTTATGTGTATGAATAATATAGTTAGTATTTATCAGGGCCAGTACTTTCATGGTAATAACCAGTTTTCTTCTCCTAACACTCTTTTGGAGTAAATACTATTATTTTGCCCTTGATATATCTGGGGAAAATGCAGCTCACAAACCTAACTATCTTGCCCAAGGTCACATAGCTAGTAAGCCACAGAGCCAAGGTGTACATGCAGGCTGTTGTCCCCTCTGACCTCCATAGCTCCCAGACTCTGGCTTTTGCCTCTGAGGAGGAAGCAGAAAGAAAGCTTCCTTGCTTCATAGCTTGCTATAAAACTACATTAAGTTCTCTCACTCACTAAATCAGACAAGGATTTGGCAGCCTCACAATTGTGAGTTATCTGAAGTAAATTTATGAGTCAAAGAATACAGACAATATACATATTCAGGATTTTAAAAACGCTTCTGTAAAGGAAGACATGGAAAAAGCTTTTATTTAGCTTATTCTCCAATGGTAGTTCAAAAAGAAAATGCTGGCAGAGTTTCAAATGTCTGTAGACATACAGCAACAGTCAGCTGAAACAAGCTGATGACTGATGTTTCCCACTAATGATTACAAAGAGTATCTGAATTTTACAGAGCAAGAGGCATCTCTGACTTTTACTGATGTGATAAGTGTAGTGGAATGGTTAACAATCAGACACACTTGAATTTATCCTGGGCTCTGCATATAATATCTATTTTACCTTGAACTTCCTCACTTCCAATAATAGCCTTTAAGTTATTACTTACCAAGCACCAACTATGTACATGAATCATCTCATTTAATTTTCATGCTTCCCCTATGGAGTACACATTATTAGCACATTTCACATTTGCAAACTGAGTTCAATGAGGTTAAGTAATTCATCTAAATTTAAGAAGGAGCTGGGATTCGAACCAGGTTTGTAAGATTCTAAAGCTCAAGTTGCTGCTCCTTCTCATTCTCTGACATTTTCCTCCTAAAAAATAATAAAAAATATTCATACCTATGTTCCCCATACTCCTTTTTAAAATAAAGTATTTCTTATAAAGATTTCCCAAAGAACTCCTAATAGAACATAATTAAACCATTAGGTTGAGTCCATAAATATTGTCTCATATAGAAGCTATTAGGGTAATCGTAAAAAGTCCAGGGTAGAGGAGGCCTTAAAAAGATCATTTAGTTTAACTAAAACAAGCCCATTCAGTTATCATCTAGAAAACTGAAGGGCATTAGCTAGTTGATAGATGAGGATGACTTAGCCACATCCATTTGTGCACACAGATATCCTGTTTCATACATGCCAAAACATGTGCTAGAGTAGAAAAGCCTCGACATCTGGATATTATTCAAATGACTGCATATTAAGTACACATGTTCTAAATAATAATCATAAGAAATGGCTACATATGACTTTTTCAATGTAGTTTCCCAAACTATGATTTTGAAATGGGACAGTGAATAAAAGTTTTAAAAACATTTTCCACATACAACTCATACTTAGCTATCGTAGAAAAAAATTTCCTATTTCATAGGTCTAGCAGAAGAACTATAGTTAATGTCAACTTGCCTCCAGCCACATGTTGTAGGCACCTCTTTGAAAATAGGGCTTTCATCACATTTTCTCTCTTATCTTTTTTGATGTCTTCAGAAACACTTCCTATATTTACTGAGATTTTTTTTTTGGTAGTACTAGTATTGTTTAAATATAATAGAATGGGTATTAAATATTTAATGACATATGCTGCATTTGCAAGATGTACATCTTAAAATACTTTATGGAGAGGAGACAGAAGTATAGTACTTCAGGATTTAAACAGTTATATTTACCTATAACAAATGTTTATGTAGTTGAATAACTAACATTTGTTATTTGACCAAGAAAGTATATCTCTAATTATTTCTATAACCACAACTTCTGTAATTTCTGTTTACCACAATGGCTGAGACAGGAATATTACTGTAATTAATACAAATGTCCTTAAATTTCTAAAAGATCTATAGCAATTTTAGAAACAATAGTAAATATAATAAATCAGAATAAAATTGATGGTGCTTGCATGCTAAATTCTGTCAAACATATTGAGATAAATTATTCCTTATAAAAAATGTTGAAAATGTAGGTATTTTTTATTTATACAAATATATTTAATTATAGATTGACGAAA
The DNA here is from genome assembly GCA_004027375.1 of Macroglossus sobrinus. Classification (NCBI taxonomy): domain Eukaryota; kingdom Metazoa; phylum Chordata; class Mammalia; order Chiroptera; family Pteropodidae; genus Macroglossus; species Macroglossus sobrinus. The sequence continues at coordinate 367,845 of PVKZ01000191.1, forward strand.
CGCAATAAAAACTAGGTATCTCCTACTCAACTTATTTTATAATAATTTTGAGAGTATATTGTCCTGTGACTCTATATTTTATTTTATAGATATTCACCTTACAACCTTTCTTAACACTTGTTGCATCAAAACATTGCACCCTCAAAAGAATACTTGTTTTTGGAAAAGAGAAAATAATAAGAAATTGCTTTGCTTAGAGAATAAAATACAAATAAATGTAAAGGTTATGTAATAGTTTTTAAGTAAAAGGTTTCATACTATATTATTCCAAGCAAGGCTCAGAATGGATTAACAGTTATAAACAAATTAACAACTAGTCATTAATTTCTGATAGGTTTATAAATCATTCTAGCCAAATGAAACTGATGATCATGCTTGTTTTTAGTCATTGCCTGAATGTAAAAGAATGCCATGAGTTAGTATGAGTTGAACAGATTTTCCATGTTCTATCAGAGGCCTACCCTTGGCAATTATAATTTATAGAAGGCTAGTCCTTCATAAGGCAAACCAATCTTAGTTAATAATTGACAATGTCACCTAATAAAATTTGCTGTTCCTCATTCCTAAGATCTTAGGATCACCCAACCTGGCATGTTGACAAACACAAACAGTAACTACCAACTTTTCTCGGCAGGACAGACTTCCAATAGCATTTCAAGAAATATTAATGAATTTGTTTCACCCACACTTTCTCTTGGTCCAGTCTGTCTTTATGACCAATGGCATGTATTTTGCGTTGGCTGACTCAGTGCTGTGGGTAGAGGAAAAATAGTCTAACTAGCCCAAACAGAATTGAAACTCAAAGTTTGATTAGCATTAGGCTGTAACCAGCAAAATGACTAATAATAGACTGAAACCCACACCAGAGGCAATTCTTTTCCTTCCTTTTCTCTTTCCCTTTTTCATTTCCCATTGCTCTCTACTTTTAACTGAATATCTCCTGTGCGACAATGGAAACATGGCGAAAAGATAAACTACTCACCAACTAACACTTCTAAACTTGAATGGACTGAATAAAGCGATCCAAGAACTACTGGGTACATTAAATAATGAAATACAGTAATAAGCCAATGAGCTACCCACCATACCTCTAGAATAGTAAATATATAGTACCGTCATCATAGGCTGCTACATAATAGAAAACCTGATATTTTGGAATTTAGAGGGACTTCAGAGATCGTCTAGTGCAAATTTCTCAATTTACAGATGAGAAAACAAAGGCCCAGAGAAGTTAAGAATCACAAAGTGTGGGTCCCAGGCCTAGCTGTGATCCAGGCTCATGACTGCAAATAGGACCCTGGATTTAGAATGTTACATTAGTGTAGGGGGCCCTTGTGCCTAACATATGTAAACATACTTTAGCTTATTGTATCACACATGTTTGGCAGAATGCCACTGTTGTATTCTGACATATGGTCCCCTGGGGAGCAGAAGGGGAACACAAGAAGGGGAGCAGAAGAAGAGCAGAAGCAGAAGCGCACTCCCTGCAATAGAACTGTACTTCCAGCAATAGAAGTGAGCTCCCCACAATAAAGCTGGTGCCTTTTGTTTCATTCTCGTTTTGGCCCCTTGTGTACTCTTCTAACGGGGCATCTCACCACTGAAACTTTCCCTTCTCCAGCAGCTTGGCGCTGACACAAAGCTAGTTAAAATACAGATTTAGGAATTCTCAATCTGCAGTCAGTGTTCCTTTGAGGGGGTTGGGAGGTGACTGAAATAGGTAAAGGAGGTCAAAAGGTATAAACTTACAGCAGTAAAGTAAATAAGTCATAGGGATATAATGAACAGCATTGTGGCTATAGTTAATAATACTGTATTTCATATTTGAATGATTCTAAGAGTATAGATCTTAAAATTTCTCATTACAAAAAAATATTTTTGTAATGATGTACGGTGACAGATGTTAACTAGATTTATTGTGGTGATCATTTTGCAACATATGTTGTACATTTGAAACTATATAATGCTATATGTTAATTATACCTCAATATGAAAAATAAATTGTGTTCCTTCTAACTAATGTAGCTTATTACATGTCAGTAACACTCCTGCAACCTATCCATCCATAAATTAATATTTTGTTTGAATATTCTGTTTAAAAATAAAAACTTTTAAAATATAGATTTCAATTTTTGGGAAAAAGCTGAACAATTAAAAGTTTTAAGAATTTCTATTAAATATGACTGTACCACACGACTATTCAGGTCTATGTCATATATATATATATATATATATATATATATATATATATATATATATATATAATTTTTTGTATTTATAGGCAGAGTATATTGGAAATTTGACTTACAGAAAACATATTCTATGTTTTGGAAAAAATAAATACAAAAGTGGCACATGCTATGAAAACAATACTTTTAAGATTATTATCCAGTAAATAATTATGTAAATTTAATATGAATTATTGGTATTTAGTCTAAAGTTATATCAAGGCCATTTGTAACCATAGGCAATCTCTTCAAATGCATAATTTATAACATAACCTCCATGACTACCTGAGAGACTTAGGTAGAATAATGAATTAATTCAGCAGAAAAGACCCTTAGAGAATGAGTTAAAATTTAGCTAAGGTCACAGGGCAACTGGATTAGTTGTTTCAGGCTATTCCACATAGAGACCTTGCTAGAGGACACAAAAATCTACATACTCCCACAACTTAAATATTTCCAAAATATTTAGTTTGACTGTTCAGGCATGGAAGGGACTAGTGTTCCTTAGAATTTATATTGGATCATATAAAAAAAAAACAGTACAAACGACTTATACCCAAGATAAGCTATCTACATAAACATCAAGGTAAAGAGAGAGATGAAAAATGTCTAGGAGAAAAATATATGAGGTGAGAGAGAAGCAAAAGAGAAGGAAAGTAAGAAATTAAAGAGATATGGAGGATGAAATAAAGAGATAAGTAGCTAAAGAAGAAAAAAAGAAAGGTAAAGGAAAGAGAAGTGAAATGAAAAGAAAAAAAGATTTAAAAATCGAGAAATCAAGTGATGGGTGAAAAAAGAGAGAAAGGAATAGAGATTATGTGACAAATTAAGGAACTGTTGAAATGATGGGGACCAGTTAGTGATATATACAGCTGGGAGAGAGCAATAGTTTGTCCCTATGGCCTAAGTAGAACAATAAACAAAAAATAAAGAAGAAAAGACTATGTATGTATAAATTTGTATACTAACTCACCCCTTAAATATTACTGTTACCTAACGTTTTATCTTCATCCTTGACTTCCTTCTTATCACTCTACAATAACTCTGAGTGACCTCATCCAAACCCATGGCTTCAGCTCCAGGATATGTTGCTGACTTTGACTATGGAAAGTATTATTCCTAGTCCACACCAGCATATCCAACTGCCCAGTGTACATCTCCACTAAACTTTACAGGAACAGTAAACTTTTTAAAAAGTGCAAATCTGAATTTTCCATCTCCTTTCTCCATGTATGTTCTATTTCTTATATTCCACATTTTGGTGAATGGTGATATCTCCACTAAGTTGTACAAGCCAGTAACAAGGTTCTTTCTATATTATTCTATCTCATTTGGCTTCTGCCTCTAAATACTTACTAAAACTTACCTCTTAATTTTTCTAAAGTTGCCCTCATTCAACTTATCTTTCTGAGTCTAGTTTTCTTTTCCTGCTCCACACTGTGCTACACCCTAACATCAGAGTGGTGTTTCTAAGATAAAAATTGCATCATATTACTACCTGCTTAAGAGCCATCAACAGATTTTAGGACCAAATCTAACTTCCTCAGATGATCAGACAAAACTTTTAAGATTTCACTTTGCTAATCTCTCTATTTTTACCCCTACTCAATGACTTTACTCTCATTCTACAATTATTTTAAAACTATAGAGCAAAGAAACAAGATCTGAGTATTATCTCTGTTGGAAAATTTTCCCATCGCTCCTTACTATCTATTTTTACATGTTGATAATTTTTATATAAGTGTTTGCTTATTTTCACAAAACAAAGATATTGTATATTCTTCAAGTATCAGAGGTTAAGAATTGCTTATAATAGCCACATCTGCTTTTCTCCTCCCCTAGACCACCTCTTGGCTAAAAAGGTCAATCTTATAACTTTAATGTGCTCTACTTCTGGTCCTTAATCATGTTCATGCCCTGTATTTTTATTAGGCTGTTTTCTTTCTCAAGGAATGTTGTGTTGACTAACCCCTGGCATGGTGCCTGCACATAACATGGGCTCAATAAATTCTGCCATTATCTTCATTATAATGAGAGGGGAAAATTTTCTTTCTCACATCTCCAAGAACATCAAATACATTAAGATGTCAGTAATAAGTACTAAAAATTTCCTGGTGAATATATGGCTTTAAAGATTCTGCAGTTTTATGTATGAACTTGTGAAAAAAACACAATTCTCTTGTTAACTTGTCATGATATGCTTTGCAAATTCATACAAAATCACAGCCATTTTTCTCTAAATTTTGTCCCATAATCTTGAAAGCAATATGATGAAAACTATCAACAATCAGAGTAACAGATGTGTCTTGGTCATCAAAGCCAATTCAATAACTAAATATTGTCACACACATGAAACAACCTGTCAACAATGGGGTAGAACCACATCTTTGGCAATAGTGAGGAGCTCACCTTTTCTTCATCACCAACACAACTCCAAGAAATATAATAACGAACAGCAAAATGCCAGCAATGACTCCAGCGATTTTAACTGTATGGTCTGTTTGTTTCTCAGGTTCTGGGACGGGTTTTGGAGTGGCAGCTCCTAAAGAAGAAAGCAATGAAAAAGAGACAGGATGGGTAAGAGAGAATAAAGATGTTACATTTTAAAAAAAAAATTACTGCATGTAACAGAGTAATAAGACTTATCAGAGCCTGCAGACAGACCAGCTTTGGCTTTTTTAACACCTTTCATATGCATTTTAAGGAGTGTAATTTTTCACATTGTTCTTCAATATTTTATTAAATCATAATGTCAGGTGGATAGTATACTTGAAACTGACCCTTTTATAAGAGTCTCATCTCAAACAGTTTTTAAAATATTTTTATTATCTTTATTGCTCCCCCCAGCTCTTTTTGTCATTTAAAAACTTGCTAACAACACAATGACTATCCTAAGCCTTTATCCAAATTTGATTTGCTGGAACACTTTCCTCAATTATTTTTCATAAATAAATCAGTAATTCCATAACATATTAGCCTAAACACCTGGAAATATGAGATAAGCTCATTTACCATGAATTTTACAATTGTTTTTTCCTTTTTCCCCACACAATAGAGATTTCCCCACCTGCCTTTAGAAATCTAAATCTAGGTCACATCTGGCAGGCAAAAGACTCCTTCTAAACAATTTATTCACAATGTAGGAAGCAGATGATGATTACACTACTGGCACCCATATTTAATATCTGTTTAAATGAGATAACCAGAACCTTATAGTGGCAACTGTCTCAGCCCTCTTGCTTTCCCATTTTCAAAACACTGTTTGTCCTGTTTATGGTATAATATGATGGAATGTTGCAACCATGTCTGATGAAATATCTATTTCCTCTGCTAAATGAGTTCAGGATGAAAAATATTAGGAAGGTAATGTTCAATTCACTAAACAGTATCTATTTTTTAAAGGGCTTCTACCTTTTCAATTATGACAAGATAATGCTCAACATCTGAATCATCATGTCACCCTCACTAAGTAAACAGATCATTCTGAAAGGAGGAAAATTGTATGTTCAAATTTCTCACCTTAGAATTTTCTTCTTATTTTTCTTCTTATTAAAATGTAATTAAAATTGAATGTTGGTACCAGCCCTTTCTACCCTTTCATTGGGTTTTCCATTCATGCTTCATCTGGTTCTTGAAAAACTTAACCATCATTGTGTCTTGTGCATCCTAGATTGGGCTTATTCTAAGATAAATCATCTTAGGGAAATATAAAATGCTAAGCTATAATTTTCCTTTTGTTTCCACTAGGACCATATAAACAATATTTCTTTCAAAAGATATTTATATTAAGATTTTATAGGAGCTTCTGCATCCTTAACCATGGCCATCAGACTGGCAAAGCTAGTCAAGTTCAGGGGAGAAACACAAGGCAGGTGGAGGGCCATATCATCTGAGTTTCTACTCTGTGTGTAAATTCCAATCAAAGTGACAATAGTAATATGAGTAGTGATGTAAAGATCACACCTTATTAAATACAAACCCTTCTGGATAACCCTTTATAGCTTATTCTTATTTCTAATAACATCAGAAGGATGTCCATCCCTCAAACTAGATGTCCAGATAAGCTTTGAAAACATTGATGTTTATTACTTTTTATTGTATATCACTCCAAAATGCCACTGGAACATATAACCAAGTGGTAGATTTAGAGGTTATTGTTACATTAAATTGATAGGTAAATTTAAAGTTAAATGTGTGTTATAAAAACATGAATGAAAAGTAAAAAGAAAGCAATCTATATAAAAATGATATATTTCAAATTCACAAAACTGAAAAAAGGTACAATATTTTAAATTTTGATTTTCTATCCAAAAAAAGTACTTAAAAAAATAAAGTCAAATTAGTTTTATTCTTCCAAATGGGACCATCCTGGGAGTAATTTCATTTATCTCACTAGTTATAGATTGCAAGTTCTCCAAATATATTTTCTAAATAAATGCTTCACTAAGTTTTTTTTTGTAATATTTAAACCTATAAATACAATAATTAGGAAAGAATTTATTTAGAAAAACTTTACATAGCTTAAAAATTTGAATATAAAAAAAATCACAATTACACTTATACATTGTAAACATAAAAGAAGAGTTTGTCCTGTTAATGGTCACATATCTGCTTCTGTTAACTAGGACACTAGTTGTGTTTTACTTTAGCCTTTTACCTATGCTTTGTGAGAACTGGTGAATAACTCTACACATCTGTGTGTCAAGAAAAAAGATCAATCTGCGGCCTTTCATTCCCTTTATGAAGCAAGCATGAGTATTGCTATGCAGCCAGTGCACTTCAATATTATCATTCTTTAGCACTTACTTTTAACCCATTTCACATCGCAGGTCAAGAAAATGAAATGTCCTATCTCTGCAGGACACAGTTGCAATGTGATTAGGGTAGCAATCATACTAAATGGGAGAACAACTCAAAAAAGGTGGAGAGGGCTGTCTAGCGCTATTTGTGAGCCACCTACCTGCCCTTTGCCTGCAACAGGGCATGGTCACTAGATCACTGCGATGTGCCTGAATGAAGAGATTGATTTGGATGTCTGGGTTTAGCAATACTCGGGCAAAGCATGAACATGGACACAAGTTGAGATGAAATAAATCATGGCCTTGAGATAACCTCATGAAGGTGTGTGTTGTTAATTCCAGGTTTACACTGAAATTAATGTCATGTCATTCCTGCTTTTTTCCACCTGATCTGCCCTCTGGACCTTCCTGAAAGGGATATCTTTATGTTCTCCTTCCACATGATGCTCTTCTCTCCTGTGTTTCTTTGGAAACGTGGTTGTAAGCTGTCAGTCATCCTCGGACAGAAGGCAATTTGTGACAGAATGTGGTGGCAAATGATAGACTGCTTCTTCCTCCTCACCCAAATCTATGAATTTAACATTATAATTTAGAAACTGCTTGGCATAAAAGTTGTTTTCATAATATTTTTGCCAATGTCTTATTATTTTCTTGCCAGGTTTCTAATGGTATAAACTGTTATTCTTTTTTTTAAAAGAGTATAAATTCTAATTCTTGGTGAAAAGGCATTTTTTCTTCTCTTCTGTGCATTCTGTTTAGAGTTTACTGAACATTTAGTTCATTTTAAAGAGAATAAATTCAAATGTATGTGTTTAACAGTGGGCATTATCTAGGCTTAAACATATTCATTAAGATAATGAATAAGCTAAATATCTCTAGGTGATTGAGGATGAGAGGCTGCTAAAATTATGGAGCATAATCTTCACAGATGCCAACTCTACTAACTCCTAGCGACAGCTCTGAGTTTTTTGTTTTGTTTTGTTTTAATAACTAAGAAAATAAAAGCGTGCTATTCCAGTGAGCCTGCATTATTTAAGGTTTCAGATATAATATCTAATATGAAAAATAGCAAAAACAAAAAATGATTATCCAATGCAATATTTGGTTGGTTTTTGACTTGGCAGAAAACAGTCATCCTTGGCCCAGTGTTCAATGCTAAATAAATAATAGCAGCATGCTAGGCTGAGGACACGATGTGCTCAGCCACAGGCTTGAGGTTTGGGCTCTATTCTGACTCCTGAATTGGCTGTATAAAATCTCCTGGAAGACCCAAGGATGCAAGCCCAGAAGACCATAAGGGCCACCATGGCTTCTTGGAGCCACTGACCCTGCTGCCCACAGCATCAGGACTATCCTGCCTTGAGGAAACAGAAAGCTTTCCTAAAGGGAAGGGAGATGAAAATGAGGAAGAGCTAAAGAGGAGAACCTGTGCTTAATGGTGACATGTGCTAGGCTGTCCTAGAATGGAGGGGGGAAATCAGCAATATTGTCCATTTATTCAACAACTGTTTATTGAGTATCAACTATGTACCAGACACTATTTTAAGAATACAATAGTGACCATATGGGTAAAACAAAGACCTCTGTCCTCATAAAAGTTGCATTCTTTCCCAGATGTAAACAAACACAGCATGCTGGATGTTGATGGGTGGTCTGTTTTGAGAGGCTGAAAGAGAAAGCAAATAGGGTTGCATGGGATGTTAATGAAGAGAAGGTCTAGGGAAGAAGAGAGAGCTAGACATCTGGTCTTCTTGAGGAAAAGGGCACAATGAGATGAATCTTGGCAATCTTAAGGCAGATAGTAATGGTGAGAGGTAATGGTTGCGGTAGGGATTGGGGGTTAATTCAGGAGCACAGATCTCTAGGGCCTCTCTTCACTCCTCATAACTAGGATGAAGGGGAAGAGTAGGAGAAAAAGGTAGAAAGTGATACTACACAGAGTTACATCCTAAAGATGGGCAGAAAATGATTAGTGATCAAATTAATGGTGGAAGCACTCCTGGAAAGGACACCCGTTAGAGCAGTCCTATTCATATGATACAGCTAATCTTGGTTTTCCCAGTCTTCAAATTAACAGCTCTTTATTAAATACTTTTTATGCTCAAGGCACTATAACTAGGCTCTGTGGGAGAATTTAAAATAAGTAAAAAGACTGACACCTCATCCTTTACTGCACAACACAAGAAGCCACACTAAGTGCCGTGGACGGGCTACAGAACCCACTGTGGAAGAGTGGAGAGTGAGATGAGAAAAGACTTCTTGACAGAGGTTGCAATATGAATGAGCTTGAAGGACGAGGAGGATTCTAATAGATGGATGAGGAGGATGCTTCATAAGCCAAGGCAGTAGGGCACACAAAGAGGTCTCTGTGATCCTATCTTTGTTTAGCTTGTCTGGAGCCTGGTGCAAGTTGGAAAGTAGTGGAAGAGATAGTTTGAATAACTGAGGTTTTATGGTGTAATGGGTTTTGCTTACTAGCTAGAACAGCCTGTACTAGATTTAAGGAATGAGGAGCCACAGAGGATAACAGAGCTGTATCTTGAGAATAACTGAGCAGGACTACTCAGGATCACAGAAGAAAGGAAAGGAAGGTCATTGGAAGAGTCATGGAAAAGCTATCACCTCACCCAATCTAGGAGACTCCAATGTCTAATCTAAGCAGGCAAATGGAACTGAAAGGACAAAAGGGACTCACAGAAGGCACCCCATTGGCTGCACACAGGTGCACTCAGGTCTCAGGGTATGGGGGACTGAGCGGATGTTGGTGCCATTTGTGGAAATATGTGGCTGGTTTCCTGTTGGGGGAAACATGTATTTGGGTTCAATGTTTGAACTAAATCCAAGGAACACAGTACTTCATTCTCACTACATGCAAAATGTTTCAGTGGCAAACCAGATACCAAAACACCATTCTTGGTATTTTTGGGGAAAGAGAAATATGTTGGGGACAGCAAATGTGGGAATTGCTTAAAAGAGAAACTGAATTGATGAAAAAACCTTATGAGATGAGACAGGAGAAAAAAAGTAAAAAATAAAATGAAAGCTATGGAAATATATAAAAGTATTGCTCCTCCAAGTATGTGTCAAAGAGCACTGGTCTCATAAGATATTCTAAAATTTCAGTTAAGGAAGACTTAGACACTTAATAATAGCATTTTTTTATGAATTATAGAACAGAGAATGTACTTTAATTAATTTTCATAGGTCATCATTTTTTACCTTTTGCAGAGGCAGATTTATTTTTTCTTAAAAATATTAACAACCTGGTTTTAAAGATTAATGTGAGACAGTTCATTCATGTCTTGTTGTTCAGAGAATTAGAATTCTTTGCAGTTTGTGTTTAGTCTTTTACAGTTATATCTTAACATTATACATGATTGTGAAACATCTCCAAGATTTTCATTTACATTACATATCATTGTTTTTCTTCCTGGAAGTGAAAAGTTAATTACTACTCCTAAAATAATCTACATTCACACTTTATGTATTATTTGTAACTTGATTATGCTTTTGAATTTGTAACTCTTTCTTTGTCCCTAATTTCCACCATAGGGCATGCAGAGCAAGTATGACTTATAAGTAATAATCAGAAACATAATTTTTCATATAAAACTGAAATACTGGATTATCTGATATATATCATCTCTAAAAATTAATACACTTTTTATTTTTGTTCTAATTTCATGACAGGTATGCTCTATTTATTGACAAGGCCAACAATCTGTGGGCAAGATAATCTATCAAAGCCTTATCACTCACTATCTTGGCACTAAAAGTTTCAAAAAAATTATTAGTGCTTTTACTATTCTGATGAAATAGGCTTATTTTTTCCATCTGCATTTCTCAAATCATGGTCAAGGGATAAAATGAGGAAACGGTTTGCCGATAATAAGGTAGTTACTGTATTCACCTTTCATATAAAGTAAATAACTGATAAAGAGTGTGAGAGTGAATGCCTTCATGGATGCACCAGTTAAGTGGACATTTCCAACAGTTTGTATAAAATTAATGTTGAAGGCATTAAAATATAAACCTACTGTCCCTCAAAATTTTTTCTAGACTTTGTGCCTTGGGTAATGGTATAGCTTATGTTTTGCTCTTAAAAATCATTCCTGTGGGAAAAAGGATCACCGCAGATTCCTGAACAAAGTAGTAGCTGTTTGCAAAAACCCTTTTAACTCTTTCTGTGGTCTTAAATTGGTAATTCACTATCTTATCAAAAAGTAACTATGTATACGTAATAAATTCTATGTGCTTGCTGGAAGAATCAGTATTTCTGATGTTCAAAAAATGTACAGAGTCTAGCAAAATGCATGTAAAAATGTAACATGTCTTTCATAGATCAATGAGCACAAAAGGTGGCCCTTAGAAACATCCCGAGGGTTCCTGGGGTCTTAGCAGAGAGCAGGGTCACCTAATCCCTTGACTCTCATTAGTAAACATACAATTTTTCTTAAAACAATGAAGCTCTTTAATAAAAAAAGGCTTACGTTAATTGTGTCATTCTGTTCAGCATATTCTAGAACACAAGTTTACCAATTACAGAGAGTTTAAGAACAATTTGGAGAGTTTTTGAAACATGCAGATGGCTGAGTTCCCCACTGACTCCAGATCTAAGGTCTGAAGTAGGACCCAGGAATCTATATGTAACAATTAGGGGATTTCCTACACAGCCTGGAGAGAAATCCAATTCGAGAACCATTGCTCCTAAAAATCTGCAAGGAAAGTTTTCACAGACTATGGCAAAAATGGGGAAAATATTTATTTGGGTTGTCTTTGAAATGCCTCCTGATATATTAATATCTTACTTTATCAGTTAGCCAATTTCTTTTACTGAACCATTTAAAAATATCCCTTTATACAATTAAGAGGCAAACCTGGTGGGAAAACCTTAGTTTTATGCTTAGCCACAGTTAATAATTGGAAGACATTTTTAATTGTCAAGGAATTTAAAGTATGATGACCAATTGTTCAGATTCTGCTAAATTAGATAGGAAGGAAGAGAAGGCTGACCTTTTGGAAGACCTGCTTTATATGTCAGATATCTTACACAACTCTTATTTAATATTATACCACAAGGTGTAATTAATAATTTTTACAGATGAGGAAACTGAGGCAGAAGACACAGTCAGAATAAGTAGCTTGTTTAAGTCAGAAAAATAGGAAGTCAGTTGGCTACACGTTGGATCTAGGTGCGTCTGTGAAGTCCATTCTTTTTACCTGCATCACAACTTTCTCTAATAATACAGAAAACTCAGGTGATTATTACTAGCACTCTAAAAGACAAGACTTATTTAAAATCATCTTGAGGATTTTAAATAAGAAGAGAACCTAACAAAAGAATAAAACCAACCAACCAACTAAAGTACAGAACAATGCAATAAGAAAAATCAAATCCTTAAAGAAAAATAGGACAAATATATGAGGACAAAGGACTTCCTGGACCTACATGCAGAAAAGAAAGCCTTGGTAATATAGTCAATGTGATTCTGAAATGTATAAAGGAGTGACACGCACATAATCCTTTTAGGGCACAAAATGCTGGTCCAGGTAGCGACGCTGAAAATAAATCAAAGAAAAGAAATACAAATGATCTGCAGGGTAGAAAAGAAAGACTATGAAAAAAAGAGAAAAGAAATTGAGATTATATGTCTAACCTAGGAGAGGACCAACAAGCACCTGCTTTGATAGTCTCTCACTTGAGCTTTTCAAGTGTAAGGACTACTTCTTATCCACCTTTGATGTCTAGTGATTAACACATGTCTTTGACTAAACAAATGTCTTAAGACAAGTAGGAGGCATTTATAAAGAGAATAATGGCCATGTGTGATCTGGATATATATGAGGTGTATTTTTGAACATACATACATAAGCTTATAAGTTCTTACAGAGAAAAGCTACATCTTCTCCATCTCTGTATCCTTAATGCCTAGAATGTATTATGTATGCAATAAAAGCTAGAGCAAGTAAATAAATTTCAGTTGCATATGAAGGACATTTTGACCGCCAATACATAAAAATTAAATATGTTACAAAGGAGGTTTATTCCTTATATCCTTAGGTTGAAGAGTAGTCACATGACATTACACAGGTCAGTGCTCATCTCTCTGCTCAATCTCTAAAAAATCAAAAATGCCATAATCTCATTATCTCTTCTCCATTCCCACAGCCATGAACCTTGTTTATTTCTCTTCTGGACTTTAGTTTGTACTTGACTCCCAACTAGACATTGCATACAGTCTCTTTTATATACTGCAGCCATATTGATCTTCCTAAAGATTAGTGCTAATCAGGTCACTCTTTCATTTAAAATACAAAACAAAATACCTAGAAGTTTCCTAATGCTTATTTCAAAAGGCAGTCAAGGTCTTCCATGAGCTGGTTCTATCCCCCTAACTCAACGCCTCTCTTTCTACTTTCCTTCCTTCACATATGTTCCAACCAAGTGGAAATGGTTTTCCTACACATCCAATATGTCCCCTTCTCAGGGCCTCTGTTTTTGCTGCCTCTTCTCCATGGCAGCATTTCTCTACTCACTTTTTGTAGGTTTAAAAGCCACCCATCCTCTGAAAAGCCTTAGCCCAAATACTTTTTGATTGCTTTGTAGAAAGTATTCTCTTTGTTTCTGAACTTCTGTAGCACCTTATTTCATCGCTCTTGCATAGAACTTCCTACTTTCAACCTTGAGTTCAGTTATTTTAGTAAGTCCCTTAGATCACATACCAACATTAGTTCTTTGGGAAAAAAACTGGTTTTACTTTTTTTGGCCCTCACATGACCTGGCCTAGTCCCTTATTATGTGTCCACAGTACCTGCAGAAACACATTTGCTGAATCAAAGATCTCTCACAATAAATCTCATTTAAAATTTCTGTCTTTTGCATTTGCACTCATTTCATAGTCCACTCATTACTTTTTTTTATTTACATTGAAGTTCTCAGACCTAGGACAATAGGTATAAAAGGAAAGAAGAAAGATTAAAGGTAGAAGTGGAAAGTAAAGACAATAGTAAGTTCTATTTAGTGGTCTCTCCTCCACTGATCCCCAGTATTTAGTGAGGGAGTTATTAAAAAAGAGAGGCATCTGCAGTTATTTTTGGATGATCTTACATGGGCATCAAGACAACATATTGAGAAAGAAGAGAAATATCTGAACATTGGTTCCACTGAGTATGCCAACAGACCTCCAGTGAACAGAGGAAAAGTTTTTGTCAATATGTTGGTGACAGATAAAAGTCTTTACCAGTAAATTTACTGACTAAACTTTCACCAATGATAAAATGAGATTAATAGAAAGAAATAGCATGGAAATAAATACTCATAGCAAATGTTATATTTCCAGCACCAAAGCAGTGAGATATATATCTATCAATGATGAGAGAGTAACTGGGTATATACAATATCAGAGAGACAGAAAATGAGTATCATCAAAAATAAAGTGTTATAAACTCAATAATTGTAATGATTAACTGGCTATAGACCATTTTTTAAGATAATATATGAAATTTGTTTTAGAAGTCTTTAAACTAGCCAAAATTCTGCTGCAGAGTAATTATAATGATCCAGGGCACTTTAGAAAGCAAAAAGGAGAAACTTCTAATACAATAATGCTAATATGATTCAAAATATTAAGAATAATTTCATTTAATAAAATGATTATATCATTATCATGACCTGCTTTGAAATCATTTTCTAACTTCCTTATTACTCATAGAAGAAATAAAGCACAGATCTGAAAATTTCCTCTATTAAGCCCCTAAACTGGCTAAAAGGCACATGTAACTTACTCTGACATGGTCTTTACCTATGTGCATGTGTGTGTGTGTGTGTGTGTGTGTGTGTGTGTGTGTGTGTGTGTGTTTATGCATAAATATACACCAATAGCTAAAGAAATTATTCAAAGACATGGAAGAGGTACCCACCAAATTGGTTAAAAATGAGTAAAAAAGACAGCACCTCAGCAAAATCTTAGACACAAATTGGTCTGCCAAATGTGTTCTAAGAGCTTCAACTTGAAAGAGAAACTATTATAATTAATAATATACCATAATTAATAATTGCATCATTAGCAATACCAACAAGTAAATTATACATATTTAACTGTACATCAATTACATTGTTGAAGTGATGTATTGCTTGGATATTTACTGTAGTCAATGAGAAAACTCATCAGAGATAGTGATAGATGTGCTGAGCAGATGCCATTTATTAAACCCAAGTCAGGTGCCAGGCTTATTTTTAAAGATTGTTTCTTAGAGATAGTTTTTATTCTTCCAAAAGAAAACAACATGTTGAAAAAAACTTTTGATGATTCTCATTGCCTTATAAACTGCTTTATATTTTCCAACTTCATACCCAGTGTCTGAAAAAGTTATTTAATAAGATCATCTATAACCTTTCTTAATAGAGTTCTATTAAAGTGCATCGTCTTAGGTTCTCTCGAGAATTGATGTTACTGAAGGACAAATGCAAAGAAAAGTGTCCACATTTAAACCAAGGACAGTGAGGGACAAAGGAACCCCAAGTGGCCAGGACAATAAAGGGAGCCAGGCATTTTATTCCATATGCTGGGTTACTGGAAGCACAGAATAGGTTATTCACTGCTTTGGGCTATTACTGCTTCAAATAAAATGGTTGTCTTTGAAAATGCTGAAACTTTTTCATCATTATCATCATCACCATCACTTCCAATAGCAAGATAACAGCCTGGGTCATGCTGCTGATGTTTATATCCCAAAGATGGACAAATGGAAAATATCATCCCTGGGGGAGTCATTACAGGTCTTGACATGATAGAATAATAAAGTTCCTCTCATGCTCCAGTGCTCTTGGAGACTACAGCATCTACATGGTGTTCATGTAAATAACACTCTATGTAGCATCAAGAAATCCATTTGTTTTCCTGGAAGCTCAAAATCGAGTCTCTCTGTGGCCCAGATTAATTACTAATTCTCTTGAAAGCCCTAAGGGCAATAAAATAATTCTCTATAAGAATAACAACAACAAACCCACAGAAGAAGTCAGCAACTGCCATTTCCTCTGCCTTTACCCTGGGCTAGCATGGTATGAGGTCTATTATATATGCATGTGAAATTAAGAAATAGAATTCTTTCTGTCTTACAGACATGGAAGCTGAGATTTAAGAGCTTAGGAGATTTGCCCAAGAAGCCTGGACTTGAACTTATTACCTTCTGTCTAAAATAAATGCTTTCTAAATTATGTGCCCTGGGATGCAGGGTGTCCACATGAACCACCCTATTAAAATCTGATGCAGATAATTATTAGGCCCAAATTCCTGTCTGACATATTTAAAAACTGCCCTAAGAAGTGTGCCATGTAGTTTAAAAACGATCTGGGGTCTAAATCCGAGGGCTTCCACTGTCTCTATGAGTTGGTCATTTGTCTCCCAAAGGGCAGAAGACAGGAGACAAATACTGGCACACTCTGAGGTTTATCCAAAGTGGACTACACTAGACTGACATTTCTTTGAAGTCTGTTATTTGACCTTTTTAAATAAGCATGCAAATGTTGTATTTTACTCCATGACATATTGAATTTTAATAAAAATAATGTTTTAAATGATTGTTTTCAGTAATAATCTCTTCCCTTTTCCCTTAGGACAACCTTCCCAGAGAGAGAAAGCTCATTTGATTAAGAATATATGATAATATATATAACTAGAGAATGAATATATAGCTTGAGAATGAATCAGACATTAAAAGCCAAATTCAAGATCCTGTCATATTAAAACAATGACAAATCTAAAAGTGGTATACATGTGTGTGGAGTGGGTAGAGGGACATATATAATTTTAACATGCTAGAATTTTAGAAGTCAAGCCTTTAAAAAGTTTTGGGCCCCCCTCTCAGCCTGATGGAGACAAGGATGAAAAAGTCTGACACCAATATTGTCAAAATGCCAAATAAAATGAAGTAGTTCTGATGAAAAGATTGTATTTTTCTTCTCCTTTCACTCACTGGTTGTGACTTTCCCTTGATTCTTTTACAAAGTCAGTAAAGTATTTAAAATAAAAATTCTTTCTTCAAAAGGAGTTTTGTTTATTCTAGATATATCCTTGATATTTACTTGATCTGATCCCTTTTCAATATCCTGCTGTTAAGATAATGCAGGAAATTCTTACTTCCTTTTCATTCTGATTAAATATATTGGATCACACCCATAAATACTTGGAAAATACTCTCAAAAATACTAAGTACTTTACAGTATTCTAAAAATACTTATTTGTAAGAGAGACTAGTTCAAATTCAACCAAAAAAATATCACACAACAATGCAATATAGTCCCTTGGCTACAAATTCTGAACAGACTTCATTGGCCTTTTAAACATTAAGCAGTTGAAATTAATCTTGATGCTTTATATTCTGAATTGTAGTTACATTTTTCTAAAGCAAGTAAAGGAAAGGTAATCAAAATATTACAACTGCAACAGTATTCAGTGAATACCTACTATATATCTAGTACCATGTAGCCACTGAGGTAAAGAGAAGGACCTAGAGAAAGAGATTTGTCACTCAGTTTTGTTAAATATTTAAAAAATATCCAGGTCTTTTCCATGCTTACTAGTATCAAGAATAAATTAATTTAGTTTTATTATAAAACCAAAATATATTTGCTTACAGAAAAAGCAAAAATAATTTAACTCACTAATAAAAAATCATGCAAAAATCTTAGACTATTTTCTTAAAACTGCAGGCACTTTCTTTTTCCCAGTATTTTGTATCTTTTACTGAAATTTTGGTTTATTTTAAGCTCAAAACTTTAGCTTCAGCATTCTTTTTGGACATGCACAATGTACCAGATTAATAACAAAATGAAAAGTAGATTTTCTAAAATATAAAATTTCAGTTTATGCTTTCAAGCCAGAAAGCTCTATGACTTAAGCAAATAAAAGAGTTAAATACATTGTTTTATTTTTCTTTATCACAGTGCTGATAAAGGATACACAAAAGAATATTGAAAAATTAAATTATTCTCTCATATTGAAAATCTTTTGCATATAATTCTTAAAGTTTATGGAGTAAAAATGAAAACAATACTATTTCAGTGCAATATACATCATTTAAAATATATTATTTCTGAAACCAAATGCTTGACATTTGACTCAGTATTCCTTCCAAAAAATGACAAGGAAAAAGGAACAGAATTTCCCATAGTAGCTCTGTATCTTCTCACAATTTTCTTGTAACTATACTGTTTTATAGATGAAACTGCCATAGCAAAATGACAAATATAACACATAAAAGAACAAAAAAGGGCAATAAATCACCAGTGACACTATAAGCCATTAAAATGCATTCAGCTGGTGTTGCAGGAGGAATAAAAATTTCCCCTCACTTAACATTCTTTCCAGCTGAAAAAGAAATTTTAGAATCCTCAAGCAACACTTATAAGAAATCCCAACCAAATTCTCCTCACACTAACGTTCTATATTGGCCACCATGGCCAAAATATATAACACTGATACTCTTGTTCACCATTTAATAAGAAATGCCCAAGACAGGGCATTATAAACTGTTAACCCTCCATCTAGATGTGATATTGCATTTGAAAACATCAGGATCCCTAGTTGAAAAATGGTAGTTCCGACTCAGCCACTATTTCCAATAAACTGATTTATCAGCTTAAATGAAGAGTGTGACCACTACTATTTTTAAGGAAGCCTAAAGGAAGGATTTTCTTCCTTTAATTTTACCCAAAATTCTCTCAAATGATCAAATCAAAAGTCTTGACTCTGAAAATGACTCAAGAACCATATAGATATTACATTTTACAGTACAACTGAATTATGTTAACTTCATTATGCATTTATCATTATCACAAATAGTTCAGGATATTGGTAAATTCATTGAAGTGAAATATTTATTGAACTGTTTATGTTGGTCTTAATAAAGATGATAAATGTAAGTTCCTTGAGAGCAAAGAGCACATGTTATACTCTTTGAATTCTCACCCCTTAACGCAGAGAGAATTTACACATCGAGCTCTTCAAGAACAGGATGAGTGAGTGAACCCTTCTCTCCCAAAGCAGGAACTATGAATGCTCTTGGAGCAGTGCAGAACATAGCTCTCTACAGATTTAAGTGTTTCAAAGATTGAAAGACTGTATTTTTTATTTCTATCAGAACTGAACTGTGTGCACTTTCTAAAAGTGTCTGAGAGGAGGCTGACCATTACAAGTCTATGTGACACTTGCTACCACTGTATTTCCTGGAGTCCCACTACTCCTGACAGCAGTCACAGTTGGGAGCTCGTCTCTGTTACTATTACTTTTTTTAAAAGTGGTGTGGAAATTAGTTTACACCTTTAAGGCAATTTTATCTTTTAACAAATAAATTCATCAGAAAATTGTAGCTGGTCTCTGAGTGCCTTTCAAATACCAAGAGCTGAGTGTTAGCTTGTGGAAAGTATAAATATATACTCCTGTAGTAGCAGATAAAATATTTCTCTATATATTTCATAGTAGACACAATAATCTCCAATATAATACTTTATAAATCTAATGACTGAATTCTTTGAAAGGACAAAATATAAGTATCTGCAGGTAAAGGTGGTGAGATTTTATCTTAGTGCCCATAGATTCAAACTATATTGCTGAGTTTGTTATCCTCTATGTTCTTTGTTGATTTTGATTCATATGCATACCCCAGTAAATAGCTCTCAAAATAAATATAATAGGTATCTCAGGCAAGAGGCTGAATGAAACCATTCTATCTCGAAGGCAGTCAAAGTATTACTTTGGTATGTTTGATCCTGTCCCTTAAATACCCTATCAGGTGCTTTTCCATGCTGGTTGTAAGTTATTAATAACCCAGGACTGGTACTTAGACTGTATTAATTTCCTGGCATTTAGCTCTTCTGTTCATGTCCACTAATTTTTTTCTAGGCTGACAGAAGGTCTTTCATTTCTTAGAGTTTTACTTACCTAAGTTGTTTGGCCTCTTCATCATCCTCAAACGTTCCTAGTGTGGCTGGAGTATATAGTATAAACAAATCTGCCTGTCCCTCTTGAAAACATCTGAATTGCTTCCCACTGCTCCTGGGATCGGGACCAATGTCCTTAATGTCTGCCTCCCCTCCATCTGCCTGCACAATTTGATTGCTCATCCTTCTAGCCACGATGGCCTTATTGCAGTTCTTCATTCTTGGGCATGCTACTTCCCACCACAGCACCTCTGCATTTGCTGTTCCTGCCACTGACCGAGACTTAAAGTTCAGGAGACAATTCTACCATCTTCAAACTGTAACCAGCGGTCTGAGCTATTTATCATGGCTAAGACATGATTTCAGTTACAGCTTTATCTTACAAATAGAGAGCCTTGGGTCCACAGAAGGACGAATGCCACTTATCTGTATTTAACCCTGTCACAGCTTATTGCTCATGAAGGGTCCCAAGGACCCACCAACAGGTGAAGGAAGAGAAGTGGGCAGATGCAATCTGGGAGTAGGAATATAACACAGATGACGTTGGTGTGCAGGGATGGGCCACTCTCTAAAACAATCAAATTAAAATTAAACCTTTCTTATGATTTTTGCCAAAAGATGTGGCTGATTAAGATTGTGTTTTTATAAACGGGTTGAAAAACCATGAGTCTGTTTTATTTGCAAGGGAAAGATCTACTAATTTAAAAAATATTTACTATAAAGAAGAAACATTTTGCAATTGAGTAACATAAAGACAGTCAAAAGTAAGCAAAATAACCAATTAAAAAAGATTATTGCCTTCATTCAAAATTTGTTCAAAATTTACTCATGATAGTGTCATCAACTGTTCATCATTCAGTAAATAATTTTGAATACCCACTGGGTGCCTAAGGGGCTACAGAGGGCACCAGACAGACAAAGCCCTGCTCTAGGAGGGAGATACAAAGTCATCAGGGAACTTAAAAAAGCGGCAGAGTGATGGGCTAGATGGTGGCTCAGGGGCCGACAGGTCCCCTGCGCTTCAGGGATGGTGGTCTAGGGAGGCTCTTGGAGGAAATGACATTCATGCTGAATCCTGACTGTTGAGAAGGAGCTGGCAATGTGAAGATTGGGAAAAAGAGGAAATAGCAAGGGCAAACAGCTGGGTGATGATGCAGCTTGGTGTTTTGAAGAAACAGAAAGAAGATCAGCACCGAGAGTGAGAGTGTGATATGGGATGAGGACTAAGTGCAAGACGGGGGGCCAGATGGCGCAGACCTTTGAAGCTGTGGTGTGAAGTTTGGAATTTATTCTAAGCCCAGTAGGGAGCTATTCTGGGGCTTTGAGAAGAGGATGATGGAATCAGACTTCAATTTCAAAGAAGTCAGGCCAGCTGCTATGTGGCAAATGAGTTGATGGAGAGGCATGAGAGTGAGTCAAAGACAAGGTAAATGTTTCTGCAGTGGTCTATGCTGGATCAGTGGCTGCAAAAGAGTGAAATGTCATTGAAGCTGGAATACGTTTTTGAGTGAGGCCTGACCAAACAGGTTTATATAAAGAAAATCTAAATTAGTATTAGGAATCTTATGACAAGATATGAATTGGTGAAGAAATTTATCATATTTTTCAGTTACAATAATGTATAGATTTAATAACTTGCAAATGAGAACCTCAGGTGCATTTTTGGGACTTGACTGCCTAGCATGTACCAACTGGGCCACCTTCTTGTTGACAGAGATATATAAGATCACAGTAAATGAAGTTCTTGCCCTCAGGTGCTTGTATTCCAGGAGGTAGAGAAAGACTGTAGGAAACATAACAAGAAAACATAAAAGGTGATAGTGCTATAAAAAAGCAGAAAGTGGCAGTGTAAGGGGACAGACTGTGGAAGGGATCAGGGAGGTGCTATGGCAGGTTGCAGTGTTGAGAAGGGTGTGTACTCAAGTGACAAGGTGGATTTCAGCAGACCGTAGGAGATGAGGGATACTGGGGAAGACCATTCCAAGCACAGGAAAAACAGGAAAAAAAGCTTGAAGGTGGGAGTGCGGCCAATGTGTCCAAAAAACAGGGCAACTGGTGAGGCAGAGGGAGAGAAAAAGAGTTAAAAAAGTGAGAGGGGACCTGTCATTTAATGCCTTAGAGGCCATTGTAGGAACTGATATGTAGACATGGAAACAAGTGGTGAGGGATTTTTTTTTTCACAAAGAATTAGGAGAGAATTCTAGTTTTATCATATAATAAAATATCATAAAAGACAGCATACTCAAAGATATTGATAATAGTGTAGGAAGAGATAAAGAGGACCATAACAGAATCTATATGAGAACTTAAATACGACAATATGATATTTAAATTCTGTGAGAAAATAATTGTTTATTTAATAATGAGAGCCAGCCTAATTGGTTTTTTATCTGACAAAAAGCTAGACTTCTCCCCTAGCAACACTCCATATCATATCAGTGTTAATTTCCAGATAGATTTAACAGCTAAAATTCAAGGTAATGGCTAAATAATCTAGGAGTCGTGAATACCTTCTCGAGCAAAACAAAAGCTTTGGAGGAAAATGGTTACATATTTGCTTACCTAAAAATGAAAGCTTTTTTTATGCTAAAAGATACAATGAATACAGTCAAAAGTATAATGATTGACAGAAATATGTATGAACCGACAGAAGAAAAAATGCAAATAGCCAATACACATAGGCAAAAATAGGAAAAGTCACTAGGATACCATTTTCACCCACCACAGTGGACACATGAGGTTGTAAAAGTCTAGTGCAGGTGGAGCTGTGAGGAAGGGGCACTCAATAGACACTGGTGGGAAGATAATTTGCTACAATTTGGGAGAATAAAGTCTGGTCAGTTCCATATAAAAATAAAGGTGTTCTTTGACCCATAGTTAGGAAACATTTAGAAACAAAACTTATAGTAGAAAGAACAGATATAGAAGGCTGTTTATTCCAGTTTGTTGTAATTGTTTTTGCCATTAGTAGGAAAAAACTGGTGAAAATTGGAATGTCCATTAATAAGATATTGGGTGACTGGATCATATATCTATAATATATCCACTCTGTATGGAGGAACAATATCCAACTATTCAAAATAATGCCCTAGAGTGATGTATATTGGCTTGAAAGGGAATTCATAGCATATTAAGTGAAAAATGCAAGTTGCATAGTTAAATATATAGATGGTAGTAAAAAAAAAAACTGCATGGGTATTTTTGTATATTTTTACATACATAGAGAGAAAGTTGTGGAAAGTTCAAAACCTGAATGAGATTAGTGCAGACACAGGGTAAACCTTTTCAGTATCTCTAAGATGCCCTAAGAGCCTAGCATGATGTCTAGCATATAGCAGGCACTCAGGAATACATGCTCAATGAATTAATGAGGAAATGAAAGAGTTAGCATTCTTCCCATAATTAAAAAATGTGTTAGGGCAGGAAAATAATAATAGCTGACATTTATCCAGGATTTACTAGGTACTATTTGTTCATTTAATCCTGATAAGAACTTTAATGAGTATAAAACTATAATTCTTATTTCACAGATGAGCAAACTGAGATACAGAGATGCAAAATAACTTGCCCAAAGTCACTCTGCTGGTAAGTGGCATAGCTAGAATTTGAACTCGAGCCCATGAACCTACCTACCACACTACGCATAGCTATTCTAGACCAAAGGTGCTGCCTGGTCCAGAGGCCTGTGTGAAAAGTATCTCCTAAGGCTTTTCTGTGGACCTCCATGGAGCACCGTTTGAGAATCATTGGGCCAGTCACTTTATAGAGCTTCTACTTATACTGGTTTACATGACAGGGCAACCTAACAATGAACATTTATAAAATATAGGATTGGAGATTCTTGCCTTCCCTAATGTTACCCTCCCCACCCCACTCCGCCTTGCTCTACAACTAGTCACCACCAAATTTGGATCCTAATTTAGCTTCCTTGTCTAAGGCAAAAAATCCATAAATGGGATACATACTGGATCTGGCACTCTGTTTCATCTTTGTAAAGATGGCAGGAAAAACAACTTCAGAAAAGACAGTGTTAGGGCTTTAGAGTGTACTTAAGTTTGATACTTGATATTTGATATAGACCCATTCATCACTGATAGTCCCGGAAATCAACTTGGGCTTTTGGTGGCAGACTCCAATTATGTATTTTGCTCTCAAGGAAAAGGTGTCCTTTTTTGTATACAATGGCTAAGACCACCAGGGGCATAAGGAAGGCCTATGGTGCCAAGGCTGGGAAGGGCTGCTTGCCCTGAAGAATAGGTAGAGACAGGAGGCATGACCAAACCACCTCAGGGTTTGGGAATCAGAAGAGTTGGGGCAGGGGTGGAGAACAGCCTTACACCACTGCATAAGCAGAAGACATTCACTAGGTTGCAGAGAATACCAAGGGAGGTGTGTGTGGGGCGCAAAACATATATCTCTAGTAGAATTAATATGCCTGTTTTTTCCCATTTATCCAGTAATGTGTGGAAGTATGAAAATAGGAGCCAAGTATACAGGTGCTGGGATTTTCTCAGGGCTGGGAATCAGCATGATATGTGGTAGATGGCAAGGTGGCAAGAGCCAAGCAGGTCCAGGAATTAGTGAGAACCCAAGTGAAAGGTCTGTGAGGGGCTGGAGGAGAGAAAAGACACTAAGGCTAAAAAAGGGAATGTTCAGACAGACACTGAGGTCGAAGGAACCCAGGCCTCAAGTTACAAGCCTGGAATAAAATCTGTGTTCCTGACTTGACTGAATGTCAGATCTTTGGATGTGAGTATGATTCCTTTGTTTCCTTTTCTCAGTTGTTATAACACTTCTCTCAGGTGGATGTTAGTGAAATAACACATATAGAAGTCTCTAGCATAGAACTTTGAACCCAGAAGATTTTCTGTAAATATTGTTATTTGCTTTCTTTCCTCAGTAGGAACCTAGTACAGTGACTTCCATGTTTTATATTTCACACACACACACACACACACACACACACACACACACACACACGGCTCTATAATCTATATTTGCTCTAAGCGCCACATTAAGGAGAAAAAAAAAATTCCTTGGGACTTATTTCATGTTAGCTATGCCTATATACTGACATAGATACTCTTCCTACCTACTGACAAAGACTCTTTCTGTGACCAATCTCAAGCCTGGCTCTTCTGAGCCCTTTGGACACAAAAAAACATTTGTGTCCTGAGGAAAATGCCCAACAGTTGATCAAATATCCTCACTGCTCTTCACATGGAAAGGAGTGAAAAGTGACAAAAATTCTCTCCTGGACCAAACTCTAGCCAGGCTTATCTGAGCTGTTTCTCAGCTAGGCCTCAACGTCGGCCTATAAAGACTAGAACAAAACACTAACATAGTTTCTAACATCTTAATGTCATATCCCTAGGTGACCCTGATCTCCCTTAAAATGTCTGCTTGAGAAAACTCCAGACTGCCCAAAGAATTGACTGTGTTCTAGTCAACACCTGAAGATAGGGCCTGTCTCCCAGCCTAACTTTGGATTAGTGTCAATTAGCAAACTCAGATAGATTTCACATGCACTAACATACTCTTCCAGCTCTTGTAATTTTTCACTTCCCTGACTATGGAGTCCATGCTTGCCTCTCTCCCTTCTTCATTCTCCTGTTAAAATGCCCACTCACCTCTATACAAATCGGAATGCAGTACAGCTCCATCATCTACTGTCAGCAGTTATTGAAAAAAATCTCTTTTTACTACTTTAATGTGTAGTTGTATGTATCTTTGACAATAGAGGCATATGCTACATGTATTTTTTTTCAAAACTTGAAACTTTATGTGGGAATAATTGTTGGCTAGTTCTCTATTTTTTTAAAGTGCTAATTATATCTATTGAGTAATTCTACATGCTCTGATATATCTGATTTATACTTGAATCCCAGGAGTTACTTTATTTATAAATATTCTAGGATACAGATTTTATCAGATTAGGTGTATGAGTTAGCCAAAATGAATGATAAAAAGTTTATTTAAAGAAATCACTTTCTGCAGCTTCTCAGAGCTGGCTATATACTTAAATAATACATAGAAATATCTTAATGTAAAATAAATAGCCTCGACATAGTTATAAAATTACCTAAAAAATCTTGAGAAATTTCTAGTATGTACAGGTTTCAATTTCCTTCCAAAGCAGTTCTATATTATAGACAATTAACTAGAATTTTCTGTGTGTGCTCTTTAGAGTAAAATTTTTGATGTAGACAAGACTTTTGTTCCCATGATACATTCAGTCCCTTTCATAATCTGCTAAATCTAGTGGTTTAGTAAAACATTTAAAAAAAAAAAACTGAATTAGAACTCATTGGTGGAAAATGAATCAATTTAGTAGGGTGTAACTAGATTTAAAAAAAAATGAACAAGAATAAGATAGAACAGAATAGAAAAAATAAGAATGCATCTTACTCAGTGAAACCTTTGGCTTCAGTTAAATTTGTGTGTGTCTGTGCATGTGTGTGCACACGTGTGTACTAGGTGTGATGTATTCTTACTGTTGACTGAGGACAAAATAGTTTAAGAAACACTCCTCTGTGCAATGAAAGGAATGCTTACCAAACATACTAGCATTTAGCTGTCTGGGCTATATTCATTCAGTGAATTAAATCAGTTAATATTTATGAACACTTATTGTTGTGTCCAGTACAGTCCTTGTGCTGAAGTCACATTGTTAGGGTGCTTGTTTTCTTTAGTGTTAAACAAGAGAGGGTGGTTCTATCTATACCAGCATATAATGCATTATGAGATAAAAGGATCTACAGAGGGCTCACTATCTTATTGAATTGTCCTAGTATAAGTATAGCTTCAAATAGCATTCATAGAAGCATGATGTCAACACAATTAAAACAAATAACAGAATAATCTGCTTAAGGCATTTCAGAATGCAT
Source organism: Macroglossus sobrinus (assembly GCA_004027375.1). NCBI lineage: Eukaryota > Metazoa > Chordata > Mammalia > Chiroptera > Pteropodidae > Macroglossus > Macroglossus sobrinus. The sequence goes on from PVKZ01000191.1 coordinate 394,699, forward strand.
CCCTTAGTACTTCCTGCTTGTTTCTGGAAGGGACTGAGTTGATCTAGTACACAAAACTACAACTGTTCAATGCGTCACAGGTATAAAATATTCAGCTATCTCACTGACCATTTCCAAACTGCCCAACACAATGAGAAAAGTTTTGAAATATATGTCCATTCCCCCTTTAGTTACAAAACTGTGGTTTTATCTGCTAAATGACAAGTATGAGAGAAGTTTTTCATTCATTTGAGCATGTGTATATGTAGGTTTGATGTTAACTAATTCAAATATGCCTAATGCCAAGAGTCTGGGCAATCCCAAGTAAAACTTTTTGTAAGTGTTAGAATATCTATACCTGGCACATAGAAGGTGCTCAATAAATGTCAAATCAATGATTGAATTAAATCTCAAGTTTGCAATACAACTCATGGATAAATCTACTTTAAAAGACAGTGTTACTGCTATCAAAGTTGATGGCTAATGCAAATGGAAACACAAAAGAAATATTACTTGAATTTGAATTTATCTGAGTAAGATTAACCATTATTAAAACCAGCAATAAATACTGAAAACAGAACTAGAGTAGCTTTTAATTGGTTTTTGAGGCTTATTCTAACATACCATCATTTAAACCAAATAAACCAAAGTAAATGATGGAGATCATCTGCAAACCTTAAAAGAATGTCAGCCATATACTGCAGCTATGTATGTGTCCTTCACAGACTAGGCCCAAAATGACAACACACACTGGATCTGAAAGCCTTGTAAAGGAGGCTGATTTATAAGGTATCTTCTTAATCTGCAAGTTTTAGAGAGAAAGCTATGTCCAGAAGTTTTACTTCATGTCAAATAAACAACATGTTTAGTTTGAAGGTAGTAGATTACAGGTAAAGCCTGAGAAAGGGGCTATTTAAGTATATTTCCCATAAGTACTCATTTTATGATAGTGAGGCCAACCCATTTTTAATGATTGACTGGCAAGACTGGTGCCCACTCAGACATAATGGGGCTCAGACTTGCTGAAGGATCCCAGATTACCTTCCAGGTCGACACTGAACCCTGCAGAGTGCTAGGGGCTAGTCCTGAAATGTAAAAGTTGTTAAGGGGAGGACTTATGTAAAAGAAACTATCCCTTAAGTGGTTCTTTTGGGAAGACTACTTCAGAAGTTCAGAATAAGAAAGAATCTGTAACAAGCAGAACTTCAATCAGTAAAATAAATACACTTAAAAGAAATTTGAAAGCAAGGAAGCAGAACTGTTAATAATAAGTTTGTAGCTTACATGTCTAAAATAGAGGACTGAAAATATGTAGAGAATTCTAGTGGAGAAAGAAGTATCCGCGTCTCAGTTACATTACTTTTCAAAATAATCTTACAGAAAAACCTAAACATTTATGAATTTTACCATGAGTTAAACTTTACTCTTTTCCCTTAAACATCAGGGTATACTCCTTAGTTTCATACATACAAAACAATTCCTGGAATAGAAATGATATGGAAAGCAATTGTGTGTTTCTTACTCAGCTATAATCTTGCCTATACTACATGCAACAAACTATGGTGCGAATGATCCTTTGAAAGCCAGAATTTGAGTCCTGTCCTTGTAATTATGTTACAAATTTTGAACATGACTTGCTTTGGTTGCAGGAAAAAAGTTTGTCTTCTGGAGTTTTCCAAGCACTCACCTTCGATCTGGAATAATTTGCTAAACTCTTTTCCTATGTGAGTTTACACAGTTGTCCATGTACCTTTACAGGCAGTATGAATGGACAAGCTGATTTCTCTTGGTATAAAGCAACACACAGTTCAACTCCAAGCCATTTGGTTTTTTAAAAACTTCTCTAAATTATTCAGTGTATTTGACTTGCAGATGTGCACTGCTTTATATAAATACTTTGCTTTGAAACAAGGATCTATAAGGAATGCAATCAACTCTGCTCTAGTTGTATGTACACGAAAAGCTGTTTGAACAGTGTCACCCCAAACAGCTTTGAGTAACTTCAATGCATAACACTGGCAAACAAGATTGTGTATTGCTAAATGTGTGTGCAAAGTAGATCCTACAAGGTGAAAATTAAACCTTTCTCACCCTCAAATTGCAAGGCCTTTTTAGCTTAATTTAGATTACTGGGAACACATCTTTATGGATTTTGTTTGAAATCCTGTTTGTTGTCATTGCTATTGCAAATCCAGCAAATTTCATTTCTATATAACATTAGGCTAGAAAGGAACACATCAACAGACAAACACACAATGGAAACATGCAGTGGAGTTGTGCTGAATGCATGGATATAAATGTGCACAGAGAAGAGGCCAAGCATATCACTTCATTTAATGCGGGCACAGATCTGTACCAAGAATCTGAAACATTGTAAACAAGCCTTAAGCAAAGGAGGAAATGTAGAGGGGAAACGAAGCTGAGAAAAATGAGCAGGAAATGGGCAAGATGACTCATCTATACTTGAACATCTGACCTGTCAGTTGGTCGTCGCCTGCGGCAGGGGCGATGCGAATGTAAGGTGTTGTAAGCTGAGTCACGATTATCGCAGCTATGGCAAAGGAAGATTCCCAGGTCAGCATGCATGAGGGAAGAAAAAGCCAGACTGAAGCTAGGCTAGCAAGGAGAATCTTGATCAGTATATCACATTGTCTCAACTTTGTTCCAACAATAACAAAAAGAGAAGAAAAAAACAAAAACAAAACAAAACCCATAGCAAAGTGCTGAATTTCTGAATTCTTTTCCCTTAACCAGTTTTAGTCAGGCAGTTAGATTTCTAACTATGACACCATTGTAAGCTTTGGCTGAGATTTTGGATAGATCAACTGAAGAAGAAAAAAGTAAAAACAAAAACGTTAGTCCTCAATAGGGCTCTGACTGAGCAGTGTTTCCAACCTCTATTGAGTGTGATATATAAAGATTCATTGCTAATTGCGATGATCCAAACTTTAGGTTTTAAAATTTATTAGGCTATTTAAAATTCTACTGCTTAAGTCACAATATTTTCTCTTCTTGCTAAAATCACCTTTGTGAAGAATATTATCCTCTTTCACTAAAAAACCTCTCTGATAACTACATTTCATGTAGAGCAATTCCTTTTAGGAATCTCATTTTGTCACATTAAAGGAATGAAAAAAAATACGCCTCAAAGCATCAGTTAAAAAAATAAAGACTAATCATTGTCTTCTCTACAGTTGTCATGGTTAACATGTGACCAAAGAAATGATTTAGATTTTTGAAGTGGACTAGGCGGGTTTCTTGGTTTTCCTACACAGCTCAGAAGTTGTGTTTAAATGGTTAACATTTATGACACACAGATATTGAAAAAAAATAAAATTAAAATGTCAGTTCTAACATGATACAGCTGGAAAATGATGCAAAGAAAAAATACTGAAAAATTAAGGACAGGCTTACATGAAAGATTACTAATTTACGTGGAACAGCCTGGGTGCTATTAGAAATGTGGCAGCGAGTAAGGAGAATAGATCATCTACCATCTGCAGACAATTAAACTCAAAACTGCTGCTGCATAATATTTTGAAATATCTCTCTGCACCATTCAGACAGTGCTACTCCTTTTAACTAGAGAACTGCAACAACTGGGTTTAAAAGTGGTATAATCATCTTTCACATATTATTAATGAAAACTTTTTAGTTTTACTAAGTGAGATGAATAAACTAACAGTTTGGTCAGAGAATAGAGAACTCTCAGGGTATTACAGGAATAATTTTCTTGATAATGACATAGTATGCAATTTTACATACTGATATAATAAATTGTGAACAGTAAAATGTTATTTCTCACACTCGTTGCAAAATTGGTACCAATTCCAAGTTTATACATAGAACATTTGCTTCATAGAACACCTCCTGTTGCTTAACCAACATTCTTGTGTGGTTTTTCATTACTTACAAGAAAATCCTACCTACTCTACTTTTGAGAAAAATTGTCATAAAAAAAACAGAGCAACTATCCTACTGAAAAGAGTAAACAATAGGAACAAAAAGTCATTTAAAAATAGCTATGTTGGGCAGCCATGTATTTACAACTAAAAGAACGGCTAACTGCAATCTGATGCTCAAAAGTTGCATTTAAAAGTATATTACAGATATCAGGAAATATTTTTATATGATTTTTATATTTTGCCCTATAAAAGTTTTCATTTATGACTATTATTTTTAGTCATAAGAAAAAATGTGATTATGTTAGAAATTACTTTAAAATATGGGTCAGCTGGCCCACTGTCTGCTTTTGCAAATAAAGTTTTATTGTAACACAGTCACGCTTATTTGTTGATGCATTGCCGATGGCTGCTCTTGCACAGTAATGGCAGAGCTGAGTCATTGTGAAAGAGACCTCACAATACCTAAAATATTTACCATGCCCTTTACATAAAAATTTGCTGGTCTCTATATTAAAAATATCTGTAAGAATGCATTAAAGAGAATATTTCTAAATTTCATAAAATAAAGTCAGAAATTCCAATCCTATGCTTTGAAATATTTCTGGTACTGATAAATTTAAGCTTGAGATACAAAGATATGCATGAAAGAATAAAAAATACATCCTGTGTATCAGACTTCCAAAGCGCCATTTCAGTTGCATGTAGTAGGAACTCCTGGATTTTGTTGAACCAGTATTTGCCAAACTGTATTTTACATGACTTCAATGTTCCTTGAAAAATGTGTTTGAGTCATATAAATTTGGCAAACATAGTGCTGAACAAAGTTAAACAGGTTTCTTTTTCTTAGAAATTTCTCAGGGGCCTTAATATACTCGTGACATACATTATGAAGACTATTTCAGACCAAGAAAAGAAAATATTGTCTCTATAAAATGCTGAATGACAAATGCATATCTTATTTATGTTTCTATTTCTAAATCCATAGCTCAATGATAGCAGATTAGCATATATGAGTGGTCGTACTATATCATTTGTTTTCTCCTGCATTGAATATGAGTAATTAAAAGGAATCTTAATTAGCTTTACATCTCAACAGATATTCTTTTCAGTTCTTTTGTCAGTGTACTTTCATTCTGTACCATTGTAGCCTAGAAAGGATGCTATTTCTTTAAACAAAACAGTGAACAGAAAAACAGTTTAGAGCAACTTCTCAAAGAGGCCTAGTGATTAAAAAAGAAACATTCAAATCTCTGAATATAGTTAGAAAATGTTTCAGAACAATGGAAATCCTTCAAATTTTCCTGAAGGTCTTCCAGTGAAGCATAGGTACATTCGCTACAAATGTAAGTTAAATAAAATACTAAACTTAAAAACAGTGAAATATTTTTGCAGAGATAATTCACCTTATAATATGACATTAAATAATGGTTTCTTTTCTTTTTTTAAAAAGGTTTATAGTCTGACTATTATAAAACTTTTGGAAAGAATTTAGTATGTGTTCTCATGTGGTTTTTGTTTTGATTTTTAGCTATAATACTGTTAACCAAATCTAAGAAAGGAAAGGAACAAATTAACACATATGACCCCACACCCCATACACACACAAAAAAAACAAACAGACAAAATCCATCAAATTTTTATGAACTCAAAATCCTCAAAATTTAAAAGAGAAATATATTCTCTTTTACTTAAAAGAGAATATATATCTGTACTTGGAAGTCCTACAAATAACACTATGCCTGACATACAGTAGGCACTAAAAAATTTTAAAAATAAATGTATAACAATAAAACTCTCAAATGGCTACCTCACCAAGGACAAACACAGCTGGTGCCATGTTATGCAAAATATTGTTTTATGGGAGACTGATACAAAGTATACAGTTTAAACTGATTGTCATAACAATTGAAATATACCTCATTTCATACAAGAAATTTAATTTACTAACAAGACAGATTTTGATTTCTAAGTGTATCTTATCAGTTTAGAACTAATCATCAACAAAGTTTTCCAAAATTAGCATAAAAAGTGTTTCAACCCTACCAGTTACCATAAGGCACCCATAAGGTATGGAAGTAAGGATTAAAGAAAACACAATACTAATTTCTAAGATAGAGCTGGACCAAATGGTTTTAAAAAATATCCAAGTATAAAAATGTCAATGTGATTAAAAATCAAAATAAAAATTAAGAAAATCTAAGAGTTGCTAAAAGATACTATTTTCTCCACTGTACAGATAAAAAAGAATCCTATAATTGGGAGGATAATATCCAAACATTATGTATATTCTGTCATTGTACAGTGCTTTTACCTTTTAACTCAAGAGATAGAATATTCTGTTATAAGTTTGCCTACAGTGAACAATCAAAATACAGTGACATACTTATGAGAAATCTAGATGTATAAATTAAAGAAGGATACACAAAAATATAGGCAATCCCCAGCACACAGGTGAAGATAAGTAATAATATACCTTAGGTTTTGTTCGTGTGTCTAATTTTTATAAGTCTTTATATTTAAGATGATTAGTGTCCAAATATATTTTTGGAATATAACTAAAATAATCACAACATTAAATTTATACATAGTATGAAATACATTTTAAGAGACAAAACTATACTTAAAATGACAAATTAGTTCCTTGTGAAAAATATCTACCTCCATACTTTTTCTATAAAGATTCTTGTCAATAATTGTTTCATGAGAACATTGAACATCTTTAAAAATTTAGAAAATAGCTTAGGGAAGTAATTTAGTATCTGAAAATTCAATTAAGCTACCACATTGTCAGCAATATGTAGCAAAAAGTAGAATGTCTAAACTCTTAAATTTCAAACATTTTCACTATGTAATACCAATAAAATCATTAAACCTGCCTATTTCTCTGTTTTGGCTAAGTACTCAAGATGGAATTGCTTACCACATTGCAAAAATAATTTTTAGTATCAATAAAAAAATGATGTGATTATAAAGGTGCTAAAACATTAAACTGTGCTGTAAAGGGAGGTTGCTGAATCTGTACATGTAGACATTAATAAAATAAAATAGTACCAAACAGTGTAGTTTTGCCTGATAGAAAAATATCTCCTAAGGTTTCCTTCTATGTTATGATTTTCTGAATAGAAATGACAATGTTATATAATGAATATTATAATCTATTTCCCTCTTTCCTCTAAAGAGGTTATTTGGATAGAATTTGTTGCTGTGTAAATGTTTGCAAATGACTCAGAAAATACGAGGGGAGAATATTTAGTCAATCAGGTCATCTAATTGCCTAATCGTCCTTTAGTGAATTGAAAAACAAATTATAATATTGATTAAATCTAGCTGATGGAAGAAAATGGTCCAAATCACCATCTAATTTAATCTATTGTGAAAACAGCGAACGTCAGATTTCCATACTTATGAGTGTTATTTATATAATTATTTAGATATGTAAATGAACATGATGACAGATATTTCATTGCTTTCAGAGTTAACTGGGCAGTGACTCAATCCTAATAAAGAGGAGGACAGATACTTATACAATGCAATACTATAGCTGGCCAGATATCCTGCTGGATGAAAAGCTATGAAATATAGTGAAATACTAGGGGTAGGAGTCCAAATGCTTGGGATTAAGCCTTGACCCATAGATTATTAGCTGAGTGAACTTGATAAATCAATTTGTCTCCCAAAGTATGCATTTTCTTAATCTTAAAAATAAAAATAACAATATTGTCTCCTTTCTCAAAGTAATGTTAAAGAAATAAATAAGAACAGGAGTATGAAAGTGATTTTCAGCTGTGATGTCAAACATAAGACATTATAAATTAGGCAATCTGCAACTGAATTTACTTTTGGAGACCTCAAGGGTAAGTAGAATTTAATAAAGCAATCTGAGCATGGGCAATGACCTGGAGGTCTAGGAATGTCAATACCTCATTCAGGGGCCTCACAATACTGTGATAATTAATAGGTAATAGCATATTATAGTTTACAAAGCACATCAATATCTTTAATTTCATTTAGTATTAATTTATTCCTATAAATAAAGGTACTTAATCAGGTATAATATAATAGAAAGAATTGAATGTTTTAAAATCAATATAATTAGATTCTTGGAAATAGTACTATGAGCTCATGAAGACAAACAAAACACAAATGAGGTGAGTACCTCACACAATGCCTGGCACATAACATGAAAGCAAGAAATATTTGTCAAGCTAACTGAATAAGAATTCAATGAAAATTTTGAAAATGCAGATGGATCCACGATATATTAAAATTATGTTGCCTGAAATTTAAACAACAAAAACAATATATTTTTATCAAACAGAACTCAACAAATGACTACCTAAGGATTGATTAAATCTAGTGCCACAGATCCGATTATGCCTTCTTGCCATTATGTCTAAATTAAACCACACACACTTCTTTATTGTGCATATGATTACTCTAAAGTCTGAAAGAATGTATTGAACTACAAATGTTAATTTATAATGCCTCATTTTAATGCAGTATTTTACATTTCTCAAAGCATTTCATCATACACTTCAACATGTGATGGTTAAAACCACACTGCAAAGTGAACAAGATGAAATGACAACTCAGGCACACACACAACTACACTTTCTCTCATAGAAGGCACTGTATGGTGGGCTTACTGTGGTTTGCCCTAGCCACTTCTTCATCTCATCCTTGATCACATTTTCTCAGGATTTGAACCAGGCCTTAGAAACAGAAATTCCACAATAACATTTCCTGGTTGTGGGGTTCAAAGAGGCACACATCATTGGTTAAGAAAAAAAGCCCACATATACTCTATAAAGTTATTATAACTAGTAGGTACTTCCTTAAAAATGGCAGGCAACATTTTTCTACTTTGCATAAGAAGATTCTCTGGATACAGTACTACTACACATGTCTGTATTTTTTAAAAACTGTACTGAGATCATATAACATAGTTTAAAATAATTTTTAAAAATGATAACCATTGCAAAGTGCTTGGAACATAGTAACATGACTTCTTATTTTAAAAAATATCTCTATGAAATACGGCAGGTCAATATTAACTGCCATTAGATCTTAATGAATACATACATACACACGCAAACACACTTATTTCAATAAAGTTAATATTTCAAGAAGTTTTGAAATACCCTCTAAAATCTTAAAGGACATAAATTAGGAGAGTATCTCACAATTTCAATAAATTGGGAGAGTTTCTCACAACCTACCTTTTGTGGCCACTCGGACACAGTCTATTTTGGTTTCCTGTGTCAAATAAAGAGGGGGAAAATTACTATTCACGTTTTATTAAAAAAATAAAAATATGTGTAGTTCTATTTAAATACAGATAAGATATTTTTCGACACATGACATTAATAACATGATGGTTACTCCTTGAACAATGATCAGATACACTTTTTGGCCAGTAGTGGTGATCATTTCTGAAGCAGATGATGAGCAGGAAGCTAAACACAAAATGTCTCTGCCTGGTGGCGCCGGCCTCGTACTGCAGACCCTTAGTCTTTCTTTAGGTAAACATTACTGGAGAAGAACTCTGTCCCAGACTTCCTCCCTTTTCATAGGCAAAAGTCAAGTCAGCTATGATGACACCCAGACCCACGCTGTGAAGGAGGGAAACCACTGTAGCAGCTGTAAAAACTGCCCTTCTTTCTAAGGTGACTTTATTATCTTATCAGAGTTCTAGGTTGGTCTGAACAAGAAAGGGCAAAAAATTCAGAAAAAGATTCGATAATTTTTATTTTTTTTCTCATTTTCTAAAGGTGTTAGAAAAAACAAGATACCTAATCTAATCAGATAAAGGAAGCATAAACTCTTGTGGAACCAAAGAAATGGGACAGAATTTGCTGAAAAGACAGATGTGAATCTCACAAAATTTTAAATGAGCTGAATGTATGTATTGTAGCTATATTATTTTCCTGTAAAACAGTCAGGTAAGCAGAATTACTAGGCAACTTTTGGTAACAAGTAAAAACTGAAAATAAAAACCATCAAGTTGACAATATGTTCTTTCTATCAAAACAAATGACTATATTCATTTTTTTCCATACATTTTTCTACTTGAAAATAATTTTAAAAATGAAAAAAACCCACACTTGTCCCAAGTAGGAACACACAAAAGCATCACTATTTCTTACTATCTTATTTAATCTATGTCACACTAATAATTCTAGCCTAAGTAAACAATCATCTATAAAACTTACCCCATTGGCTCTACTAGCAGCTTGGAAATAAATTCTGTAGCTTTTATGGGGAAGAAGAGGAGTGTTCCAGTATCCATTGTAGGTCTTGTTATCGCCAATAGTAAAAGGCTGAGCAGCTTGCAGGCTGTTTGCTGGAAATTCTGCAGCAAAGTAGTACTGTGAGTTCAGAATGGAAGCATTCTGGAAGTGGACTGGCACTGGGTAACATTTCAAGATTTCTGTTGTCTTTTTAGTTCTTCGTGGACGTTCTTCTTCAACAACTATTTGGTAGACACTGAAAAAAAAAAGAGTATTATCAGTGATATTATAACTGAGCTGATCCCCTTTGCCTTCGGCTGCATGGATCGACGGGATATCAAAAATAAAGAATATATTGGATATAGTCAATAATAAGTGTTTTGTACATAATGGACACTCGTACAACACTTACTCAGTGAAAAAGAGGTAAAGTGTTTAACCTTTCACAGAACTCTCTCACCTCAAATAATACAATTTCTTGAGAGAAACAAAGTTCACCATAATTACAAAGTTTTTGTATATTAGCTATCTCTGCTGTTTATGTGAACAGGGCAACTAAAATAATATTTTTCTCACATGTAACTGAAGATGAATTTGTAGACAATTAACTCAGTTTATCTAATGAAATTATATTAACTACACGTTTATTTTTAAAAAGGCAAAAGACAACATATTTTCTTCAATGACATTTGTATAAATGCAAGTGAAGTTTTATCAAGTTACAAAACACAATGTGTAATGATTCATATTAACAAAGGTTTAACTTTGATATTTTCTTATATGCCTTTGCCCTTCACCATATTTAATCAGTGGAAAGAGATGACATAAGAAAGGCAGAGAAAAGAAACTGGAATTTCAAAAGGCAAGGCCTTGGAATTAAAAGCAGTTTCTAAGAGTAAATTATGAACAGGGCTACTGAAATTATATGTGAAGATAGATGGAAATGGTCATCCTTCAAAGATGCCTGCAAAGACAGATGTCCCCACTGAAAGGCAGATCTCCCGCCTTTCCCTCTTCACCCTTCCAATGTCCTTGAATTTTGAAGTAATCTAAGGAGAATGGAAGAAAACTGGAAGAAATGAAGGTTTTTAGTAAGATATATATATTTCTAGAATAATGAATATTTGTGCAGTTTTGCTGGAAAAAAAGTAAGTTTCTATACTGATAACTAAACCTTGATAACAGCTTTCAAAAACTGAATCCAAATTAGATTGAAAATCTTGGCAAGGAGATGTATCCTTTTCTTAGCATATCAGAAAAAGCACGTTTGTTGTAATCCTAGATTTGTTCAGTGTTGGGAAGGCCTGGGGAGGTCCCTCTTTGGAGTCCTGTCTGTGTGAACTCGCATCTGCACTCGGTGAAACAGGTGATTGCACTCAGTGAAATCTGTTTCAGTGAAACCTGTTTCACCGAGTGCAGATGCGAGTTCACACAGACACCACTTACCACATTATCTATTACAGTAACAAGGCAGCTGTCATTCAGTTTGTAATTCTGTCTAAACAAAAATCAATTGTTGTAGAACAGAATGATTGCTCATTAGACAGGCAGTCCTGCAGGTTTACAGTATAATAATAACATGAATTCTAAGCAGTGATGTAAACTTAAAAAAAAAAGAAATACAACTTTTATTTCCTAACATTAGATTTTCTATTGGTCACACAAGATGCTCCACCAAATCTGGTAGAATTCTCACTGCAAGATGGATCCAGCGTGAAAGAAAGTATTTAGGAAGGATATTCTTATAAAGAGGCTAAGGAACATGCATAGAGGTAAAGTGGACTTTGATTTCTTTTTCTCCTTCTCCCTGACTTATTACATTTACAGTCAGATGGGCTATTTTAAAATATATCTGCCAATTCTTTGACGCTTTTGCCACCAAGAATAGGGTTGGCCAACCTTAATGACTACATGCGACCTAAAGAATGTAACAAGTGGACAATGTATAAATCTCAAGGCTTCAGTCAGAGAAGGCCATGCATCTCTAGCCTGGTTCCTCAGGGAAGCTATTTGGAAGAAACCAGCCACTATGCAAGTGGTCCAATACCCTTGAACCTGCCATGCTGGAGAGGTCACGCATGGGCACTCTGCTTGGCAGTCCTGAAGAGCTCCCAGCCAACAGTGACTACCACTGACAGCCATGTATGTGGGCTACCTTAGAAGGCCACACAGCTGAACATCCAGATGATGGCAGCCCATGAGAGACCACAAGCACGAACTGCCCAGCCAAGCTTTTGTTGGTTCACAAAATCATGGCAAAACAGAAAGGTTGTTTTAAACTACTACTAAGTTTTGAAGTAGTTGGATATGCAGCAAATATTAACAAGAAGATCAGGTCATAGTATAGCAAGAATAAAGGGTTAAAGTTAAAGCAAAAGACCATAGACAACCATAGACGAAAGCTGACCCATGAAGAAGTTTAATACAATATTTCATTAAATACAAATAGCATTGAGAAACTGTGACTCTTCTCTTGAAATGCCTTTGGAAGTGGTGGGGACAAAGGGGCATGTGCTTCTATGTACATCTAAGCTCTAATCCTAATTCTTCTAACAACTGAGGTTTTAAAATAATTTCTTTACGTCTTTTGTTTCTTATGAAATGAGAGAATTAAATGGATCTTCTAAGGTGCATTTTGTATTTTTTATTCATAATTTTTATTCAGCATACAAGAACTACTTTCACAAAAGGGATACATCAAAGGAATAATAAATTGCTTTGCAAAAAAATTCTTCATTAAATAATTTTTAATATTGCCTTCCCCCTATCAGTCAGCTTTCCCAATTTATTTGCTATATGACATAATTTTTGAAATCCACTTTAAAAACAACTTCTGGGAAACACATACCAGACAAAGTGGAAATATGGAGATTCATGGGAAAAAATTTGTTGGAATTATTCCATGCAGGAAGTGCTAGGTCAGGTGCCTTAAACATGCAGGTTTTATTTCCCCATGTTACTGGTGAGAAAACTAAGGTTCAGAGGTGAAATGTTCATTCTGTTTGGGCACAAAGCTAAATGAGTAGTAGATGCATTCTCTCAAGACAGCACTAGCATTACCTGTTAAAAATTCCTGGCTGCGGCACTCACGTGAAACATCTGTACCATGGGCTCATGTGATCACAACCAACACACAACCAGTCCATCCACTTCCTGTAATCAGTTTGAGTATTGTCTAGAAATTCTTTCTCATTTATCACATCAAGAGAGCGATAGATGGTAATTATACTTTAACCTTAATTCCTTCTCCCATCTGCATCTGTGTCATTAATGATTTCCAGAAAGGACACTCTCCTGGATTCTGCAGTATCACCAGGACCTGGCTTGTGTCCTCTCCAATCCTTGATCTCTCCCAGGAACCTCCTTACCAATGGCTCTGAGGACAGTGATCAATCACTTCTCAACCTGGAGGGAGCTCCCTCCCACTTCTAACTCTGCCAGGTAAAAGATTAGCACAGGAACCTCCAAACTTTACAAGAGCCAAGATCTTGAATTCTCCTACCACAAACATCTTTTCCTCTATTCCTTCATCCTGGCTTGGACCTGAGCTTGTTATTTAAATGCTGATCTTCCCAACACACCGAAATCTTCTGTCACTCTCAGCAGATGACCCTACCTTGTAAAATGATTGAGACCCTTTCGTAAACTCTCTCTCAGGGGCTTATGACATGGTTCCTCACTTTGATGTATTCTTGCTCTGCTCTAAACTCATAAAAATATTTTTTCTGTGATTAAATACAGTCCTTTGTGTCCCTGTATCAATATTTTTAAAAGCTTTATAAGTTCTTCAAGGAGGAGGGCTATGTTTTAGTCATTTCTGCATCTCATGACACTTAGAGTGAAGTGGCCATGAAGTACATATTTATGAAAGCATAGATAATCTAGAAGTAATTTCTATTTTCTATATAGTACATGTAGTATGGAGGAAATACACTATTATTCACAAATATGCTTTGCTTTACTAAAATTAAAAAATAAATTAAATTTATTGGGGTGATATTGGTTAATAAATTACATAGATTTTAAGTGTACAATTCAATAATACATCATATGTATACTGCGTTATATATTTATCACCCAAAATTAAATTTTCTTCTGTCACCACATATTTGACTCCTTTATCATTAACTAACTCCCTACTCTCTCCCTCTGGTAATCACTAAACTGTTGTCTGTGTCTATGAATCTGTTTGTTTTGTTCATTTGTTTGCTTTTAGTTTTATAACCCACATATGAGTGAAAACACATGGTTCCCAACTTTTTTTGTCTGACTTATGTAGCTTAGCATGATAATTTCAATATCTATCTATGTTGTCACAAATGACAGTATTTTATCTTTTCTTATGGCTGAGAAATATTCTATTGCATACATGTACATATTTTCTTTGTATAGTCATTGATCAAAGGGCACTTTGGTTGTTTCCAAATGTTGGCCACCATGAATAATTTTACAATAAACATTGGGGTACATATATCTTTATAAATAAATGTTTTCAAACTTGGGGGGTAGATACCCAGAAAAGGGATTGCTGAGTCATATAGAAATTTTATTCTTAATTTTTTGAGGAAACTCCATGCTGTTTTCCATAGTGACTGTACTAATTTATATTTTCACCAGCCGTGTATGAGGGTTCCTTTTTCCCCACAACCTCTCCAACACTTGTTATTTCTTGTCTTGTTGATGACAGCCATTCTAACAGGTGTGAGATGGTATCTCATTGTGGTTTTGATTTGAATTTCCCTAACAGCTAGCGATGATGAGCATCTTTTCATATATTTGTTGGCCAGTTGTATATCTTCTTGGGAGAATTGTCTGTTAAGGTCCTTTGCTCATTTTTTAATTAGACTGTTTGTGGGGTTTTGTTGTTGTTGTTGTTGTTGAGTTGTATGAGTTCTTTACATATTTTGGAAATTAGCCCCTTATTGGAGGTATTGTTTCCAAATATCTTCTCTCATTGAGTGTTGCATCTTTGTTTTGTTGATGGTTTCTTTTGCTTTGCTTTTTAGCTTGATATAGTCCTATTTATTTATGCTTTCTACTTTCCTTGCTTTTGATGTCAATTTCATAAAATCCTCTCTATTTAGGATACATGAGTTTAGTACCTATATTTTCTTCTATACAATTTATTGTTTCAGGTCTTATATTTAGGTCTCTGATCCACTTTGAGTTAATTTTGGGTTGTGGTGACAGATAGCAATCTAGTTTTATTCCTTTGCATGTGGCTTTCAAATTTTCCCAGCACCATTTATTGAAGAGGCTTTCTTTTCTCCATTGTATATTTTTGGCCCCTTTGTGGAAAATTTGCCCATGTATATGTGGGTTTATTGCTGGGCTCTCAATTCTGTTCCATTGGTCTGTGTGTCTTTTTGCCAATGCCATGCTGTTTTGATTATTGTCACTTTGTAGTATAATTTGAAGTCAGACAGTGTGGTATCTCTGGCCTTGTGTGTTTGTTTCCTGCCCCCTCAAGATTGCTTTGGCTAATTGGGGTCTTTTGAGCTTCTGATGATTTTTTTGTTCCATTTATTTAAATATATTACTGAGATTCTGATGGGGATTAAATTAAATCTGTAAATTGCTTTGGGTAATATGGCCATTTTAACTATGTTGATTCTTCCAATCTAAGAACAAGGATAATCTTTCCATTTCTTTGTGTCTTCTTCAATTTCTTTTAATCATGTCTTATAGTTTTCAGTGTCAAGGTACTTCACATGTTTTGTTAAGTTTATTCCTAGGTATTTTATTCTTTTGTTGCAATTGCAAGAGAATTTTTTTTCTTTTTTTTTCTGAAATTCCATTATTAGTGTATAGAAATGCAATAAATTTTTGTACATTGATTTTATATCCTACAGCTTTACTGTGTTTATTGTTTCTAATAGCTTTTTGATAGAGTATTTAGGGTTTTCTATATAGAGAATTAATTTGCTCCTTCATTCCCAATTTGGATGCCTTTTATTTCTTTCTCTTACCTAACTGCTCTAGCTAGAACTTCTGATATAATATCGAATTGGAATGGTGAGAACGGGCATCCTTGTCTTGTTCCTGATCTTAGAGAAAAAGGTTTCAGTTTTTCACCATTAAGTAAGATATTAGCTGAGGGTTTGTCATTTATGGACTTTATTATGTTGAGGTTGTTCCCTTCTATACCCATTTTATTAAGTATTTTAATCATAAAAGGATACTGCATTTTATCAGCTTTTTCTTCATTTATTGATATGATCATATGATTTTATTCTTTATTTTGTTTATGTGCTTTACCAAAATTTAACACCGTGTTTATTCTGTATTCATTTCCTAAATACCCAAGAGCTAATAGAGGAGGAAATGACCATGAATAAGGTTTTGCAATAAGAGGTTGCTGGCACAATCATAAAATTATCCTGGATAACCCACAATTAAATAATGAACCTTGAAGGAATCAAAAACTGCATCTCTGCTTTCTCTACCTTCTTCTCTCACCTCTGTCTCTCACTTCCCATCCATCTATTCCCCAACTTAGCTAGTATATGTGTTGTGTTGTGTGTTTTTACTCATCTATTAACTGAACAAATATTTTTTGAGTGTCTACTATGTGCCAGGCACTTTCCTACTTTAATGAGAACATTCTATATTTGACATCCCTAATGAAAGAAAAATTTGTTTTGTAATTTAAATACCATCAAAGTGAATATGTATGAAAAAATAATTTTTTAAGCAGCAATTTTATGAGGATCAGATAAAAATTCAAGAATTAAATAATCTTTTAACGGGCCTACACTTTAGCTGGTATGTTATACTATATACTCTACTCCAGATATATTACTTTTTAAATGGCTACCATCTACTCATTTTCAGATATATTAAAGTAAGAACTAAGTTGACTAGAGCAATTTCAAACTTAAAATGTCTTTTCATCCTTGCTCCACAAGACAAATTAGATTTGCAAGCATCCAGACCTCAAATCTATTTGCTCTTTAATAATTTAAGCACTGAAAGGTCAAGCAGCTCTTTTCTATCCCCTTTATCAAAGTCCAAGCACTAATGAAAAATAGCCAGATCCTATTTGCCGACCATTTGCCACACATTGCTGTCTCCCTGATGCAAATTAACACATTATTGGCACTTAGGTCAATGGTACCTTGCCAGAACTTTACAACTGCTATGTTTTTCATCTGTATAGATAACATCATTTCACTAATGAATTTCATAAAATCATTCCCACCACAACTGTAATCTCAAAAGTAGCTTTGAAAATTTTGCTATTTGAATGTTTTTTTTTTCTAAAAAGATAATTAAAAAACCAACAAATCCTCAACAATGGAAAATCAAGTAGGAGATTCTAGCTTAGTGAGATGATTAAATTTCTATTATCTTTTTATGTATTGCTCATTCTCCCTTTGTTTATTAAAGTCACACCATTCCTAACCTTGTCCCACCACTGTTCTGAAATTTAAAATAACACAAACTCTTCCTACGGCATTTGCAGTATAAAGGCACAATCCACAGTGAAGATGAATTTGCCAAAAAATGTGACATCATTATATCATAACTTTCTTATGAAATAAAATTTAATTTAAAGTTTAACTTATTAAACTTTACACTTATGAATTTACACTTTTTACAACAAAACTAAGGCTTTTACAAGAATAAGAAATCTGAATTTGTATAGAATAGTACAGGAAGTATAACCTAGAAGAGAACGTCTGAATATCTTTCATGTATTTTGTTAAACTTTAAAGTTCAAATGTGATAAAATGTTTTTTGTCTTTTCCAAGTTTGAAGACTTTGAGGGAAAGCCTGGTACAGATTTGAAACTGACTTTAAAATTTTTAGTGTAATTATTTTCAAAATCAAAGCCTTACCTGTAGTCCATTTTTCTTATCTACTTATTCTACCTCTTGTCAGTGTAAACTATTGGAGCATTATCTAACTGGATAACAGAACAGAAAAAGGAGAGAGGGAAAAGGTAATGATCCATTTCATTGTTGCTTTTGCTAAAGTTGGCAATTCTGATCAATTCAAGGACTTAGAATATTCTTTATTTCATGATACCTAACAATGAATTTTAGCTTGATTTGCAATTTTTGGTAAAAACCATCTATTCTATATGTGTAAAAAAATAGATTAATATTAATATCTTTTCAAAGATTAATTTTTGGGGAGGTAATGGTAAATTAAAATATAAATTATGCAAAGCATGTAAAAATAAATGTATAATTATGGTTTATTGCTGCACAACACCACAAAATTTTCTTCCTGTTTTTTGTTCAGTCATACCATTTTCCTAAACCTGTCAGCATTTACTGAAATGACAACCTGATAATACAAAAAAGCCTGGTACAATTGAACTAAGTTTTAAGAGTATTGTCACAGTTTAAAATTAATTTAAAAAAAGGTCAGTTCAATATGTTTTATATGTTTGTCGTCATGATGAGAATTCCTTAGAGTCCTTCATGTAATAGTGATGTTGAGTAGTTGACCTACTAAAGTCTCATCCAATAAATCATAAATGAGGACTGATAAGTAGTTTTACACAGAAAATAAGCACTGGGTACCATACGGCACAGCATAAATAGATCTGTGAGATTGAATATTCTATGTTAGCAACTTTAATTTCTCTTTGTCCTACTCTGTTCTAGATAAAATTTACCATAAACCTCTGTGGAATATTTGCAGGACAGCACAAATATATATTATGTTCTCTCAGACATAATTCATCATAAAAGCTTGCCTAACATCCACAAGTTACTATTGTCTTTGTGTGTGTGTGTGTGTGTGTGTGTGTGTGTGTGTGTGTGTGTGTGTGTGTGTGAGCATGCCTGAGCATGCAGGCCAATATCCTGCTGCTCTTCTGTTTAGAGATAAAATCTGATATAATAAAGTATTAATTACAGCCAAAAGGATGGGTACAAAATATGAACTCAATTACAGTACCATATTGTGAACAAAAAGCAGGAAGAAAATATCCTTTAGTTATGGAGGTTTTGGATAATAAAAGAACAACTAGAACATTAGACTCAGGCTGAGAAACTGTAAAAGGCCACCTGTTATTAATCTTCATAACAGGCACCAAATTTCAAGTAAATCAGTCGTGGATGGAACATTTTTAAGAATGATTTCTCCCTCTTTTAACAAGTGAAGACATTTTCTTTTGACTATTTTATTTCACTTAAGTTTATCATAATTTAATCATCATAATTTCAGAACAAATATGATTATAAAATTATAATTCAAGGTCAGCTACTATTATTAAAGTATTTTCTCTTAAATATCTCTAGTGATTTGAATAAAAAAAGAAATCAAATACTATCAAAGCTATATTAAGTATCTTAATTATTATATGTTCATATTCAATTCAGAATCTTTCAGTCCCTAAATGTACTGTTACTGCAGGCCAAGTGAGCTAGAATGAAAATGCCACCATCAAAGAGGGAGATGCCCCAGAGGGAGGCCGCTGAGAGAACCCTGAACTGAGAGTCACATATCATTGGCAATTGTTTCCAGCTTTGACACTAAATTAGACTAAACACTAAGGTCCTTCCAAGCTCTAATATTTTATAACTCCGGGTATAAGAATAAGGCAAGTTATGGCATTAAGAAATAAGAAAAAAATGTTTCATTCATGTTTCTTCCATCCTTCCTTTCTATAATGCTTATTACAAATCAAGCCCTGTGCCAGGCACAGGAGAAGAAGGAATTAAATACAAAGAAATTAAATAAGAAGGAATTAAATAAAAAGAGAAATCAGGCACAGACTGTCATCCTTGAGAAGCCTAGCCTATGGGTATTTGAAACTTGTCACACAAATACTACTGTGACAAGGATCTGATAAAGGATTGTTCAAAGTATAATGGGCCCAAGGAAGGAATGCCCAGTGTCTACACCAAAGTCTCTTAGCATCTACTTCACTGAAGGAAACTAGAGTGGACCTAGTGCCCAAACAGTCCTACTGCCAGTGACACCTGAAGGCTGCTCTTGCACTGCCGACAGCCAACTTTCTCCCCAAATTAAATATGTCTTTAGATTCTCAAAGCAGCCTTTACTCACTCCAACCCTTGTGCAAAAGAAATCCCACTGAAGTCCCAACAAGTTTTTCTATCAAGCTCACTAAAATAGTTGAAATTCCAAGAATCCACGAGGACCCTTTTTTAAGACTAGAGAGTCTAGACTGAAGGAAATGGGTAGGGCCCTCATGTAGGTATCTGCAAAATCCTGGCAGGCATGCCCCAAGCATCCACAAGAGTAGAGGGGTTTTTGTCATAGCTTCCATACTGTCCAGTTCCTGACAGAACTACACTGTCAGGTGTGATAAGCAGGGTTAGTTGTCTTGACTCCCACAGCTGCCTGTGATGCCTGAGGTGAGGGATGAGAATAAAACCATCTCTGCTCTTGGTGGAGGGCAGGGAGAGAAGACTGGAAACACACAATCTTGGTTTTTGTTCCCCTCTACCTCTCTCCTCTTTCTGTCAGGCAAATTTGGAACTATTTGTTCTAGCTTCTGTAATCATTACTCAGGTTACAAAGATCCATAATTTCTCAATTTTAGTATTTCATTTGATATTCATTTTAATCATTAAGGTCAAATCAAAGTACTGCAGATACATTTCATTGTTTTTTTGGGAGTGGTGGTGGTAGAATTTGGCACTGAGAGTCACTGCCAGCCTCCCCTGTCCACAGGCAGCCTCTCTGCTCTGCCTTTTCCACCAAAGGCTTGGCCAGTGCCCCCTGAGTACGGAGGCCTGTGCTTGCTGCGAACCTAGCCTGGAGGCCTCGGTAATAAGACTGGAGCTCTGATCTAATAGATATAATTCTTCAGGGGAGATTACGTTGAAGAAAAAATTTAAAAAAAAATTGGAGAAGAAAAGCCATGCAGCATATTTCCATGCACAAAAGCAAGTTTGGAATGAAGTTTGAGGTAAAGTTAAATTAAGTTTCATTGTATAAAAGCTCAAATACATCTACTTCATTATTATTATCTTCCTCTGCCATTTTTAAAACTTCTTTGCAAGGTTCTTGAAGAACAAACTTAGTTTTCAAAATGAATTTTTAAAGAGATGACTGACATTGTCATCCTAGAAGCAACATTAATAAAAATGATCTCTGTTTCCTGGTAGTAAAGGAATCCAGAGTATTATTTTTTTAATACAATAAAATTCACCTAAAATCAGGTGGGGGAAGAGTAGTGGTGGAAGTGATAAAGGAATCAGCACCTTTTGTTAACACATACTATAAAAATTCAGCTATAATAAGTAATAAAAAAAAAGCTAATACAGTAATATAAAACTGAAGTTTTACCACTGAGTAACAGTTTGGTCTTTGTGATTATGTGTACCCCAGTGGAGAAAAAAATTAGGTTGGAAGTCAGAAATTTAGAACTATTTTCCTTAAACAATTTTAGCCATGGATAGAACCTTTTCAAAAGGTTCAAGGACTATGAGAAAAAACATTTAGCCCACAATGTTTGAGATGTTCCTACAGTTTGCATTTTTTCAATAAATAAAAGGAAACGATTAAAAATCTAGAAATAAGGATTTCAAAAGAACTGGTACTTTCTTTGTTGACTCTCTGGAGACTATTAAAAATGGTCAAACAAAAAAACATACATATCAACAAAAAAAGACTGATTAATTTGAAAAAAAAAACCAATACCTAAAACAAATTTGTTTAATACAATTTTTTCAAGTACTCAAAATTTCATTGTTAAACATTCAGCGGGCTGTGATAGAGTTAGAGTACCAAAAAAAAAAAGTCTTAGTTTAAAAATAATAATAAAGAAATAATGAAGAAAACGAGAACAACAACCACCAAATGCTTCTATCTTCTAAGAATTAATAGAGATAAACCCCAAAGATTCTAGTAACCATAATCTTAAAAGTGTAATATATATATTTTTAACACTAGAAGAGACAATAAAGAAAGGATATTAATTTGCAAAATAGCCTATGTCTTCAAAGAAAGGTGTCACCACCTCAGTTCCAAAGAAAGTCGTCAGAGAAGATGCTTGTGGGCTGAGGTGAAAGGAGTGGGGACTGTTTCTAGGAGGGAGCATGCTCCTAATGGCTCACGTGGCCTCCTAGGCCACCTAGTAGTTCACAGAGAGAACACGGCTGTGGCGTCAGAGCAAGTATGCCTGGTAACCTCCCCAGACCTCATTCCTTCATCATGAGGATGTTGACATTTGACTAGAAAGCCTGCCCCGGATGGCTACAAGCCTTTTCATAAAGGACCAACTCTGGCCTGGCACTTTATAGCTATTCAATTGACAAACAATGATTATTTATTTTTTAGTATCATTGTTATTATTCTTCTATCACAAGCTGCTCAGAAGATCATAACTGAGGCTCAGAAATATTATATAAGGACCTAGAAAATTTCCCAAAACA
Organism: Macroglossus sobrinus; assembly: GCA_004027375.1. NCBI lineage: Eukaryota > Metazoa > Chordata > Mammalia > Chiroptera > Pteropodidae > Macroglossus > Macroglossus sobrinus. Next base: position 417,175 of record PVKZ01000191.1, read on the forward strand.
TGGACAGAAGAAAAGGTGCTACCATGTTACCTACAGATTATTGCCATCATTACAGGCCAGAATAGCATCTGTGATAAATAAGAAAAGCTTTCCTATATTCAGCAGATAACATCGGTGTTAGATGCTGTACTGCAAGTCTTGCTAACATGTCATTAATTCCCCTAGCCACCTTGTAATTTAGATAATAGTATTACTCACATCTAACTGATGAAAAGATGAGACTCAGAAAAGTTACACAATTTGCCCAAGGTTACAGAACAAGTAAGGCCAGGATTTAAACCCAAGATCACCAAATTCCATGCAGTGGTTGGCTGCACTTTTACGGTCTTAACATCTCTGCGCTTTCCTTCTTAGGAGGGAGCTACCGTCTGCAATGACTCCAACCAAGAATGCCTTCTCATCTCTCATCTCTGCGGTGTTTTGATGGAACAAAATATCTTCTAAAACTTCGATGATTTAACAGAATGAATATATAATATTAATACCAAACACACACTTCTTACAAATTCCATAAAATTACTGTCAAAATATGGGATATTTTCAGAACATAGATCCTGTTAAATGATAATCACAGTACACTGGCATAAAAGTTAAAAGGCAGTAATGATGAGAAATGTTAAGCCTAGTATCAAAAGCGAAACATAAAAGCAATAAAGACTGAATAGCAATCTAGTCAACATGTTTCGTTAAGCAAATCCTGACATTATAGTTTGGCCTTTTTTTAGTGCTTCAGTTCACAAAGAACTTTCACTTATATTAATCTTCGTGAAAATACTGTGACCTATGTGGGGTGCACACTGGACTCCAATTTTAGAAATGAAGAAAGACCTGAGAGTCCATGATGGCCCAAAAGGTCCAAGCCACATGTTCTTTTAATTTGTGATCCCACCTTCCTAAAAGATTAAGTCCAATAAATTATCTGTATCAGAGAGATCAGGTTTCACTCATTCTAAGTAAAATGTCAATCATTTGGAGAGAACTCAGAGACAGCACTACCAAGCTTCCTCCCCTGCAAGACCCCTGGGTTTGTGGGGGCCATAGCCCTGGAGCGCGAACCTAGGACAACCCATTAATTTCCATCTGGAAGCCACATAGGTTCATTTACTTCCTTCATGTCCCTGCCCCACTGAATGACCTAAGATGAAAGTCCAATCATATCTTTGTCTCATTAAAAGTCCTATAGCCCAATCATTTATTTAAAAAATAAAACAAAACATGAGTCAAGGACTGTGCTTAGCACAGAACCAGGGTTAGGCATACATAGATTAAATCACAGAGGGTAGTCCTTGCCCTGAAGGAGGTAGCAGTTGGGCAGAACAGTCACTACAGAGTATGGTGAACTCAGGTCTGAGCTAGGCCAAGGGAGCAGCGAGGTCAGAGAAGGCTGTCAGAGGAAGCAGACCTCTGGGCTGCACACCTTGGAGTGTGACTGAATAAGTGGGAGAAAGAGAGGGAGTACAGTGTGCATATGTGTGTGTGTGTCAGTGTAAGAAGTGTCAGAGGAGGTAAGAAGAGAGAAGATTCCATGCTAAGGAAGCACCAAATGCAACCTGGCATATTCTAAGTACTAAGCATATATTTACATGACTGCAGCTGGAAGCTGGCTTAAAGGAAAGGCTGACCCAGGAAGTGACTAGATGATAAAAACCTTCCATTATAGGCAGAAAAGTCTGGATTTACCCTGAGGACAATGGTAAAACACTGATGGATTATTAAGTAGGAGAGTGAAAGATCCATGCAGTCAGTGTGGGACACAGACTAGAGAGCTGAAAAGGCAGAAGTTTGAACTAAGGCAGCTATGGGGGTGATGTAAGTAAAGAAGAAAAGGCGGGTGTTGTTAGCGACCTTAAGAGGTGAGAAGCAGGGCAAGTTTTCAAAGGAGTCAGTATAGGCATAGAAGATTCTAGTCATCTTCCTGATGAAATCTGAATTTGTAGCAATGCTCATTGGAAGTAGTCTGTTCTCATTTAACAAAAATAACAGATTGATTAAAGCATAAGGGCAGAATATTATTTTATGTGTATGTGTTATATGGAAGGGTCAATGTATTTAATTTTTATTTAGGAATGAAAATATATATTTAAAACCCTTCTTGTTTCTGATATGTCTGATTAGTTAAAAGGCAGATTTAGACCTTCAGATTTATACTTATGAATGTTTCAGTGATAATTCTATAAAAAAGAAGAGGTTCAATTCAATAAACATTTATTGCACACTTAATTTAGTTTGAGGCACAAAAATTTAAGAGACTAAATTATGAAAATTATTTGGTTACCATTCTGCATTTCCTATTATATTTACATACATTTTACATAATGATTAACTTAGGAAAATTCTCACTCTCAGCATTACATGCATAAATCTAATTAATACTCCTGAGTGTTGGTCAAATCTCATTTTTTAAAAAATTGTGTTTACTAGATGACCACTGTTTGCCTCTCTTTTCATTCTCTTCTAGGTTTTTTTATAGATTGCTCCTCTCTTCAATGGGTCTACATCTGTCTTCCAGCTCCTGACTGGCCGTTTAATACTTCTCCTTTGGGTTTCAGCTTAAATAAACCAACCTGATTGCCTTACTGAGATTTACCTCTCTGTCATATGCTGTTAGAATACCCTGGAATACCTTTTCTATACAGCATTGATTCTAGCACAATGACTTGAACAGAAAAGTGCTCAATAGGTATTTGATGGATGAATAAATAATAGTCAAATACCAATCCCAAAGGTTCCTACAATACTTTTAAATTGTAAAAGATGAGAATTTTAATGACATACTCATGACTGCAGAAAGCTCTCACCACTTCTCATTAAGCAGAATACACTGATGCTGCACAGGAAAACACTTTTAGGTAAGAGTAGAGAAGTGAAAGAACTGGGACATAGAGAACAACTCAAACTGGATATGGTGATATGGAAAAAGCTAATCTTTTTACTATTTCTAGCTTGAAGAATTGAATATTAATTTAATTAAGCATCTGAAAACTAAGATTCACAAGAAATAATATAATTATACATGTTTATATACTGTATCATATATATTTTATATAAATATATTACATAATATATTATATTTTATACTATATATAAGATCCAATATATAAATATATAAGTAGAGGAGTAAGCTGTAGAAAAGCCCAGGATAAGAGAAAGTAAAGAGAGGTAAACAGTGATCACCTTAGTAAATATAATAAAATGTGCACACATAGTAAATGAGGTTTGGAGTATTAATTAGATTTATGCATTTATATATTATATTTTATGTTATATATAATTTAATATTTAAGTATATTTTACATATATATTAAATCATATATAATATAAAATATATAATACATTCTTAAAATAATTTTTGATGAAACATGGAGAATCAGCATTTTTGTATGCTTTAGCATTCTCATCATAAACAATTACATTGTATACATTTGTTAAGTGCTGATTGAGAAAATGTTTGAGGCTGTGTTCCCCTCTAATAGCATCAAGAAGTACTGTCACATGAAGAAAGTGGTCATTTCCTCTCTGAGTTGCTCCTTGGTTCTAAAAGGCTGTGCTTATAAGCAGCACACTGTTAGCATTCACTATCTGCCCCACAAGTGACTTCGTTCATCTCTTAGAACTTGTAATCTTTTCTGGTGTACATATGTGATTTTAGCATCTTAAAAAAGTGAAAGTGAGGCATCAATAGTCAAATCAATTAGTCTTTGTCAAAGTTTCCAAGATCCTCTCTCCCACAGGCTATCAGTTTTAGCTCGTAACACTTTTAGAAATTTATTCCTTAAATTTCGTAGAATCAATAATTGTTATTAGGAAGACCCACAGTTACTGAGAGCAAGATTCATAAGGCAATATGTTGCTGAATTCAAGGTATCTGCAACCTTTTAGTGCTCTAGGTTTATAATTGAGACTATTTTAGAATGATTCCACTGTTATATTTATAAATGGTCCAGAAAGATGGGGAGAAAGAAACAGCATGTAACTTGTATGATCCATCTCCCTTACCTTGATGGATGGCTTTGGCTGCTGGTCGGTATGATGGGGGTATGCACTACCTGTTTGACCTCTAGGGAGTCAGTCATGTATAATGTATGGCCTCTTCTGTAAATGACACTCAAGGGTGTTCATGTAATCTCAGGTTCCAGTCTCAGACATTTATCTTTTCAGTGACAAATATAGGTTCCTTTGGGCATGGCAGGAATGAAAAACAGTATGATCAAAACTTGATTCCTCCCTGACCGCAGTCAAGAATTAGCCATAATCATACACTGAGTGTACTGGTGGCATTCCTTTAGGAGTTGAGCAAAGCATTTGTATTTTGGTTTTTAATAAGCAAAAACATTTCCACATCCATTCAATAGGCATTGCATACACACTTCAGTACATATGATAAGCACTACAATAGTGACTAGCACAGGCTCAGGGCAAAGGGGCTAGAGTGATACAAGAAAAGGAAGATAGAGAGAAGCAGAAAGAGAAAGATCTGGATGGTTTTTCTGAGCAAGGGGGATTAATAATACCACATATTTACTGCTTACAAAATTTGTATTTAAAAATATTCATACAGTTAGTGATTTCCAATAAATTATCAGTCATCGCTAAGCTAGATTTTCAATTTCTAGTGTTTTAGTGTTCACTTTAATTATACTTTAAATAGTTAATACCACCAATCACTTTGATTAGCAAATACATTTTTTTTTCCTTCTAAAAAGGACTGTTTGGGCCAGTAGTTACCAAAGTAAGGGTGAGGGGGAAGGGGGAAGGTAGATGAGGTAAAAGGGGTCAAATATGTGGTGACAGAAATAAATCTAATTGAGAGGTGAACACACAGTGTAAATATATATATATATTAATATGTATATATGCCTTACTGTTAAAATGTATAGCTGAAACTTACTGGATTTTGTTAACCAATGACACCATAAAAAATAATTAATTAATTAAAAATAAATAAAAATTAAAAATAAATAAATAAATAAATAAATAGGACTAAATGGTTTTGATTTCTTTAAATCCTGTTTCTAATAAAATTAGCACTTCACATTTACAAGACTTCTTCCCTTCACGCCCTGAGGGTTAGCTATATCTTAATTGAGTCCAATGAAAAGGGAGACTGGAAGGGCTCAGCACATCCTGTAGACTGCACCTGCTTTATACCTCTTCTGTGCCCTACTCCTCTAATCCATTCTGCACTGCTGAAGCTGAGCTGATCTTCCTTACATTTTTTCTTACTCAAATCCATAAAATGGCTTACTCACTGCCATAATAAGCTCTTCTGCATCCCTGGTGCTAAGCACAGTACTTGAAACCTAGTATTTAGTAAATGTAATCCTAGCAACTCCATGAGGTAAAGTGGTTTTATCCTTGTTTTGAAAAGATGAGGAACCTGAGACTTAAAGACATTTAAAAATCTGTAATAATCACATAGTTAGTGGTTGAGAAAGCTGGGATTTGAAACTAGCTTTAACTCCAAAGAAGATGTTATTTCTCTATATGTGGGGCTCATTTAAAAATTATATTCACAATTAATGTGACCCCAAATAACTATTTAAATATTAAGATAGTTTCCTCCTTAGAAGATGACAAAAAAGGAAAGAGTGATTCTGCCTGTCTAAAAGGCTATGCCTGATATCCGACACTATCTTGTATTTTAGGCCACAATGATCTTGATTATTAATTACTGATAGATTCATTTAGTTTCCTATTAATTTAGAGCACAACATTGTTTAGATCTAGAAATTATACATCAATTTATAAAAATGAAGCTCCTTTTATATTTATATTAGAGACTCTTTGTATCTGAAGGTAAACCTTGCATTGTGAGGGTTTACACTGTCATTTTTTTTCCATTTCAAAATAATATTGTCATTACATCAAGAAAATAAAGAGATAAACTTTTTGTGAATCAATAATAATAAATGTTTTTAAATCATTATTTAACTGGCTTCTCTGAGCCAAGATTGAACTCTTAGACAAAACAATTCTGATTAAAAAGATAATTTGTAGAATCTGGGAATTCGATTCTAACATAACCACAAAATGACACTTGAATCACAAATATCTTTGTCTGAAGAAAGTGGAAGAAGAATCAGATTCTTCAAGCATGAACAAAACATTAGATTTCACTGAGACAAGCAAGTGACACATCTCATTGCATCTTCATGGGTCTTCACTTATAAAGTGGTTATATACAGAATATCAGTTTCCTTTTGTTTCATGGTTAAGTTTTTTCAATAGAACTGATAGTAAACATGATTAGTTAGTGATTCAGGGGTCAACGGGGAAACACCTAACCTTTAGAACTAAACCTATAGAACTAAAAAGTTCTATAGAATTGAGGCCTGGAGAGAGTTCATTACCTATTTATATCAGTTCCTAAAAATTTGCAAATACATAAATACAGTTAGCTAGATGCAATCAAAATTTAAAATTCAGTACAGATATCAGAATTTATATAAATTATATTTATGAATTTATTGATAGACAATTGTTAAATCTTTAATTTATATTTCATGTAAAATTAGTTTTTTTGTGATATCAGATTTGAACAAAACAGGCATACAAAGAAAAAGTTAGAGGACCAAAGCTGATCCTGAAAAGAACCAACACAACCACCTTCTGACATGGTCTGAAGACTGCTACACAAGAAAAACACTTACATAGTATTTAGTATGTGAGAAATATGACTTGACGTGTGTTAAAAAAACATTACCTAATTTAATCTTCACAAAAACCATATAATGTTGATATGTTAAAAGGAGAAACAATGGGATGTCCAAGATGGTGGTGTTAATGGAGTGAAAAATGTCTTTTATTGAACATACAGGTGGTAGACAACCAAGATAACTGCTGTTTTTTTTAAAAAAATTAAAAATCGGTCCATACTTCACAATATCAAACTTCCAAACCATATTCAATCCAATGCCAACAATTGTAATATAGAACACAAACCAAAATGTATGATTGTATCTGCCTTTCATTAGTAATAATGATCTCTTTCTTTGTTTTTATTGTCAAGAGATTTATTTCATTTTCCCATTTGAGGTGATACATTTTGCAGATACTCTGACTCCCACTCTCATGCTGAGTCCCTTGAACAAAAACTGATGTGTAATAACCAGCTGGGGACATGAATGCAGGCTGATGGCCCACAAGGAGAATAAATCTCATTTCCCATTTAGCTCCAGGACCAAGTTACTTTTTATAAAGTAACAAATTTTCTTAAAATAAATGCAATTGATGTTCTGCCTATTTATCCTTGGAATATAAACTTGTACTTCATGTTATTCTAAGAATATAGCATGGATTTTTCAAAGGACAAAGCACTTGATAATGAGAAAAAATAACATTCTATAATACATTTCTAATTTGTTACAAAAGAATATTTAATGAGTAGTTTGAGTAAATCAGGTATTAAAAGTTAACTATGTGAGGCAAAGCAGCCTCACATAGGAAAAAATGATAAATGACGTATAAATAATATATGAAAATAGCAGATATTTGCAAAGTCTACCACAATAATGAATTCAAGGCAAAATCAATTTAATAAAAATCGGGACATATTATATAAAAATAAATTCTTGATTTATATATGAAACAAATTACTACATGAGACAAGACTTTTGTTTGTTTGTTTTAATCAGAGTGTTTTGGATGAATAAAACATTCATGCTTGCCTTTTTCTAACAGGAAGTATTTCCTATCTCATTTGAAATCTTGCTTACCTAGGATACAACCTTTAAAAAGTAAAGCAAAATATTTCTTCCTTTCCTTATGCCCTCATCTCTTCCCTATTCATAATGTAATGAGGTTCCCGTTTGCTTTAAGATTTTGATCCTGATTCTCAGCAACAGAAACTATTCACAAAATGCTTTTTAAAGATAACTGTTGAGGAAGCATTCAGTTGCTAGGACAACCATAGTTACCAATGACAATAAAAGCACAACATTAAAATAATTGGGCTACCTTCATTAGAAGACAAAGTGGCTGCCATAAATTAAAGTTACATTCACATGTTTAAGGCATCAATTTTAATGTTTTGGTTGTTGATGTGATTATTGCCCACTTTCCCTTCTCGTGGACAGAAAGCTGTAATAGATGTTTTTCTCACTCAACAATTTCTTCTGAATGAATGAATCAAAAAATGAATACATAATCTTTTAATATTTCACTGAAATAAATATCAGAATGTTTAATTAATTAACATATTAAGCACTGAGTTTTAATTAAGAAGACATGTAGCTCCAAAATATCTATGAACAAATTAAAGCAACAATGCCTAAAGAACAAAAATGAGTCATTTGAAAGCACAATCACCAAAGGCTAAAAAATTTGATTGTGTCAAGCCTATAGATGATTAGAATGTATAAAACATAATTAATGAGGGATATTGCATACAGTAGATTATATATATGTATCTCAATAATAAAGTCACAGAAAATTTTTGTTGTGCATGAAAAGCTAACACTCTAAAACTCATTCTTTGTTTAGAGCTGCTCTTTTACTGGCAAATTATAAAGATTTTCTCAGCTGGATTGAGTCTGCATATAATAAACAATGGAGAGGACAAGAGAGAGAAAAGAAGTGATTCTAAATAAGTAAAACAAAAATAAGCTTTTTCCTGTCTTATTAAAGAAAAAAACTGAATTTATAAACAGATATTAAAATTCTATACTAGGTGCTAGTTCACTGGTTGGAATGATGGAATTTGTGTTCTTCCCGGCCATCTCAGGATTTAAATAATTTTATGTGACAGAGCTGATGTGTTGATCAATAAAAAGACAGCAATCATTTACATGGAGAGTTTAGTGTAATTTCAAGAATCTGCATTAACCAAGCTGAGTGTTTGTAGTGGAATCAATACACAACCACTTAACTTAGTGAAGTGCATAAGTGAAGTATGACTGAAATTTCAACACCAATGACTATGAATTAAAGAAAAATCAAATCAATTGAAAGAATAGGTTTTGGAAATTACACAATGACAGTAGTTTTGAACACATAATACTGTGCAAAATACAGTAAAGCAAACAGATGTTTACTTCCATTTCTCCTCTTTGTTCTAGTATTTATCTTATCATTTGGGAAAAGCTTTCTTGTATTGCAGTTTGACTACATGGGCATTTTGCAAATTTCCAGATGTGTTCAAATGGTTTAATCTACATTATGGCTTTTATTTTAGGTCCCTATGATTTCCTAATCAGAGTCCTTATTTCTCTAAACATTAAATGAAATTGAAAATTTTCATATATCCCATTTAGTTTGAGAGTATTGTGGATTTTTTTTCCCAAAGTAGTCTTTCTGGATATACTGGTCTTCCATTTACTCAATAGATAATCAGTGCTATTATGTTGTACTATAATAATAAATTCCTTGAAGAGAATATTCACTTTTCTGCAAAAAAATAAAATAAAAATCTTTGTATAGGTGCGGTTGAGATAATTTCCTTTCTCAAATTTATACCAGTACAATGTATCCATTTAAGACAAGCATCCTTCCACTAAGGTGGTATCTGTAGTGATGTCCTTGTAATGCTTACTGAATGGTATCTCACAAGAGATGGTCTTGATTCTAGTATTATGGATTTATATGATGAACATAGATAATAACTTTGTTAATTTTACGATGCTAACATTGTGGAAAAAGATATCATAGAGGCAGAATGAAAAGTGACCCTGTCAAATTCAAGGAATGTTCAACCGAAAACACGATAATGTTTAATCAAAGCAGAATAGTGGTGAACCTGGAAAATAAGGCATTGTGACAACTATAAAAGAGGATATGACAACATAAACTGAAATCTTAGCAGAGGTAGTGATCTGGGCCTGATCAAATGATATAAGACCTGTGGTGAAAACTATGTGTTTTGGACACTGTGACTAGCACTTGAATCTGTATTTCTATTGACATAAAAATAAGATGTCAGAGGATATCTATAATTAACTAACTAGTAAGGCTTCAAAATCTCCAAAAACAACAAAAGGTTTGCATGAAAGCAAAATCATGCCTTAGCAACACATGAGCTAGAAAATATGAATAGTCATTTGGAATGCAAATGACACTTTAAACAGATAAGGGAAGGAATTTTGGGAAGAAGGCTAACATAGACTGTCCAAAGGAATATTATTTGAAAATAGAGTTGGAAAGATCTATACAAAGACATGTTAGAAATCTGACTGAAAGCATTTGAAGGAACAATGCAAAAAGAACAGAAAATGTACAAAAGGAGTTTATATAAAAATAAAGTAGAATAAGGAATAATGGGCTGTTTGGAGAAATGGTTAGGGTTTCAGTTTCCTTCAGTTTGGAGGCACTGGAAGTGAGTGACCTCTACCCTTTCATTTTATCATGATGCTTCTGTAGTAGAACACTGGCTTCTGTCTTAATGGCCCATTATTGCTGAATCTGGGCAACTGTTAAATTGGTTGGAAAAAAATGATACTCCCAAGGCCACAGACAGAGCATCAATTTTCACTTAATAATAATTCAGCTTTCTAGAGTGAAAAAAGTCTGACCCTTGGCCAGGTACACTTGGGCCTTGGACAGCCATCTAATGAGTGTGCCTTGGGTCATTCAGAGCAGTGCAACCCCTCCACACACACATACAAATCAACCCAAAGGGTCTGGTGGTGTCAGGGGCATCATTTTTTTAGCAGCAACATCTTAAATTTGGAATAAAGCTTTTACATATTTTATAATATTCTCACAAACTGCATTTACAAACAGCAATCCTAAATCTCTTACATGAGCTATGTTAAGTCAACAGAGTAAATTAAAAATTGTTTCATAAAATTTTATAGATATTTAAATTAAATTTCTGTGATCCCATTCTAATTTGATTTCATTATCAACTAACATTGTTTTTACTCTTGACTATGGATTTAAACTTCTATATTTCTTATCAGAAAGAAAGAAGTCCAACTGATTGCCCTATGATACTATAGTGAAAACATGGTCAAATAGAGCCAGGTTTCAAAAGGTTAATACAATAAAATTCTACAAAGGAACACAGAAACAAATCCTATATGGCCTTAATTGTGAATGTAAATGTTTCCTTGGAGTATGCAATTGAAAATAATAGGCTATTTTGAAGGAAATCACTTCTGATAATACAAAATATCTAAATTCCTTGGAAACAAGTAGAAAATTCATTTATATAGATTAATGAACTTATGACAAGTTCATATTCAAGAGTTATTCAGGCATTCATTTGCTTCTTCCAAGGAAGAATAAATTTATTTTATTCATTCACTTTAAAAGTTATGCTTCATAATTTCTGAGCTATATAAATCATCATGGAATGTGAAATGAGACCTACATGTTGGTAATAAACTTAAATCTGTTCACATAAAGACTTCACAATACTCTCTCCAATCATGTTTCTTTTTTAAAAAATATACATTGCACATTCAATTGAGAAATTAACTGACTTAAAACCCCAGGTAAACAAACAAACAAAAAGGTCCATTTAAAAAATAGAGCTCAGGATAAAAATGCCAAGTGCCCTTGGGTAACTAAATTGCTGCAAGCAATTACCTTTAGAAGTAAAGTCACCTCTCAACAGACTGGGGCTTTTTTGTTCCTTATCTTCAAAGAACAACCCACTTGCATCAGAATCAAACTCTTTACACAATACTCAGATCACCCCACATCAAAGCACTTTCTTTCCCTCAGTCATTTCTTTCAATTAGAGCTAATAAAGACACAGTTTTACATGCTGACTGAGGTTTGTAGCAAATCCCTAGAAAACAAATGCAAGACATTAATCAATTTGATTTTAGTTTTCATCTCTCTAGAGCCAGCCCACCCCTTCTTTGCTCAGTACCTGACCGGCGCGCCTCGGCTGTGTGCAGGTTTCAGCATGACTGTCACTGTATTGTCAGTTTGATTCAAAGGGGTCTCAAATTCATAAGTCGGCATAGAGGGTGCTGAGGAAAAAATGCATAAAGATGGGAGACACATTATTTCTGGTTTATCTTTTCAGTTTTCTTTCTACTTTAATTTACAAAGAACATTAAGAACATAATGCCCTTGGATTAAATTGCAGTTATCAACCGACCATGAGCAGCCTTTATGTATCTGCTCTATACAGAATATCAGGGACAACTGCTAAAATCAGCATATGTTGACTGCTTTAATTTCAGAGTTTAAGTTGGGAGAGGGCATGAGGGGTCTTGTGTGGTGTTATAATAGTCTATTTCTCAAATTTCTGTTTGGATTCTTGCTAAATGGGTATAGTGAGCTTTTGAAAACTCACTGAGCTGGACACATAATTTGTGTGCTTTTCTGTAGGTATGCTTTTCTTCAAAAAATATACTTTAAATGCATATTAAGAAATAGGATCATAAAATTAAACTTTACAGTTCTTCCATCAAAGTCAAGGCTTTTTTGTGTACCAAAGACCCATCTGGGGATTTGAAGAGGACCACAGGAGCCAGAGAGGATTGCTGAGATGAGTGACCACTGGTGGGACCTCAGGAAAAGCACCAGGAAAAGATATGGGAATAGAAACAAGAAAGTCAGGGGTTTGCCTTCTTGTTCTGTTTTGTTTTAACCAGCATAAGAGCTTAGGTATACTAATTATCTCTGAAGCTTTAGTTTACTCATCTTTCAAAATAGGATAAATTACTTTTTAAAGTTATTGTGGGAATTCAAAGAGATAATAGATAAAGAGAGCCAGGCAAATATAATATGATGAATGTTAGTTCTCTTCCAAAAGTGAATCTTGTTTCTAAGACCATTTCTTGGCATTCTTTGTAGATTGTTAAGTATTATTATTAAGAGAAGATAACAACAAAACTCTTTGATAATTTTGTCATCATCATGGACAAGAGAAATCATTTCATGAAGGCTGGGATGAGAGGGCAACGCAGTTTCTTCACGGCCCACGTGGCCTCTAACATCCCAGGTATAGGTACCAGATGAGAACACTAGAGATCATTTTTTTTTTGCTAATATAGTTTTTAAAATCTCTTACATATAAAGAGCTTTTATGTAAAGACACAGGTTTTAGCTCAGTTCCATTTATCGGATTTTCTCAGCATTAAAAATTAACTCCAATTCTATTAAAAATTAACTCCAATTCATAATACAGAATTACATTTTATATAGAGAATAGTTCTCTATCTGAGGTTTATAAAAGTAGAAAATAGTGGCCTATAAATTGTAATTTTTTTGACCTATAAAAATCAAATAGTTATTCTTCATGAGCCTATGTAGGCTAATCAAAATGTCAGCTTTCTTTGCTTTTGGGCTAGCAGTGCTCAGAACCCATATCAACCAAAATTTTTATTTAATAAAAATAGTAAAAGTTAATTATTTTTTCTAAAAGAATACCTTCTTTAAGATAGCAATCTTTCAGATGTGGTATGCATAGGATAAAATTACGTATAAGGGAGGTAGGGCTTAGAGGTATACACAGTGGTATACATTTTTTCTTTAAATCTCCATGATAAATTTATTCACCAGACAATACTATCTTAATTTATATAGGGAGGTCAATTCACCTAATCAACATCAGAGAGGAAGTATGTGGAGAAATTATAACTAGAATCCTGTTATAATTATAATTTTAACTAGTAAAACCTATGTCATTTTTCTAACCACCCAAGATCTTCTTTTCCAACTCTCCATACTGTTCTTATAACCTAATGTTTTATATTAAGTATCAAATGTATATTAAACTTCAAGTTTGTACTCATAAATAAAATCTTACACAATAAAAACTTTCCCCTTAAGTTATAATTGCTTAAAAAATCCCAAAGCTCCCTCCCTCAAAACCAGCAGAACACTTACAGTACTCTAGTTGTATTCTCATTCCTTCAATTCCAAAGAAAAACTTTTAAAAAACTAAGAGGGACTATATATATATATATATATATATATATATATATATATATATATATATATATATATATATATATTTGTGTGTGTGTATATATATATTTGTGTATATATATATATATTTGTGTGTGTGTGTGTATATATATATATTTGTGTGTGTGTGTATATATATATATATTTGTGTATACACACACACACACACACACACACACACACACACACACACAAATCAGGCTAAATATCTAGCTTCCCCTGACTGATTAAAAGAGCTACCTCCTTCACCCACCTCCTGCTCCTCTACCTCCAGCCAAAACAGTCAAAGCTTAAATTCAAATACATCTTTACCCATACCTAAAGGGGAAAATATGGAAAAGGAAAATGTCCGTGGAATGTGTTTATTGCTGTTATATATCCCATACCAGATGGCAATTCATCCCCTCTAGTCTGAAGCACAAAGACATTTTTCACACAGGTGCATATGCCCAGAAATATTTTTCAAGTTATATCTTTTCTTGGATGGTGTAGTTAAGTTTCTACAAGCAAAAAGCTGGAGGCCATCAGTGGCTAGTGCCACCCCCTCTGTTGTCCCCTCTCTCTGTAGGATGTGAGACTACTAATGATGAAGGTCCCAAGGAAGATTGATCCTTCTGGCAGTGAACTCCATATAACGCTGTCTTTCTGCTGAACACTCAATCATTTATTGCTTGTTGCAGAGATTTTTTTCCATCTCTACTGCTCTGGTAACTTGGAAATACGAAGAGAATAAGAGTACACAGAATAGAACTTTCTGCTCATGTTCAAGCCTCCAAAGCAAACTGTTGAAATAGTAGCTACTTTTTAACACAGGAGGACCGTAAGCTCCCAAATTATAAATATTTACAGTATTTCATTAAATCCCATGAGTCTGATTTTCAGGCATCCAAAAATATTCATTTGAATACAGTATGTAAGTTTGGGTAAGCTTTGCATACTTGAAGTACAAAATGCCACTTCTGATAAAAGACATAGCTCATAATGTATACTACCTGATATTTTAGTGGTGAACTGATTCGTTGCTGGAGGTCCAAAACCCTTAGCTGTGCTAGCTCGGATGGTAAAGGAGTATGTTGTCCCCGGATACAGTCCAAAAAACAGAAAATGGGTTTCATTTCCCAGTTTTGAAACTCTTCCACTTTGATTGGATAAGTCTATTTCTGGGTCAAAGGAACTGACTGCTTTGTAGGTGATCTGCAAGAGAATAAGAATATGATAAAATATCTGGAGCAGATAGTCCAGGATTGCATCTTTATCCAATAAGCCCTTCTGATATATGCACTGTCAGATGGTTTATGATAAGTTCTCCTATTCCCTTAGACTCTTCAAATCCTAAATCCAGTGAAGAGGCGCAGGAACTCAGCCAAAACTGTTATGAGTTATTACTTTTATAGACAGAGAAACTTATAGCTAATAGATTAGAACATAAAGGATGGGTTTGGGTCTAAGCTTATACTTTGAAGTTGCTTGCTTTCAGAATGTCGTTTTGGAAAACTACATTGCAGCTGGTTTAAAACAAAATAACAAAACATACAACTAGCTCAAACAGATAAGAACCTGACAAGGGTAAGACCTCATTGCTCATCTAGCAACCACAGGTGGATTTAGCACTGAGTAGGATTATTGTCTACTGGGAACAGGAACACTTTTCAGTGTTTTCTTCAATGTGGGCAAAGATATCAGCTTCAAAAATAAATCCTAGACATGTGTCAGTAGCTTCTGATGCTATGACTGTTGTCCTCTTGATGGGTCATATTTACATGTTTTCTTTACAGTTGTGCAATAGAACTTTCTGTTGTTATCTAAGTGTTCTATTCTGTACTGTTGAATGTAGTAGCAAGTAGTCACAGTGGCTATGGAGCACATGAAATGTGGCTAGCGAGACTGAGGAACTTAAAATTTAATTTTAATTAATTGATAATTTAAATTTAAATTGCCACCCATCACTAGGAACTGCTATTTCGAACAGTGCAACTTTAGAAGCTTTCACGATATTTGCTACATGATGTGTTCAAAACACATTGGATGAGTCTGAAATTCATGCAAATAAATATAACATAGGTGCTTTTAAATTTTGCTCTTTCAAATGAATTTTAAAGGATTTTACTATAAGTAGTTCATCAACTATTTAAGAATATGCATTTTGGTGGTGATTACTAACTTCTACCGGTTGTAATGACATAACTTTTAAATGTGGCATATTCAAAGTTTTAAATTGCAAAACTGAGCACTTTTCTTGCTTTTAAATAGGTAAACTTACTTATAATTTATGTGCATGAACACTAACACTGTTATTATACAAAGTGATAATTGACATTCTTTCTTCTTATATTTATACCATGTCATTATAATTATGGAGCCCTCTCTGAAAGAATATTTAGATTGAATCAACTAAACTTTGGCAAGAAAATGTTTGCTGTATATATTAATCACTGCAGCGTATGCCATTCTCAGAGTCAGGCAGCATATCTGTTGTTAACCCTCTACCATATTTCCCTCACAAGGTTACTCTGAGCCAAGAGACAAGAAGACCATGTTTGCCACCAGCTGCTGTTGGAGGGACTTCAGCAATGCCACTGCTGTGTGCTCAGTGCTCACCTGATCCTCCATTCTGATACCCTCAGACAAAAGGGTGGTTCAGAGAAGGAAGATCTAAGCTATGGCAGCATAACTGCTCCCCAAAGTTTATTTATTCATTCAGTCTCCTATTAGAAATATATTAATTGCATGCCTCCTTATGTACCAAGCACTGTACTCTGAGCTGGGGTCTCATATGGTGATTCAGACTTAGTACCTTGCCCTGTAGGAGGTCACAGTCTGGTGGGGAAAGAGATAAGCAATTCAATTCAATAATTATGATACAATATAATTAAAAGACTAGCACTGCCCACCAGAGCTAGGTTAATCTTCTTGTTCATTTTATTGTCTTAATTAAAACTTTAATGGGAAACAAATGCATGCGGGACAAAGTTTAAACTCCCTAACTTTGTGTTTAAGAACTGCTTACATCTTCCTCAAACTGATTTCTAAATACTTGATATGATGACATTGTATTACT
Organism: Macroglossus sobrinus; assembly: GCA_004027375.1. NCBI lineage: Eukaryota > Metazoa > Chordata > Mammalia > Chiroptera > Pteropodidae > Macroglossus > Macroglossus sobrinus. The sequence goes on from PVKZ01000191.1 coordinate 434,099, forward strand.
GTCTGAACTGGGTAGAGGACACAGATTTACTGTACCACACATACTTACTGGGCCTTTCTTACACTGCTTTGCTCATTAACTTTCATCTACCTGGAACACAATAGAGTTATGTTTTCCCTACCTACTCAAATTCATTCATTCCATTCAAATATTGATTAATTGAACATTGACACTCTGTGAGCACTGTGGTCAGCAGCTACCATAGGTCCTGCTCTCAGATAACTAGGCAAATATATAGACAGGGGTAGGTGAGATAAAATAAGAAAATTAATAATCAAATTAAATTAAATTAAAAACAGTAATTTATGTAGGAAAAACAGATAGGATGCTAAGATAAAGAATGTTCTGGGGAAAGAGCAGAACATCTGTAGCCATTTAGAATGGTTGCAATAAGATACACTGGAGATGACATTTAATTGAAGAGACTTGAACTTTGTGAAGGAGCCGACTCACCAAGAGTTTGAGAAAGAATAGCATGAACCAAGCTGTGGAGCAGGAGTGTTTGGGCAGTTAATGGACAGAAAAAAAGCCTATGTGGCTGTAGCCTGGTGAGTAGGGTGAGTGTGGTCCCTGGGGGGCTGGAGAAGTGGAAAGGGGCTATACCACACAGTGCTCTGTATCCCAAGATGGGCATGTACTTCCTCTAACCATGGTCATTCAGGATAAGCTAAACTGGGGGGTTGTAACTGTATTTCAGTCACAGCCCTTCTATAATTTGTTACAATTAATAGATTCTCTCTCCTCCACCCATAAAAATGCACATACACACCAATTAATGCACTCCTTAAATGATGAATCATCTCTCTCATCTTTTACCAAATAACTAACAAACACATATGTCATGTATATGTGGACACAAAATGTCAGGAAGTTCATTGATCTCCCTTAAACCAATCGGAGTTCTGAGAGTTTGAAAGCAAAAGAAAAACTTATCAGGAGTAGGGTCAATCTAACTTTAGAATTGCACTCTTAATAAACATCTGTTCATCTGAGCAGTATTTCTGTAGGGCACCAAAATATACCTGCACACTCAAACCCAAATGTAACATGACCTTTTGGCATCTATTTTTTTCATTTGTTCATCCAACGAATGTTTATTAAGTGCCTATTAAGTACTGGGCTGTGGAAAAGCAGTAGGAAACTCTCAGAAGAAAAGTTTGGAACTGTTTGCACACTTGCACTGTATCACTAGCCAAGGGCAATTTTAATGAAGCCTCTATATAGAACACTGATGTTCTAGTGTAGGATCAGGGTAATTTTATGGGATAGTCCAGTCAAAGTTAACTAACACATAACTAAAATATGTGGTGGGGAGGGCGTGGAGTAAATTCAGGTGAGATGCAATCAACTGCTGCTTATACTGGATGGTTTCTGGTTTACATGTAAGTGTCTGAATTATTCCAAAATTATTTTCCTCTCCTTTATTTAAAGTCTCAAATTCTAAACTGAAAGATTCATAGAGAAACAAAATAACATGCAATCTCTGACCATGGAGGAAATACAAATCTTCTAGGGAATGTGAGTTGATTGTAATTCCAGCCAGTCTTAAATATAATCTTTTAATCAAGGTCTAAGCAATCAAAAGAATGAATAATTACACCTGATTTCAGGGGAGGAAAGAACCTAGGATACTTCAGGGGAAAGTGCAGTATTTAAACGAAATACTGAAAGATAAGTACAATAGGAAGAGAATGGAAAGGAGGGATCAGGTGGAAGAAAGGATACAGTGGACCCTGCTTATGCTGGGTTTGGCTTTCTGCAGTTTCAGTTAGTGATGGTCTACCATAGTCTGAAAACATTAAATTAAAAAAATGCAGAAATAAACAATTCATAACTTTTAAATTGTGTGCTGTTTTAAGTAGTGTGATTAAATCTACACCATTCTGCTCCATCTGGCCTGGAGACGTAAATCATCCCTTTGTGCAGTGTCTCCACACTGTGCAGTGCATGCTCTCTGCCCATTTGTCACTTAGTAGCCATCTCAGTTATCAGACTGACTGTTGCAGTAGCGCAGTGCTTGTGTTCAAATAACGTTTAACTTTACTTAAAGTGGCCCCAAAGTGCAAGATTAGTGATACTGGCAATTGAGAAAAGACTTTAAGTGAAAAGGTATGTATGTATAGGAAAAAACATAACATATTTAGGATTCAGTACAATCTGTGGATGCAGGCATCTACTGGGGATAGGGGAGTGGTTCTTGGAACATACCTCTCTCAGATAAGGAAAGACTACTGTTTAAGGGGGTCTATTGTATAAGCAAAAGCAGGGTGGTGTAATGGTTCAGAAAGTTCTTGGCAGAAAAATTCATATACATGGCTTATTAAATTTGAGGGAAAAATAATGGGAGATGTAGTAATAAATATTAATTGGGATTAGAACATGTAAGGCCTCTAAAATTGCAGCCAGAGTTCTTAACTTGGTCTCTAAATTCTATTTCGATACTATTACTTACCTCAGTCAATAGTGATTAACTGAGCCCAGTTATCCAAGCTTGGAATCTTGAAGTGTCTTTCTTCAACTCTTGATCTGTCAATGCCTCACTCATCTGATGAGTCCAGACCATTCTACTTTATGTGCGCAAGCAACACTGCATGCACTCTATACTCCAGTCACATGTTAAATTGATTTGCATTTGGTATTTATTTCATTTCCTCTATAGTTAGTTAATCTAGTATACAAGGGGCAGTACTTTTTATGCTTTTGTTTTCTTCCAATGCTTTAACATATATTAAATAATAATAATAAAAAAAGCTGGAGAGGGCACAGAATAAGACCAGAAGAATGGTTTAATGCTGAAAACTGCCAATAACCCCTGGCAAAAAATGACATTGTTAGCATTTTCTAGTCATTAATGATTGGTATATCTTTCATAAGAGGTAGAGGACTTAAGAATAATCTTACCTTCAGCATACTCATTCGCAATAACTACAACACTCAATCTGTTTTTCTTCTTTCCTTCAAAAACTATCCAAGTGTGCTCTCTGCCTAAAAAATCACCTGCATCATTTATTACTAACTTCTATCTCTCCTTCCAGTTTTTACCTATAATCAAATATGTTACCATAACAGAATATGCTCTTCTTAGGCCCCTGCTTCTTTTTGGGCAACTGTTCTATTTCCTTAGCACGATGTTTGTCCAAGGAGATTGTAGTCTTCCACAGGAGCAACAAAGTCTCGTTAAACATTAGTCCTTGGCTCCAGGAATAAGCTACGTCTATCATCAACTCTGGCACAGGCTGGGTGAATAATAGTAGAGTGCTTCTTAGGTAAAGAAGAGCTCCCTCCTGAGGCCCCAATATAAGGCCTACTTCCTACCTACTTCTAGAAAAAAAATGGAGAAAACGGAGAGAAAAATTTCGTGGTCAGAAAACTTATATTTAATTATTTAAGCCTGATTCACACATTTGATGTTTTTTCTTTGGTATCCAGAAAAATGAACCAACCTGCTCTACTTATACATGATTTTTAAAACTCTAATTTATGAAACATTCAAACATCTTCATTGTAATAGTATGTAGAATCAGTGTTCTACCAGGAGATCCTGGCTGCTGATCCTGAAGTCAGAAGGAGTAATAATGGGCTCTTCCTGAATTATTATTCCTATCATTTCCATGTTAAAGTTACTTGTTACAAAGATATATGTTCAGTGGGATCAGCAAGAAAGAACCTGGCTATTTTCTGTCTGTCCATATACTAACATGTGGCTTTTAGAACAGGTAGACTTATTTCTTGAAACTAAACATGGATTTCAAAAATTGTATCTTTTCTGGTAAAAAAATTTCTGTTATTCTTGATGGCAAGAACCCCCAAACCTGAGATGTAAAAATGGTCATGGGGCCAAAAAATATCAAATAAAAAATTCTGTTCACTGAGAAATAAATAGGAACTTGTTTGATTTAATTATAAAACTTAGCTCTATAGAAGCTAAGCCATGAATTTTCATAATACTCAATTCTTTTACAATGAAGCAGCCAATGAGCAGCCTCAATAACTAAACATGAAAGTAATTTTCTTTTATCTTTTCTTACCTTGTTTAGCTTTCAATTAACAACAATTTTATTTTATTTTATTTTGTTTTTTGCATTTCAATACCAATTTTCAAAAGATACAAGGCAACATCAATGTGAGGCTAGTTGGGTCAAGGAAGGGGTTTACCAGTGATTACTGTCTGACAGCTAATCTCCTCAGGCTTTTGTCAGTATTTCTGAAAGGTATTCAAGCAGAGGTGCCATAGGAGGAACCATCGTGAATTTTAGAAGCCTAACAACATATAATTTTGTTAAATTTGCATTCAAATAAATGCTACCTAAAAAAATGTACCTGCTTATTTCTATGACAATGGATATAGTGAAGTGATGCTCATACAGATGTGATGACTGCCACCCCGTTCTTGCTATTACTTTCTTCTTTGAACAATTCATCAAATTCTTCTCTGCTATCATTCAACCATTTGATATGCCTCAGTAGACAAACTATGTCACAGAAGTCTAAAGTGTGTTTTGCTAATACTAAAAAACGAAAAGGCATAATTCTATTGTTACTTCTGAGACAACATCTATTAACTTTGCTAATTGGATAATCAGCAGTCTTCTATAATTTAGTAGTAAAATATTTTAAAGTTAGCAAAAATAGAATTCTGTGGTTGCCTCCTAATCAATGTACACTAACAAAATACTTATTGTTTTAATAAAGGTGATTTAAAAATATATTTTCTTGTATCTTTACATGTAAGAACATATAATTTTGAAACATCTAAATCATTATAAATATGAATTCTGAAAATATATATAATTCACAAACTCATTTTATGCATATGCTGTCTACAAGACACCTACTTCAGATCAAATGACACTCACAGACTGATAGTGAAGGGATGAAAAAAGATATTTCATTTGAATGAAAATGGAAAAAAAGCCGGGGTAGTGATACTTACATTACATAAAATAGACTTTAAAACAAAGGTTATAATAAGAGATGAAAAAAGACAAAGGAGGTAAAAGACATATTCTCATAAAATTTTGTCATTGAAAAAAGAAATGGAAGAAGTACAAATAAATGGAAGCATATGAAGTGTTCACGGGCAGGAAGAATCAACATTGTTAAAACGGCCATACTACCCAAAGCAATCTACAGATTCAATGCAATCTCTATCAAAATACCAATGGCATTTTTCAGAGAGCTGAACAAATAATACTCAAATTTATTTGAAACCATAAAAGACCCCAAACAGCTATGGCAGTCTTGAGAAAGAATAACAAAGTTGGAGTTATCACATTACCTGATAACCAAATATACTACAAGTTAAAGTAATCAAAATAGTATGCTACTGGCTAAAAACAGATATATTGATAAAAACAGATATATTGATAAATGAAACAGAATAGAGAGCCCAGAAATAAATCGATGCCTACACACTCACTTAATATATGACAAAGGAGGCAACAACATACAATGTAAAGACAGTCTCTTCAACAAATGGTGCTTGGAAAATTGGACAGATACATCCAAAAAAAAAAAAATAACTGAACCACCTTCTTACACCATATACAAGAAAAGACTTAAAATGGATTAAAGACTTAAATGTAAGACTCAAAATAAATTCTAGAAGAAACCATAGGCCGTAAACTCTCTGATATTGCTAACAGTAATTTTTTTGAATATATTGCCCCAGGCAAAGGAAATAAAAAAATAAACAAATGGTACTACATCAAACTAAAAAGTTTTTGTACAGCAAAGGAAACTACCAACAACATAGAAAGACAACTGACTCATTGGGAGAAAATATTCGCTTATGATACATCTGGTAAGAGGTTAGTATCCAAAATATATAAAGAACTCATACAACTCAACAACAAAAAACAAACAATCCAATTAAAAAATGGGCAGAAGACTTGAACAGATATTTCTTCAAAGAGGAAATACAGATGGCCAATAGACATATGAAAAGATTCTCAAGGTCACTACTCATCAGAGAAATTCAAATTAAAACCACAATGAGATATCACTTGACACCTGTCAGAATGGCTATCATCAATAAATCAAATAACAACAAGTATTGGTGAGGATGTAGAGAAAAGGGAACTCTTATACATTGTTGGTGGGATTGAAAATTGGTACATCCACTATGGAAAACAGCCTGGTGGTTTCTCAAAAAAATTAAAAATGGATGTACCTTTTGACCCAGCAATTGTGCTTCTGAGTACTTATCCAAAGAAAACCAAAACAATAATTTGTAAAGATCTATGGATCCCTATGTTTATGGCAGCACAATTTCCAATAGCCAAGATATAAAAGCAACCTAAATGCCCATCAACAGATGATTGGATAAAAAGTTATGGTTCATATATACAATGAAATATTATTCAGCCAACAAAAAAATGAAAATTCTACCATTTGCAATGAGATAGATGGACCTAGAGGTTATTACGTTGAGTGAAATATGTCAGATAGAAGAAGATAAATGCCATATGATTTTACTTATATATGGAATCTAAGGAACAAAAAGAACAAACTAATCAAAAACAGACTCACAAATATAGAGGACAATCTGGTAATGGCCATGGGGACGAGGGTTTGGAAACTGGGAGAATGGGGTGAAGGGTTAAAGAAGTACAAGTTAGTAGTTGATAGATGGTCACAGGGATGGGGAACAGGCATAGGGAATGCAGTAAACATTAATGTAATCACTAGGTAGAGAGCTAGAGGAGAGAAAGAGCAATTAGGGGCATCATTTTACAAACTATATAAATGTCTAATCAATGTACTATATACATGAAACTAATAAAAAAATATTTTAATTTTATTGCTTCTATATAGTAATCATTATAATTATTGAAAGCATTAAACTTCTTAAAAGACAGGATGCCATTATGCATTTTTAAATACTAATCTAGCTACCATAGAAATTATAATAAAAAATTAAATTACTAACTAATGTATATACTACCTCATATAAAGTGATGACACCATATGTTTGAATTGGTTCTCGCCACTGAAGAAATATCTTCTCTTCAAAGGTACTTCCTTGGATGGATTCAGTAGGAACAGCACCTGGCACTAAAAGGGAGCAGGGGGAAGTGATAAGAATTTAAGTAACAGACAAAACAAGTTTTCTAGACTTCAGAAATTTTTAACTATCGAGGCACAAGATTTTAACAATCCATAGATAAACTCAATTTTCTTTTAAAAATACAAAATTCAAAACCATTTTGGCCATACTGCCCTTATAAAGAAAAACATTTCCTCGCTTTTTTCTTTAAAATTTGAATCAACTATATAAAGCTCAGTAATCACCTTTTAAATGATTTTTTTTGTTGTTCTTTAAAAATAAATAGAGAAGGCTATACAGGAATGAGGAGTCCCACACATTGCCTGTGGTAGTGTAGATTGGTACAGACATTTTGGAAAATAATTTGGTCATATTTAGTAGGGTTAAAAAGGCATGCATCATATGACCCAATAACTCCCCCCTCCAGGTATATTCCCTAGTAATATTCTTGCACATATGTATCAAGATCCATTTACTAGGATGTTGGCAGAGCAGCATTTTAAAACTAAAGCTAATAGAGACAAACCAAATATTTTAATAATTTTTTATATGCACACAATAAAATACAAAAAGACAAAATAAATGACAGCTATAAACATCATCATAGGTAAATTTTATATCCATAATACTGAGTGACAAAAATATCAGATATTAAAAAATATACACTAAATAGAAATTTTACAGATGCGATATAGATAAAATAATATACTTTAAAATTGTTTTATTTATTAATAATAGAAAGATTTGGAAAATTTGGATGCCATTTTTTAAACCTAACCTATGAAATACCTTTGATTAGATTGTAAACCAAACCCTAAATGACATAAGGAAAGATAAAAATTTACTTGCCAATTTTCTATAAAATAACATTTAATGTTATTTTTAAATAGTGTTTAACTCATATTCATTTAAATTCAGTTTTTAGCTTTATATTATATACAATCTAGTATATTAGTGTGTCTATCCTATTTATAAACTAATATATCAGTACCACTTATAAACCTATATTTATAAAAATACACTAAATATGAATATATGTATATTGAGGGATGCATGATTAAATCTTTTGGTGATAGTGTAATTAAAAAAGTGGTTGGAGAGAACTCACACTTCTCAATTTCAAAGCTACAGTAATAAGAAAGACATTGTGGTGTTAGCATAAGGAGAGATACAGATCAGTGGAACACAACTAAGGATCAGAAATAAACCTCCACTTTTGCAGTTAGTTGATTTTCATTAAGGATGCCAGGAAAATTCAGTGAGGAGAAAATAATCTTTTCAATGAGTGGTGCTGAACAACTTTTGGAAGAATAAAGTTGTATTACTACCTCATACCATATATAAAAATCATATCAAATAGATTAAAAAGCTAAATGTAAGCATTAAAACTACAAAACTCTTAGAAGGAAACATTAGGTGTAAATCTTGGATTAGGCAATTGTTTCTTAGGGAGGATATTGTACCTCACAGGAACTTATGTCTAGCACCTGTTTTAGAAGTTCTAGAAATTCAGGGGGAGATATATAGATTACTATCTTAAGCTTGTGAAATTGAGCCTATTCTGTCTTGTGATACTTTAAATAGTAATAAAAAATAAATTAATTCTACACATTTTCTCATGAAATAAACAATATTTAAATAAAAATACTATACTACAATAAAACAATGTTTGATGAATTATAGCCTTTGCTAATAGTAGATTACTAGAGTGACCTCACCATTCTTTTCTCTTCAAACTCAGTGTAATTTCATAATTATTCTATTTCTGCTTTCATTTGCCTGTCTTTTTTGAGGTATTTTTATTGTTGTTGTTAGGCAATATAATTTGAAATAATTAACCAATTAATTATAGCTAGCATGATATAAGAACAATAGATTTTCATTTGGAAGTAATGCACGCCCCAGATTCAGGATAATAGCAAGATAATATAAACAAAAAAATAAGTTATTCTGATCTCATGTTTTGACAGAATTTACAGCACATGTCTGTTCTCAATTTGAAACCCAAAAGTGTTGAATGTGTTCGTGCTTCAGCAAGACATATCTGCTCATCTCTAGAAATGACTGCATTTATTTCCTTCTCTTATTGATTAAAATATTACTGTTGATTGAAAAATGTATTAAATTATTATCAGCACACTTTATCATTTTAAAGACTAAGAAAATATTTTTGAGTGTTTACTACCTACCCAATGTCATGCATATTGCTATAGAAGAAAAACATAAGGCTTCTTCTCTCAAGTAGTTTACAGTTAAGAGAAAAAAAAGTATATAACAGTGAGAGAACAAGGAAGGGTCATAATGAACTGTTTTGAATTGTTACAACAGTAATAGTCATGCTCAACTATTAAAGGCCCTTCTCTGGCAGCTACAAATAGCTCTCTATGTTAACTTATTCTAACCCTAATATGCCTGAGTATGATTATTAGTCTCAAGTTTCTCAAATAAGGAAATTAAGGCTCAGAGATTTAAAGATCTTATGTAATGCAAATAAGGTCATAAGGATGGGAGGAAAATGGGCTGGAAGAGTTAGAGACAGCTTTAAGAAGAACCTGAAACTTGAGGAAAACTTTGGAGGTTAGCAGGGAAGATGGACTTGAGAGGCAGTCACGTGGAAAGGCAGGTGGCAGAGGACAAGAGGTAGGAAATCAGAAAAGACCCAAGATATAGGAAGTGTAGCATTAGGAACCAATAATGAGGTGACATTTTTGCAGAAGGAGCTGCAAATGGAGGAAAATTATTAGTTCTAGAACAGGAACCAAGAATACATTAGACCTTGAAAGTCAAGACTTGGATAAAGAGAGTCATTGAAGGCTCTGTGGAGAGAGTGATGATGCAAATGTATTTTAAAGATTAATGAGTGAATTAGAATAGAAAAGAAAGGTTAGAAACTATTACAGAAATTTCAGTATAAAATAATGAGCTCTGAACATAGGTTGTGGAAGTTGAGAGAAAACAATGTAATACCTTGGAAGTAGAAATAATAAGAGTCAGGACTAAATCAAATATTGAAATCCAGGGAGGGAAAGGTCCAGAGATGTCCTGTTGACAATGCTGACACCTTATTTCTTATTTTTTGAGAGATGAGAAAAAGTTGGAAGAAACAGAAATAGGGCTTCCAGTTTCAGCCCTGAGTGACTTGTATCAAACAAATATCCCTAACAAAAATAATTGTAATAAAACAACTATTTGACAGTAGCCAATTATTTGTAACTATGGAAGGACTTAAATATGCAAAAATGCAAAAAAGGAAGGATGTGGGGTGAGTGCCTCATTCACTCTGACTGTTATTATGTTTTACTTCTATAACAATATGTATGGTATTGTAAAGGTCATAAATACTCAAAATATTTTAAATGAAATAATAAAGGGTTATAAATATTTACTGTTATAACCAATGATCAAAGATCATAATCCGCTTCATGAAGAAACAAAAAGTTAAACATCTCCTTTTCCCAGAATATGTAAGTATACTCATTTAGTGAGCTTCCCAAGTTCTATGTGACTTATTCTGATGCCTGGCAAATGAATTTTAGGTCAAATATATGATACACTACCACTGTATTTTATATGGTATGTAAAAGCACATTATGTCCATGCTGAGATTCAAATAGTAATTTTATTATTTTAAATTATTTTAGAGGTTTATTGCAATTGTGTATTTGTTTTTATTAATGAGTTGCTGATAACGTGCATGGTTCATTTTTTAAATTCTTGTTTATTAAGGTAATTTCCAATCACAACATTGTTCCTAGGGAAAATATGATCTATTTCATGACTGCCAATCTAATGAGGTAATTTCTCAGTACAGCACTGAAAATCTAAGCAACCTCTATTTTGGGCTGACTTTTTATATGAACTATAAAAAATGTTTTAGAATGCCTTTTAAATACATTTAAATAAGCATTTCATATAAATGATATAATATCCAAAACAACTCTTCAGTTCAATATGATAATAAAACTTGAATAAAGACCTATTTAGAGCAATATAGAATTTATATGTAAAAGTGATTTTATGACTCTTAAAGGATTAAAAAAGTCTATAGCTTTACTCTTTTTAAGTGCTTAAGTATACAGAAGCAAAGATACATTTATATTATTCAGCACAGTAAGTAGGTCTTCCTTTCATTTTCATTATAAAGATCTCAATTTGAAAGAAACAAAAGCTGCTTTTTTGAGAAGATATAGATTTCACATAAACATATAATTTAAAAGTACTCACGATCTTCATCCGTCTGTACTATGAGTTCTTGACTTTCCTTCCGTCCCTCAGGATTCATGAGGATGAGTTTTACACTGACATTGGTATATGGTGAGAGGTTAGTGATCGTATGTTGAGGGTGTGAATTATCTGTGTCCCAGCTTACTTCTTCTCGCACTTGTTCCTGTCCTCCTACTTGGTAACAGTAGTGGACTGTGAGATTGTAACTATGGCAACGAGTCACATTATATCCAAATGGCTCCCAGCGGATAGTGATTTGTCGAGATTTTACTTCTACTACTTCCAGTTTTCTTGGGCCTCGCATGGGATCTGTTTAGTGGGGAGAGAAGGAAGAAGAAAACATGAGAGAAAAATTTTAAAGCTCTGGTGAAGCTCAGATGTCCCAGATAGTCCTACTTGTCCCCTATATATGGTCTCATCTTCTTCCAGAATAGCAATATCCTTAAATCTCATCAGGGCATATGGCCATCCTCCCTCCAGCTTTCCCAGACAGACCTACTTATACTTTGCAGCTACTGGAATTTTGTCTGGGCAATTATGGAAGTTCAAATCTTCATTTCTATTTATGCATAAATTCCTCATCACTTAGGACAGAGAGAGAACTTAGATCCACCCCTTTCCCTGCGATCTCCAACAAATGAAAACATTTAAAGTGAAATAATGCTTTTGTTTTATATATGCTAGATGGGATTAATTTGCCAGATATCTGATCAAACCATAAAACGAAGTTAATAATTAGTCATACTACTCCAGATCCTGTAATAACTCTGGAAACTAAAGAAAAGAGAAAATTCCCCCAAAGAATCTTGAATGCCATTCTCATGAAATATTCCTTATTATAAAATTAATTCTTTAGAGTTAATTTACTCTAAATTACTAGTGTTAGGGAAAATATAAATAAATTCTTTAGAAATAACATCGAAGGTTTTTTCCATTATAGAGATTTTCACACTGTAAAAGAAATGTCTTATTTAATGCTTCATTAGTTGAATGTTTGCAAAAACTTTTAGTAAGCTCTAGATCCCTTATACATAAACAAATTAACATGGCCACTCTTTTCCTCTTTCCTTATTAATCACAGTTCTCCACAAGGATTTTTCTAAAGCATTTTTCCAATGTTTTCATTAATTTTACTTATTAATAAAATGACAATGCTTCAAATATTAATTTAAAGAAGGAATGCAGTTCTAACTTAATTTCAGTAAAAAACTACTTTTCACTATATAAATAAACCTGTATCATTTTAGTATTCTTTAGTCAAGAAAATACACATATGAATTAGGTCCCAGGAATTGTCTACTGGTCAAGTTTTCTTGAAATGCATACTCCCTTCCTCTCTGTTATTACCTCTTAGAATTCCATCATGGTAAATTGTGCCTCAAACTTCCAATAAATTTGTAGAGTAAAATAGCTAAGCCCAGCACAAAATAACCATCTCTATGACCAAGGTTTCAGAGTCCCTACTGTCATAAGAGAGTAATTAACAGATTAGAGAAAGAGGCTTTATATTTGAGGTCTAACTTTTAGATTGAGAGATGCTTGTGCTCACTGGCTTACATCTTCAAGTTCACAGTTAACTAAAACAGACTATCTTACAGAACTTTTCCAAACAGAACATGTCCATTGTGCCTTTTGTGGGCATTTGCCTATAGTAGAGTTCTGTTGTGTCTCCCAATGTGTTGATATCAACGTAACAGAGTCAAATTGAATTAACAGGGGGAAAGGGATGCCATTTTGACTCTGATTCCTAAACACTTGTCCTATTAGTGAAAAATCTTAATGGAGAAGTTGAATCAATGCCACAGTGATGGCAACAGGATCCACTTTAGTGAGAATGCTATCATTTTCTTGTCAGGGCCCAAAGGTAACAGTGTAGTGAGTTGGAAAAATGGCATCTGATAATATAAACTGAATGTTCTATGGTACCAAGTACCTGTGATAACATCCTCATGACAATAGCTTCAATAGGCTAAGTCCAATGACTAAGGAAACCTGACAATCCTTTCAACTCATCCTAAGCAAACTGCATGATTTTATTGCTTCTTTTATTCTTTTCTTCTGTCATTCCACAACATTAAGCTCTGATTCAGCAATGGCTTATAATGGTTATGTCTTAAATTAGTGTTTTATATAGTACCTTTATCTTTAGTGTTTCTGCTGAAACCATTACTATTAGTGTGCTGCTAACTGTGAATGAGGCATTCCACAGGGACGTTTACTCCAGTGAGTTATACTGATGATCACTGAAAACTCTGAAGGGCATCGTTGTAGAAATACATTACACTGTAGGAAATAAATAGCAACTTCATAACCATAAATGTGTAATTTCAGTAGGCTAATTACAATGCATACTGCATTTCTAGGAGTAGAATAAGCCTCCAAAAAACTTGGCATACTATTACTAACATTCTATGTGCACAAAATAAATCTCTGGAGTTAGATAACAGGATAATAAATTATATTCACAGGACCACTAGTTTCTGGATATTTGCTTCCCTCTCCTCACAATCTTAAAGATGTTACTAAGGACATGAGTCAGTTCCAAGGTCATGTCTCTTCACACTCGCACCCTTGGCCCACATTGGAATGGGCATCCTGACAAGTTCCACTGGCATGAATCATGGGGCTAGCCCATCTGATCTGGGCCCACTGACTCAGGATAAGAAACTAGAATAGCCTCCTAAAGGAGTGCAATGTCTGTTGAATTAGAAGCTCAGTCCTGAAGTCCTTACCAATTCCCCTACTGGCCGACAGCATTTTTCATTCTGTTCTCCTTTGACCAGCTTTAGCCAGGTGTCAAGCAGAGACATTTCACAGTTGCACTGCTGACTAAGGGACCAGCAAGCCCAGTTATAGACTCCAGCACTTTAGCATCCTATTTAATCAGTGGTCCTGGCTCCTTCTACATTCATTCCTGTTTTTCTATGAATCAGGGCAGAAACTGACTGATAGAATCGATTTCCACTGCAGGTTCAATTCACAGCTCATTTCTCTGGAACTCTGCACTTCACTCTCTCTTACTACAGCAGTGCTTTTCTTGAACCTCATTTTCAGAACCTGTGAGAGATATTTAGATGTAATTTTAGAATCCTGTCATTGATAATCAAAAACACAGATTACAGCCAATACCCCCAACTACCAGGTTTCTCTTTTCTCTCTCTTCATGAATTATTTAAGGTCCATTACAATAAAAGGAATAATCACCAGAATGGCATGGTGGACCCCCTTTTACACCTTTAGCTACTGTATTTCTGCCTTGCCAGTTATACAGAGAACATTATGCCAGTGACAAAATAATGAAATAATAGCTTTATTTATTTTACTATTCAGTTAAATGAATGCAAAGACCTGATTAACTTATATTGGCCTATCCAGTCATTCAGCGTTCCTAAGCAGCAAAGATTACAGGCACATTGAAGTGAAATGGCTATAGTTTTTTAATTGGTCAGTGTTTTCCAGGATTTAAAAAGTGCTATATCCTGAAATATAGCAACCCTTAATTTATGCTAACCTATAAAAATCTACATACCTGTGATATAATTAAATACATTAAAACTTGTAATAATAATTATATGAATTTGAAAAGTCTCTTCCATCAAAATATTTTTCACAGATATTATATTAAAAAAATTACATTGTATCATAATTACAATCAAGAAATGTACTTGAAAAGTTTTTTTTTCAACTATATCACACAATCCTATTAACAGTTTCTTTCTAAACAACAAATTGAATTTCAAAAATAGTACTAATTTAAAAGATTTTAAAAAACCAGTCCCATTGAATAAGTGAATATAAGTGTAGCAATGCCAAGCCTTACATAGACTTAAACACTCTACTTTATTTCTTGGTTTCGCATAGACATAGTCTTCAAAATGTCTTTTGTGTTTTTAAAGTTCTAGTTTGAACTTGGCCTAAATCATAAAGATAAATAACCTAGTATCCCATGTTGCCAGGAAATAGACTGTCTGCATAACAATTATATCAATTTTTAAAATTTTGATCATAGTAAAAAGCTGGAATTCCTATTTATGTTTTATGAGAAAAGCAGAGGATTATCTTACATAACAAAATGACTAGGACATACACTATAGTGAGAACACAGACCCCCTCAGGTAAGAAGAAGCTAAGGTTGCATACACACTCCAAATGTGAGTGACCACTGACACTTTAGTGGTTTTAGGAGACCCTGAAAGAGCAGTGAGCACATCACCTTTGATTAGTTCAGTTTGTACGTTAATAAATTAAGTGAAATAATACATCTTAGGCCTTATGGTAGTCACTTAAGGTACCTGGTTTAAGGATAGTTTCACTAAGTCTTTCAGGATAATTTTTTAAATGATTTTTTAGCTTAATGTTCTTATGTAGAATTTGTTGACTAGCAGCTGGAAAAAGGAAACAGTGAAAATTTTACTATTGACACTTTCCAAAGTAAAGAAACATGGGCACTGATAAGGCATTCTATGGCAATAATATTTGTTGTATTGTATTCTGCCTGAAATTGATTAACTGTACAAAGTAAGGTTCAGAGCCCACAGTTATTGAAAGGTGTTATTCTGTTATACATGAAATATTTTTTTTGTTGTTGATTTAATTTAAGGTTTTTAAAATTTAAGTAGTAAAACCTTTAAAACCATTGAAAAGTATAAAATAAATCAATCACCAGTGTACCTACTAATATCAAATATTAACTTTGTGGTTTGCTTCAGCTCATGTTTTATTAAAGAAATAAAATTTTACTGATATAAATCCTTCCCACATTCCTGCAGGCTATTCTAAGGTTATTATGTATCATTCCCAGACATGTTTTTGTATTTTTATTACATATAGCTGGGGTGCTTAAAATTTTATGTACATGCTACTATTCTTTGCAACTTGCAGTTTCATTCAACATAAGCAAAATTAAAACATATACATCTAGTTTAGATCTATAGATAGACCATACAGATAATTTTAACTGGTGTATAGAATTCCATTAAATACATAGACCACAGTTTACTTATTCATTCCACTATCGAGGAACAAATAAATTGAGTCTACTTTTCCTCTGTTATAAGCAGTGTACAATGAGTATCCCTGTACACACACACACACACACACACACACACACACACACACACACACATGTATTTTGGGCTAAACACAAAAAGTAGAATTGTTGGCTTGTAGTGTTTGCACGTCTTTGATTGATCTAATTAAAGATAATATCAAATTGCTCTCCAGAAAAAAACAATGTCCTTTCCCCCCAAATAGATTCTATTTCAAGGCTATATGCTAATGCCAATTCCCAAAGACAGATCTTAAATTATTGGTATTAATTTCAGTAATATGTAAATAAGCCAAGTCTGATGTGAACCATTTTGAACTACACCATTTATTTGACATAACTTTTGAAATAAAAATTTATTATGTACAAAACTATTTCTTTCCTCAGCTATAGCAACTTTGTTCAACAAGTGTTTATGTTAAGAATCTCTGCCAATAACCACTCATCATATTGTATCATTTATTGCACATGATGTGATGTCTTCCCAGTGGAACCTTACATCACTTTCCTTGTCTAAGACAAAGTATAAGCTCAAATGATAGTTCCGTATTCTAAAGATTGACTATATCAACTCTGCAATCTAAAGACTAACCGTTGGGCCAAGAACAGCATAAGGAAGCTAAACCTTATGTTCCCAGATTAATACCAAATATTTGGAAGTGTCCAAAGCATCTATAGTCAGTATTGTCTCATAGATTCTAGTAGACACAAACACTACTCTCTGAACAAAATAACCCCTAAAGTAGGACCCCTGTTTTCAAAGATAAAAACCAACTAAATATAAGCTCATTAGTAAAGAACACCAAGAAAAAAACTACCATGAATAAGAGTCAGCAGAAATAAGAAACAACAGATTTAGATACCGAAAATCATTACATACAGAATATAAAATTTGAGTAACTCTTCTAAATTTAAAAATACAATTACAAAAATAAGTATGCCACTATGAAAAACAACCAGGTTTTTAAGACTAAATATAACTTTTAGAAATAAGAAATTTAAATAGAACAAAAATTTGATGGATAAGACAACAAGATTGGATACAGATTGAGAGAGAATTAATGAACTAGAGAATGGAAGAAAATTATCTAGAATGAAGGAAAGAGAACTAGAAAGAGAAAAAGCAATAAAAAAAGCAAAGAGCTAGAGAACAGAATCTAAAGGTCTAATATATTTCTAATTAGTATTCTCGGAGGAGAACAAAGAGAACAGAGGTAAGGCACTGCTTGAAAACATAATGTCTGAGGAATTTACAGAATTGACAAAAGACATCAATTAAAAGATACAGAAAGTATAACATATACAAAAAGTATAAGTATTTGAGTTCACACTTAGACACAGTTTAGTTAACTTCAGACGCCAAAACTAAAGAGAAAATCTTAAAAGCATATAAGAGAAAAGATGTATTACGAAATAAAAGCAATTAGATTAACAAAAGATTTCTCAGCAATCATCATGGAAAGCAAAACACAGGGGAACAATATATCAAAAGCACTAAGAGAACATGTTAACTTAAAACTGTATATTTAGCAAAACCATCTTTCAATACATAAAGGTAAAAAATAAATTAAAAAAATAAAGGTTAAGTAAAGATGGTTTCAAAAAATCAAAACTGAGTGAATTTGCTACAATAACCTACAATAAAGGAGAAACTTTAGGAAGATTATAAAAAGACATTTGAAGGAAAGTCTGAGATGCAAGGATTGATGATAAGCAAAGAAATTTCTACACTTATATTTATAAAATAATAATACTGTTTAATTTGAGAGGCTAAAAACAATACAGAATTAAACTTCTGACAAAAACAATATAAGTCAGGAATATAAGTTAGAATAATATAAGATCTTTACATCATTGGGAAGAGGGATGTTTAAGATATTAAGTATAGTTAATATTTACCAATTTTTAAAAATCTTTTACTTTCAACTATCTGTATATATATGTATGGCTTAGATTTATTTCTTAGAAACGGAATATAGCAGAATATTGATTTTCCATTGGATGTAATTCTCTAGATTTTTTTAATTGACAAGGTTTCACTTACATTTATTGTGATTAATAATATATTTGAACTTGTTTCTACCAAAACAAATCCATATGTGCTAGCATTGAACTTTTTACTTTGGCAATAGTAAAAGACTTTTTTCTTTGAATGTATTTATTATTATTATTATTTTATTCTTTACTCTTGCAAAATTATCACTCTACTGATATTTTTATAGTGGTTACACAGAAAATTTGTCATGCATACTTAACAAATTAAAAAAGAAACAACATGTGATTGTTTCAATAGATGCAGAAAGACAACATTGATTATACACAGATGATGTAAATGTCTCAGCACACATGCAGGATCTACAAATTATAAGAAAGAGTAAATATTCAGCAAGGTGATTGAATATGAGATTAATATTAAAACCCTTTGTATTTCTATGTATCAATAACTGAAACAATTTAAAAAATTAATTTAAAAAACATTAATTTAAAACATGACCAAAATGTATAAAGAATATATTTATTTATCATATTTTTTGATCAGTAATAAATCTTACAAAAGAACAATAAAAAATACTTCCATTAGTAACTTACAATATCAAACAGATCACATAACCATTTTCACTTTCCACACCAGGTAGGTAAATTTATCTGCTGCATTCAAAATATAGTTCTCCCTTCAAAATTACTACCCCTACTCTCACTGATCCACATACATGCATTAATAGTCATCTTTTTTATCGGCCAAAAGGCAGCTTTCATTTTTCTCATTCTTAATTGGAAGTCAATCTCTCTTCTGACTGCTTCTTCTTAGTTAAAATAAAAACTCAGAGACCATCATAGACCCATGTGGCCAAAATCCTAATGTTCATATATTGATTACGTTTTTATGTTTTATTGTGTTCTGTAACAATCATGTTCATTGAATACTGATGCTATGTCTAATATGAATGCTTTATCCTAGATGTCATATTTGCTGATTAACACATTTTATAAAAGGATACTAACACAGTATAATAAATAACAAGCATCTAGTTCATTTCCTTTGTTTTCATAAGTCAAATCAGGAAACATCTTTTCTCCAGTATTTACCACTTGTCTATGAAAGCCTTTCTAAATCCTGTGCTGTGACTTGCATCTCTGTTTTACTTCACTGCTTTAAAGGGTCACACTAAACATATGGCTTCCACTAACCACTGTGAGGGTCTGTTCTCACCTGAACTCCTCAAAGACATGTCCAAAGTGTAAAGTTCATCACTGTAGAAGGGACACTACTGCTATACAGCATAATTAGAATATTCAATTGTTTCGATACACTGGGATGAACAAACTGCAATTCATCCTATAGATGAACTTTACAAGAAAACTGTTGTATAGAATAAAAATGAGTCTGCAGTAAAAGACTTCCTTGGTATTTATTTCCGACTATATAAAAAAGGAGGCAAAATGATTTCCACAGAATTGTTTAGAACTGTCAGAAATTGGTTTGGAATGGGTTTTGACCTTTTCTAACCCTCAGAAATCTGTGATACTCACAGAAAGCCTTGGAAGTTTAAATCTGAAATTTTACCCAGAGCAAAAGAGTAACTAAACCATTCATCCTTTGTTACAGAATTCATGTGATTAGTGTTGAAAAAATGTGAATCAAATACAATTTTAATTTTACCTATAGGAACCGTTCTCTCTAGTTAATACTAAGCAGAAAAATGCTATTTAAAACATTTATTTTCCTGTTTAAAATCTCCTATTTTGGTATTTGCAATCTTTATACGATTGCATAGTTTTCTATTTGAAGTTGTTTATGAGTCTGGGCAAATGCTTTTACAAAAGACCACACTCAACAATGCTAGATCGATCACTATCCTATAATTACTCTTCTGTGTTTTCATCAACAATTTGCTTTAAAAAGAGCTTTTCTCAATTTAAAATTGCATATGATTGATAAGTTTGTGTTTAAAATCCTAAACTTTCCATCCTTGGAATCTTCTAGGGAAGTTTGGAGAATGAAAAGGTAGAAAACACCATTCTAGGCCAGCATGTTGCTAGCATTCCACTGAGGATTTTAATATAACGACAGAAAGAGGTATGAACCAGTTCCTTTTATTTAAAAAACATAAAAAAAAGAAAACAAAGGTTCTAACTTGATTTTTTTTGTTTCCCCAAAAACAAACTAAAAAAAAAAAAACCCTTACTCTTATTGTAAAGAGTAGTTTATCTCTCTGTTGAAATATCTCCAGATTTAGCCATCAAATTAGCACTGATTTAGTGTCAATTTTACCCTCAAAGTAGTTTTTGTGGGATTAACTCAATTTTCCCACATTTCTGACTTTCCAGTGTTAGTTTTCTAACCATTTCAAATACTAAACCTAAGGTAACATAAAAAAGTTCAATTTTCTGACTTAAAAAATGGAAAGACAATGTGAATTTTGTTTTGTTTTCCTGGAAGCCAGAAAAGCAATCAATTATTTATTGAAGATGTACTGATTCATAGTCATTTATTTCAATGCTGTTGGAGGCCGGTCTTCTGCTCCAAAACTCTTTAAGAGTAGTCTAGTACATTTACTTATGACAACTACCCAAAACTTCTCCTTCAAATGAATTTTTGGTTCCTGGTTGCATAGCATTCAACTGTAAAAAGTTTTAGACATCCTCATCTCTACAGTCCATAAACATGTGGAAGGGCTGTGGTCAGAGGCCCCCCAAGAACCCCTTGCCATTTCATGCAATGACCTTACCCCTCCTACCTCCTTAGTTTCCATAGTTTCTGACATTCAGCTCTCTAGGTGGATGGTGGGAAGTAGGGGTTATGAATCAGGGTAAAGTGGTTTTATAAAGCCCCCCAAGTGATCTGGAGACCACCTTCATCCCACCTGGTAAAGAGTCCCTAAATTAGAAATATATACACACATATATTATTTTATCACCTGGAAAAAGTGTGCTATGTTACCAATATAATACAGCACACTTTTGTTCTTAGGTTGTTTGGCGCTCTTTTTTTTCTTTAACTTGCTATGTTTTCCAGGTATCATTTTTGTCTAATAAAATAACAAGGGAACTATCACAAATAAGGATTATTATAATAGCTAATTCCTCACTTAACTTTTGAAAATGGCAGGTCACTGGTACACATTTCTTTGATTTTTAATTGTTTATTTGTACAGAAAAATACCAAAAAGTATGCTTCCTTGAATATTGCTTAGAAGTGGCTTAAAAACTATGCAACATATTAAATAATCTTAATAAGGCAGATCATTCCTTTGAAATCTAGTATTCAGGTTAGATTAAAATACTCATGATTCTTACATTGGAAAATTAACTGGACATCTTGAGGATCCACAGATAATAATTCTGAGTTACTGATATAATAAACAGTAAAAAAATAATAATAGCCTTTTCCACTCCTTCTGAGTTAAATTCTTAGTGAAGAATAAAACCTTCCAAAATTAAAAACAAACTCTTTAATTTAGTGCTCAATTTCTTGCATTTTCAGACAATTCTTCATTTCCTAATACCTTGTAGTAAAAACACACAGTGGTAATGATGGACCTGGACGGGGCGAGAAAGTGGCAATGCTTAGCTCTGATGTGGAGGCCCAAAAATCCAGATCTGAGGACAGCTGTTTAATATGATCAAATCTATGCTTTGAATGCAGTAGTTTGACAGAGTTAATTGAGCACACTGGGAATACTGGGTCCTGAAACTAGTTCTTGTAGGGTAGGGGAAGATGAGAAAATACAATAAATAGTGTCTATGGCAAAAGTCAGCAGATTTAAGCAAGGAAATCATGTCATGAAGGATCAACAGATGCACAGATTGAAAATCTTGGGAAGGAGGTGAGGATAAATAATCACTTCATCCCTAGTTGCTCCCCCCACACTAAATTGAAAACCAATTATGAAAATTCATATGAGTTTAAATACAAGATGGATATAAGATAAGATATAGATGCTAAAGGGAGACAAAACATGAGGTAAATAATATTCTCAGCTATGCCTAATTTTGTTGAGGACTTGGAAAGCCGATAAATGATAGTCTGTCTTTCCTTGCAGTTTTCAACTGAGACATAGAGATCCACTGATGTTAGAGAAAAATGCTTACATCTGTGGCCAAAAAGTCTTCTTATTACTTTCATTCTTACTATTCCTCATTTAAGCTCTTTTTTTTCCAACACTTTTTTTCAACACCTCTAATTCACATCATAGAATTTTTAGCATCATATATTCACAAAGTTGTACAACCATCACCACAATCTAAGTTTAAAACATTTCATCACCCCAAAAAGAGACGCTATATACATTAGTACTTACTCCCCATTTCCCACCAATACCACCACCTCCAGCCCTAAGCAACCATTAATATACTCCTGTCTCTATTGATTTGCCTATTCACATAACTGGAAATATATAATACATGGTCTTTTGTGATTGGCTTCCTTTTACTTGGCATAATGTTTCCATAATGAAATTCACAAAGTTCATCCATGTTGTAGTGTATATCAGTACTTCACTGCTTTGTATAATGATATACATATACATATAAGAACAATAATAATAAATAATATTCCATGGTATAGATATACCACTTTTTTTAAAAAAAGAAAAACATTCATCAACTGATGGAAACTATGATTTGTTTCCATTTTGGGGCTATTATGAATAATGGTCTGTGGACATTCATGTACAAGTTTTTGTGTGGTCATATGTTCTCATATATCCTTGGTATAATCTTGGGTATAGAGCGAGGAGTGGAATTACTGGGTCATATGGTAACCCTATGTCTAACCATCTTAGAAACTGTCAGATTGTTTTCATAGTTCCTATACCATTTTGCATTCCCACCAGCAATATATGAGGGATCCAATTTCTCTATATCCTTAACAACACTTGTTACATTTTTGTTTTTGCTTGTTTTAACTTTTTGTTAAAAAGAAAAAAAGTGCTCGTGAGTATAAACTGGTAACTCATTGTGGTTTTGGTTGTCATTTTTCTAATAGCAAATAATGTTAAACATCTTTTCTGTGCTTACTGGCATATCTTCCTTAGAGTAAGACCTATCTAAACCCTTTGCCCGTTTTTAACCAGATCAATTAAATTTTAAGAGTTCTTTATGTATTCTAGATGCCAGCCCTTTATGAGATATACAATTTACACAAACTTTCTCCTATTCTGTGCATTGTCTTTTCATTTACTTAATGGTATTCTTTGAAGCACAAATATTTTTTTTAAAAAACTGACCATAATTATGTTCGACTATTTTTCTTTTTTCACTTGTACTTTTTGTGTCATATACCTAAGAAACCATTGCCTAGTCCAAAACCACAGAGTTTTATACCTATGTTTTCTTCTAAGAATTAAAAATTTTTAGCTCTTACTTTTAAGTATGTAATTCATTTTGAGGCAATTTTTGTAAATGATGTAATAAGAATGGTGTCCAACTTTATTCTCTTGCATGTGGATATCCAGTTTCCCAGCATCATATGTTGAAAAGATTATTCTTTCCCAATCGAACAGTCTTGGCACTCTTGTTGAAAATCAACTGACCATAAATGTAATAAGAGATTATTTCTAAACTTTCAGTGCGATTCCATTGCTCTACATCTATCCTCATACCAATATTGTCTTGATTACCACATTTAGGTAGTGAATCCATTCTTAAATTAAATTTACAGTTCCCTCTTTATTCTTTGGAAGATCCAAGCACTCTCCAGTCTCAACTAGGGGAGGTCAAGTTATCTGTGGTTCATCTGTAAGAACACCTGTATCTTGAGGACAAAGCCAAGAAGTTGTTCAAATATGCTCACTTCCTTTTTAAAATGTCATTAATCCAATAAGTAGCTGCTCTTCCCATGGGAAAGAGTAAGAAATGACAATTCTCTCTTTGACAATTCTCTCTTTGACCAAGGCTCCTCTGAGCCTTTTTTCAACTAGGCCTTAACCTTGGCCAATAAAGATTTGAACAAAACTTCAACAAAGTTTCTAATAATTCAAGGTCCCCTTAAAGTGCCTGCCAAAGAAAACTGAAGGCTACCCAAAGAACTGACTGTTTCAGCTCACATCTGAAGATAGAGTTCCTGTCTCCCAGCCTCTGTGGAAGAGGCTAACACTGATGAGCACCAGTTAGCAAACCCAGATGGATTTCACTTAGACCAATATATCCTTCCAGCCTTTTGTCATTTTTCACTTCCCTGATTCTACCGAGCCTCTACTTGCCCCTTCCTTACTCCCTCATTCTTTTTTTTAAAGTGCCCTGTCACTTCTACACAACTTGAGTTTAATTCATACTGGACTCTTTTCCCTATTGCAGTTCTTATTACTGATTAGTATCTGTTCTTACCATTTATCTCTAAAAGAGGACAGGAGAGAGAGGGCTTGGGGAAGTGATCTTTTTCTAGCATTAGTAATAGAGCATTCCTCCTCCACAGATAACATGAAAAGAACTCAGAAAATAAATAGTATAACTTTAAAAAAAAAAGAAAATCAGCATAGCTTATTTCTAATGTAAACTTGAATCATAAGCATATATTATAAAGACAATACCATAGAACTAAGTAACAGAGAGAGGAGTGATATTCCAGGTGGAGTGGACCATATCAGTGAAGACAAATTGTCAAGTGATCGCACAGCATGCCTACTCAGCCGACTAAAACAATGCTGTAATGTTAACATTAGAAAATGTTACCAGTGACTATCAAGGTCCTAGGCATAGAATGTGGTGCAGAAAAACTTTAGGCATTATATTAAGAAATAAGGTCAGACACTGCAATAGACAGGTATATAGTTGCTTGACATGGTGTATAAGTTGAGATTTGATCTGTTCAGTTATCACCAGGGTAAAATAAAGTTATAAGGCAACCAGAAGCAAAGTGATTAGGTGCAGAGCCACATGCCCTCTTCAAATATCCCCTGATGAGGTGAATAAAGGTCCTAAGACAGTACAGGATTAGGCCTACATATGAATTCAATTGGTCTCAGCTATGGGGAGAGGCCAGTGAAGCTACCACAAGTGATCAGCCAGTTGGCAGCAGGGAGATGGACTGGAAATGTGAAGCCTAGAGGCGAAGGAGAAAGGCTGAAGGTTCTCACAGGAAAAGGTATTGTCAATGGTGAACTCAGCCTGTACCAGGAAAATGGAGACATGAGAGACATCTTGGAAACATAAATCATGGAATATGTTTAATTAGATGGTCAGAGGTGGCATGGAAGGTAGGATGAGGGACAGGAAAAAGACAAAAAGATGATTCAAGCTGAAGACAGTCTTGCCAAGGCAGAGCACACAGGGAGAAGAGCTTGGATTGAGATATGTCAGACTGTCTGCTGTATGATACTTAAAATAAATCAGAAGGTGAAGGTCAGGGGGGAAGATTTGAAGGTTATGTGACTGTTCAAGCCACTAACTAAATGGTGGTTTCAAGAAAAAATATTTAAAAGAAGAGAGGAATAATGGGAAAGACCACATTAATTGAACTTCATTTTACTTTGATTTTATGCTTTTTTCTTAAAAGTTTTCAAGGCATCTGCCCCCCATATAAAACTGACAGTAATAAGATATTAAGAGTTATAATTTTAAACCATTCATTCTTTGATATATGTCATTTTAAATATATTATTATACAATAGGTTTTCCTTGAATTTTAAGAGAAGATAAGTAAGTTTTTAGTCAAGTGAAGAATTTTCAGCTCTGAACTAGAGCCAACTGGTATTTAGATTTTTATATTTGATACATATTAGTAGTTATACATTTTAGAGAATGCCTCATTTAAATTCTAATGTATATTAATAAGGAATGAAAGAAAATTTCACCCAGTATATTTTTTTCTTAAATTACCCTTAGTGCTTGATTACTCCTCCACAATCAAAATCATGTCTTAAATATGAATGATACAAAACAAGACTACAGGCTGAATGTCTAACAGAGAGATTTTAGCTGCTTGTTTAAAATGACACACCTAGCTATTCAGTAATCACTTTATAATAACCCCTTTCATTTCCAAATCTACTTAGCCATCAGGCAACAGTGAGGAAAAAGCTGGCAGCAGTTTTTACAACTGCATATTAGTTTCACATTTCATGACAAGCTAATTCTAGAGAGTTCTAAAGATAGACAAGCATGGGTTCTTGTGATTTTCTTTCCTTTGCATGAAGGAAACATGTGTCTTGCTGCTAAATGAAAGATAAAAGACTAAAGACATATACTTTTCGCATCACCCTTATGTCAGTGACAATTTGTCCCAGTTGCACCCCAGGTGCTATGTTACATATCTAAGTCAACAAAAAATAACTAGGCTGATGACTACTCTTCAACCCAAGCCAAAGAGCTGTAACACAGGGGTTCAGAAACCCAACCACAACTGTATTTAATCATAGTATGATGGTGAAATCTTCATAAAAGGTCTTGGGTTCAGCTTACGTATTTCATAAAACAGAAAATATAACCACACTTTATTAGAAATGACAAATATGCTTGGCTGTCTTAATTTGGACACAAAGGGCATTTTGATGCAGACTAACTCAAGGTCATGCCTTATGATGCCTTTTATTAAATTCAACGCCCCTACCAAATGTCAAATGTGTTTATGCAGCACCAAATAGCTGAAAGAGTAAACTGATATTCAAAGCATTATTTTAGCTATTCTGAGGTCCACACCTAAGCAATATTTTAATCTTATAGTTTAAGCTTTTAAGGTTGCCACAAAAATCACCTGGTAAGATGATAAACCATGGTATAAATCTCAGATTTCAGCAGCTCCATCCTTGCCAGGAAAGTACAGGCACAGATGTTGTTTATAATTTTGTACAAAAATAAATGGGATCTGCTATTTCATATATCAGTCTGAAGGAGATGTAGCAGGACATTCTTGCTATCGCTGCAGTCTATTGCTGCTGACAAACTGCATTAATTCGAAGTCATTATCTCCAACAATGTTAGCTAAATCAAGAATTTAAGACAAGACTTTACTGAATCAGAATGACAAGATTGCATGGCCATATAAATCCATGCTAAAGAAATGTTATCAATTAATGCTACATGGCTAAATAGCAGAGTTAATTTTTTTTTTCAAAATGGATACAGTCTGACATGTGTAATCAACCTGGGCCAAGGAATGTAGAATGAAATCAACTTTGGCAAATTAATTCTCAAATGCAGGAACTGATAAATGAACAATATTCTCACATCAACTGCTGAAATAAACTTTGAACTGCTCAGTGCATTCTGGCCCAGAATGAACAGAAATCTCTCTTTCACCAAGCAATTATGCATTAACTGTTTTATATATTGACAACTAGACAGAATAGAGAACAAATGTGAAAATGCAGAAACTTGAGATTAAAAGGTAACAAATAAAAAGAACTTCACTTTTACTTTTTGACTGAATTTTATTCTTTTATAGTTCCCCATACAAATAACCCATAACATTGTTCTCAGAAAGCCTGTGATTCTTTTCCTTTAAGTCCTACCACTACCTTGAACTATATCTTATTTCTTCAACTCTAAATTAGTTTCTGGTTGACTTGCTACATAATTTTAATAACAGCAATAATATTGCTATCCCAATGATACCTTACACTTAGTTGTACCCAATCACAATACAGGAAGTAGGTTTAGCTCACTCTGGATTTGAAGAATCACCCAAGTACAAAAATATTTATAAATGGGAATGCTATTTGGGTGAGAATGAGGAGGCAAGTATCATGCTTGACTGATTCCATCAAAATACATGGTACACACTCAAAGAAAGCATGCCAGCCAGAACCTGCCCATTTTCACAAGCTGAAATGCATGGCCTCAAGTTACTGCTGAAATGTGGAAGCTTGAGATTAGTCACTCGTGAGGCTAAAACTGAAAGAACTAATAGCAGTGGGTAGCAAAGGCACTATATCATCACTCACCGGGGCTCTAAGGGAAAGGGGAATTTGCATTGAGTTGGGGAGATGAAAGAGGTGTCACAACCTGAGGAAGCTGTAAAGGAGGAACCAGTGGGCAAGCTGGAGAGAGGTACCCACACAGTGTGCATCGAACCCTCCGCTTAAGGGGAAATCACCCACCGAAGGTTTCATTGTTTCTATCTCATAAAAAGTATTACTTCTTCAGTAAAGCTATAAATGAAAACGATTTAAATCACTAACCCTAATGTTGTATCAGCTTATAATAAATATATCCAGTTTGCAACACACCCAAGGTTTTTTTTTTTAATTATTTTTGAGGAGAGTATGGGTATCCACAACTATGGGAAGGAGTTTTCAAGTATCTCAAAGTCTCAAGATCTTTTCCAGCCTATTTCAATTGCCTGCTATCTCTGAACATCTTCTATCCTGGAAAAGGATAAACACGTATCTAACCATAGATAAAAGATCATATTTTACATAAAAACATTAACAATAATATCTACTATTTTGAATACTTATGTTCCAAGCATTATTTTAAGTGGGTATACATGTATTTTTTAAACAAAATTATTAATTAACATAAAGGGATGATTCTAAAATTATATTTAAAACTTTGTGGAAATATAATTTAATTTCAATAAGGAGGTGGAATTGAACAAGTACCAAATTTTTGAGAAGAGAAATACAGTAAACTTAAAAATTCCCAGAACTTCTTATGAGGCTTCATTTCCACATGATGATTTATATGCATACAAAATAATATTCAAGATTTAATGGGTATTTGCAACACTGACAACTGCATTTTATTAACTTAAAGGCTGGCTTTTAAACAATAAATCTGATGTGTTCTAATAATGTAGATATTAAAAATCTACTACTTACAGAATTAT
The DNA here is from genome assembly GCA_004027375.1 of Macroglossus sobrinus. Lineage (NCBI taxonomy): Eukaryota > Metazoa > Chordata > Mammalia > Chiroptera > Pteropodidae > Macroglossus > Macroglossus sobrinus. The sequence goes on from PVKZ01000191.1 coordinate 463,187, forward strand.
GAATTTGGTAATTACTTCTGAGTTGCATGAAATCATAAAATGTATCAGGTTTTCTCTAACATAATTCTGGTAAAAATAAACTAAAAAAGTAATTCCAGTTATTTATTAATACTAAGACCTTTTCAAGATGTTTCAAGATGTTTTCAAGACATGTTTTAGCATGGATTTTGTTCCTAGAAAGAAGTTTAGCAAATATCCTAATTCTGGCTATATGCATAACTTTAATCACTTTGCAGTTTCCCGGCGTTCAAAATGGGGAGGCAGGAAGACTTGATTGATAAAAATCAAGAAGCTGACTAAATAGCTATTGAAAATGCTACTAATTTGTGAAAATATCATGATTAGAAATATGGCTACCTGATAAAAATTCAAGAAGGTAACTACAGAGGGGAAAATAAAACAGAAAGCTAAAATATATTTTAAAACTGTGCAGGCTCCTTTCTTCCATCTACGCATGCAGTGATTTCCCTCCTGCTAAAACCAAAGAAAATTTGATGAATGTGACAATTAACCTTATTCTAAATCCCAGAGATGTTATAAGAGTTTGCTGGAAGACAGAGGTAGACACATCTCTCTATCTTAAAGATTTATAAATAATATTGTGGGGAAAATCTTCATTCATTCAATAATTGGTGATTGAGCATATATCAAGAATTATAAAGGTATATAAATATGAAGTATATAAGGAGCTCTGTCAGAGTCTATGACATTAACTATATATAAACAGTTTCAATATAGAGTAAGAATTCCATATTCTTTTGATGGTGATATATAAGAGGTGGAAAAAATAAAAAGTATTAACAGGCAAATGTCAGTAATCTCCAGTTAGCAATGCAGCTCTGGCCTCACGATCATTTTCTACTCTTCTGGGGTGTGTGGGCTTCTCCTCTTGGTTCAGGCACTATTCCAAGACCTCCTTTTTTCCTACTAGAAGGGCACCACTACTCAATTCACACTCAGTTTTTTAAAAAGCATCCTAGAATTAACTGAAGAAAAGAAAACCCATCTAAAAGTTTTATAAATATGAATTAGATTGAAAAATAAGTAATCAGAAAATTAGAGCCTAAAAACTATTTGTGAAGCTATTATATTAGATAAGGTATACTTACAAGGGTGAAGGATTGACTGCTTTTTTCACACATAAATTTAACTCATTTCTCAAAATAAGAAATTCCCAATTCAAAGGAAATGGGCATTTTTCAATAACTACAGTTAACTAAATATAGGCTTCTTACACTTAAGATCTTGAATCCACAGTAGAAAAATGACTATATGCTACCTAGGTAATTAAATAGCAAAATCACATTTAAAAACGAAAGAAGAAATTTTCAAACATCTAAAGAAGCCATTATCTGAGACACAGAACATTTTTTTTCTTATAATATGTACCAAGAACCTAAAAAATTAGTAGACATAAAAAATTATTTTCTGTTATGCAGATGAGATAGTAATGTGGTAATTCTAATCAATGATGGCATTAAGTGTGGGAAAGGTACAAAGCTATTACATGCAAAAGCACACAAACTTTGAAAAAGTTTTTAATCTATTCTGAGAAGACAGCTCTAAAAAAGAAACTCTTCTCTTATTTTTTACATACACAATGCCCATATTTTGTTCAGATCACTTATCTGGCTGGAAGACTCACTCTCTTTAGAAGGTATGCAATCTTTAGAAAAACAAAGTGTTCATAATGCCTGTTCATAGAAAGACCATCAAGAACAAATCCTGGGATTGATAAACACCCTGTAAAGGGCAACTTCTTTTGCATTAACAAGTTATAGCACTTTAAACACAAGGAGAACTGTATTTATATTATCAGTTGCAAATACAGCAGTCTTTGAAACAGGATAGTGCATATTCAATTTAGATATACCCACGTGAAATGTGCACTCAAGTGAGGCATCCAAATATCTCTTTGGTGTTACTGGTGCTCAAGTAACAGTGAAAAAAATAAGCAAAAGTTGAACAATGTCTGATAGATACACCTAGTTCTTAGTGAGAACTGGTATTCAATACAGGCATGGTTAATAACACCTTTGAGAAAGTATAACTTTTAATTTGTGTATATCTGAGTGCTCACAAACAGTATCTTGTCTACAAAAATTAATTGCATTATGTACTTAGAATAATAAAGTCACTTTGAAATTGTTTTCCAATCACCATTTTTGTACCTTAGCTGTCCTGCCACCCTAGAGGAAAAGCATAAAAATAAAGAAATAAGTTACAAAAGGAAGTCTAACTAATAGCCTGGGTTCTCACTTTTTTAGCACTGAAAAGGAATCAGGGACATTTAGTACAACTTCCTATCCAATGCCTGAATACCTCTTTAAAATTTCTAAAAATCACCTTCTGTCTCAACAAGTATACCTCAAGGCAGCCAGTTTCTGTTGGAACGAAGGAGTGTAGAACATTTTTTTCCATCACATCAAAATAGCTTCCTCAAATCAACCCATATTTTTCTCTGAAGTCAATGGAAATAGTTTTTATCCTTCTGCATGATTCTACAAGTCTTATTTTTAAAAGTATTGAATAGGTTGAAACTTTTAGGGATATTGAGTTGAGGTAAGTGTATTTTACACATGGGATAGGCATGAATGTTTTAAGGCCAAATGGTGGGCTATAGCAGATTGAGGGGAAGGCCCAGGAAATATATGTCTATGTCTCAAAATCTGTGCATATGACTTAATATGGAAAATGGGTCCTTGCAGATTAAATTAATTTAAGGATCTAAAAATAAAGAAGTCATCCTGGATTTTTGGGTCAACCCCAAATCCAATAATCAGTGTCTCTACAGCAGATAACAGAAAAGATTTGACAGATAGATGAAGAGAAGGCTGCATGAAGATGGCGACAGAGAATGGAGTGATACAGCAACAAGCCAAGGAATGCCATCAGCTGCCATGTTATATTCTAGAAATTTTATGGTTTTGGGTCTTACTTTTAAATCTTGAATCCATTTTGAGTTTACTCTTGTATATTGTGTAAGAAGGTGGTCCAGTTTCATATTTTTGCGTGTATCTGTCCATTTTTCCCAACATCATTTGTTAAAGAGACTATCTTTATCCAATTTCATATTCTTGCCTCTTTTGCCATAGAATAAATTACCATATAGGTATGGATTTATTTCTGGGCTCTCTATTCTGTTCCATTATCTATGTATCTGTTTTTATGGTAGTACCTTGCTTTTTTGCTTAGTATATAGACTTGTAGTGTAATTTGATATCAAGTAACATGATACTTCCAACTTTATTTTTCTTTCTCAAGACTGCTGTGACTATTCAGTGCCTTTTATGGCTCCATATAAATTTTAAGATTATTTGTTCTAGCTCTCTAAAAAATGCCATTGGTATGTTGATAGGGATTGCATTGATTTATAGACTGCTTTGTGTAGTATGCCACTTTAATGACATCAATTCTTCTTACCCATGAGCACTGTATATGTTTCCACTTGTTTGTATCTCCTTCAGTTTTTTTTTTAATCATAATTTTCCAAGAAAAGGTCTTTTATCTCCTTGGTTAATTTGATTCCTAACTATTTTATTGCTTTTGATGCAATTGTAAATGAAATTGTTTTCTTAATTTCACTATCTGAAAGTTCAACATTGGTGTATGAAAATGCAACCAACTTCTAAATATTAATTTTGTATCCTGTTACTTTACTGAATTCAGTTATTAGTTCTAACAGTTTTTCTCTTTTTTTTTGGTGTGGAGTCTTTAGGGTTCTCTATATAAAGTATCATGTTATTTGCAAATAATGACAGTTTTACTTCTTCCTTTCCAATTTGGATGCTTTTATTTCTCTTTCTTGTCTGATTGCTGTGGCTAGAATTTCCAATACTATGTTGAATAGAAGTGGTGAAAGTGAGCATCCTTGTCTTATTCTTGTTTTTAAGAAAAATGCTTTCAGCTTTAAGTATGATGTTAGCTGTAGGTTTGTTATATATAGTCTTTATTATGTTCCCTCTATTCCCGCTTTTGTAAAAGTTTTTATCATAAATGGATTCTGGATTTTGTTGAATGCTTTTTGTGCATCTATTGATATGATCATATAATTTTTATCTTTCAATTTGTCAATGTGATGTATCATATTAATTGATTTGAGGATGTTGTACCAACCTTACATCCAAGGAAAAAAATCCAAATTGATCATGGTGTATGTTGTTTTTCATATATTGCTGAATTTGGTTTGTTAATATTTTGTTGAGGGTTTTTTTCATCAATGTTCATCAGAGGTACTGGCCTATAGTTTTCTTTTTTTGTTATGTCTTTGCCTGGTTTTGGAATCAAGGTAATGGTGGCTTTATAAAAGGAGTTAGGAAACCTTCCCTCTTCTTGAACTTTTTTTTGGACTAGCTTGAGAAGAATAGATGTTAATTCTTCATTGAATGTTTGGTAAAATTCACCTGTGAAGCCATCTGGTCCAGGATTTTCATTTTTTGGAAGTTTTTGATTACTGATTTGATTTCGTTGGTGGTAATTGGTTTGTACCAATTTTCTGATTCTTCTTGACTCAGATTTGGGATATTGTATGTTTCTAGGAATGTATCCATTTCTCTCAAATTCTCCAATTTGTTGGAATATAATTGCTCATAGTATTTTCTTGTAGTTCTTTACATTTCTGCAGAGTCCGTAGTTACTTCTCTAATTCAACTACAGCACCTGTTAACACCACGCTCCACATCTTCACATACTTACCAGATACTCGTTATAGTCTCATTGATGGCAAGGCCACCTATAACTGCTTTGTCTACTTTCTCTTTTTGTAATGGAGATTATAGCACTGTAAAATATACAGTTATGCATTAACTTTAGAAGCAAGAGGAAGATATATATATATATATAATTTTTTTTTGCCCTGACTTTTTTTGCAGAACTGGCTTACTGTCCAGACTGCTTTGTTTTTGGCATTTTTATTAATTCCATGCATATTGCATCTGACAGAATTACTGCTGTGTTTGTTGACAGGACCCTCTCGCCTCCAAACATCAAACGCATGATGTTCCTATCAAACTTGAAACCTGTTTTTCATTTCCAGGCATTGATTTTCTACCCACAAGCCAACATATTTCATAGGAAAAACTGTTAGCACTATCTGCAAAGTATTGATTGCAGTAACACTGAAATCCCTACCTGAAAATTTACAGCCTTAATTTCCAGTGGGTTACTTCAGTTATCTTCAAGTGGATGAAGGTTTAAGAATGATCAGCATGTGCTAACTCAAATGTTTACTACTGAACAACATACACAACCTACAACTTATGACAAAACCGAAAGACAGAAATAAATATTAATTGCTTGACCAAGTTTCTCAAAGATCAGATGAAACGACCACTGTTTTCCAAGGAGAACCAAAAGAAAAAGGATCCAAAATAGAAAGTATTGCAAGTATTTAATGTTGCAATTTAGGAAAAAAAGATTGGAAAGTTTGTATGTGATTTTTTCAAAGATTTAGAAAAAGTCTGTTGTAAAATGTTATGGCACAGAATTTATCACTTTATATATAAAACATATGGAGTCATATCTAGATTTAATGACCTTATTCATCATTCAACAATAATATACTGAGGAACTATGTGCCAGTTACTGAATTAAGAATTTAATTTGAATCATCTCATATCGTCCTCACATTATTTGTAAGGTTGGTACTATTTTCCATATTTTTTGAAAAGGGAGACCTTATTTCAGAAATCCCTTTGTTCTCCACAGATGAGACGCAGAGAAAAAGTAATGGAATTAAAAGGATATCATATTTCAAAATTTATTGTATTAAAACAGACAGATAAACTGTAAGATAACCCCAGGGTCACTTATACTAACCTATTAGTATAAGGACTTGCACTACAGAAACACCACTAACACATGTGGTTTTGAGTAAATTCTCACTTTAAGGCAACATGGCAAGGGGTGAACTATTTGGCACTTACTTAGAAGTTTGGAAAGCCAGGGTATCAGGTTCAAGGCCCTCAAATTACTATCCACTCTATTCTCCTGTAGCAACAATTACTGTTTACTCAACTAATTAGGTCCAATACTGTGTTCAATACTGCTGGGAATACAAAAGAAACATAAGATACAACTTTTATGTTAAAATGGTTTGTTATTTTTGGTGGTGGCTATGAATCTAATCTAAGATGGTACATAATGGTCACCCTGTATTGTACAAAGCAGATACAACTTATTCTTTGGGAGTTCTGAGAGGAGATATAGTACAAGCTGGAATTGGCTATCTAGTTTATGAAGATAGTGGTATCTGGACTCTTACTTAAAGGGAGAAATTGGCCTGAGTTGTTTATTAAATGGGAAGAAAGAAGAAAGGCATTCTCTCAAGGATGATGTCATTATCAAAAGCTTGATGTGAAATGCATGTTTCTAAATCCAGGGCTGAGCCAATGTAGACAGGCCAGCCCAATCATAGGTGAGATCAGAACACCTAGAGCTGTAGTAGAGTTTTAACTTCATCCCTTGAACATCAGGAAGACATAAAAAGAAAAAAAACATTCAATTCAACAATTTACTGAGGGTTCACCATGTGCCAGGCACTATATTGATGCTGGGGATACAAAATTGAATGAGAAATAATCCTTATACTCAAGAAGCTCATATTCAGTGGTGAAGGTTGACATGTAAACAGATAAGGCTTAAAAAAAGTGTATCAGGACAATAGAAATATATTCAATGTATGACAGACCACAGGAAAGAAAGAAATATGAGGTATGAAGGAGTAGTGGTAGGGGTTCAGAGCAAAAAAGCCTTCCCAAAAGAGGTGACACTAGAGCTAGGAATAGAAGAGTAGACAGATGATGGCCAGGCAAGCAAGGAGGGAAGCATGTCAGGAAAGTAGAGGTAGACTTAAAGTGAGACTTGAAATGGGGAAAAACCATGTCAATAAAACTAGACAGAAAGTTACTACACACTTAATTCGGAAAATACATGCATAATCCACTGTATAATGAAGGTCCAGCCTAGGGCATCAAAGAAAAAGAGAATAAAGGATTTACACTTTTATTTACTGGAGGATTTAGTTGGATTACAACGTTCTAAAACTAAAAATCAAAGAACATAAATTAAAATGTATTGACTTTGCCAGCATTTGAGATGTTATTGTCAAACTAATAGCAGGCATAATAGTAAAAGAAGCTCATTTTCAAGACTAAATTTATGATCTCCTCTGCACACTTTGTGTTCTTCCATCAGACCTCCTTGGTAAACACTGCTGCCACTCAACCAGTTGAATATGCTAGAAATATAGAAGTCATCTTTGACACCTCACTTGTGTCTTTCCTCTTTTCTCCCTGTATACAATTCCCCATCAAGTTGTGTTTTCTTTCCTAAATATTCTTTTGAATTAATCAATTTTTCACCATGGCCACTTTCAATACTACAGACCAAGCTACCATCTTTTACTTAGACTATTGCAATAACTCCAGTATCTGATATAGTTAAGTACTTAATAAATATTAACTTAATTCAAGAACAATTTAGTGATTAATGGAAATCCTAAGTAGGGCTCTAGGAGGCAGCACAGACAGTAGTGCACATGTGGTTTTAAGGGGCAAGATCTGGATAATAATTCATATTGATTATGCCCATGAATTAAAAACATGTTGAAGGTACTATCTACAAAATAGATATTTACAAAAATGTATATGTTGTATCTACATTTATTTAATAAATTTTCTTGTAGTGATATTAAGGGCCAAGCATTATGCTAGGGTCTACTTGGTCCTCTCCAAAAAGAAAAAAATTAGTTATTAGATTAGGCATCTGCATATCTCAGAATGGTAGTCAAGATGGATAATCAGAATGAAAGGTGTTTAGAAAGAAAAGAGTGAATGACCTTTTCACACAGCACAAAGACAGCCAACTAGAAGGCAGTGGTACAGGATCAGAGGAAGGGACAGGGGCGGTTGAGTGAGAGAGGAGAGGTGATAGGGTGAGGGGTGAGGAAAGTGGTGGACAAATGGAAGGAAACCTAAAGATTAATTCTATTTTTTATTTGCAATTTTTAAAAATATAAGACTTGCCTTTGTTTCTGGTTAATTGTTCTAAAACTGTAGCAAATCTATCATTTTTCCCTTGGTTCTACTTTGTTGAGTCTTCCATACTAATTTGGAAATTATGTTCCCTTTTTAAAATCAAACTTTTATAGGGTAAGCTCCCTCTTGTTTTATATTGCTTTGTTTCGTTTTGCTTTGCTTTGTTTTATTTTGTTTTATTTTGCTATGTGAGAAGTCTTTTTAATGGCTGACTAATAAACAAATATTTTTATACACATATATTTAGGTATAACATATATTAGCAGAAATGTGCAGACTTTGATTAAATAGAAATTTCACAATGATTTACAAAGGTTATTACTTCATGAGTGTACACATTTCCATACAAAATATATTCCAAAAGAATGTAAAATTCTAATAACTCTCATATACCAAAGCTTCAGGGACTTCCATTTTCTTAAGGGATAACTTTTCTCATTCTGGAATATAAGAGGATTATCAGGCCATCTCTCTAAAAATTGGATGTAACTAGGAATACAATAAAAATGTCCACCTAACTTATTTATATTAAGATGATAAAAAGATTGAATTATACATCCCTCAAATACTTAAAGACCAATCCTTAAATAGATAGATCAAGACTTAATCAAGTTTTAAAATATTTTATAGTGTTTTATTAGGAGTGAATGTTTGTTTTTGATGAAGAAATAAGTATTAGCAAACTCAAACGTAGGTTCTTTATTTCATATACATTATGGAATATAATGAATATCTATATGTGCACTAATAGACGTCAATAATTTGGATCATTAGAAATATATATTTTTAAAAAGATTCCTTGACAGGGGAAATAGTTTGTTTACACCAGCACCAGAAGATTAGTGCCTTATAAGACACTCAGCAAAGACTATATGCTTTGATTTTAAGTTGCCAAAATTTAGCAATAAAATAAATGAAACACTGGTTAAATATATTCCATATATTAGGAAGGTAGCATAAACTTAAGTAAAAATAACTACTATTATTGTTCCTTTTACTTCTCTTGAGACTCAATACTGTTTGTGATTTTGAATTCTAATTTTTTGTACTTAATATATCCTTGTATCACTATACAATACTCACAAATGTTATTTTAATTCCTATATACCATTCAGTTTAGAGTTCTAACACATATCAAGCATTAGGAAAGGATTTGAGGCCTTGGATATGTCTAAGCAAATAGAAAAAGAAGTTGGTGTTTGATACCATCTGCTTCCCCTTTCCAAGTCTCTCCCCTCCTTGCTCCATGATGGCCATGCTGTCCTCAGACTATACCCACCATCTGAGATAGCAAAAACATTCTATAAACATGTAGCCCAGAGGTGAGCTGGTGAGCTAAGATACCCTGCCTCTTCAATGCCAGAGAAATTGTCTTCAACCCTGTGCTTTGGTCCAAATGTGCCCTATGTCTGTGGCTGGTAATTTCTCTAAGGATTCTTGAGTATGTGGAAATATATTTTCTCTTCCTTTTGGCTCTGAGCTTTGAGTAAATTCCTTCTGTTGATGACTCTTTTGGCTATTTCCAAGTGCACTACTGGTGTACAGCTATCCACGGAACATGCACTCTTTCCCTGTGCTCTCGATAATTTCTCTCATGCTGGCATCTACATGTGCTACAGATCTTACTTAAGTTCTCACATAGTGAACAGGAAAGATTTTATAACAAACCCATGTAGTAGATAACTAAAGATTAAAATGATAGTCTTTGGCCCCTTTTTACCCTGAAGTTTATTCCTATCTCTTTCATGCCTCTTAACTTCAAATCCTTTATTAAATTTTAATTTAAAAAATTTAATTAGTTTCAGGTATGCAGTATATTGGTTAGACATCAATATAACTAATAAAATGATCCCCCCAATTCCTCCCTCCCTCCTCTGACCATCTAGCTAATGTATTAATGCTAATTGCATTCCCTATGCCATGCTCCCCATCCCTGTGACCATCCAACAGCTACTAATTTGTACTTCTTTAACCCTTCACCCCATTCTTCCATTCTCACCAAATTGTCCACTATATTTGTGAGTCTGTTCTTTTTATTCCATAAATTCTGCATATAAATAAAGTTATGTAGTGTTTATCTTTCTCTGTCTGACTTAAATACCTTCTAGGTTCATCAAAGCAATATCTTTTTTTCATTCTCTTCCTTTTCATATGTAGGGGTCTTGTTTTCTTATCCTTTCAGCTATTCTGTATTTTGGTTGGAGCACTTGATTCTTTTCCATTTAAGATACTTATTGATAGGAATGTAGTTGTTACCATTCTTTATTCATGTTTTTAATACCTGTTTCTTCTTCTTAAAGAAGTCCCTCCAACATTTCCTGTAATACTGGCTTGGTAGTAATAAATTCCTTTATTTTATTTTTGTCTGGGAAGCTCTTTATCTGTCCTTCAACTCTAAATGATAGTTTTTCTGGGTAAATTATTCTTTGTTGTATTTCCTGGGATTTCATCCTGTCAAATATTTTTTGCCAAGCCCTTCTGTCCTGCATAGTTTCTTTTGAGAAATCAGCTGTCATTCATATGGGTGCTCCTTTATATGTAATTATTTGTTTTTCTCTTGCTGCTTTTAAGATCCTCTCTTTGTATTTAACCTTTGGCATTTTATTTATGATGTGTCTTGGTGTGGGCTTCTTTGGATCCTGATTTTTAGGATTCTTCGAGTTTCCTAGGGTTTTCTGTCTGTTTCCTTCATCAGGTTAGGGAAGTTTGCTATCATTATTTCTTCAAACAGCTGTTCAGCATCTTAATTTTCTTCGGTTACACCAATTAGACAAATATTTGGAGCCTTAATGTGTCCCATATACTCCTTAAGTTATTTTATAATCTTTGCATCTTTTTTCTTGCCATTCTAATTGAGTGTCCTGATTGGCTTTCCTGTCCTCTAGATAGGGCATGTGATTTTCTTCTTTATTCACTTTGTTTATTCCTTTGTTTATTTCATTTAATATACTTCTCATCTCAGATAATGTGTTCTCCATTTCAGACTGTTTTCCTTTTATAATTTCCATTTCCATTTTTATCTCTTTCTTGGAATTCTCTATACTTCCCAAAAGTTCATTGAGTATCTTTATAACTAATGTTTTGAACTCTGCATCTGTTAGGTTACTTGATTCCATTATATCTGGATCTCTGTTGTTCTGTCATATGGTTTCTGCTTCTTTATCTTCCCATTTTGGCTGCCTTTCTGTGTCTGTTTCTATGTACTAAGCAAAGCTCCCAAGACTCCGGTTTTATTAGTGTGGATTTATGAAGGAAATGTCCAGTGACACAATTCTGAGAGGGGTTCAGCTGCAGGCCAAATTGAGCTCAAGCCTCTACCACTCCAGGGTCACCTGTTAGGATTCAGTAAGCAATCAAATGCTGTGCTTATAGTTGTCATTCCAGAAACCAAAGCCAGCTGCCTCTACCAGTATGAGTCTCAGCAAGGTGCACCTGACTTTGCTGAGGATACACCTGGATGTGGCTTGGGTGGGACCCAAGCTGGGGGAGACGGGGTTTCAGGTAATCCTTTGGGCCAAGCGACCTCCATTATCCAGTTAGATGATATCACAGCTATGGCGCCGCTGTGTCTGCGCACTGGGAGGAGGAAGGCCTCATCAAGGAACAATGGATACTGCTGGCACTTCTGTACTGAGTGAGTCTCTCCTAAGCCTTCACTCCGACAATTTCTCCCTGTAAGTCCCTGATGTCCCCTGTGTGCTGCCGAATTGGCACTGATTCTTAGAGCAAGCAGGTCTGTCACCATGAAAATTCGCTTGGAGATGCGGCCCCTTTAAGAGGCCTCTGACATTGCTGAAGCCTCTGTCATATTCAACTGCTCAAGAGAGGGTATCTCTGCATCCTCACCCCATCATCTCTTCTGTCATTGCAGGGTGATTTCTTGGATTTCTCCGTAGTTATATGGCTTGTTCACCTAGATCCTAGGCGATTTCTCCTTGCTGCTGCTTGTTTCTTTCATAACTTTGATTTGATCACCAGAGGGATGAACAGAGCCTCTATCATCTACACCATTTTTTCCTCCCTTACCTCAAATCCCTGTTTTTATTTCAACAATTTTGCTATCATCGTTTCCTTGGCACCTGAAAAACCATGGTCTTAGGTTCTATGTCATCCCAACCAGTTTACCAAGGCATTTACCAAAAAAATAAAATTCCTTTCCTAATCTAGTGAAAACTGTTGAAATAATTCATTTCTTTGTTTACACAATTGTAAAATACTTCATTTATATGAAATACCAACATAGCAAATAAACACACAATGTTTATTAGATGAGTAATTTCCTTTAGTGCAATTACCTTTTACAGAAACTTAAAAGAGATGGCAATGATTAACACAATAGAAAAAACCTGCTGTGGTACAACATCAAGTAGATTTTTAAGAGACATCAGGGTAGATGGTCTTCCCATCTATCTGGTCATAATCTTTATGCTTCTGATATAGGCAAGAGAAACCATAGGAGCCGTTGAAACCAAATGTTCTTAAAAGAGTTAATCAATAATCAATTTTTCTCATCTTCAAAATTTATGAATACCTAAGTCAATTCTTTTTAACAGTTTGACAAAAGTGCCACTAACAGCAGAAGAGAGAGAATAGAGGGTTGTGGGTATGCTGTTATCAAGCAACTTACTGCAAACGTGGTATTTCATTGAAGACACAAAATTTGCTGTTAGGAAGGTGTCACTTCTACCCCACAGTTTTGTAGGATAAGTTTTTTTTTGCTTTGAGAAGTGCAGTCTTAAGTAAGAAAATAATTTACTGAAGCAGGAACAATTTAAGACTTTGAACAGAAAAATGATTACCTGTAAGTAGAGTGTTCATACATCTGGATTCAGAGTGGATAGTTCAGAGATTAAGCCTGTTGTTCTGGGCATAATTATTATTAGCCACACATGTTGGGGTCTGGATGACAAAGTAGATGATTACCTTACCTATCATCCATGAAACTACTCCATTTTCTAGACTCACAGTCATCCTTGCTAGGAATGTTCACATGGGACAGTAGAATGACAGCCAACACTGTGAACAATCAGGTCCAACAGAAACTAATGAATGACAATCAACCAAATGGTAAGGCTATCAAAAATTGGACAATTAAATATTTCATTAAAATGTTTACCAAAAATAAAAGGAAAAATCAACTAGCAACACTCACATCAATGAATAAGATCACTAATACTAAAAAGATGCAGAAATTGAAAAAAAAAGATAAAAAAGAGCTCATTTCGTAGCAGATACAAAAAATATTTTCTGCTTTCATAATAATACACAAGACCAACATGAGATTAATTAAGGGAAAAGTACAGTATTTTCAACATTTTTTATATGAATGCATAGTGCCAACATAAAAGCATGCATCTAGCCCATTGATCAATAAGCACATAATAAGCTGAAGAAGTCTACTGACTTAGCTCTCATTCTATTGATGAAAATAAGTATTAAAAATGCTTTCAGTAAAGACAGAATAAGTCTAACATCAAAAGTAGTTCATTTATAGAAGATGTGCACGTGTGCATTTGTATATATTCTGATAATTTATCATTATCAATTGGTAAATAATTGATTACCAATTATTCACTTTGTACATTATCCAGTACAAATTTTTAAATGCAGTTCCAATGAATTCAACAGTTGGGCAAGGATCCTTGCTAGCTTGACTCTCTGCCGGGGTGGGTCATAGACATGCTCCACTACTGTGTTGGCCTATTGGCTGAGGAGCCAAATCAGGTAGCAATGACAGTTGAACTCCCTGGCCAGACATGGTCATTGACTAAACTCTGCACACGGGAGTAGCTATGGACTTGGATCTCTGTTTGGGTGACACTGCAAGTAGGAACACAGTCTGCCAAGAACTGCCTGCTGGTTGCTCAAAGTCCCATCTCCTTTCTCCAGGGTTCTGAACCCAGTGTTCAAGCTCCACAGATTCCGCAGTGATATTTGTGAAGTGAGACTCAAGTAGGTCTCCCAAAAAGTGTCCCATCATGGTGGGGAAGCTGGATGTCTCCACCCTGGCTCTCTTTTGTTTCACTAGAGAAACTGTGGTCCTGGAGGGACTCTCTGGGTGTGATGCTGTGCTGGCCTGGGGAAAGTGTGTCACGGTCAGAGAGTAGTCACACCTCTTACCCTTCTCATGTAGTCTTTCTCTGTCTCTGTTGTCCAAGGGGTGCCTTGGCCTCAGCCCTGGTATTCTGAGATTTTCATAATGGTGTCTCATCTATGGATAGTCGCTAGTTGGTCTTCTTGCGAGGGGCACTGAGGTGGGCGATAATCTATTTCCCCATCTTTATAATATCACTACCCTGAAGTTTTTCATTTAATTTTCTAAGACTCCCCTTAAATCACCTAATTCAATTCTTAGGAAATCACCAGAATGCTCTAAAAGTACTCCTTTTTATACCAATTTACTGTAATGAACTATTAAAATAATTAGTAGGTTCTTAGAATAAAATTCTTCATGTCAAATTATGAATAAAAACTTACACACATCAGCTTTACTTAAAACTATACTTGAAATAAAACTATTATTATTTTAAGTTAAACATAGATAATAAGTATAATCTGTTTTGAAACTAATCAGAAGATACTATAGGTCTTTTACATTAGTATATGATTTCAGTAATCCATGCTTCTGAGGACATATAAGTATTTTATTATTACCTGGAATTAATATAATTTCCAAATTCAAACTTGATAGAATCTTTAGTTTCTTCAATGTATCCATTTCTCCCATGCTATCCATTCCCTTCCCTCCTCACTTTTCCTTCTTTCACTCCCTAGTTACAGTGTCCTGCCTCACTCCATTGATGAGTCTCTTACAACATGCTGATCCTTTTTCTTCCATTACCTCACATATCAGACCCTACATTCCTGTATTGAACTTCTCATTATGACATCGAAGACTTTGTAAATTGCTGTATAACTTTATATAAGAGGACAGTGCTACACGAGATTGACAATATTCAATCTTCCTGGTACTGAGACGTCATTGGAAAGCTTCTGCTTTTCTTCTGTCCTTGACTATTCTTTCAGAAACATGTCCAGTACCTATGCTAAATGTTAACTAAACATTTTACATTCAGAACAAAAAACACCCATAAACTTTAGGCACTTAAGTACCTTTATGTGAACGACAGAATAACTTCTTACCTATTAAAGAATTTGAAGGTCAATCATTCATATGGCTGAAGGATATAACTGATTTCATATTGTCCAGAGGGAAAACGTGGGCCTTGGGAGGAAGCTATGGAGGGATGGATTTCAGATCAGTAGGAGTACAATTAGGATCTGCCTAAGTGTTACTAACTTCATGAGATGTGAACTTCCTACCCATATATGTGCTTTAGGATCTTTAAAATCCTTTCAAGATTCAGATTCAAGAGAGAAATGCCATGAGTTGTGAAATGATAGGGATTATATATGAAGAGAGTAATGAGCAAAAATTAGCAATAACAGAAAAGAATTCTATGCTTTCTCTGAATTGCTGCTCCAAATAGCTCATTACTAAGCTCTCACTTATGTATAGTGGTAGTGAAGTGGAAGAACTATCAGGAACAACACATCACCATGTGAAGATAGCCTTAGCAGGTTTTGCCAGCTCATAACTATTTTTTAACTGGTCCTCTCAACCACAGAAAATCCCAGAAGTAATTTTAATTAAAGCCTCCATGTCTCTGGGTACACAACTTGGAGGCTGTGGACAGCCTTTTACTCTTCCTTGGGATCTTCATGGCAGGAGACAATGGCCTTCAGAAAGAAGAAAAAATGGAGAGAGGAAGCAGAGATACAGGAAGAGAGAGAGAGAGAGGGAGAGAGAGAGAGAGAGAGAGAGAGAGAGAGAGAGAGAGAGAGAGAGAGAGAGAGAGAGAACTGGTTTACATTCCAGATAGGGTTACAGTTCTCCTTATGAGGCATGTCTGTACTCTTATACTTTGGAACCAAAGCAGCTTAACTAGCATACCACAGCTCTGCCTAGATCAGAAATGCTTAATTGTCAGTATGTACAGAAAGTGTTCTTATTGCCCAATGCAATTTTCCAACAAAGCATGAAGCAGGACGGTCACTACATGCTGCTACTCAGGAGACTGCTGACTGCTAACAACTTTTCCCAAAGCCTTCCTGGCAGGTATTTCTGGCCAGGGTGTCCACACAATCATTATCAGAATGTATTTAGTTACAACCAAGTCCCATTACTGCAGTGGAAACAAAAGCCCCAGAGAATGACACTGGAACCGTGCCCAGGAAGCTTTGGTGATCACAAGCATAGAAAGCTTTAAAAAAAATCATAGTCTTATACAGAACTATTCCAAATGATACTTTGTTGAGCACATTCAGATTCTGTGCTCATCTGCTGCACAGAAACAATATGCAAAATGGGTGTTTACTTTTTTGGGTGATTTTCATCTTTGTCTTTTAATACTACCAATGCACAAAACTGTCTAGCAGGAGTGAAAGAAAAAAACATGAAAGAATAATGTGCAGCATAATATAAATAAACCATAATTGGGCAGTCAATGCACTAACTACTAAGAGACCAAGAAACAATTCAGCTGATTAAGCAGACACCAGAAATCCTATGTAGCACAGAGATTGTTTGATGATCTAAAACATTTTTTTAAATGTTCATGGGATCTATAAATATTTTCAAAAGTATTTTCATCTTGCTAAAATGTCATTTTTTAGAAAAGCATAATCTGGTACATTGCATAAGTCTTATATCTTTCTCCCCCTAAAGTTTTAAATATTCACAGGACCATGAATATTCTTTTTAATCATATGCATTATCCTTTAGACACACAGTTTACAGTAATACTGAAAAGACTGCACCTTGGCTCTCTTTTTTTTTTATTCCATGAAGACATGAGGATCCACAAATGAGAATCCACTAGTGTGATTCAAATTTATGAATGGTTATTTTGATACAAGATTGAGATGACTTTGACATAGGCATGAAACAAAGGATGGGGTGGGGTGGGGTGGGGTGGAGTTTTATTAACTGGTGAATAATGAGCACAGACACTTCAGATACTTTTTGCTAGAGATACTTCAATAAAAATAGCTAATGAGGATAAGTGTCAACAGTGAATTATAAATGATTCATATACATTAAAACTTGTCTTCGAGGTGTCTCTTTGACAAGATTTTTAAAAGTATTAATTCTTGTTACCCTAGATTATTGGAAAAAAGTAACAGTACTCCCCTTATTAAGTAATAATCAAGTTCTTTGGGAGGATCTTTTTCTCAGTTACTATGAGTTGCAGGGATTTAACCCATGGGAACAATCTCAACAGCTAAATATTTAGATATGTAATGAACTTCAAATCCATTTTACAAAGGCAAGACATGACTTCTAATCCTCCTAGTTTAATGCCATGACAGTCAACAAGGAATGAGAAATAAGAGAGGGAATAAAAGGTGCTTTCTTTTCCACTGCTGTATAGTTTAAAAATATTGAATAAAGACTAGAGAGAGAGTGAATTATTAGAAATAATTACCAAATTAGAAACATGACCAAAGCATCCTCTCATCTACTATACCATTTTGTCAACTGTACAGGGAAATAATACTTTTTATGTATTTTTCCACATGGGCCAAAACTTAGAGAAATTTAAGTAGACTTTTCTGATTGCAAATGCCACTAAACATTATAATAAATTATTTCATTTAATTCTTACAGATCTGAATTATGCATGACATCTCTAATTATAAAAGAAAAAACAGTCAAATTAAGTAACTTGTCCAAATCACACAAATAATGAGTGGTAACTCCAATCCACTTTGCCTCCCACTGTACTTCCTCCTTTACTAACCCATCTTTAAAAATGGGATTTATATTGTATAATAGAGTACAAATGTGTTCCTCTTAAGAATGAAGAGGATTGATGATATGCTCTCTGAAAGGCTTTTCTGTTGGGTCTATGTGTTTTAATATTCTGTTGTGTTTTTATTCAGTACTTTTCTAAGAAGTCTAAAGCTTGTCATAGATATTACCTTATTCATCTTTACCATTTATCTGGATACACTGATTTTGGATGTTATTACTATTGTTATTATGGATAGGAAAATTAAAGTGAGCTTTGGTGAGCAGGAATGTCAGCAAGTGAGTGGCAGTTTGGACTAGAAGTCTTGCCACCTAATACATAATCTAGAGCCTTAGCCACTGAATCTTGCTTTTTGTGATATGGTAAAACACACAAGGCCATGCTATTATTAATCTTAAATGAAACCAAATGTCAACTATACTATTCTGAGTCATCATTCAGTTTCTACCTTAATATTCAGTATATATTCAATCTTAAGACCACACATTCATATATAAAAGTTGAAAGAAAATCCAATTTCCTTCTGTAATTATGTAAATTATTTTTTACATGTCACAATTTTACATGAGAAAGGAAAATGAATGTCTTCATCAATTTACACTCAAGTATTTTTTCTCTTTAAGGAGTAGATCCCCTAATAATGTAGATTAAATATATATTTTTTCCTTAAAGAATTCTTAAAAAGAAGGATGTCATTCTGATAAATGTTTCCTTTTCTATTCATTAGCAGATATCTACTTCTGCCTGGAGGACAAGTCTACTGCTCTGTGACAACAGGGGAGCATAACAACATAATATAAAACAACCTGCATCTCTACTCAAATTGGGTTCAAGATGGTGTTTCTTCCTTTTACAAACACACAGCAAATACAAAAACTGCCATTCAAAAGGCTCTTTTAGGTTTCTCAATAATCTCTAATGTTATTCCTTTTCGGCCTCCTATTTTAGTTAGGTCTTACCTAGAAGTAATGGATCAATGACCTTTGTTTCCAGAAACCTGTTTTCCTGACCCCAAAGCATAATTCAAAATATGCTTTGTAAATCACATTTTATTATACAAGTATAAAGTAGCATACCTGTATGTGTGTACTTTTGTAAGGATAAAATGGCATATGGTGTAAAACATTTGAAATAATGAATACTTACATGGTCAATATGATAACATATTTGATCCACCTCAATTAAAACATACTAAAAGAGAACAGTTCAGAAGTCAGCAGGAAATAGAGCTATCCAACTTACAGACAAATGTAGCAAAACAAAACTCTCTCTATATATCAGTTTATATAATGAATATCCAAACACTTTACCATGAACTACTATGGTTATCGTATCAGTTTGGGGAACAGAGAAGTAACCATATCTACCAACGCATGAATATCGGCCAGCAACACAGGTGGAAAAACGGAGAGGCAAAATCATTACTTAAGGCCCTCATGTATGCTCTTTGTTTAAAATGTTTGATCATTTTCAGATTATTTATATGTATAGAAATATTTTTTAAATCAGTGTACATTTGTAGTAATCAAATGGTATCAACAGCTACTTTAATTACACTATGTATCTAAGTAACCCTGTGGTCACCTCCATTCTTGCCCTCTAGCTTCTGTGACCACACCCTTAAGTTTCTGTTTTATCTTGTACCTGCTGAGTGTAGAAACCCCGAGTGTAGAAACTAGTACCTTCTGTATGCACCAGAAAGAATTTGCTAATAAAAAGAATTGCTAACCCTCTAATATTTTTCTTATTTTTTAAAAATTGAGACCAATTAAGGTGTTTACATCAAACTCTCAAGATCAAAAATCTAATTATCTGTTTTCTTTCATCAGTCATCAATATTTTAGTTCTGTCGTCTTTCCCTACCTACTCATCCCCCCAATTGTTTCCTTTCCTTGTAACAGCATCTCAGAACCATCTCAAGCTTACTCCAAAATCTCATTTCAGTGTTTATACAGAAAAAGAAATCTCAGTTAATAGGCTGTATTTCTAGAAGACATTTAAGGCACCATCTTTGGTTATTTGATTATACCTTGAGGTCTCATCCACCTCAGCAGCTTTTCCAATTAACTTTGGTATTCATTCCGAGATTAATTCTGGTAAATTTATATTTTCCTATCTCTAGACATCTTAAACAGTTGTGTGTTTTTTGGGGCGGTGGGGAGGTGAAATTTTAAATTATAATTCAAATTTAAAAGGTTTTAAATGATAAATGCTAAATTCTACATTTATCTTGAAAATAATTAGTAATAATCCTTTTAAAGCATAGGAACATCCATATAAAGATAATTTCCTTCTCCTTAAACTTTCTTGTCACAGATCCCATGGGAAAGTTTTGTTCTAAATTTATTTTAGAACTATCTAACTAAATCAAGTAAACTTTACCAAAGTAAGCTAGGTTGTCAATTACACTGGTGCAAAGGCCAGAGAGTCAAGTTCTAATGTGTTATTCAAAAAGTGAGGGACATTTCTCTGTTGAATTTGAAGTTATGTTTCATATTTTGAATTGCATATAAACAACTTTAAATGAGGAGTTCATTTTTAAAAAACAGGTTTTAGAAGCATATTTATTCTTTGTAATCTTTAAAACAAAATGAAATATAAAACAACTACAGAACTACAAGTAGCAATTTAGCAATTTTTTATTTTCTCTTATACATGTTCTTTGAGAAGGTCTTTGCTTTAGGGCAGAAATTGGGGTCAATGTTAGACAATCTGCAGCCCTTGTATTTGTTGTTGTGCAGAAATTTGATGCTCTTTCTTGCTATAATTGAGTCAATGGTAGGCTCTCTAAGCTACATATGTAAGTGTGAATTCATTGAAAAAGATA
This sequence comes from Macroglossus sobrinus, assembly GCA_004027375.1. Lineage (NCBI taxonomy): Eukaryota > Metazoa > Chordata > Mammalia > Chiroptera > Pteropodidae > Macroglossus > Macroglossus sobrinus. The sequence goes on from PVKZ01000191.1 coordinate 483,865, forward strand.
ATTTCTGAAATTCAGCGAGTTATCAAGAATGAATTCAGCTGATGAACTCCAACAACACTCACAGATAGCAAAAATAAGGGGGCAGAGATGAGCAAAGATCTTTACTCTGAGATATCAAGTAACTAATGGAGCATGAAAATAAATTCTGCAATCAAAAAACCTCTGGATTTGTTGCAGTGCATTACTGGAATGCAACTGAAAGGAGGAGCTATCACAAAGGATAAATCTCTGGTTTTGATACTAAGTATAAACTCATTTCAGTGTGTTTTGTGTAATAAATGTATGTATGTGTGATGTGTGTGTGTGTGTGTGTATGTATATACATATACACGAATACCTCTCCCTCTCGCACACATGCATGCATGTGTATATATATATATATATATATATATATATATATATATATATATATATATATTATTCTTAATTTAGACCTATCTTCAACTTTTAAAATAAAGCATACTTTCCTTTGTATTTGGATATATTTTGTACATTATTCTTTGGTCTAATATACTTTTACATTTCATTTAGCAGTAAACAACTGAAGTATAATGTAGCCATAAAAGGCAATTACTCTAACAGTTCTAATTATCCTGTAACACTTGCTCTGTTTTCCTCAAGTGAGTGGGTATACAAATGTTTGCTTTCTCCCACAAGCTAAAAAACTTAGAAGAGATGTTCTTTTTAACAATTCACTAATCCAGGAGAATGTAACCTCTTCAAAAACAACAACAAAAATCTTTAAAATGACAAAATATAAAAAATAAAATTTCCAGTCAAAAGATTGCTTAATTACCATAAATTACCAAATCTTTGAACTTTTTTCATTATTTTTATTTTTATTTTTTCTATTAATTTTTGTTATGATGACATTGGTTAATAAAATCCAGTAAGTTTCAGGTGTAAAATTTAACAGTAAAGCATATGTATATACAGCATTGTATGTTCACCACCTATAGTTAGATTTCTGTCACTATATCAAATCCTTAAACTTTCATAAATATAAAAATTTTTTTTGTCTAAATTTTGGGCAATAGGTGTTTCCCCCCTCCAAATTGGCCCAGTATTAATTCCTTGTACAGAAAAAGAGTTAACTAATTTTTTCAAAGTCTAATGAAATATTCTACATCAAAATAAAATCTTGTCGTACATCTCCTGTATTAAAGAGGAAAAACTGGGGAGGGGAAAAATGGCATAGATGATAGAGGCTTTGTTCATCCCCCTTGTGACCAAATCAAATTTGGGACAGAAACATGGAGCAAAGAGCAAGCAAAGTTACCTGGAATCTAGATAAACAGAAACCCTACAACTAGGGAGCAAAGTAAGAAAACACTCTGCAATGGATGGGGCAAAAAAGCGAGGCTGTTGGGTCCTTGGCAGCTCAGTGGGTCAGAGGCTGCAGCAGCTGCAGATGCCTCTTAAAGGGGCCTTTCCATGAGCAGACTTTTGCAGTTCCCTCTGAGCACCAGCATTGGGTCAGCTCCACAGGAGCACCAGGGATTTATAGGGGGACATAGTCATAGAAGCGAGGGCCAGAGGCAAGGCTCTCTATAGGGTAGAAATGCTGGTGGCATCCAGTTTTCCTCTGTTGAGCCCTCCTTTCTCCCAGTGTGAGGACTCAGCAACACCATAGCTGAAACTTCATCGAACTGGATAACAGAAATCATTCTGCCCAGAGGATTCCCTGAAACTTCACCTCCCCCAACTCATGGCCCGATCGAAGCCAGTTGTGTCCTCGGTGAGTCTGATGCTCCTTGCTGAGCCAACTCCAAGACTCACTGTTGGCAGCTGACCTCAGTTTCTGGTGTGGTCTCTTAAGGCAACTATAAGCACAGCATCTGTGGATTGCTTGTTGAATGGTAATAGGTGACTCAGGAGGGGCATACACTGGGCTAAACTAGGCCTGCAGCTAAACCCCTCTCAAGACTGTGCCATAGACACCTACTACACAAAGCTGCACTATTAAGATTGGGAGAGTTAGAAGCTTTGTTTAGTATATAGAAACAGACATAGAAAGGCAGCCAAAATGGGAAGACAAAGAAACAGAAACCATATGAGAGAACAGTACAGAGACCCAGGAATAATGGAGTCAAGCAAGAGTTCGAATCATTCATTATAAAGATGCTCAATAAACTTAGGGGAAGAGTTGATAAACTCAGTGAGAATTTTAACAAGAGATAATAAACAAAAATTGAAATGCAAATTATAAAAGGGAACCAGTCAGAAATGAAGAACACATTACTAGATGAAAAGTTTATTAGAGGGAATCAAGAGAGTAGATAAAGAGGATCGAACCACTGACATAGAGAATGGGAAAGCCAAAGACACTTAATCAGAATGGCAAGAAAAAAGAAACCAAGACTACAACAATAATTTAAGGAGCATACAGGACACAACTAAATGTAAAAGTATCTGTGCCCTAAAGGTACCAGAAGGAAAACAAAAAGTTGGAGAACTATTTGAAGAAATAATGATGGAAAACTTCCCTAACCTGGTGAAAGAATTAGACATACAACCCAAGGAAGCTCAGAGAGTCCCCAAAAAGGAGAACTCAAAAAGGCCCACACCAATGCATCATCATTAAAATGCCAAAGTTTAAATACAAAGAGAGAATCTTAAGAGCAGCAAGAGAAAAAACAGTTAATTACCTACAAGGGTGCACCCATAAGACCGGCAGCTGATTTCTCAATAGAAACTCTGCAGGACAGATGGGGTTGGCCCAAAATATTTAACTTGATGAAAACCCAGGATTTACAACCAAGAATACATTATCAAGTAAACCTATCATTTGGAGTCTAAGGACAGATAAAGAGCTTCCCAAATAAAAATAAGCTAAAAGGAATTTATCAATACTAAGTCAGTATTACAGAAAATGGTGGAAGGACTTCTCTAAGAAGAAAAAACACATGTATCAAAAACATGAATAAAGAATGGTAATAACTACATTCCTATCAAGAAGTATCTCAAATGGAGAGGAATTAAATGCTCCAACCAAAAGATAGAGCAGCTGATTGGATAAGGAAAGAAGACCCCTACATATGCTGCCTAAAAGAGACTTACTTCATATTAAAAGACACACAGGGACTAAAAGGAAGGGGATGGAAAAAGATATTGCCTTTATGGACCTAGAGGGTACTGCATTGAATGAAATAACTCAGAAAAAGACAAATACCACATGATTTTCACATACATTTTCACATACAATCTAAAAAAAAAACAAAATAAACAATAACAACAAATAAACTCATATACAGAGAACATTTTCAGGGGTACTAGATGGGAGGGTGGTTGGGGGGACGGCAAAAAAAGGGCAAAAGAATTAAAAAGTACAAATGGATAGTTACAAAATAGACATGAGGATATTACATGTAGCATAAGGAAATAGTTGTCAGTATTGTAATAAAAATGTCAGGGGAAACAGGGGTACTAGATTTAGTGGGGTGATTACTTTGGAGTTATATAGTAATCTCTAATCACTATGATATACAATTGAAACTAATATATTTTTGTATGCCAACTATAATTGAAAAAATTCATTGTATTGTACAATGTAAATATGAGCAACTAATTGTCAATTATATTTCAATAAAGCCAGGGGAAAAAAGGAGAAAAAACTGGAAGTAGTACTAAAAACCTTGTTTTTTTCATTTTAACTAGAATCTGTTTATGATGAAATCTTGAATTTCAAGATGACAGGCTTAGATATAATTTTCACTAATGGATGTAAAATAACTATATGCCTAAAACATATATTTGTACTTTGCTCTTGAAGAGCCTAAATTTTTAATACTAAGAAGTATAATCTCCATAAGTAGAGTGACATAACTCCTACAGTTTAATACTTTTTGAAACTATAGGAAAACTTTTAGAAGCCCTGATGTATTTTCTCCTCCAAGTGAACATATACCCATTCCAACTAGTCTCTGTCATAGCTGAACTGACAGTACCTTTCTGACAGAGGGTTAACAAAGGGAGGCGCCTCAGGGGGCAGTGTTTCCTAAACTAAAGGAGACTGAAGTCTAGGATTCTGATTACTACAAATCTGTTATTTAATACTATTTTCATTCAGAAGGTTGAATGCTGCTGAAAACTGAACCAGTCCTTATAAATATAAATGCTCTAAGAATAGTGTGTTTATACCTCCACTTTCTCTGCCCACCAGGAGTAGCTGGAGGCATTCCCCATTCACCCTTGAGTGATTTGGCTTTTATGAGTGTTTCCCACTTATCTATACTCTGGGTAAAATAAACACATTCCTTATTTGAGAGACATTGCATTCATTAAATTGTGACTCCCTCTGTTAACTGAGGGCATTTGCAAATATGACAGACATACTCATGCAAAGAACAAAAAGTATAATTGGAAGGGTGTGGAATGCCAGAAGGACAATCTGGAAAAACAAACTAACCATTCCAGAGACATTCTCCACAACTAGTCAATCACTGATATGGATACCTTTTAGAGTTTCAGGAAAAAAATAAACAAGAAAAGCATTTCTATAATAACTCAAGTTTGAAATAAAAGCAGAGTTGTGCGGAATCAATAAAGAAAACTGGTCTAAGCAGGTAAATGACTAGAGGTCTAAGTACGATTTTGAAAGAGGTGAGACTTCATGTTAGTGCTGTAACTTGTACAGATTAACATGACCTCATAGGCATGTCTTCTCACCTAGGGCAACTGTAATTACATAGATTGATCCACTAGTAGCGGAAATAGAGAATAGGAAACCACAGCAACAAAAAATCCTGATTTTCTTCTCTAAGGGAGTGAAGCTAAAAGATGAGAAAGGAAAATGTGCAAGAAAACACTGCATTTTATACATAATTCCTATACCCATACTTTGTTCATTTTGTTATAAATGACTTTAAGACAAGTACAAATAAATGTATATTTCTCCCTTTAAAGGTAAAGGAGTTATCCTTTATTAAAACCAACAAATTCAAATTACTTTCTGTATAGGATACCAACCAGAAACAATGTCATTATTTATTTGGGATAAACAATATAGTGTATGGGATGAAATGAGTTTATAATAACAATTTTCTTGACTGGAAATTGAACTGTGTTTGACACATGGTCTAATAAGACAAATATTTTAAACCAGTAGAATCCTGGAAAACTTAGGATATCTGGCTGCTTTAGTTTTGGTACTCAAAGAGAATCCCTTACTCAGACATGACCTTTTCAGTAAATTAAACAGATTTACTTCAATTAAAAAAATAAACAAAACTAAAAAACAAACAACAATAAAAAATGAGTCAACATTAAATTGTTTAGTTGTATTGAAACATGGTACTTTAAAATTTGTTCTTGATATTCTTGTTGAGTTCATTAGCCACAAATACTGCATATTATCTATAATAATGTTTTGAGCATTATTTACTAATAGCTAAAATTTGTCTCTGCATTTGAAAATTAAGGTGGAAAGATCATATCAGACAATGGTAGTCCCAATAAGTTTCTTCTGCAAAAGTCCTCTCCAAGTTACAATAGTTCGTTTTGGGCAAAGAGTGACTAGAGACAAAGAATCAGCAGAATAACTTAGTAGAAATGACCAAATCTTTAAATAATCTAAATGGGTTAAAAAAAAACCAACCTAATGGAATAAAGTAAAACCATGCAAGAGATTTTTTTTTTTTTACTGGTATTATAAAGGCTGTAAAGGCCTATACATCTGAAAATGTCCAAACCAGTCTCTCCTGCCAGCAGGTAGTAGTTCGAGAGGTTTGGAACATCAATATTTCAGTTGTGGTTTCCCACTGACATAATTTATCTTCAATCTACCTTCAAGTTTGAGTAAACACAATCTTCTTTATTCCATCTCTCCCTGTACAATTTCTACCCAAAATAAGCCCTGTACTGCTTTACATGCCCTCATATTCCTGTTGCCCTCTGGAAAGCCAGTTCTATTAGAAGCAGACATTCCCTTTCTTTCAATGGAGATTTTCCTCAATCAAAATACTTTCCTCCACTTAAATAATATCCTGAATTATATGAAAGGATCTTGAGTTGGACCCTTCAATGCCTCTTCTGGACTTCTCATTTTTTCAATATCACTGTTCTTACATTCAAGATTCTGTGACCAAATTACCTTCATGGCATTCAAACATCTTCCCAACAATCTTACCTCCAGCTCACAGCTTTCTCTCCTGGCCTTCATTTCATGTATTCTATGATCTTTGTCTCTTATATGAGCTACAAGAACTTCAAACCCCTCTTTACTTCTTTTTGACCTTCAGTTTCTGGGGACACATTCAATCTCAAAGTATGCTACCTCCAACATCATCAGTTTAGATTTTATGCTCCCTGATCTCAGCTCTCTCCATATTGAATATATCTGTAAGTTCTCCTACCCTCATTATTTCCCAACCTCTTCACATGCCTGTACCCAGCCTTGGGAGAATCATAATACAAATATTTTACTGTTTCCTTTGCAACTCCTGCTCTTCTAAACATGCTGAATCTTTTCTTGAGCTGAGTCTTTTATAATGGAGAAAGTTTGGCTAGGCCATGAGACTGCTAACAACAAAACCTGAATGGTATATGAAAAAGAAACATGTTTGAGGTCTGTGAGTCAGTCACAGGAGTAGAAACAGAAATTCTATAAAGGAAAATAGAAAGAGATAACACGAACACACACACACATACACACATACACACACAAGAAAAACTAATAGTTTTGTACTTGCCTATGAGACAAAAGTTACTGAAGGCTTTTGAGTAGGGAAACGACTTGATCAATAGATTTTAGGAAAATTAATTTGGTAATGGCATTGCGAAAAATAGAAATCATAAGATAAATAACAAAGTGACTCTAAAAAGTCATTTAGTCTCAAATGTCCTCCTGCATAAAACAGTATTATAAGCATCACATCTGTTGTAAAAATAGACATTCTCTGATTTCCTACTTTGTTTATTTCAGGATGGCACAAATACTTACAAATAGGAAATACCCAGCCAATTTTAATCTACTTTTTCTTAAAATTTAATTCCCAAATAATTTAGTATTTTACTATTAGGAATGTAAAGTAAGTGTGCATTCAAATAAATGTTACAGTTTAAAGAAAATTTATAAATCAGAAAAAATATTGGCAAAATGGTTTATCACTATTGTCTCTAGTCCCAGTTTCTCTCACTAATTATAGCAAAGTAAATTCACTATATTTTAAAGTGAAAAATACAGTAGAGACTATTTAGTGCAAATGACATACTTTATATGGAAGATAAGCAAGGCTTAAGCAAGGCTTAAAGCATTACTTAATTTCTTAAGTACTTCATGGCAATTGGGATTCTACTTAGAGTAGGTAAATGACTTTTTTTTTTAAATCCTGAAGCCTGAAAGATCAGTTACAATTGCTTAATCCATGGTCTCAAAATACCTCATCTTTTAACCATAATTCTTCAAAACAACAGTTATATTTCTTGATCACCTTATACGTTAGGCATCGTGCTGTATACACTTCACTGTAAAATCTCCCCTACCACACGAGGCCAGTTTATAATAAGGAGGGCTACTGTAGTCACCCCCTTATTTGAAATGCCCTTGCCTCCTCCCCTCCATTTCTTGCCCATACCTCCCCAAGGATCGCCTGCCTTTAGAGCTCGTCCGCAGTTCCAAACATTCTAAGAAGCCTTCTCCTGTGGGCATTGGAACCTAAGCATGTCCTCTGAAGGGCTGGTGCCCAACCCTGTGTGTGTGTACAGAGTGCCATTCATCCATTTGATTTGAAGTCTCCTTACATTCTTCTCAAGTAGTTAATTGTTACTATTTGCTTTTCCCTCTAGACTCTAAACTCTGAGTAGGCAGAATTTAGCTCTTGTATCTTCATATTTCCAGTTCCTCCTGAAAAGAAACTATGGATGTGGAAGGGAGTGATGCCAGTACAGACTTCTAGACACGAGCTCGCTTCTATGGAGTTGAGCACCAAAGAAAAACTTCCAGCAACAATACTTTTCTTCTATTAGGCCTCCAAAACTTTAGAAGAAGGAAAAAGCAATATTCCCATCCAAAGCTATGTGTAGTCAAAGAGAATAATCCCTTTTTTTCTTATGTCAACCAACCACATTATTAAACCCTAAATCACCTAAAATACAAAGAAATAACATTACTAGTTATTTAAGTTTTGAACCAAGGCATTCAAATGCTAAGATAGGGAACACTTTCTTCTTTTATTCTTTAATTATCTATTTCTGAAAACAATAAGATGTTTTATTTAAAAATATAAAACAAAAAGGGGGCTTTTCTTTTAAGGTTTTTAAGCTGGAAGATTTAACCTTTCATCAACTTTCTTTGTCAGCCTTTAATTTTTCCATAGTTAGCCTTGTCAGCTGCTATTTATGGATTTCTCAGAAATTTATTCTGTATAGTGCAGACCTGAACTGATGACCTCCTCTGTACACATCTGATACTCTGCAATTTGCGGGGGGAGGAGGAGGAGGACCTGGGTTGGCTGGTGGCAGAGCAGATACATTAGCATGTGATTAAGCAGGCACTGCCTTTAACACAATGTCACTTCAGTTGATTTTCCATTCTTCAAACAACAGCCAAACTGCAAATACCTCATATGTAGTTCAGGGATAATTTACATAGAAATATTTCTTAGATATTAAATAGGCAACGATGTGCTGTCACCTTAAAAGCGAGGACAGTCACACAAGGAGGAAAGTACTGGCAGCCCAGGCATCAGAAAGCACTTACCCAGAGGAACTCAAATGAATAAAAAGGATCAGAATCAGTTACTCTCCTAGCATCTTTAACCATTAGTTAAGAATCTACCACCAGAAATAATCACAATAAATGAAATAATTTAACATATAGTTTTCCACTCAATGCTAACATTTTCATTTTCAGAATTAAGACTCTTGGTGGCCAATAGCAGATTTATGATTGAAACTTAAATACTGGATCCACACCACTATTTTCACCTGTTAGCTGTGTCATCCTCCATAGCAGCAGATGTCAACCAGTATCTCAAATATCTGACCAGATGAAGCCCCTTTTGGCATCTATTATCACCTGATGGCTTGCTGGGGCACTCACAGGCAAGTCATTTGACTCTGCTGTTTTAATTTCAAATGAAAAAGAGATCAACTATTTACATGACTCATTCAAGACTATTTCAGTATTAGAGAAACAAAACAGTGCCAAGTGCTTAGAGAAACATGTTCCGAACTTACCTCATCATAAGACCCCTCTAACTTGTGGCAATGTGGAGTCCTAGATCTCACCCCTGAGACTGGGAACCAGTAAGTCACATTGTGACTATGGTAACTGCAAGTGAACGAAGGACCAATATGGTTTTGTTCAGTTTCCTGGTTCTCATGGAATTTACACAGCCATCCAGTTGGACTAATTTGGGGAGAGAAAGGTTAGGACCCAGATTTCCATTTGGGTGAAGTTGAAAAGTACTCCAAGTGAAATGAAAAATTAAACTGTTCAGGCATTTTGAGAACGAATTATATATATATATATATATATATATATATATATATATATATATATATATATATATATATATTTATTTATTTGAGGTGAGTATCCCTCATTAAGACTTCAAACAGCCTGAAATAGAGTCAGATGACTTCTCAGAGAATATCTACATTAAAATCCACACTGAGAAGCAAGAACTGATGCAAAAGACACTTTTGCTCACAGACCATTTCTAGTACATCTTTTGAGAACCTTACATGGGTGTTCTGGAAGACAAGATAAGAAACATGGAACTGTGTGACTTAGGAGGGCTGGTACATCCCTGCAGTGGACCCAGCACACTACAGCAGTCCTAAAAACCTGACCCTGTCCAGGGCTGCCATGGTTTTAGGAAAATGAGATCCTCCTAGATCTAGCACTTACTTTCTGGAAACAGGGCTAGAAACATACCAGCTTCCACTATCGGGAAAGTCAGCAGTTAAGAGAAAGAAGTAGGAGGGCACCTGCCTCCACCATGTGCTTTTTGGCCCTATATTTACAATGATGTTGTAAATCATGATGCAAGGACTTTCCAAAATACTTTGTAATTAATCAAGAATAGGAAGGCCAGACAGGAAGCCTCATAATGCAATATGCAAATGTTTTCTGTTAAACATTCATCATGACAAAAGGACCATGACAACTTAGGTGCAGCTCACTCACAGAAACACTGATTCTGGCTATGAGTTGTTTTCTTTGTTTGTTTTTGCACATGTACACCTATTTTTCTTAAAATAAAGTTTTATAAGTAAGTTTCAACTTCCCTGACATCACTTCAAAGTATTTACAAATATTTGCTTGACACAAAGGACATGAGCAAATAATTCACAGACAGAAGCCATTAGCCATGTAAAACTAGATTTTTCTAATTAGTAATCAAAATGCATATAAATCTTTCCGGTTGGAGGCAGGCCTAGTAGGAGCTAGTTCGAAGGGTTTTGAGTTCATCCCCTCCAACAAATCCTCAGCTGGCTGGGCCTTCAGGAGTCACAGAGAACCATTGGAAGAGGAAGAGATCATGAATCCTTTTACCACACATCCATTTAAGTTACCCCCAAACCAAGTAAATTAGGTTCCTGCTTACAGGTAGAGCTTCACAGATCCACTGTGATTCAGGGGACTCTCGAAGTATATCCTTCATTCCAATACCAGCTTATCCATTGTCACTCATGAAATAACTTTTAATAAGAAAAAAACCCATTTATTCTATAATTATAAATTAGAAGACTTAAAATACAAAAGCCTGATTGAGGCAGTGCTTATATATAAATAAGTTTCAGCTGTATGATAGTGAAAATAATAAAATTACTAAGAACTGTAATTAGAGGAGAGGAAGAAAGAACACCAGAAAATGAAAGAGGCAACCCCTGAGGTGACAAAAAAGAAACTTGTCTAAAATGAGAAATGCCACTGGATGTAGGGGCAGGAATCTTGGATACAAACATATATATTCTGCTGTTAACTTGATGTAAAGTTCCAGGAAGGTCTTACATTTGCTGACCCACAGTTTATCCATCTATAAAATGGGAATTATGTTAATCTCAACCATTGATCTTGGATTAGGGGATTATTTATGCAAATACATTTTGATTGTATATAGCCATGTGTCAAAACAAAGTAAAACTATATTTGTGCATCAGAAGCCTAAGGCCAGAAAAGAAAAACCTCCTAGAGACACTACTTTGTCCAAAGTGAGGCTGTTTGCTTTTCTAACAGAATAAGACAAGGAGACACTGTAGATGAAGCTATTGTGGTTATGCAGCTATGAAATCAGGGGCTCTACTGGAGAGGATTTATGAATCATTTGGTTCGTTTGTAACACAGTTGACTTGGTTATCAAAGGGGATTCCTCCATTAAGACACACCTTTCCCACAGCTTTGTTGCCCTGCCTTTAGGTAGTATATTTCCTTGCAACAATTCACCAGCCATACCCAAAGGACCATTCTTTAAACAAGCTCAGAAATAAATTTAGCACTCAGCTATACAAGCTGCCAACATGCTTTGGAAAATACAATATAGTGTATGCTTATCATTTACATAACCAGACAGCTGGAGTCTACAGAAATGCAAATTTTGTCATCACTTAAATGCACTGAAAAAATACTCTTCACTGAAATGCAAGGGTGAGGGGGAATCATTTGAGGGAAAAGAGTTACCAACAAATCCAAACCTAAAGTAAATAAAAAACAAATTCAAAATTTTTGTAAAAGTAGAATAGGGACTGATTCTCTTTATATGATTCGTGTTTATTTTGACTTATGCCATGAGCAATGAGCATTTCTTATGGTTCCTTCCAGTTTTGTGAAATCCATGGTAATTTGCTGTTCTAGTGACTTTATTTTTCCTGGGGCTTTAGGGTTTTCCTCATTATGATTTCTTCCATTATGCCAGAAAGTCAGCCATTTTCCAAACTGAATTAAGAAAGGGGATGCTGCAAAGGCTACTCAGGCCACACCCACCTTATTTTTGCAACACTGTTACAAGTCTGTTGGAACACCTTTTTTTTTTTTTTGTCCACTGGATAGGCAGGCAAGCAGCCAGTCAAAATATGCTAGTTAGTGCCAAATGTTATCTACATGAATTGCCTTAAGGAATTTTCCTATTCAATTCCTTACAGAAAGACTACTCACATGGTAGGTGTACACACACACACGCGCGCGCGTGTGCGCGCGCACACACACACACACACACACACACTTGATATAAAATAGGAAAATGTACAAATTGCAAATTTACAGTGTGATTCTATGGATCTCTTTCATTATTTTAAAATAAGGGGCTTATACTACATACAACCTCTCAACCCTCATTCTAAATGAGTGGCTGCTTTCAATTTAAAGCCCACATCACTTAACCTTCAAAATGATCCTCAATTTACCCTCAAATCAGAGAAAGTGACTTGGATTAGAAAAATTCAGTGCATAGCTAAGATTCTCTGTTACTTTCTCTCCAAGCCACATGGGCTCGTAAAGGTTAATAAGTTAGTCCACAATGAAAGCATTCCCATCTCTTTCAAGAGGTATGAACCTTCTGTACAGGCAACACCCAGCCATCAGAAAAGTTAAAGAAAGTGGTTTTCAAGGCCGGAAGAATTCATTCAGCTCCTATTTGCCAGAACTGTTATTGCACTCTTGGAGCCTCTGGCAGGAAATGAGTGACTGAACTTGGTGCTCCTGTGGAGAAGAATAGGAAAGGGAATATTTCTCTTCTCTAAGTTCCCTTAAATAGAATGATCACAAGCAAAAGGCCAAGATGCAGCACAAGGACAGCACAATTAAGGAATGCCCCTTCATATGTGGTAGGCCCTCACATGTATATTAAATGAAGCTGTTGAACTAATAGTGCAATTATATAAAAGCAAAGAAATACACAATCTCTTAAAAACCTTGAATGTATATAATGTAATTAACTCCCAGAGATTCAGTCTATGGCTTTGAGCCACAGTTATGACTGTTTAGCAGAGTTAAAATCTTGCTTTGCCTCTGCTGTCTTTGAGAAGGCATTAGGGAAGGTGCTGATCCCTCTGTCATTCAGCAGACATGAGAAGGCTCTGAAGCCACTTTCTGCAAGTGTAGAAACCATGTGCTCTGACTGAGGAACATTTTCTCTTTGTAATCTAGAGAACACTGTTCTGTCATCTACATTTAAAGTGGGATGCCCACTTTGCCAACTCTTTCCCAACCGTTGCAAAATGAGAAGCACTCTGGATAATATATGAAAGCAAACATAAGACTGCTTTGTATATTTCATTTTATTTTTGGTTCTAGTAGAGAATTTTTAGAGGATTCATTAGTATTTCAGTTTTTGATAGAAGAGAAAATTTGATATGATAAAATAACTACTGCCCAAACCTTTTAGTCTCTTGAGTTATGTGTCATGTTGGTGGGCAGAGATATATCAACATTTCTTACCCCTCATCTCAGGCTGAGAATTGTGATCATAGAAAGATAGATGAGAAATTTGCTTTATGTCACCTTTAGGGAGATAATTAGTTATTGATTCTCAAACTTTAGAACATATCAAAATCACCTTAAGGATTGCTAAAATAAGATCGTTGGGCCCCACTACCCAGAGTTGACGATTTATTACATCTGAGCAGGGGCCTGAGAATTTGCATCTTCAGCAAGTTCTCTTACATTGCTGATACTGCCAGCCCACAGATCACAGTTTGAGAATCTCTGACATAGTAGAGTATTTAGGGCCTGGTCTTCACAAGAACTGAGAAACAAGTATACCCATTTTCACTCAGACTCACCAATCTTCCTTACGAGCATATTTTTACCCCATGCAAGGCATCCAATGATGATGTGTCTTTTCTGCCATTGGCTCTGACCTCATCAACAGTGGGTGCTGATAGGTATTAATGAGTTAGCATATGTTGCTCTGCTACCTGAATGTATCACCCTAAGAGCATGATATTAACTCCTTTCGAAAATATTTGCTTTTTGATGCCATCAATGTTGTTAGAAACCAAGCTCAAATAAGAAAAGAGGACAGAAACTATGTGTATATGTGTATACTCATACACATAAATATCTACTAGCTACCCATTCCAGGTGTGAGGTTTTTCTGCCTTGGTATAGGGCTTCATAAATCTAAACACAGCTTGAATGTGATTGAATAGATTATCTGCAATTTTTCTATATCATTCCATATAGTCCAGTGATGGCCAAAATAATTGACCAGTTTTCAACTAATCAACAGTTTTCAACATTTAGCAACTCTTTTTAAATTCTGAATCTTAATGACTTTAGCTGGTGCAGAACTGCTCAAGGAAACCAAAGGAAAGCATCAACTGTAATGTATAGGACAAGCTGACAGTGAACTTTGTGCTGAAGAGGTATAAATATATGTGTTAACATTAGTAGAATATTATTTGACCAAAAAGGCTAGTCTTAAAACTCTTCTGCCTGTAGGTTTTCCAAATGCCTGAGAGAGCTACCTGACATAGTCAACCTCATCAGGCCTTTGCTGTAGTTCAGCAAAGAAGGGCAATCAACAGAGGTACTGCCTGGCATTTTTCTGAGAAAAGATGAGTGCACAGAATGAGATGAAAGGTTTATGAGCAATGAGGACTTGGAATTGGATTCTTGGAATCATTTCAAAATTATTCCTAATTTTGTAATATATATCTGAGGATAGCCCTCTGAAAAAGGTCAGTGTACATGAAGGCTGATCGAGGGGCAAATCAAAATCCACACATTTCAGCCAGCCTTCTCGCCAGAAAACTTTTAGCCTGAGTGCAGTCTCTCAGCAGCTTCAGTTAATTTCCAGTAGAACTTCAAGTAAACCTTTCAGGATACACACACACACACACACACACACACACACACACACACACACACACTTTCACTATGGTTTTTGGTCAGTGATCAGGGTCATTTAAAACTGAGAAGATGGCAGTAATTATCACAGCAGTTTTGGCAGCAAAGTCACCAACACCAACAGGCATGAGCAGAGCTCCATCCTGGGGTTTCTGAGAGATCTACAACTGCATCCCCTATGGGAAGACATAGAATGAAAAGTGCCAGGCCTGTTCAGCAGAGAATTTTGAAGATTCACTCCTGCACCAACACTGTCAAAGTTAGTGAGTGATGGATGCAGCTGCCTGGCTGATTATTTCAGGCACATGCTGAATCAAGCACGTTAGACTGCTCTCTTTCAAAGCTTCGGCTACTCACTCTTCTGCCTCAGAACAGACATTTTCAGTTTCCTCTAAAATACCATTTTCCACTAATCATTTTGGAAATGGTATTCTTTTTCCTGGGTGCCCACAATGTTTCACCAATTTATCCCAACCACCATTTTTCATGTATTGAAGTCATTTGCTGTGTTCCAACTTGAGTAGTTTATTTAAGTACCTGCCACCACTGGAGAAGGTGAATAAGTCTTTGGAAAAGCACAAAGAAATGTTAGCAATTATGAAAGCTGCTATTTGTTGACTTTCTATACAGGAACATTTAATGTATACTGCCATCCAGAACTGATTGTTTTTTTTTCCTCTTTTCTGTGGCTTCATGGTGTACGGTTTGCAATGGATGAGGAAGCCTTTATAAAGTACACCTCTATGTGTTTCCATCAAACTTGGTCTACAAAAGTAGGTCTAAGATCCCCCTTTAGACTAATGTCCATAAACCTGAGTATTTATTCCTAAAGATCCTATTTCTAGCTCAATTTAGAGGGTGATTATTTCTTTGCTTAACTAAGGCTTTTACCATATCAATAATTATTTTTGCATAAAAATGTAAAATTAGGTGAGGCTCTCAAGAAATGAGAATTCCATTACTACAATAAGATTTTTATGAGTATATTTTAATATTTCTTATTGACTCATAGTAAGACCAGAATAAATTAAAGAGAATGACATAAACTAATGAACTTGATAATAACATATATGCCACTTTAATAAATATATACTAATAGCTTATATCATATAGACTTTTGCCTAAATACAGCACAATTTTCAGCTATCTACAAATTAATTTCTGGCCTTCATGATGGTGATAGTTAATTTTGTGTCAACCTGACTGGGCCACAAGATGACCAGACATTTGGCCAAACATTATACTTCTAAAGAGGTTGTTAATCCTGAGAATTTAAAACACCACCTATAACCTATATGTTCCATGATGGGTTCTTTCCTACATAATTCTCTCAAGTTATGGGCTTCCTATACACGTTCCCTAAGTTATGAGCTTTTACAACATTCACTGGTTATGTTTTTCTGGAATCAGGAACCACATGAACCATCAGCAAAAGCTTTATTGTCAAAATAGAAACAAGCTCTCCTGAACCAGGAATCTAGGATTTTATTAGTTTAAAACTGAACCAATCCAAAAATGTTCCACATACAGTCAGCAGAATAGGTTGCTACTAACAAATAATAAATCTGCCTGGTACGCATGGTTCTTTTAAGGAAAAATATTTGCTGCAAGGATGTTAATGAAATTAAGGCCCTGTGGTTCTATTATGTGCTATTTGCCTTGCAAACAAATATTTGTTTTATTTTAATAATTACTTCTGAAGACTGCCTTAGATCTGCCTCTGTTCCCTTCCTTCCTTCCTCTCTCCCTCCATCCCTTTCTCCCTTCTCTCAATCCCTCACTCTCTCCTCAGTCCTGGCCCTTTTCCAGTCACTATGAATAGTTATCCATTAACATTACACTAATGTCGCCACAATTCTCAATTAGTTAAAAGTACTGCGTTGTTAGAATAAAACCTAAAACACTTTGCATTATTCCTCACTTAAAGATTGGTGCCCAGTGGACACGGTGTTTAACAGTAGGTGGAGTGGAAAAGGTATTGAAGAGAATTTTTTTTCCTTTGGTTTCTCCAGTGCTTTGATGATATTCTCCCTGAGATCAGGGCACAAGCAGAAAAGCAGATGAGGAACCTCATTCATGTTATTTTAATTCACAAGAAGGCATTGATATTAACTGTAAGAATATAAATTCACTGATTCCACTAAATTATGCTCGATTATAATAGGGAGGTAAACTTCAAGCAAACCAGAACCTTAACCTGAATCATTTCCACAAGGCCTCCATTAGCTACAACTATCATCCATGCAAAAAACATTTACTTTGTCACCTATAAAACCTGGCACATTGAGACAAGCTTCCTGAAATCCACTTATTGTCCTGCATCGAAGGACCCAGGATCATTTATACACATGGAACAGGGCTAACATTAACACAGAGCATATTCCTGAAGGGAAAAATAACTTATAAAAAGGCAGTGTGGAGGAAGAAGGCACTCTTCTGTCAGGGTGATCAGTGTAGAGCGCCTGTATGTGAGCCCCCTGTGTTTTTCCCTCAAGGAAGGCTAACACCTTCTTATATGTGAATCAGTGCCAGTCAGCACTGCCAATCTTCTGGAAGGAATTACTGAACAGTGAAAATATCCCAACTGAAGCTTTTAACTCTAAAATATTTTGGCTATACATTGAATAATTTTTATATTCATATTTTTTAATGATTATAAGTAGTTATCACTCAAAGATATCGTTGTTAAACCCCTTTACCAGACAGCAATCTATATGTGACATTATCCAAAGGAAGTCAATATGGTCCTTCCTTCTTAGGAGATTATATTCTAAGAT
The DNA here is from genome assembly GCA_004027375.1 of Macroglossus sobrinus. Lineage (NCBI taxonomy): Eukaryota > Metazoa > Chordata > Mammalia > Chiroptera > Pteropodidae > Macroglossus > Macroglossus sobrinus. Next base: position 501,436 of record PVKZ01000191.1, read on the forward strand.
AAACTGCAATGAAACATCTCAAGAATCAAACAACAGATCACACCCACAATCACACACATACATAATTCTTTGCACTGCTAAAATGCAAAGGCACTGGTGCATTTAGAATGATAGCGTCAAAAAGAATGATAGTGTTAGAATAAGTGTGAAAGTATATATACAGAAAAGATAAGATCAAGGGAAAATACTACCTTGTAAATGAGAGAAGGCCTTGAAGAGCTGCATGAAGGAAGAGAGAATAATGAAGCCTGTGGAAGGGGATGTGAGGACTAAGAGTAGATAGAGGCAAGAGCATAATACAGACATGTAGCTTTCATATTCTGGGCATAAGAAATAATCTTATAGGAAGTGTGGAAGTGAATAAATTCAACATTAATAATGTTGATGGACATACATGTGGCCAACAGATACATGAAAAGTTGCTCAACATCACTAATCATCAGAGAAATACAAACCAAAACCACAGTGAGATATCATCTCGCACATGTTAGAATGGTTATTATCAAAAAGACAGGAGACAAGTATTGGCAAAGCTATGAAGAAAAGGGAACACTGGTACACTTTTGGTGGGAATATAAATTGGTATTGCCATTATGGATAACAGTATGGAGGTTCCTCAAAAAATAAAAAAAAAATAGAACTATCATATGGTCTAGAAATCTTACTTCTGAGCATTTACCCAAAAGAAATGAAAACAGGATATTGAAGAGATATCTATATTCCTATGTTTATTGCAGAATTATTTATAATATCCAAGATACGGAAACAACCATCTGCCAACAAATGATTAGATAAAGAAGATGTGGTATATGTATACAATGGAATATTATTCAGCCATACATGACAACATGAGTGGGATTTGAAGGTATTATCCTAAGTTGCACGAGTCAGACAAACAAAGGCAAATACTGCATGATATCACTTACATGTGGATTAAAAAAAGAGTCACATTCATAGAAACAGAGAGTAGCAAAGTGGTTGCCAGGGGCTGGGGTTGGGGGAATTAGGGTGAGGTTGAGAAAAGAGTACAAACTTTCGGCTATAAGATGAATAAAATCTGAGGTTCTAATGTAAAACATGGTGGCTATAGTTGATAATACTGTATTGTATAACTGAAATTTCTTAGGAGAGTATAATTTAAATGTTCTAATCCAAAACAAAAATAGTAAACATATAAGGTGATGGGAGTGTTAATGATCTAGATGTGGTGGGGGGGATCCTTTCACAATGCATGCATATAGCAAATTATCATGATCTACACTTTAAATATCTTACAACTTTATATATCAACTATACTTCAATAAACATGAAATTTAAAAAAAATGTTGACCAAGAAGAATTGAGCAGATATGGTAGAAAAATTCAACAGAGAATAGAAGGTTATCCATCAGGGTGCAGTGAAGGGACATACAGGCATAATGAGTGGTTAGGAATCCTGCAGCTTCTTGCAGGAAGTAAAAAGATACAGAAGTGCTTGCTGTGCTTGAAATCAGGCATGAGAGTCATGGTTAAACTTTAAGAATTGAAAATTGATATGCATTGTAAAGAAACTACTGATAAGATGGATCGAGAGGAATTAGTTTAGGGATAATAAGAGCAACAGGAAAGCAAGATGGATACAGATTGCAGTTGAGCCCACTGGCCTCCTACATGCTGCCCATAGTTCAGCACAGTAATGTTGGCTACCAGAGGCATTCATTTTTTTTTTCTGTTAATTTGCTGCAATTAGGATATACTAGCTACATCAATCACATTGTTCTCTCAGGTTTGTGTTAATAACCATGACACGAAAATCTTATTATGGGTAGTTGTGTGTCTGCTATGATTCAGAGTATGCCAGGTGCTCTACATTCACCGTCTTATTAGGCTTCTCAGGATCTCAATACGAAGAAATTATTTTAAATTCCATTTGATAGATTAGGAAACTAAGACATAGACTGGTTCAACAACTTGTTTAAGGTTAGGACTTGGCAAAATTTTTCTGTATCGGGCCAAACAGTAAATGTTGTAAGCTTTGTGGGCTAGTCTCTGTCAAAACGACTTTCCCTTTTAAGTGCAAAAATAGCCAGACAGTATGTAAAGGAATAAGTGGGGCTATGTTTTAATAAAACTTCATTTATAGGCATTGCAGTTTACTTTATATAATTTCCTGTGTCACAGAATATCATTGTCTTTTTGAAATTTTTTTAACCATTATGCAGTTCTCAGGCAGCCTGGCTTTGGCCCAGGAACCATTGTTTACTGATCTCTGCTCAAGGTTATCCACTAAAGTAAGTGGCAGAAATAGAATTTAAAGCAGATTTCTTAGCCTGCAGAAACTGTGCCACCTCCTGTATGCTTAAAAACGAATGAGTATAGGACAGTACAGTACAGAAGACAGTATAGTAGACAGTACAGTCTGCTGTAACCTTTAACTTTGTTTGGTCTATGAGACAGATTACTTTACAAAATTGGCTAGCCCAAACATTACCTGATATCAACATATAGAATATAATTGACAAACACTAGTAAGTGAAACTTTCAACTTACTTGAATTTAAAAATATATTAATGTAATAGGCAAGGTATATATAAATGTCTAAGAAAAGTTTCCACTTTTTTCTAGCCTTTAGGAGTTAGTGATAATTGCTTTGGTGTTGATTTCCTTACACATCCATTCCCCCTCCACCCTAAAATTTTGTGGGGCCTAAATTGAATGTGCACCGAAAGGCCTTAGGATTGCAATGGATACTTCTATGTGAATGTTCATAGCAATTTGGAAAATAATTCAAATGCTCATCAACAGATGAAGGATAAACAAAATGTGGTCTTCGCATATGATAAAATATTATTTAGCCATAAAAAAATAATTTTGATATATACCACAACATGAATGGACTTTTAAAACATTATGCTTAGTAAAATAAGTCAAACACAGAGAGACAAATATTATATTATTACACTTGTATGAAGTAAGTAGAACAGACAAATTTACAGAGACAGAAAATAGAATAGAGATTACCAGCGGCTAGTGGAAAGGGAAGAAGTGAGACTGTTGTTTAATGAGGATGATGAAAATGTTTCAGTATACACAGTGGTGATGGTTATATAACATTGTGAAAAATATACATATATATACACATATATATATAATGTCACTGAATTGTACACTAATAAATGGTTAAAATTATAACTAGTTATACATATTTTACCACGTTAAAAATATTTTAAAAGCCCTCCATAGGGATTCTCATGACTTTTCTATTAGTCAAAAATAGAAAGATTCTATTCATTTTTTCAAACCATAAACTAATGAAGGAATTATTTATTTTACTAAAATTTTCAGATCATTATATTTCTAAATCATTTTTATTTTCAAATACATATTTGCATTTAAGGACATCAAAGAAGAATGAAAAGTTTTTGTTTACTTAAAATTTCAAAATAAATCAATAAATATTGTGAACAAAAACAAACAAATTATAACAATGTTGCCCAAGACATTGCTTTTAATCTTTAATAATATGTTCTGAAAATTAGATAGCATGATATTAATGAGAACTTCAAATGCATTCCCTTTTCATAGGTTTTTATAAACCAGATAAAATAGAAATCGAAACACCAATCTCCATTTCAACGTTAGTCCTCACTGTGTCCTGGAGTCCAGTGGTCCCCACTCCCCATCCTTCGTCCCACCCTGCGAATCACTGATAGCTGTTGGCTGTTGGTCTGCCTTCTGTTCACTGAAAATCAGTCACATGGTGGAATGACAGGGAAGCTGCCAAGAAACATTCATGACTGCCCTTCCCCAGTCACTGATTCTCATATCTATTTTATAGTAAGTATTTTGATGTGAGAGCTTATGCTATTAATAATTTAAGAACAATTAAAAACAGTAAAGATTTCTCTACTTGTTCCTTTACCAGTATTTTAGCCAGCTTTAGCTGACTCACATAAACTCAACTGAGTCAACCTTCTTCTAATTATAACTGTAAAAATAATCCCTATAAAATCATATTTAAATACAAGCTAACAAGGGTTTTCATAAACCTTAACACATATTTCTCAAGAAATACTTTTGGGAGTAGGGAAATAAAGATAGATTTCGGGGTACAGTCATAGCCAGAATGAGTTGTATTTAACTGACAGTCTCCATGTTGGGGTTAACAACTGTTTCGTTTTCTACGGCTGCTATAGCGAAGTGCCACAGACGGGATGGCTTAAATAACAGAAATTTATTTTCTCACAGTCCTGAACACTGTAAAGTCTGAGATCAATTTAATTTCTTCGGAGCCTCACTCCTTGGCTTGAAGATGGCTGCCTTGCCTTTGAGCCTTCACATTGTCTTCCCTCTGTGTGTCTCTGTCCTAATCTCCTTTTCTTACAAGGAGATTACAATCACTCATATCAGATTTAGGCCCAACCTACTGGCATCATTGTACCTTAATTACTTTTATAAAATACAATCGCATTCTGAAGACTGAGAATTAGAACTTTGACATATCAGTTTTGGGGGAACATAATTTTGCCCATAACACTAACTGAGAGCACCACTATAAATTACTATGTATAATGATATTTTCCAAGGTTAAAAATTTGCTCATTTTGGACTATCCCAGCCCATACTTAACTGCTGCTACTTACTGATGCTGAGTTAACTCCAGCCCCTTCCTGCTGCTAAATCTCTAATAAGTCACAGCACTTTCATGCAGGAACTGTGGTCAGGAATGTGTGTTCACAGTTCCCAGAGGTGAGCCTGAGCGTCCTAGCCCCCAAAACAATGCTGGCTCTTCCTGGCACACACAGGCAATGCGTAACACTGCCTGGGTGATGACTGGCCAATCATAGATTTGAATAAGTGCCACTGCGTTTCTCTGTGTTGCTCGAAGAATGGACCTGAACCACAGAATATAAAATATTCCTAGGCGACCAGGCACATAAAAGTAAGGAATCTGCTTTTTTCTTCCCTGAGAAAATGAAAACACATTTCAAAAACCTTATAAAAGGCTTTGTTCCGTGTGTGTTAGGCTGAGCTAAGCTGCTTTAAACCCTGTTACAGAGTACTGAGGACTTGAGCTATAGGGGCTCTGTTATCACATTCATTTCAAATTCTGATAAGCTCTCTAGAATTTTTAAAAATGTTTTTAGTTCATCTATTTGAGCATTGGGACTTAGACAGTTCTCCTTTTATCTTCTACTTCAAAGTATAATTTTGAAATAAAGGTTTACTTTCCCGTGAATTCTGAAAGTTTTATACTGTCAGGGACAATGGGTTCAAGATTTTAGACATGAATCCCTGACTCTGAAGAAACTCCACTTGCCTTCCACGTTGTCCCCCTTGGATGTGGTCAGGACTACAACCATTCCAGAGTTCACCTTGCCTCTGGGCATGACATGAAGTTACTCTTTGATTAGTCATCATGATGGCAGATTTTCTAAATATATTCTGTACTTGTATCAATTTGAATCGATACTAAAGAACCATATCAGTTTTTAGTTGCCTAGCAATGAACAACCATAACATAAAGAACCAGATTTGGGGTCTGACATGCTTGAAATTGTATCTCAGTTCTCTGTGACCTTGAAATGTCCCTTAACCTCTCAGAACCTCAGCTTCCTGACTTAGAAAATGAGGATTCTGTAATCTACCTCCCAATAATTTGGGAGATTAAGTAAAAAAAAAAATGGATGTAGCAGTACCATATAAATTATATACACTAACAATGATATCACTGGGGGAAATTTTTCAGTTTTTTTTTTTTTTTTGATTCTTCAATGACTGCTGGTCAGCTGTCATCACTGCCCTTTCTTTGTTTAAAAATACTAGGTGGTCTCGTGGTACGGGGCTACTTTATATCCTGTCTTTATTTGGAGACTATTCTATAAAGAATACTGAAAGATACTGCTTCCTACACCACACTATATTATAACAATTCACATTTTTATTCATCAAGTTAACAATATTTCAAGGCAAACTGATTGCCTACCAACCTTGATAATGCCGATTTACTAATATAAATGAAAATCTGAAATGTTTCTTGCTCTTTAGCACTAAATATTGAGTGGAAGTGGAACTTTTATTGACAGCTTTATTACTTTACGACCACACATTTTTATGTGACAGTAAAGCAGCTAAACACACATTAAATAAGTGCTGAGATAACTTGATAATGACCTTCCACAGATTATTGTCTCCAAGAAGGTGGCAAATAAGACAGAAAAAGCATGTTAAAAGGAGAAATCCTAGCCTAGAAAGAACCAGGAGCAGTTCTTTAACTGTCCACATCTGAGCATTAGTGTGTACCGGGCACTAGTTCATACAAGATGAAAAGAACTAAGTCTATGTTTGTGTCTTACTTTCTTATAGACTATTTATAGACTAATGGTAAAACATCTTTAGAGTACAGGAGACAAATGCCATTATAAAAATAAGTTCAAAGTATGGTGGTAAGCTAGGGGACAGGACATTTCTTTTGTGTGGTGAATAAGACAAGGCCTCCCAGTTCTTTGCACAAAGGATGCATTAATTGTCTAATAAGCAGAAAAGAGGAGAAAGGGGATTTCTGAAAAGGGGAACAACAGCATGTGAAAAATCACGAAGATATGACAGAGAATGCTAGAATAATATGCTAATGGAAGTGGAAAAGGTCCAATGTGGTTGAAAACCCAGATGCTGGGGAGGATCTGGTCAGGTGTGGTGATTTCTGAATGTGAAGACTGTCACAGACCTTGCTAAAGCCCTCTGATTCTAATGAGCCTCAGAGAACTGTCTATATACTTAATACTCGTTTATACCATGTACTATACCATGACAGCCATGCTTCAGGAGCGTGCCTGGAAGGCGGAGGTCTTCAGCTGGCAGATCAGGTGGGTGAGTAAAGGATGGTGGGAGGTGGGTATAGACTGACTGCCTCACACTTTGATGTAACTGGCTCCTTTGAGGAAAAAATCTTATCACTGGTTATTAGATGCCAACCCAGACTCTGAATGTCATGGATTCGTTCACTAAATATTTGTCGAGAGCACTCACTGGGCAGGTGCTGCATGTACCTCAGTGAACAAGATAGACATTATTCTTGAAGACTTGATGCTTTCAGTGTAGCAGGGAGATCAGACATTTAAAAATAACTACAAGGGAATGCATGGTTCCTTTTCCCAGAGGTTAGAAAAATCTCCCCAAGGAAGGGATATTTAAACAGGGGAAGCACACAGAGGAGAGAGTGGGAGAGCACTGGTGGCAGGGGTGCACCACCTTCATGGCACCTCTTAGGCAGAAAGGAGCACCTTGAGTTGAAGGAAATGAAATAAGTACAATAAAGCTGAAGTGTAGATAGCAAAGGAGCCTGTGGAGGGAGCTGAAGGAGAGGGAGGTCAGAGCCAGACAGAAAGGGTTCATAAGCCAGTCACTCATTCTTGTTTCATGAATACCTTTGATGGTCCTGGAACTGTAAACAAGATGGACAAAAGGCCTGACCTTCTGGAGCTAATGTTTTAGTGAGGGGAGACAGATCAATATGCAAAATCCACATGTAGTATGTCAGATTGTGAGAATAGTGATGCAGGGATGCATGCTGGGGGGCAGCTGCATGTTAACAAGTCTATTTTATGGCTTCTTGCTTAGACATGGTATGGTGACATTTGCATTTTAAAAAGATCTCTTGTCTACAGGACAGAGAAACTGTAAAGGGAAGCAAAAGAAATCTGGGATGATGAGCTAGAAGTGTACAGTGAGCCATGGCTGAGGCTAGTTAGGTGGCATTACAGATACACTTCCTGAACACCAAGGCATTTCAAACAAAAATGGGTAGGATTCAGTGATGGACTTGGTGTAGGGGCTGAAGTAGTGGAATAAGTCAAGAGTGAGTCATAGTTTCCTGGCTGGAATGAGTGGGCAGTTATAGAATTATTTATTCTACTAAAAGATGCTTGTAGAAAAATATTTGTCTTGGGGACATAGGGTAGGGAAGGCTGTGGGGGGAAGAGGAAGGTGCTCAATTGCATTTTAGAGATAGGAGTTGGAGATACACAGGTAATCCAAGTAAAGAAGACGACGGTATGCCTGAGGCAGCAGCAGGTCCAGCACAAAGCACCTGGAGGTCCTTCTGAGGCGGGCTGAGGGCAGGGATGTGTTGATGAGGCAGGAGTGATCAGACCCAAGGTGTGGGTGAGCCCACCCCTTACCCTACAGTCTGCCTCAGCCAGCATGAGGAAACGGGTCTAAATCTACTTCAACTGAAACACCAGTGTGGCCCATTCCACACCTGCAGAAAACCCATCACAGGCTCTCCTATGTACTCTCCACACTTGCAAGGGGACTGCAAGGTGACATTGGGACATTAACCACAACTGCAAGACGCCAGAGCCTGTGGTTTCCCATTCACATTTTTTACTTTATATTTCAATTCTGCTATTAATTATTCAAAATGATGTCATTTTCTTAGCATAAATCGCAGGAAAAAGATAAGTAATGTAAATATATTATGGGCTCTACATTACCTTTGGGAAAAAAAGGTTTAACTTAAAATATTTTTCATTTGGACACATCTATACATCGTTTAGCATGATAACCATTTGTCTCAAATGAAGCACCTTAAATTCATAATCGGTCCAAAAGAATAGCTTAGGTCCACCTTTCTAAACCTACAATTAAAATGTTTCCAAGAGTTCTCAGCTGATGAACTTATCAGAAAGAATTATAAATTGCCAACTGTTGAAATTTCTACTTTCCAAATCCTCTATAATTTTATATACAGACTAAGCTATATTTCTGCTTTCTTAAAAGTCATTCTTAGAAACTACAGAATTCTATCCTAGAATGAAATCCTTGTTCTTTTATATACTTAGACGAGGTTGGACAAAGGTGGGCAGAAAAGGAACCTGCAATGGAGGGTCAATGATTCCTCCGTTGTCTGGATACAGATCATCTGCAGAAATCATTTCTCTGCCCTCACTTCTTTTTTCATTTTGGTTACAGTGAGAGCTTCAATAGCCACACTGAAATTAAAGACCTAGCTTACAGACAGGTCACCCAGGTAACATTCAATTTTCTTTGCCATGGGCATATGGCTCAGTGAAAACACTGGTGTGGAGCCCAGAGCCGTGTTCTGTTAGCTTCCATGGTGAAACATTATTTCTCAAAAGTCGCTATAGGCAATTCTGAGGGTAGAAAGATGTGTCTTTGTTTTCAAAAAATTATGACCACAATATTGGAATTTATATGAAAGATATTCTGTCTCCTGCTCACAGACCTTTCATAGCAGTTAATATTATTAACCTTACTATTATGATATAAATATTTTTTAATAATTAAAGTTGAGATGTGATCAGTATACTCTAAGGGTCAGGTAAAATATTGAAAATTATAGAACAGGAGTTAAGATCTCACAGTACTACAAAGAAATCCTTTTTAAAGTACATGCTAATATGTCAAAACAAACAAAAAAAGTGTTAACATTGTATACCCAATAAGTGAGCAGGACTTGCTAAAATGAGTACAATTGAGGACAAAACAATTAATGTGATCAATTTACTAAGTCTACAGATCCTTTTAGCTAGGAGGCATCTTAATACATAGTGGTCAAGGAGAGTTTCATTTTATAATTTAAAATAAATTGATACCTAGTCTCAAAACTGCAGCAAAAAGCAAACATACAAGTCAAGAAATAATAGAGGAAGTCAACTAATCTCACATTGTATTTCTTAATAGCATTAGAGGTAAATGACCCCAGCAAATAATTATCTTTTATTCTTCCATCTACTTCTTATGGCTGAATAACTCTGTCAGGTCATATCTACATGCTATTTACATCTAACCACCTCATTCAATTTATGTCAATTTTATCTGGTTTTATCTTAAAATAAGATGTTCTTATCATCCAACTATATCAACTCTAAACCAAGACTATAGGCTTTACTCACAGAGCCGGGTTTTATAGTGAGGCAAAGAGCAAAGTGCATTGAGAACCTCAAGTGCTGGCTCTGAGAGCTGCTTCTGTAGCAATAGACTCGCTGTGCACTTGTGCAAACAGACTCCCTATGCACCTGTGCAAATAGACTCACTGTGCATGTGTGCAAACAGACTGTGCACATGTTTAAATAGGCTAGCTTTGCACTTGTATAAATAGACTGGCTGTGCACTTGTGCAAACAGACTCACTGTCTACTGTGTGACTCACTTTAGTTACCCAGGTCTCAAATGTAGCAGTTAGATGAAGTTATAAAGAACTTAATATTTTTTTTCTAAGTGTATTCTGTCAAGAACTGTGAAGGGTCTGAGATTTTACTCAACTTGCAAATTAACAAATTACCTATTCTAGTTTCATGGCTGTTGGCAGAAGGCGTGAGACTCGTAAGTCAGAATAGCATAAGTTTCAATTTCCTGTCAGTTCTCATTGCCTCCAAAGTCCCTTGGGGCTACACAAAGGGTCCAAGTCATGCTGCACATTCAGTAGGTTTGTGTTACATCTGAAGGACCCTGCATTTAGGGAATCTAAGAATTTTAATATGAGTGTAAGCAAGCCTCTCTGCCTCTTTGCTCCAGTGAGAGATATTATCATTATTATACTGAACAGTAAGACAGCTTGTCTTCTGCTCCAGTGGGAGATGATACTACCTCTGTCTTCCAAGGCTGTTCACTATACAAACATCCTTGAAAAGACAGTCCACCAGTACCTCTTCCAGCAAGATATGCAGAAGTATGAGAGGCCCATAAAGAATTACATCCCAACATTCTCTAAACAATTCAAGTATTAAAAATTTATCTCATTATAACTGGACCCAAGGTTAGATCCACAATGAGTATGAAGAATGGATTTCCAATTAATCCCTATAGTAAATTTTTCTAGTATCTCTACTAAAATCAAGGTTTTATCAAGTTTTTTAATGAAAAGCAAAGTCTTTTGAAGATCTCAATTCTGATTCATAGATAGTATTTAACAATCTTGAATACATTTACTCAAAATCGAAAAAAAATCTTACCCAATTTCTCAATAGTAATTTGACTACAAATACTGTATTTGGCTCATATCAACTTTTATAAGGGACACTGTCAGTTCTTACCCAGCATTTATTCTCCTCTTTTCCTTTCCTTCCCAGTAACTATCCAAATCTCTGATTTCATTTACCTATTTAGTTATCCAAATCTTGTGGTTCAGGGACAGCTCATCCCATCCCTAGGGTACACTTTTTTGTTTTTTGAGCAATTTAAGGTTCACAGAAAAATTGAACAGAAAGCAGAGATTTTTCATATACCCACTGTCTCACTATCCCTGCCAACCTCCCCGATTATCGCCATCTCCCACCAGAGTGGTACATTTGTTACAATTGATGAACTGACATCGACACGTCATCATCACTCAGAGTGCACAGTTTACTTTAGGGTTCACCTTGTATAATCTATGGGTTTGGACAAATGTATAATGACATGTATTCACCATTACAATATCATACAAAGATTTTCACTGCCCTAAAATCCCTCTGTGCTCCACCTATTCATCCTTCTCTCACCCCTACCCTCAGGCAGCCACTGCTCTTTTCACTGTCGCTATAGTTTTGCCTTTTCCAGAATGTCGTACAGTTGGAATTATACATACACAGGTATTTCCAGATTGATCTTTCACTTAGCAAAATAATTTCAAATTCCTCCATGTCTTTTTATGGCTTGATAGCTCATTTCTTTTTAGCACTATATAATATTCCATTGTCTGGATGGAATATTATTTGTCTATTCATTTACTGAAGAACATCTTGGTGGCTTCCAAGTTTTGGCTATTATGAATAAAGCTGCTATAAACACCCCTGTGAAGGTTTTGTGTGAACATAAGTTTTCAACATGAGTTTTACTCCTTTGGGTAAATATCAAGCAGCGCTATTTCTAGATAGTATGTTAAAGTATATTTAGTTTTGTGAGGAACTGCCAAGCTGTCTTGAAAAGTGAATGTACTGTTTTGCATTCCCAATGGCACTGATTGAGAGTTTCTGTTGCTACGCATCCTCACCAGCAAGTGATGTTATCAGTGCTTTGGATTTTGGCCATGCTAATAGGTTTGTAGTGCAATGCTGCATTTTCACTACTCCCCATCAGTAGCTCTCAACCAGCAACATCAGCATCACTTGGACATTTGTTAGAAATATAAATTCCTGAGTTCAACTCCAAACTTATTAAATCATGAACTCTGGGATGGGATCCAGAATGCTCTCATTTAACAAGCCACTCAGCTGACTCTGAGGTACACTAACATCACTAAAGTAGATTAAAGTTCGAGAATGAGAATACTAACTTAATCAGTTCATGAAAATGTTTTCAGTTATAATTAAAGGTCCTTAATTGGCCTACTAGATTGAAAGAAAGGAGTTATATTCTAGATTTGGAAAAAAGTTTCCTTTTGTCAGATTTCAACAAAGCATGTTTGCCTAGTTGCCTCTAAAGGCCATCTTATGACCATGAAGAGGACCAGCCTCAGATTAAAGTCAGTGCAGGAGAGATTTAAAAAGAACTTGTGTCCCTGGTAATATTACTGAGCCACTAAATCAACAAACTGTAAAGGTGACCCATCAATGGGCTTCCTGTTACTACAAGTTAAAAATTTTCCTTTTTGTTTAGTCTGTACGAACTGATTTTATGGTACTTGCAGTTCAAAATATCCTGATTAAAACAATTTATTTGTAAAGACTACCTTAATATTTATTTTTACTTTTAGAACATCCTCCACACACTGTTCTGGGAATCTCTGTGAGCTTTCCTTCATGTAAATATGTTTATACATTGCAAACCAATGGAGAACTTTATATTTTAGAAAGTAATGTCTATAAGGGCAGGGTACTCATTTGTTTTACTCACCACTATATACCCAAATATACACCACTATATATTATTTGGGAATACCTCCCAAATAATATAGTCTCAATCAATAGTTGTTGAATAGATTAATAAAAGAATAAATAAATGAAGAAAACCAAAATGAGGTGTGGGGGGTATTTTAATTCAGTTATATCTACTTAGCTCTCATGCTGGCTGTCTTTTTAGCTGGCTTCCCTGTGGTCACTTGATGCCTGCTATGTTTCTGGACACCATACACATCACATCCCGTGAAAAAAGTAAAATACAAATTAAAATATTTCTAAACTGATAAACAGGCAACACATTTTATACCAATATAAATATTCAATGCTCACAAGCGGGTTCGAAAACTAACATTCTCACACCTTGCTGCTGGAGTTTACTGTGCTAGGATCTTCTGGAAAGTAATCTGACAATATCTACTAAAATCTTAAATACACATATCTTTTGCCCACCAATTCTACCTTAAAACTCTAACCTACAGAAACAAAAAATTGTATTATAAGGAGATATTTTATAAGTATTTATTAAAACATAACATTTAATAGAAAATAACAATAACCTATCCATCAGAAGGGGAGGGTTGAATAATTAGGCTATCCATATTCCAGAATAATAGCTACTACTAAGAATGAGTTCAATCTATACACGTTACACTAGACTCTAACAATGAGCGATATGTTCAGAGAATATTGACAGATGTAAAATAAGCTTGCAGAATATCATGTACAACATGATCTCATTTGTTTAAATCAGGAACGGACCTGGGACATATATTCATATTTATACATCTGAATAGGCATAAAGATGTGAAAGGATAAATACCTACATATTATCCCCAGGAAAGGGACTGAAAGAAAGATGAGGGATTCTATTAACTACATCATACTTCTGTATTTTTTGCCTTTTTCTATGGCATCTATGACTTCGGTAATTAAAATACATAATTTACAACACATAAACATTAACAAATAAAATGTTATATATGATAAATTCCAAAATAAGAGCCATAAATTCTATCTAGTGAAATAATAATGTTTAATATTTAACATAAATATTTTAACATCTGTATCTTCTCTGCTGATTATTTACTCTAGAAAGGGTTTTCAATACCAATTATACTTGTGTCTACAGTCACTTGTCTAGATCTAAATGAAAGAACTATTGCTATTCGGTCAGAAGAAATATTTCACCTGAATAGTTACATTACTTACATTACTTACATTACTTACATTACTCATTCTACAAGGGTAATAACATGGATGGAAGAGCAGCAATTTTGATATCAAACAGTTCTATTATCTTTCTTATTTTAATAATAGGCATAACTATAGTTCCTAATAAAATTTCTTGTATTTGTAGTTTTAGTTTCATTTAAATGCATTATTAATTTTAAAGCTTTCTATTCACTTATAATTTATTCTAATAGGTAATATAATTATCAGTTCTTTGTGTCCTTAAAATTAATGTATAAAAAATATTACACAAACAAAGGTACATAGTTAACCCCTGTAACTAAAATTTTGACATATCATCAAGCTTTCATAATCTGTTGTTCTTACTGTGGAAGTTTTAGCTCTCATCTATTAATTTAGTTTTAACAACATGAGCAGCATTATCCTTATAGATGAAGTAAGCAAGTTCTATTTGGAAGCCAAATGTAACTGCAAGTCACTGTGTTCCGACAAGTTATCTAGTCTATATTAATGAGGGCAAATAATCTGAGAGAAAATTTGATAAGAGAATAAATCTGAGCATGTTTAGGGAAGAATGGGTAGAAGCAGACAGGACATATGAGGTCAAAGATAAAATCCAACTATTTCTCAATTAATGAAATTGGTTTTGGTCATGCTGCATGTGAAGTTACAGGCACAAATAGCATACCTGCTTGTTAAGAGAGAATGAACTTTTCATAATACATTCTGAAGACAAAGGTCATTCTGAAACTGGCTCTTTCTGCTCTTGGGTCAGGGGCACAGAATACAACCCTGTCTGAGAAGCAGCTCTCAAAGTGGAAGATTTTACCTATGTACTTCAATTCTTTAGCACCACAGCATTAGGACCTCATCACCAATCTCATTCAATAAGGGTTCCCAACCTTCTTGAGGTCTGTGAGTAAATGAGGAGAGGGATGATGCTCCCCTAAGACACCTCAGTCATACTTCATAGGCTGCCTTGCTGCTCAAGTCAAACTGTGGTTATTAAGTTCTTTAAAGTTGCTAATAATTGTAATACATCCTCTACCACACAATAACAAGATCTCACAGTTGAATAAAGCATTCTATTCTGTTTTCTTTGCTACTCTTCAGTGACTACATACATTACTAATATTTAAAATGGTCAAAACACAATGTTCTCTCAGGTTCTAGTGAACATGTAATAATTTTTTGACATGGGCTTGAGAATATATATATATATATATATATTATATATATATATATATATATATATATTTTATTTCAGGCAAGGGCCATAGTAGTATGTATTCTCAGTTGTAGCGAGTTTACTAATTTTATAAACTGATAAGAATTTGCTAGTAAGCCTACTTAGAATTTAGGGTGTATCTGGTGACCAAAGTACTCTGCTAACCATTTTTCATGCACTAGCACATTTAATTCTCCCAGCAGTGCTAAGAATAAAGTTCTAGTAGAAAACTGGTAGAAAACTGACTAAAATTGTTAAAAGCTTAGATTCAGGACAGTTAAGTAATTTGTTGAGGTATCTTCTAGCCATTAGTGCCAGAACTAGCATTTGCTCCAAGTCAGTCAGACTTTAAAGTGAAAAGAGTTAACCAATGAATATTTGTCTTTTCCGCATAGTTTCAAAAAAATCACAGAGGCAGTGATAAAATTATAAACCTCTATGATAATTTAGAATGGTCAATAATACTCCAAGTCCTATTAAAAAACATGAGTATGTAGTACATAATAATTATGCAGGGGACTCTAATGTATTATAAATACTTACATAGAGAACAAAAAATACAACTCTACTGCATCATACATTTGATAAGGAACTAAGGTATTTGCTTTCATGAAAATTAATTCTTTAATTATCAATACTTTTTCTTTTACTAAATATATAAGATATTTGAAAAAAGGTTTAGATGACCCGGGGTCTCTTTAAATATTGTACAAAGAAGATTTAGTAGGTGTTGTCCTTTTTCTAAAAGATACTGTTGTGGGAAACAGAGGCATCCTTAAGCATTTCAGTGGCCTTTGGACCACACTCAACATACTGTAGTAGGTACTCAATGAGGGACCAAAACTGGTTATACAGATGTTCCTCTATGATAGCAAAACACCCTCTGACAGAGACTGATATAATCAGAGAATTAGAACAAGGAATTTGCTCAAGACTCTAACTGATAGACATAAAAAAGGTGGCCCAAACAGTTTTACGATTTTTGTGTAGGTGTGTTAAATACCAATCAGAAGCACGTTGGGGGAAAACATAGGCTACTGACTGATAGTCTCCAGATATTTCTCTTAATTTTTTCAAACTCCTCAGTCTATTCAAAGCTACACAGGAAGCTGCCTACGAAAGCTTCAAAATCAGACCTAGAAGAAGTATTGCTCATGCTTCACAACTAAGGGGACTTCTTGACACTTGAGAATCATCATGGCACTTAAGAGTCAATGGATGACTCTGAAAGCAACCATATCCACTTGTCTGTTTTTTTTAGAGGCACTCTTAAACCTTTCACATGAAATTGCTAGCAGTGCTAGCCTTTCCTCCCATGGCTGTGGCCTTAGGGTTCAGACATGGGAAAGTGCAGACCCAATGTTTAAAGGCAGCAGGATTTGAGGTTCAGGTATTATAAGGCTTCACAGCATGAAGATCTGTAAGGAAGAAATTGAATATCTTATAATAAAAAGGTGCTGCATTGCTACTATGTTCTTGTCCTCTGTCCACATGTGAAGCTACCCAATGCAATGTCATTACATATGCAGCCTAATAAGGAAGACACTTTTTATGCCCTTCTAATGTTTCTAATTAAAAAAGGTTCTTAATAGTTTAACGTGTTTGAAATGTATTAAAAACATGTTGCCCTTTGGCAGAGCTTTTTTAGAATTAGAATTAGAACACTTTAATTTTTCCCTGGTAAGTAAATTTAAATGAAAAATAAATTATGTTCCATTCAATGAGGTCCTTGGCCTGTATTCATTCTGAATAACAGCCATTGCTAGATCTTACATTGGTTCCCACATGCCCCCAAGTACCTGTGCGTCCGCCATGTGAATCCAAATACATATTGTAGTGATGGCATCAGTTTTGTACAGAAAAGATAAAACTGGTTATCCTTGATTTAAGAAGAAAACAAACCCAGTTTTGGCAGGGTTTAATTTAAGATCAGTCCCATTCCAACCAGAATGTTCCTTTTTCTCCCACAAGAGGAACTAAAAATAATAAATGAATAAGCACAGGCTAGCTTTTGGCGGAATGCAGGCATCATGTAGTTGGGGCTTCATGTAAGTCCCTCTTGCCAAGAAACCTATTCACTACTCATTTCCATATGTGAGTCACATTTAGGTGTATTTAAAATGAGTCACTCCAGTGTCACAAATATGGTGAACTAATATTTCAAAACCAATGTTTACCTAAATCTCATGAAATTTAGACTGAACCTGGTAGGAAAGAGTATGCTACTACATAAAACATACTGAGAGATGTTCTCATGGTATATGACAAAATACAACATAGAACCTTAACCTTGCAGTTAGCAGAACATTCCCACAGTCAGGGATGTTGGGCCTCTGCCCTAAAGAACCGCTGATCCCTTCCTTGCTCGTGTATGTATGTGTTCAACAAAGTGCATGAGAAGGATACAAGACAGCCACACACACACACACACACACACACACACACACATATATATATATATATATATATATATATATATATATATATATATATATATATATATTTGTTCTAATGCAAAACTACATGTTGGATAAGAGGACAGGGAGTACATGAGAATGCACACCACCATGGGTTGGCACAAACTCAGTCCCTCTCAGACCAAAGAGAATTGGAATGTTGGAGTGACTGGAAAAAGATGAAAAATAGGTCCCACATATTGTGTCACTGAAAGTACTATAATTAAAATGACTCTAACTGCATGTTATTGAAGCAACTGAGTAGAACAAAATTGAATTTTAATGTCACACATATTTTAAGTTTTTATTACAGTTATGTTAAAGGTTCTAACTAGGCATATATAAAATGAATATACACCTTTGCAAATAGGTATTAAATTCACTCACCCTTACTAGTTTAAACGAATGGTACATTATTTAAAAAAAAAAACCCCTCTAATCCCTTATATCACTCTTTATTCTGCCAAACAGGAAGCTGACTATTGATGGGATGGCTACACCACTCTGGCATGGGTACTTATTTGTACTTTGACTCTCTGGAAACAACAGTACTACCTGTTTTAGTGGGCGAGATTTTCATAAGTCATAAACATGGAGCATTTTTAAATGTTGAGAATTACTAACTTAACTGAAAGCCAAAGTTAGTACTTAAAGTTTCAAAATAGCTTACAAAGAATCATATAAGCTAAGAATATGCAATACAATTATCAGAGTAATTAAAAAGTCTAAGGGTAATTACATTATAGCAACACATATGCTATAATATGAATAAATGTTGAGGACACAGCGCTAACTAGAATAAGCTAGACATAAAAGGACAAATTTTGTATGATTTCATTTATATGTGGTATCTAGAGTAGTTAAATTCACTGTAATAGAAAGTAGAGCGGTGGTTGACAGAGCCTGGGGAAGGGAATACAGGGAGTTTCTATGGGTATGAAGTTTCAGTTTTGCAAGATTAAAAAGTTCTAGAGATTGGTTGAATGTACTTAACAGTATTGAACTGTGCACTTAGAAATAGTTGCGATGGTAAATTTTATGTTATTTTACCACAATTAAAATTTTAAAAAATCTTATAAAAACACCTCCTGCCTGTCTACTCTTTTTCTCTATTTTTCTTCATGTAGTCATCATATTACATATGTATATATTCATATTTGTTTATTGCCTGTATATTTCCTCCCTCCAATGTATCAGTTCTGAACACAGGATCTTGTTATGCCCTCAGGGCTTGTGACACTACCTTGCAAATATTTTTAGTTATATTAATTCTAAAGAACACATTTCAGTTCAGCTTCCCCCCCCCCCTCACCAATCTTAATGTTAAGTCTTTAAATTTACCATCATCCTTCTTTAACTCCTGGGGCCAGTTATTAGCAAGCCACTTAACCACAGCTAAACAATAACTAGGATACATAAAAGCAATATCCCAAAATAAAACACATAAAAAGTCCACTGTGAAAATTAATCTAACAGCATCATCCATTTCTCTCTTTCAAGTAACTACTACTTGATGGCTTATGATATACAGGCTGTACATAATTATAAGAATATAAGATATAATAGAAAACATAAGCTAAATTGCATTTTGCTTAACTGGATACTCAAGTAAATTCAGCTCTCTGAGGTTACCCAACTACAGCTGAACTGCAAAGTTAGAAAATAATTGGATATGTGTTTAAATCTTGAAACTAATTACTGGCTACCATTGTTTAAAAAAAATCCCATATAGGCAGAGCATTTTTATCATTTGTAAAATATCTTTAGAGATAATATCTAATCTGGTCTTTAAAAACGCCTCTGATATAGACAGGACCAGTATCACTGCCTTTATTTAGAGATGAGGAGGTAGAACCAGAGAAGCTAAGTGATTTGATCAAGGTCACATATGGACAGCTTATGTATATGTTTGAAAATAATTTTCAGAAGCATAAGAAACGAGAACTCTGGAAGTATGCTACAATACAATTCTTGAAAGAAATTTGAGCAGATAATGAGATTGCATCTATAAGCCACACACGAAAAATCAATTCCATTGCAAAGAGAAGGACAATAAATAGTGATCTTGCCATTTTAATGCAAGAAGCAAAATACATTTTCACGGGTGTCACCAAAACATGATAGGACAAGTCTCATTGGTGCAGCACAAAAATAAAAAAGAGAGTTTTTCCAAAAGAAACAGATTTAATAAAAGAAATAAGAGAATGATGTCTGTCATGAATGCAATGCTCAATTATAGAAAATTCTTTGAGCCCATATTATAAAACATGGTCCTTAGATTTTCAATTTACCAGACAAATATTACCTCTAAAACATCTACACCAATGAAATCAGGTTGCCAACATTTAATTCTTTTGACTAAAATGTTTTTAAATGACAGTTAGATTTTATTGACCCTTGTTATGGTTACTTGGACATACGATAAGACACGTATTGTTATTTTCACTCCTGTTTTAATAATAAGGTGACAGAGGTCCAGAGATGGTACAGTTTTCCCAGGTCACATGTACAGTCCTGGGCAGAGCAAGAACTCAATCTGGGCAGCCTGGTCCTGGAGCCTGCCCTAGTACTCTGACTCTAGTACTCTGACTCTATTACTCTCCGGCATCATCATTTCATAAAAGGAATATTTCAGCACAAAAATCAGGCAGGACATCTCAGAATAAGAATAATTCTTTAAATTTTAATCTATTTAGCAGTATTAAAAATTCCTTGTTTTTTTTTCTCTTTTAGCTGAGATTTTTCTAAACATCATCACAGACCTCCACAGGCCTGCAAAACAAGCCTTGATAAGCACAATTAGGGAGTATTTGGACAAAGATAACATAAAAGTAAAACTCAAACACTTTCAGTGTAGAAACATACGATGGATCATCTCATTAGGAAGAGAACACATGAATCATAGAATCTCCATGTTGAGAAGATCATCGAAGTTAACCAGCTCAATCCTCTTCTGAGTATAGAAATCACCTTCTACAATCAGGTTCTGCTGGAATGGATAAGCCATTGGAAAATCACTATTCATGATTCAGCTCTTGACAAATGTGCACAGACACTGTATTCTTCTCTATCAACTTTCTCAGTTCTTTCCATCATTCCTCGCTAATTGAGTGAGGTTCCAGAATCTTTCCTATCCTGGGTGCTATCCTTGGAACACAATCTATTTTGCGTTCTCTCTTTCTCTCTCTCTCTTAAAATGCAGGACCAGAAATAAATGCAATAGTTATATGGAGACTAAGTAGCACTGGTGGAAAAAGACTATCACCTCCTTCAACACAGGCATTTTGCTTTCTTAATGCAACTTAAAAATATATTAAATTTGAAGGGGGATGTGAGGCAATAGCATTACAGAGTAATACAATATGGATCATATTGTAGATTTATATACATTTAAGCCAAGTCCTCAATCTCTTTTTATATATGCTACTGCTAAATTTTTTTACTCTAATTTCATATTGGTACTCTACGCTTTTTAAACCATATTGGATGAATGTACAATAATTACTACTACATATCACTCTAATAGATTCATCCACTGGTCAAGCCTTCCTTGCGACATTTTCCATCTGCTTTGAAGAATTCTTAGGGTCCCTCCCAAGAATGAGACCCATGTTTTCTCTTTATGATCCCCAAGCTTTCACAAACCACCTGAGTAATAGTCTGGGACCACTATCAAATTTTTCAGTCTATAGTTTGCAGTAGCTGTCTTCTTCCTTGTAACCCAGTCCACTTTCCACAATGTCCCACTGATTACCACCAGTCACTGATCTTATCTCCAGATTTTCTCAAAAGCCTCAGGTCAAGAAATAGTGAAACTTTATTTCTTCATACAGTAAAAAGTCTCATTTGACTTCGCTTTCCTCACCCACCTACCATGCCTCCCCCTCTTATTTCTAGCTTTTTTTTCTCTCACCTAACAAACTTCTATTTCCTAAGACTGACTTATTCAGCTAGAGTGGTTTCAAAAAGATTCAGTGCCAGTTCATGACATGCCAGGAACAGTGTCAGCCACAGGTTGCAAAGGGTAAGAGGAAAAGAGTACTTTATTATTAGTCTTCCTTGCTTAAGTGAGGCTTAATATTTTGAAGATGTAGTGTTACATGCAAATATCAATTCAAAACTGGTTCTAATTCTTTAAAAAGGACTGTCAAGTTTCATAAAAGGTGCATTGTCTTTTGAGAGTTATATATTTATACTTTATTCAGTAGTAACAAAGAGGCTTCCTGAAAACAGAAATACATGGGAAATGTATATAGCAATTGTGTTAATAACTGAAATGTACAGGCAGCAAACCAAGAGAAATGACAAAATATGTAAAAAAAAAAAAAGAACAGAACTTAAAACATAAAGTAGGTGGGATTGTTAGTGACTAAAATGAAATAGATTGTATCCTTTTTCCAGTCTAGACAATGGAATTCTAACCTCCTTTTGGAGAGAAAGGGAGACTTATATTGGCATGCTCCAAACAGAATTCCTCAAAATAATACTGAAGTGAAGTAATACTAAATGTATTGCTTACAGAGCATGCTCAGAGAAGGACATAGATCATGTGGGCTTCTTTCCAAGGATCACAGTATCTGCCCTGGAGATGTCACAAGGCAGTTATAAAATAATTACAGATTTGGAAGCAATCCCTATATTGAAAAATGATATGTACAGTGTTCTCCACAGCTATTGTTTGTATTACAACAGATGATAATATAAGAAATTATTTACCCAAAAGAAAGGGGAATTTATTCAACGAAAGAGAGAAAGGAAATGGCATGGCTTATAGAAGTGAGGAAGAAAAAGGATTATCAAACTCTTTTCCCCTTGGAACTACCAATCAGGGATGTGGGATCACCAGTCCAAACAGCAGTTCTTATTCCAGAGACACTGAAGGTGATATGAATATGCAGGTGTGAATCTGGGAAACAGACACAAGGCTGACTGAAACAGGCCCATCACATGTCCCCAGGAGAAAAAGGCACCTGTTCCCTTTTCCAATGAACACTTAAAAAAAACTAGAATATTTCTATGAGTTTTGAACTTGTGGAAACAGTATATTCTAAATTATGAAGGAAAAATGAAACTTCTACAACCATTAAGGTTTAATCGTTTCTCTTATCAGACAGGGTTAGACTGTACTCTGAATACTTTTAAAACTTAAAAGAGTGAAACATATTGATAGGTGTCTTCTTAAATAATGCTATCTGAAGAATCAATTAACTCCATAAACATTTACGAAATCTCTTCACCTTAAGCCATAATTCAATATAGGAATTCTTCATGTAAATGACGAAAGAACACTTCAAAATCTCTATATTATTTCTCTCCACTTCCGACCAGAGAGTAGCCATACAGAAACAACACTATAACCTCTAATGTGAATCATTTTCGGGTTTTAGTTTTTACAAGAGTCAACATTTCTCAACCCTACTTTTATTTAAGCTGCAGAGCAGGTTCAGTACAATCAATTAGAACTTTATAATCTAAACTTAAAGACTGCATGCAGCCCACAAATCACCCTTGTTTATTTTATAAATGGGCCTTATGTCATTGGCAAGCAGCCCCACCATTAAATATCCATCAATAAAAATACAGCTTTACAGTTATCTCTAAGATGGAATCTATTATTCCAAAGCTCCTCCAGGCTATGAGCACATTAATAGTGAACACAAAGGGACCAAGGTGAGAGGATCTGACCTATGAGCAGACATCATTAAAGCAGATGGTTTCTGAACTATGTGATACTCATAGGAAGGTGTAAATAAAGAATAGAAATAAAAAGGTGGTGGGGGAGAGATGCCAAGAGATATTAAGCCGTGAAGTCCCAAAGTCCACAGACTAGTGGGCTACTGTCCGTAGGTGAAACAAATTTTTTGTTCCTGTACAGGAGGTGGACAGAACTGGGGAAGCTGTTTGCCACCTGACAAACACCAATGCTGTATGTCAACACCCAAAAACACAATGACAAATAGTTCTAGGTTTCCCACACTCACCGGCACACTTTGTTCTTGTTCGGAGTGCTGGCCCAGGAGATCCAGTGCCACCCTCCCCTGGCCTGGTGAGGAGCACACTGATCTCATACTCTGTATCTGGGTCAAGGTGCCCAATCTTATAACTTGTGGAATCCACTGGCTGCCGGTCATTCCAGCTGCCACTGGCCGTGCAGTATTCCACCTCTCGGGCAACAATGGGTCCGTCCCCGTTGATGGAGTTGGCATTGAGTTGTATCCACAGGTAAGTTGCCCCCACAGAAGCCAGCTGAGGTGGAGCAATGGGAACAGGTGGCTCTAAAAGGCAAACACAAGAGCCATCTTTCAGACACTTTGGTCTTCAGTCTTAGAAAAGTTAAATGCACATCAGTTATTAAAATACAGATGACATTAACATTTCAGAAATTAACTGATGAGAACAGTTTCATTTAGGTTTTAGGAAAAAGCATACTGATAAAGGTTTTCACAATGTTCAACTCTGTAACATAAACCATCCTTAAAACCTAAGCTTGCTCAAAGTAGGTATATTCACAATTTGTTTTAGGACAGCACTCATTCTTCTCAGTTACTCAAGCACCAAAGGATCTTTTTTTCCACTGAAATTAGTAAATTGTTAAAGCTTTCTCAAGTCATAGTATTTACACTCTAGAAGGCACTCTTCTGTCAACCTCCTTATTGAGAATGTCTTTAAAATCATCAAAGGTGCTAGTTATCTAAATCATTAAATTCAGTTTCCTTATATTATATGCCAAAAATATCATCATTAAAAAAACATGCCCTAAATTATAGTTTATCTCATCATAAATGCATACCCAGAGGACTCATTTCCTAAGAAACTATCACAATGGACTCATTTAGCTTTAGGAGAAATGAGCAGTCTGGATAATAAAGTCCACCACTGCCGCTGTTCAGGAAACTTCCAGTCATGAGTTTTATTAAAGCAGTGAATAGAAAGAAAAGCTCTGAAGCAAAGCACAAGCTACACCCAGCTTGATAAAACTCTAAGCAATCAATAGCAAATACTCTTTACAACCCAAGAAAGTTTTTCATTGTTTAAAATCTGAGACCAACTCTTTTTCCAGATCATTGTCTGAGAAGGAAGAGACAGACAATCTTGTCTTAAACAGTACTGCCAGTATATTATTGAGGTGCTAGTTGAATGGCTCTCCAGGCAGAAAATGAAGGCATATGCCAATGTTACTGTGAGTGGCACCACACGTGATATTTAGAAAGAAGATAATTGTATAAAATAACGTATTTCTATCTTAATGAACCTCCACCTGAGAGAAAAATTAAGATCCAGTGATTTTTTTTTCAGCATGTTTCTGCAGGTGGTTTGTAATTTTTGAGGGTGTGTTTAACTCCTCATTTAGCTCATATGAATGCATGGAAAATAAAGCCTGCTATGTTCTATTATTGGCTGGAATGTGCTGGTTTGTGTGCTGCAAATTCTGTCTGCTCCGTGGCAGACACAGCCAATTGATCACAGTCACATTTCTTGCTGAATGAGACCCCAGGGTAGCTAGTACCATTTGAACTTGGTCCCTGAGGTGATATCAAGTCATTCCTAGACCAACTCAAACACCAGCAACATCAATTCCCTGTGTTGAGTTGGGGTGTCTTTGTTCTTTCCTGTATTTAAGGTGTCATAAATCATACTGACATTCTAAAATAGCCCGGGATTCCCCTTAGATTGAGTCAAAGTAAGACACTAAAGTATGAATTTTATTTGGGATACCATAAATTTAGTGTGACTTACTAAAATATTGTTCCTATTGCTTATAAACTACAACTTTGTGCTAGCTTTTCATTTTTTAACTCATAATGATTTAACATCAATATATTTCATTAGGTGATTCCTTGAACCAAGATACAAAATGGGTCTTTTATAGGAAGTACATCCTAATATATTTACGTAGCCAGGCTGAAAGAGCAGTTAATTACTTTGAAGTTGCAAATGGTAGCAAGGTTTGCTGAACTGCCATTCAAAATATAATTCAGGGGCAAGGCCACAAAGATTAGTGAGCACACCAGTCATTTAAGATATTATTACTCCTATCCGAAAATAGACATATCTTTAATGTTTGTTTGTTTTGAAAATATTTTCTCTAGTCCTACCCCATTAAGAAAAGTACTATATATTTTAAATCATATGAGAGATTCAACTAGAACTGGAAATAACTGAAAGACAATCAAAAGGAATTGTGGGTTGCTAAAAGCATCAGTACAAAAATAAATTAATATTTAAATTTTGAATAAATTTTAGCAAAGGGAAGGAAAGAAAGAAAAAAGGAAGAAAAGAAGGGAGAAGAAGGGAGAGACTCAATCCATACTAGGTGATAAAAAGCAATTTAAAATATTTAATTCAAATGAAAGTGAAAGGGCATGATAAAAGTAATTTTAAATCAAACCAGCAATGAAATAATTTATATACATATAGGTACATAAACATATATGATGTTGATATGCATATGTGGATGCCTATCTAATATATGTCATATAATTAAATATGATATTGATATAGGTGCAAATATACATATATTTTAGATATCATATGAAATATTTTTATGTTGTTAATTACCAAAAGCAGTGGTAGACATGAATAAGAGTAATAGTTAAAAGATGACTTGGGCTTCTTTTGGGCAGCTGGCACCAAATTAGTGTGTGACCTTAAGAAAGTTATAAACTCTATAAACTTTAGTTTTTCTCATTAAAAAAAACCTAGCATTCCAAATATTATATGCATATAAAAAGTATTAAATTGTATACAGATGGCCTAACAGTGTCATTGTATATTTTAAAGTAATTGTATCAAGGTAATACTTTATTAAACTAGGAGAATGTTATCTCATTTAAAAAAACTACATATATGCAAAATATGGCTATAAATTATAAATAGAGGAAAAGTCAAGTTTCAAATTTGAGTCCTGACTGCAAGCTAATTGTCACCAGCTTGGCAGTGTGAGGAGATGGGAAGAGATACCTGGACATTTTTGTCACAATGAGCCATGGGACCTCTATTCTGTCATAAGACAGAAAAACGTGCTGCATAAATGTGAATAAGAACCTATTCATTCTTTGTGTTTATGTTTGTTGTTTGTTCTGCCAGACTAAAAATTTCTACTTCACTTATAACTCTCAACAAATTAACTTTTCCACAGTCACAATTTTTAGAGGAGCAACATGATTTGCATCATACATATCATGAAGCACGACACCTCAAGAACACAGGTACTGGCTAGTCACAGTGAAGCTAATGTAGCACCATAAGTCAGAAAAGAAACAACAATTGTAAGGAACTAAATAAGATGAAAATTAAATAATAATAATGATAAAGAACTCAGCCATGGGAATGCCGAGGCTGTTATACTGGGTTTGTTTTTCTACAGTGAGACTCCTCACCTCTCAGAGAGTTTCACTAGGGTCAAGTGTAAATAACTATGAGTTTTAGTTTCCTTGTAGATATTAAGCCTAAACTCAAATACTAACCAGACAGGCTAGTTAAAGATTTACTAGGAATCAAAATTCATAAGAATATTATATGGCAAAATATATTATTCAAGCAGGTATTTTGACATGCACTTTTTAATACAAAATATCATTGCTGCATATTAATATTGCTTGAGGAAGGCTCACTGATAGACATTTCTCTCATGAGTCAGGTGTGACTAATACTGGCAGCAGTGATTACACAAAAGCAGCATATGACCAAATCACCTATAGAAATTATAATAGACTATTTGCCCCAAGATTCTGAGTCCATATGGGTGTGATGGAAGAGGGGAGACTAGGTGGACAGGCATTTATATTTTTTTAAAATTTGGAAAGGCAGTACTGACATGCATTTCCAAATGAAGACTGCTAATGTAGTGGAGCAGGGAGTACAACTCAGCCTGTCTTCTTCCTCCTCCCCACCAACAGGTGTTGGCTGCTTTCTATGTACACTGTTCTAAGTGCTGTTCATATGTTTTTGAGTTTGATCTTCCTGATAGAACTATATGGTAGGTTTATCATTAAGTCTATTTTATACAAGAAGAAACAGAAGCACAGATAGGCTAAGCTACTGGTCCATGCCCGCATAGCTAGTTCTGGAGTTTGAACTTTGCAGTCCTTAAAACTGTCTGCAAAGAGAAATTTGCTGACAAAAGGAATAATGCTCATCCAAAAGAGATCAATTTTATGTTCCATATTTAACAAATGCAGAACAAAATATAAAAAGCAGGCATCATTCTGTTCTCCTAGGACAAAATGGCAATGGCCTGCCACAAGTTGTCTAAAAAAGGCTTTCTGGTACATCTAAAAGTCCAAATTATTCTGTCTTGGACCAAGAATTGCCTTAGCAGTTTAATCCCATGAAAAAGCATTAAACCAGGTAAAGGAAACTTATTTCCCCTCTCTTTTTTTCACTTATCCCCAACCTTCCTGAATATAATGGCTCAATTTTTCAGTCACGCAAAATATAGTAAGAGAACCCAACCATAGCATTATAAATGTTAACTCAGAATTATCAACATGGCTTGTGTGATACGCCTGACCATTTTTATACTGACACCACTTCCTTTTATTAACCACCCAGCTATCATAAACACCCTAGCTGGTGTGTATTTGCATTTTAAGTGATTTTCTATCAGTAAACAAATTTTCATTCCTTAAAATAATTTATAGGTTGTAATCTCTACATATAGAGTTGGAAGGAGAATTTGCCAAGACCACAATTGTTGCTTTGTATGCAACTAAACCAATATAAATAAAATACAGTTTTCCAAAATACTGCTCATATGCAAAATCTGTACTTAAAATGCAACCCATCAATATAGCCTGTAACCAAACTACTATTCAGAAACATACAAGGATAAGTTTAAACTTTAACCAAATAATGTACTCACAACTATGTAACATGTCTATATTAATAGACTATTTTAGGGTATAAAAATACATTAAATACCTTTAACTACCAATTCTGCATAGTTTGATATTCCAACACCTCCTTCTGTGCGAATCATGCAGCGGTACTTTCCAGCATCTCGTTTTGTTGTATTTGCAACATTAAATGAAGCTATGAATCGCCGGGAATTAGTCACCTTTGTTTCCTTCAGAGGAGCATCTCGTACATCAATGCCCTGTGTAAATGAGAGTAGTGAGGACAAAAAAAAAAAAAAAAAAAAAAAAAAAAAAAAAAAAAAAAAAAAAAAAAAAAAAAAAAAAAACAATATCAGCTGTCATACCAAAACAGTAAGATACCTGACGGTATATCATTGATGTTATTTCCATGCAGACCTTGGTTCAATTGTTTATTATCCATAGGCAGTTGTTCCAGGAGAACAGCTGGCCAGGAAACTGAAATTCTGCTGTGATCAACACTTTGAAGATTGAGGGATACAAAATTGTGTGCCAAAAAAATCTTGTTTTTGACCCACATATTTATTATGTTAAAATAGGAGAATAGAAAAAGCTTATAAAAAAATTCTCTATTTTGCTCCCAAACTATCAACATTTGGTCTTTTCGTAACACTTTATCTTTGTTTTCATGCTTGACCATGAAACAAAATTAAGTCACACATTACCCTATTACTGACCTCATTTTATATGTGAACAAATAAACAATTTATCAAGAATCACATTAAAAACATAAGTAGTTATTAGTGGATTTCCTATTGAGCAGGTCTGAAGGACTAGTCTAAGCTTTATGATGTTCCTCCTAAATGTACAAAAGCCAGGTAGATGCAGATGCTTGATATTACTTGATAATGAAATGCTATGTGAGCAGTCCCTCTCTACATTATGTCCTATAGTCCCAGGATCACAGAAAGCAGGTTCCACCCCAGGGGCAGCTTTGTCTTATACTTTTCTTAATACATTAAGTAAGTCTTTATTTATGCACATTTGAAAACCCATTTTATACTTCCTATATTTTAAAGCCTAAAAGAAGTTTACAGATTTAGTTCCATAAGTGTTTTTTTTTCCAATTATCAGGAAAAAGGCTTTTAAATATGTAATTTGCAAGTATTAAGTAGAAAGTAGTGAGCAAAGACAGCTGACACATGATGCCAAACCCTATGTCCAGTGCCAACTCCGTGCTGTCATTGCATTAAGACACTGGCTCACAATGAACAAAAGGAGAGCGACTGATGTGCTCATGAGGCTTCTGTTAGTGGGAAGTATGGGTTTGAATACATAATCACAAATAAAGGCCTGAGTGGTGAAGGGACACATCAGGTAGCTGGCAGAAATCACAACATGGACCAACTTTAGATGTGGTAGCCATGGGAGACCAGTTTGAGGGAGTGACATTGGAACCAAGATCTCAACAGTAAGTAGTAGCTAACCAGGTAAAGGGGAAGGATGGCAGAGGGGCATTCTAGTACAGTAAGGTCAAGAGGGTTAGAAAGAAGTGGAGGCTTTGGATGCAATTAAGACAGCCAGTAGAATTGAAGAGGTAGGCAAGTATCTGTGCATTCAGAAACTTACAGCTATGTCGCAATATTTGTATTTATAGGTATGAAAATGATAGGCTACAAAGCAATAAAACTCATCTGTATTACTTGGTGATTTACATTATGCAAAGTCCTTAAAAACTTTTACCTGTCATTTCCCTTAATGATATGTCCCAATGAACATGAGTTTGAGAGTTAGACTGACTAGGATGCCAAATTAACTTCAACATGATTTACCTTCCTAGAGCCTCCCCTTATTCATCTGTAATGAGAAAATGATATAACTCACTTTCAGGTCTGTTTGAGAATTTAAAGATGAATGTAAGGACACTGGCATAATGTCTGGCACCACACGAGTTCAAGGAGAAAGGCAGACAGACTACAAAATACCACCTTTTTACTTATGAAGGTGACACTGCAGAATATTGTTGAAGTGCAGTAACAATGGACTTGCTAATACTGAAGCACGGAATTAAATAGACTCACTAATACAGCCACAGGCTGCACTAGAAAACCACAAGACCTCCTGTATTTTGGGAGCTGCTTTAAAACTCACAGGATGGAGGAATAGTGTTCATACAGAGTGTTAGTTAGCTCCTAAAGAAGGGGTTAGGCTGTACATGTTCAGAGCTTCCTTCCCAGGCAGCTCCTGCTTGGGCAGAAAAAAGGCATCAAGAGTGTTGCACTAACACAGTTCCTGTCACAGGTAAGGAAACATCAAGTGTAGTGAAGAGGAGTTCCATCAACATCATCTTTAGTATTGTTTGTCAAAACAGTCTTGTTAATAGTGTAAAAAGTCATAAATCAGAATGTTACATATATGCCTTATATGTCTTATACGTTTGTTTTAATTACATCCCCTAAATTTGGTCTGAAGAGGGCGCCAGGAAATTAAAAAATAAAACACAACAAAATCAATATAGCATTATTAATTACACTATTCCTCTCTGTATTACATATATTCAGTCTCCAATCTTTTCTCCCAAATAAATGATCAAATTCTACCAGTAGGAGCAGCCTTAGACTTACTACTCTCTAAAATTAAGTTTGTCTTTTTTCAAACTGAAAAAATAAATCTAATCTCCAGTTTTGAGGGGAAAAAAATTTAAACCCTAAAAAAAAGCAGATTTCATATATGTAAGTATTTGTTTTGTTCATTAATAATGAGAACAAAAAGTCTGTCTACTTATTTACTTACTTGTGGCGTGAATCTTATAAGATACTTCTATAGTAATCCTGTAATATTTGTCCTAATAGAAGAAGCCTGTCTCAAAAGAATGTTTATCAAAAAACTATTAAAGTGTGTACTTATAGACCCCTCACAACTATTCAAGGCTGTCCTAGGGGCACTCAAGTTTAAGTTTGAATTTATACGTATGTTGACAGGATTATTACTTCATACTGTTATCTTCATGCCACAGATTTATCCTTAATCACACAGAAAGTTAGATTCAGCTTCTTTAAGAGAAACAGTACATGGGAAGAAGAAACCAAGAGCTAACTAGTAATAGTTTTAGCTTAGCATCCATATCAAATCATAAATCTTGCTCAAATTTATGTCATTTTGTATTAAATTATTCACATGTACTTATATCCAAGCATTTGTCCAACCAACGCTTAGTGAAAATCTTTTATGAGGTAGGCACTCTATAAATATATGAGGAGCATGGAGTTAAAAGAACAATCTGGTACCTAACTGAATTTACAGTCTGGTTAGAAAAACAGACAAGTAAGGCAATAATTGTAGTACAGAGCAATGAACTGCCTGACATAGTAAACTCAGTAGAAGTGGACCTCACGGGAGAGGGGTGTGAGGGTCGGCTTTGTAGAAAAGCCACTTGAGGCCAGGCTGAGTATGCATATGAATTTGTCAGGCAGTGAAGGAGGAGAAATAGAGCCCAGTGAGAAAGAAGAATGCTGTAAGAGTCAAGAGCCAAGAGCATGGAACTATGGGGAAAGTATAAGTTATTCAACATGGCTAGAACAGAAGTGCTTCTAGGGATGTCAGGTGATGAGTCTAGAAGGATAAGCATAATATAGATCACATCAAGGAATGTGACATGTGGAGAGAGAGAGAGGGAGAGAGACAGAGAGAGAGAGAGAGAAAGAGAGAGAGAGAGAGAGAGAGAGAGAGAGAGAGAGAGAAACAAAAGTGTTTGTAAGAATGTAGAGAAACCAGAACCCCGTGCATTACTGGTGGAAATGTAAAATGATGCACTTACTGTGAAAAAGTTTAGCAATTCCTCAAAAAGTTAGACATAGAATCATCATGTTACTCAGTAATCCTACTCCTAGATATAACCCAAAAGGGACTTAAACATATATTCCAATGTTCACAGTTCCATTAGCCACAATAGCCAAAAAGTGGATAACAACCCAAGTATCCATTGATGGATGAATGAATAAACAAAATGCTGTCTATACATACAGTGGAATATCATTTATCCTTAAAAAAAAGGAAGTTCTGGCATATGCTACAACATGGATGAATCTTTACAAAGTTATATTAAGTAAAATATAAACCAGTCACAAAAAGACAAATATGGTATAATTCCACTTATATGAGCTATCTGGAATTGGCAAATTCATAGGGACAGAAAATAGAATGAAGGTTACCTGGGTCAGGGGTGTGAGAAAAGGAAAGTTTTTCTTAATGTTTTTTGTTTCAGGTGATGGAAAAACTTTGTAAATAATAGTGGTAATAGTTACACAATGTTGTGAATATACTTAATGTCACTAAGAGTAGTCAAAATGATAGATTTTGCTATGTATATTCAACCATCACTATCTACTAAAGTTTAATGGCATAAACTCTAGCTTTTGCACCTACATTTGAAGATTGGTTCAAAATTACCTGGATTGAAAGTGAAAAATATTTGAAAAGCATAAGTAAAATGCACTTGGTGACTTGCATAAAGAATAGAATGAGAGACACAAAGCAGATGTTGTATGTCCAAGCAGGGACAGAAGAGAAATGCAAGAGAGAAAGGCTTTATTCAGCCAGGTGGGGTGGGGCAAATTCAGAATCCAGATGGCAAAGCATTGCAGATGTCTACGAGATAATAGACAAATCTTGAATGGTGCAGACCTACCCAAAGTATCTTAAGAACACTTAAAAGAGAAGTGATTTTTAAATTAGAATATTTACTATAAAATCTTATTTTTTAAATACAAGAAATGATTTGAAAAACTACATAATCCAATCACTTAGAGATAAATATTTTCGGGCACACTTATATTTCTGCATCAAAATACAAACAATGACTATAAAGAGGAAAAACAGAGGTCATAAATAGCTTCACATTAATTCAGGTCAGGTCTGGTCACCAAATTAATTACAAAAATGGCAGGTTTTGTACTAAATTAGGCTTGGAGAACTATCAGTTTTTAGATTTTGGAATAAAAGAGTGACCTCCAAGAATGTACACAACTAGTCTTAATCACCCATGTATACAACCTACCCAACACCCCCCAACACCCTGCAACATCACTCTGGCATGACTCTCCACTATTCTGCTGGTTACCTTGGCTGCATCCACAATGGGTTCCTTATGTCTTCTTGTTACAGAGATGCTCCACCCTCGAGTCCTCTGCTTTCCTCCTCCTGGAAAGCTCTCACCAATTTCTCCCCATAGCTAATTTCTTCATCTCTTTCCAGTCACACTGCTCAAATACATTCTCAATGAGGCTACCCCAACTCTAGATTTAAAAGTGAAACCCACTTTTGCATGGCACTGCTTATCCCCTATCTCCTGCCTAGCTTCTCCTGAATGCCACTCTCTAACATACTATATAGCTCTCTTGTTATGATCATTGTCTATTTCCCCCCTACTAGAATACAAGTCCCACAAAAGCAGAGATCTTAGCCAAGGTTTTGTTTGTTTGTTTGTTTGTTTGTTTGTTTTTTATTGCTATTTCTCTAGCACAAAAACCATACCTAGTGCATCCTAGGGAAGGCTGGTAGTAATATTGAAAGGGATTTATGCATTGAATAGGTAACTGAACAAGTTGATTTTTAAGATGTCTTTTGGTCCCCCAATACTCCTTCTCAGGTCATAATTAAACTGGAAGTTCAGGGAATAGCGGCCAGCCAGTTTTTCCTGATTGATACAAGGAGGTGTGAAAAGGCATGTGACTTTCTTTCCCTGTGTTCTTTTCCACATGACAGGGATAATCAGATAGGATAATGTGTTCAGAATCCCTAGTATTTCTGAGCATCTAAGAGCCTATGGGGAAATGTTTTGTTATTCTGGAAAAACAAAATGATAAAAATGTACATTTGGGTAGGGGTAGCAAATTTGTCAATTGTTTTCTCTCAGTTTTCACAGAGACAGAGGCAGTCCTACCAAGGACTGAAGCTCTATGTTATTAACAGCTATATAGCAGGACAATGAGAAATCACCAAAGATAGGCATTCTGACTGTTCTCTACAATATTAGAGTTCACTGAGAGAGAGAGCCTAGAACTCAACAGTCAGGAACAAAACTTCACACTCTATGCAAAGCATGACACTGTACTGCCCAGGGTTGTCAAAGAAATGGCTAACCCATCTTATGTTAATTTAATGAAATGACCATGATGGCCATATTTAAAAAAAATCATCTTAGTGGGTTAAAAATATAGCTTTTTATAAAATTACAAGTATCTTTAAATACACATGTATTTGAGTAAGCTAGGATAAAAGTACTGATAGTTATTTAAATGAGACTTACAAACCTTCTTTATGCAGTAGATTAACTCTAGAACTTCTAAATGAGCAGTCATTTACCAGCAAAAAGATACATATTAAGTCTTTCAGAACTTGTTTCACAATAATCAGAGTAATGATTGAAAGAAATTAAGATCTGAGAAGTTAGCAGCACTTGGAATAAATTAATCAATCCCCAGGCATTTTGTAGCTGTTCTGAGTGCACAAGCTTAGTAGAGATATGGGCCAGCCACCCTTCTTTAGCCATACAGGTGGGGATTATATTGCATTTTCATTTATTCAATAGGGAAAATAATCTCTATTATCCCACTTCCCAATATGCTCGTTTGTAAGATACTGATTAAAATTCTTAACACTGGGATCACTAATAATATCAGCATGGCCTAAAATAATTTTGTTTAAAACATTTATTTAATGCAATTTAAATCCAATGATAATTGAATACCTCAACAAATCTACTTTCTGGAGCCTATATATTTTTTATTTTAATAACTAAGGTGTTGTAGACCTTTGATTTCTAGGTCATAACCAAGCTAAACCAAGTATTTATCAATTGGAATGTTGGTAACATCACAAAAAGATATAATTTGCTAGAAACACAATACCAGTCAGAAGAACACATTAAATGACAGTACCAGAAGGCAATAAGACTCAAAACATAAAAAAACTATACAGGACAGACACAATTTCAATGATAATAACAATCACCATAAATAGGAGAAAATACGGTAGAGAACCTAAAGATAAAAAGGACTTGAGAGACTCATCATCCAGTTGCAAAGTGTAAACTTTATTACAATCATAATTCAAAAAATCTGAAAAAAAAAGTTATAAGACAATCAAGGAAATGTGAACATTGACTATTTTTCCAGGACTTATCTAGTAACTATTATTTTATTATTTATTATTATTTTAAGGGTTCTTATCTTTTAGAGAAGGGGTCTGAGGCTAAATCTGGCTTTTTGCCTGTTTTGTACAGCTTGCAAGCCAAGAATAAATGTTACATTTTTTAAATGGTGGAAAAAATAAAAATAATAGTATTTGTGACAATAAAAATTATATGAAATTTGAATTTCAGCTTTCATACATAAAGCTGTATTGAACACAGTCACACTTATTCTTTATGTGTTATCTGTGGCTGCTTTCCTGTTACAATGGCAGAGTTGGAGAGCTACTACAAAGACGACTGGCCCACATCATTTGCTATCTGAAAATTTGTAAACCCCTGTTTTAGAAAAACATTTACAAGTTAAATAATAACATGACTGAAATTGCTTCAAAATAATCAGAGAAGGAGCAGGTAGAAATATTGATGAAGTAACTGGCCACATATTTTTGGCTGCTGAAGTTGGATCCTGAGTACTTTAAATTCATTATATTATTCTTTCTACCTCTGAATATATTTACAATTTCTATAATAAAAGTAAAAAGAAACTTTTCTCCAAAAAAGCAATTAGAAAGTAATCTACCATTTTTGTATTTCTGAATGGCTATTTTAACCATGAGTATTTCCCCAGGAAAACAGATGGTTTTGCTGCTGGCTTATAACTACACCAATGCCATATGAACCAAAGAATCATTTTGTCATTTACTTCCTACAAAAGAATCAAGCCATTTATATGTTAAAGATACCATCATATTAGAAGAGAAAATACAGTTTGGCAAGGGGTACCATATTCCATGGGTAGAAGCCTTACTCTACAGCAACATTTGCATAACTAACAATCATAGTTAGCACAAAAAAAGTGTATAATACACATTTCTTGAATGAAAGTAATAATTAGCTCCATTAATTTGTCACTTGTCCTTTGTGCTTAGTAACATCATTTCTTATAACAAAGACAAACAATTTTATTACATTTGTGCAATATCCAATTCTCTTGCTTTGAACAAGGGAATAAAGAATGGTATTTTTTATAAATAGGAGAGATGCAGAAGAGAATAATGATCTGCTTATGACTCAAAGTTCATTCTCTGTAGGAACTTCCTGGAAGCCACTATGTGCCAATCAGAGATGTCTAAGGTTTTGTTTCAAACTGGGTCATGCTAGGAATAAAAGCAGCATGATTTGTTCTCCATTGCACTTCTATAGTCCTAAAAGAAATTTTGAAATTAAAACTCATCAAAAATTGTCAAGTTTTCTTTCTATCTCAAAGAAGGATTTAAATAAACTTCCCTCTCTTTTCTCTAGGTATGAAATTCCAAATTATCAATCTGAAATCTTCTAGTACTTTTAAGGCCATTCAAGACAGAAACATAAAACTCCTAGCCAAAATGTTTTCCATTTTTCCTCCCCGTCCAAAAAGAAGGAAAAGAGAAGAAAAAAAAATTGAAATCTAGAGTCAAAACTCTCTAGGACTTGATCATTAAATGGAGACAGAAGCGGCAGAGTGTTAATATCTTCTGCCCTCAATCACCAGAATTTCGGAGCACAGCCATCTCCATCGTCCCTTCTTGTGACATCTGTGTCACAAGAAGCAAGAGAAACAAATGAACATTTTGATGACCATGAGAAAAGAAACAGAAGAAGCGCTTTCACAGGATTTGGTTCTTAGATCCAAAGCAAGCAGTTTTTAATATTAGTAGTTGATGCATTTCTCTTTTGCTCTTCAAACCAGCCTGACCTGTAGTTTTCAAAGTTCGATTTCATACCCTGGCCCAGGGATCTTCAGGTTGCCATGGAGGAGAAATTCCACTGTTGCCCCAGATTTACATGGTACGTCCCACTCAAAGTACCAGTTGTTTATATCTTTTTTGACTGAGTTAGGTAAAATCACAAAGTACAATTTATTTAATTTCTCCCAGAATATCTCTAGACATGTCATACTGTTTCATCAATGTAAAATAAATCTTTACCTTTAAATTAAGGTAATCTAAAATCATATTAAATTAAAACACATGATATATGCTTGGAAGGCTTTCGATGGTTTGTCTGAATGTTCAGTATTGTATTATATATATGGATATTTAACTGACTAAAACAATAATGAATGTGATTTCAACTGCTCAAAAATTTTAAGGAGTAAGTGTTTCCTATAGCAACTGACGACAATCTTTTTTGTGCATTCCTGTTATTTTCTATGATGATAAGTGATGTTAAATTTATGCTTTAATATATAGGTATAAAATACCTAAGTTAAGCTTGCCCAGGGAACCATAATTTTACTCCTTTCCAAATCACTTTATGGCTTTTAAATATAATAACAAAAATTGTTCTGATATACAGTTGTAGTTTTTTCCTCTTAATCTATAATTAAAACTAAAAGGCATTAAGAAAGGTTGAGCAAATATAAACATCCCTTAATACAATAGCTAAGGCAACATTTCACACATGTGAATACAATTTTAATTTTAAATTCTGATACAAGCTATCATTTAAGTCACTACATGTTCATGAATCCACGAGGAAATATCTGTGTTGTATTATGCAAGAGGCATTATATAGTTAAGGACATAGATTCTGGACTTACATGGCCTGGTTCAAATCCCAGCTCTTGTTACTAGCATTGGGCCATTGGAAAAATCACTGAAACTTCCTGAGCCTGTTTCTTCTATAAATGGGCAAATAAGAGAGTTCTCCTAGGGATCAATTAAGGGTGAAACAAGCCTCAATGTAGCCTAGAAGAGTATCTAGCATACAGCATTGCTCAGCAAATGGAGTGGTAATTATTCCATTTCAAATACATCTGTTGAAATCAGTAATAGAAATAATATAATTTATAATTTATCCATTCATGAGTCAAATTTTATAGTAGGTCAGGGGCACTATTCTTATGAGAATCATTGTAAGTTACAAAAAAATCTCAAGATTTTCCTTTTTATCTCAAAAAAGTTCTAAAATTATCTGAATTCAGTAAAGGAATGTAAGACATTTATTAGCCTGGTGAAATATTTTTTTCACAATTGGGTATCTCAGAGACAAGTGAAATTATATATTAAATGCTCAAAAGAGAAAAGTCTCTGGGCCAACAACTAAAAAAGTTTTGATCCCAAGTGAATATTATTTTTAGAAAATCAAGCTTCCAAAATTAAGAGCTCGTACTGAATTATATTCCATACCCCCCCGCAAAAAAATGCTAGGTTTCAGTCATCAATTACTGTGGCACAGGTCTGTTGTCACAACTTCTAATAAACACCACATTCTGTTTGCTAAGAGTAAAACTCAGTTACAGTGTGCTATAATAATTCTAAAGTTAACATGTTTTTTTCACAATAAATCTGAGAATATTTGGTTAAAAGGCCAATATTATTGAAATACAAGGTTACACAGTGAGGAAAAATTTCCAAGTGACAAAATTTACTAATTTGCAAATTAGCAAAATATTTATACTTATTAGTTGACTTCCACTAGCAAACAGAGTTATCTTAAATAAATATCACAATAAATATATAACAAATGACTGTGTTAAAGTTTCCTACTTTTTCTGGGCTTTGATATATATGATACTGAGAAGAGAAAATGAAATTCTAGATTTCTAGATGTTCCTTTTTATACTTATATATTATTTAATGATGCACAATTTCTGAGTTATGTATTTTTATGTATTTTTAGAGTATATACATATGTATTTTAGGGTTATTTTCAAAATATAGGCTCCACAAGTGATTGGAAAGTTGATAATAACAAGAAATATGGTCATGTTTTGATGCTTGAATGATTTTACAAATACATTTCATTTGAGTATCTCCCATGGTTACAGTCTATACTGTATGCATAGATTGCCGCATGTGACAGCATATAGCAAGCATCTTCAACAAATTCATTGCTTATCAGTTTTGTACTATATAAATACTCTTGTAGATGTTGTCTTCCTACTGTACATTGTCTGGAACGTGTTTTAAATACTTTGTAGCTATAATATTAGATGTTCATAAACTGTGTTTTATTTTGTTGTTCTATATTCTAGAAAGACTGATTCTGCATTGGCAATATCCTGTATGGCCTATAGATGAGATAGAAAAAATGTAAGCAGATGGCACACATCTGTTAATCACAAATATTTCTTCATTAGTGTCATCATCAGATTTATTTGTGTTATGTTTTGTGAAAGACTATGACAGTGATCATATTTAATCTATGTTTTAAACAATCAAACCATTGGCCATTTTTTATAGATGTGGATCAATATGTACATGAAATATATATGGGCTGGTTTTTTCTTTTTCTTTTTTTGGTTAGTATGGCTCCTTGATGTTAATCATGTAATGTCAGTCACATCTAAATTCTTTTAAAGAAGTGGCAAGAGCATGCTGCCTATTTATCTAGCATTGGGATATGAGAAGACAACATAGTATAGTGGAATTAATTAGCAGTGAATAAAAATAAAGACACAGAAGTGTACTATTCCAAGCTATGCCATTTCTCTTTGTGGCTTTAGACAATCCTGAACCTCAAGCTCCTTATCTACACAGGAAGCATAAGACCATGCGATATATAGCCACGAAACTGCAAAATGCCTGTGAAAATACCATCAGATGGTAACACAACTAACACAATTTATTGCAAGTGGTTATACTCTAAAACATTAATATTCCCTGAATAAAAGATACATTATTAATTTCTAAATCTTTACTTACTATTGGGAAGATTTATATTATAGAAAACCCCCAAAATATTTTTTTCTTATTCAATTTTCTGCCTGGATTTCAGGAATACAAGTGAGTTTATGTGTAGAAAAACATTTTCGAAACTGTTTTAGCATTAGTATAGTAAGAAAGAAATGTCCATGTTCATACCTCTAGACTAGAGAGACCTGATCCGTGAATCCAGGTTTGCTTCTCACCAGACCTTCTAAAGAATGGCCTGAGGCCAAAATATAGGTACAGACAAGGGGACAGAAGGACATTGTGAAACCATTACAAATGCTGCTGCATTTGGTACTCATCACCACTGGAAGCCACTCCTTACACATACAGGCTATTAGAAACCATACTTAGACATGAAGAATACTATTCTTATTTCCTCAGCTATTAATAAGGTAAACATCTCCCCCACAAAATACCTATCCAGCCAGAGAAAATATATCATTTAATGGTAAAATTATTCTAACATCACAAATATCCACAAAGCAAATAATACACTAAGTCCAGGACAAACTAAGTTTCACTTAGAATTTCAAAGTTACAACAGTTCTATCTAATTATCCCTTTCTAGACACAACCATGTGGAAAGATACAAGGCACTATACAGTCCCTGATGACGAGAAGGGCAAGAAAAGATAGATCAATAAATAAAGGCATTAATATATTGATTGTAAAAACAATTGATCAATACTATGATTAAATTTAATAGAACAAAAACCAGAGAGACCTGGTACATGAGAAATTCAACATGAAAGTCAGATCGAGGCTACTGAATACAGGTACCAGTTATACTTTATTTCTGCCCTTTTCTTTTCTGACTTGGAACACATGTTGTACTTCACTTCCAACTAGTGATAGTTGACACTGGGCACACATTGAAATCACATGGGAAGCTTTTAACATACTGAATGGGGGTCCTACCCTAAACCAATTAAATCAGAATCCTAGGGTACACCAGACATTTTTAAAAACAATTCTCCATGTAGAGTAGTGGAGTTAGGGTGGAAAACTCTGCATTTAAACCCTCTTTCTCAAAATAGTAGCTAGCTTTCTCCCTACATGATAGATTCTCTTTAAAATAGTCTCCCACTTTGAAACAGGAAGTATTAAAGATCCTCAGTCCCCAGGAAATGCTCAGTTTAACATGAATATCCCAAATCTAAGATATCTGCAAAAACATAAAGAGCAAATTTTATTTCCAGCTTGCCTGTAAATTCTTAAAAATTTACTCTGTTGAGAATAAGACTCTGTTGAGGTGAGAGCTTAAACTTCACATTGTATTCTTTCAAGTAACATTAATACAAATATCAGGAGCAAAAAGAATTTTTCCATGAAAAATTATTATTTATAGAGATAAATCAGAGATGACAAGAATAGTTTCGTTTTTAAAAGGTAGTTAATGCATTGTGAAAAGTGCCAATTAAAAATGTCTATCTCATCAACTACCACAGATAGCCAATTTTGATCAAGTTTAATACCAAACAACCACTAAGAAAATAATTCTCAATCTCTAATATTAAGAATCTAAAATACTTAGGAAGTGAGATAAAAAGGAAAAGGCTGACTACTAAAGAACCAGGTCAAGCACAGTTTTCACATGCTGCAAGAAGCTTTTAAAGTAATGATTACAAAATTTTTTTTAGAGAGAAGAACAAAGTAAAAATGAATTTGGTAGATATAATTTCAGTTTCTGTGTACATTCCTTCTTCCTGGCCAGGGGACACTCTCAAAGGGGCAGTAGAATATGATAAAAGAGAGTAGCATCAAGGTAGAAGATAATTGTGCAGAGGACCCAATTGTATTTAAGAAGCTACCTCTAGAATGTATTTCCCATTTGTCAACATATTATTGACTAATTGTGGATAGCACATTTGGCACTCTTCTATTTTTTATCCAGAAATAAAGGAATAAAAATGACTATTTGAGACTTCTGGTCAAGATGGCGGAGTAGGTAAAGGCTGTGCTCTCTTCCTCTCATGACCACATCAAAATTACAACTAAACTACAAAACACCCATCATTGAGAAGTGCCTAAAATCTAGCTGAACATAAGTCTTACAACTAAAGACATACAGAAGAAGCTACCTTGAGACAGCTAAGAGAGTCATAGACTCAGAATGGACTAGTTTCACACCCGCAAGTGGTGGTTAAAAATCAGGAGGGATATCTCAGATGCAAAGCTCCCTACTAGAGAAGCAAGGAGTCCTAG
Source organism: Macroglossus sobrinus (assembly GCA_004027375.1). Classification (NCBI taxonomy): domain Eukaryota; kingdom Metazoa; phylum Chordata; class Mammalia; order Chiroptera; family Pteropodidae; genus Macroglossus; species Macroglossus sobrinus. Next base: position 544,042 of record PVKZ01000191.1, read on the forward strand.
CTCTATGCTAGGCTCCCCAGCTCATAGCACTTGTGCTGGGAAGAGAAGTCCCCACAATTTCTGGCAATGAAAACAAGTGGAGATTGCAGGTGACTAAGACAAGGGTGACTGAACTACCAGGCATTTCCTTAAAGGGTCTGTTCATGAACTTACTCACTTGCTCTGAGCTCCAGCACTGGAGCAGCTGTTTGAAAAGTGCCAGGGACATGTGGGGTGGAAATGAATTGTCTGACTGCCAGGCAAGGGATGGTGAAATAGCCTTCCCCCAGAAAGAAGTGCTGGCAGAACCCATTGTTTCTTTGTTGTGCCTCTCTCTTGGTGCAGACACAGGTAGCCACCATATCTGAGTTTCTATCAACCTGGCTAATACTGGTCTGCCCTGTTGACTCCCTGAGAAACCGTTCTATTCAACTTCTGGGCCTAGCCAAGCCTCTTCCAGTGGTTTTTCCATTCAAATAGCCTGTCTTGGCTCATGCTGTAGACTTTCGTAAAATTTCTCAAAGGTTCACAAAACTCGAACAAATAGCATCTGGCCTTGGCATGCCCCATACCTCTTGCAGAATAGCCCCAACCCTGGCACTAGTGGCAGCAGACCTCAGTTCATAGTTTGGCCTTTCGAGGCACCTCTGAGCCCAGCTCGGGTGGTGCCCATCTGTGGATTGCTTGGTGGATCCACAGAGGGTGCCAGGCAAGGCACAAACTGTGGCTAAACTTGGCTTGTTGTGGGGTCACTCCCAGGAGGCCCTGGGGCCAGCATGCCCAGTGGCTGGCTTCAAAACAAGCCTGAGCACTACCAAGGGCTGCATCTGAGGACAGTGCACCCAAAAGGAAGACTGGGTAGGCACCAGAGCCCTGCTAAAGCAAATCTTGCTTCATAGGATCAGCCTGTGCAAAACATCTCTTCCACTGTAGTCACCAGTCCTCAGAACAAATCAGCCCATGGGTCAACCTCTTCCATTGATGTGTAAGCAGTAACCAAGGCTCAAATACAGTAGAAGGGCACATACTACCCATACAAGGGAAACACCTGGAACATCCGGCTCAGGTGACCAGAAGAATTGTGCCACTGGGCCTCACAGGACACCTCTACATAAAGCTTCTCTACTAAGACTGGGAGTCATAGCAGCCCTGTCTAATACATAAAAACTAACACAAGAAGACAGCCAAAATGAGAAGACAAGAAACATGTCCCAAATGAAAGAACAAATAGGTTCCAGAAAAAGAACTAAACAAAATGGAGACCAGCAATCTATTAGATGCAGAGTTCAAAACACTGCTTATTAGGATGCTCAGTGACTAGGGAATGAGTAGATGAACTTAGTAAGAACTTTAAAAAGAGATGAAAAACATATAAATGAAGATAGAAAACATAAAAAATAACCAGTCAGAAATTAAGAATATGATAACTGAGATAAAGAATGTGTTAGAGGGAATCAACAGTAGATTATAGAAGCAGAAATGACAATAACGACAGAAAACTTGCCTAACCTGAAGAAGGAAACAGGCATACAAGCCAAGGAAGTACAGAGAGTCCCAAAGAAGATGAACCCAAGCAGGCTCACACCAAAGCACATTATAATTAAAATGCCAAACATTACTGGTGAAGAGAGAATCTTAAAAGTAGCAAGAGAAAAACAATTAGTTACCTACAAGGGAGGTTCCCATTAGACTATCAGCTGTTTTCTCAATAGAAACTTTGCAGGCCAGAAGGGATTGGCAAGAAATATTCAAAGTAATGAAAAGCAAGGACCTACAACCAAGATTACTCTACCCCTCAAAGCTATCATTTAGAATTGAAAGACAGATAAAGAGTTTCTCAGACAAGAAAAATCTAAAGGTCTTCATCAACACCTGAGCAGTATTATAAGAAATGTTAGAAGGACATCTTTAAGAAAATGAAGAAGAAAAAACACATCAAAATATGAATAATAAAATGGCAATAACTACGTATCTATAAGCCATTACTTTGAGTAAAAATGAATTAAATGCTCCAATGAAACAACAGAGTGGATAAATGAATAAGAAAACAAGACCCTTACATATCTTACATACAAGAGACCCACTTCAGATTGAAAGACATGTAGAGACTGAAAGTAAAGGATGGAAAAAGATATTTTGTGAAAAAAAAAACCTGTGGTAGCAATACTTATACCAGACAAATAGACTTTAAAACAAAAGTTATAACAAGAGATAAAGAAGGACCCAATGATCGTACTTCTGAGTATTTATTCAAAGAAACCCAAAACACTACTTCAAAAGGACATGTGAATCCACATGTTCATTGCAGCATTATTTACAATAGTTAAGATATGGAGGCAATTTGGTGTTCATCAATGGATGAATGGATAAAGAAGAGGTGTTACATATATAATGGGATATTACTCTGCCATAAGAAAAGAATGAAATCTTTCCATCTGCAATAACATGGGTAGGACTAGAGGGTATTATGTTGAGTGGAGTAAGTCAGACAGAGAAAGACAAATATCATATGATTTCACTTACAGATGGAAAAAAACAAATGAACAAAGCAGAAACAAACTCATAAATACTGAAAACATTTTCATGGTTGCCAGAGGGAGCTTTGGGGACTGGTTAAAAAGGGGAAGGTATTAAGATGTAAAAACAGTAGTTACAAAATAGTCTTGGGGATATAAAGTATAGCATAAGGAATATAGTCAATAATATTGTAATAACTATGTATGGTGTTAGATGGGTACGAGATTTATTGGGGTGATCACGTCATAAGTTGTATAAACTTTTAATCTCTATGTTGTACACCTGAAACTAATAATATTATATGTCAACTATAATTGAAAAATTAAAAAATGAATATTTATTTCAGTTGTAATGACTAAAAAGGATAAGAGATTTAAAATTATAGTGTCATTGCAAATATGACATTGCAATTATTATTACATAGCAGAAAAAGTATAACAAGAGGTGAAAAGGTGATACGTACAGAGGAAAAGTCAGCATGAAGGAAGGAGAAGCCAAGGTGAAATGGAATTGATACACAAAAAGTTTAAAACATGAAGTAGCTCAGTAGCAAACAAAATAAGTAAATAATTAACTAAACCAAAATAAAGACCAACTATAAGATCTGTAAGGAAAAAAAGGGGGGGAAATGAACAGTAGTCAAGGTGAAGAATGAGTATCCTGCAGATCAATGCTTAAAAGAAAGAAACAAGAATAAAATTGGAGAATCCTATGGTGAAGTGGGGAGAATTAAACTCAGAGCCTAAAGTAGTAGGTAGTGCTCTGGTTAGAGGGGACAAGTCACTCAATTCCACTCATTCTGTCATAATTCCTGAGACTACAGATCGATCCATGAAACTATTTGCCATGCAAAATACATATGGTGAAATTTGAAAGATTATAAAACACACAAATTATGATTACACTAAAAATGTCTACTTAAATGCTCAAAGGTAAAAGGTATGTTATTAATGTCTAAGTTTTGGCTTCTTTCTGTAGAAATTCAAATTACAAAAAGGCCCTTAAACGTGTGTGTGCTTATGCTCGCAAGGCTGGGGAGAGGACAGATGGGGAGGGAGAGAAAGACTGACTCTTGGATTTTTCTCTAAAAGAGTGGGGAAAGAGAATTTTCCTCTATATATTTTTTTACTTTAACACATTGATCTAAAAGTAATTTGACAACCAGATCTTCAAAGCTTGATGGCTGAGCAGAAGGAAAGAAAAAAAAATTCAAAATAAGGTCTGTGACAAATAATAATTAGCTTATCTTGAACTCTTAGTAATCTGGCCACTTAGAAAAGGAAGAAAGGAACCAGGAAAACTCCCCCACAGCATCCATCTTCCAACAGGGACCTGGCACTGACACGTTCCTCTGGTCCTCTCCTCAGGGGACATGCATTCTTTCAGCTGGATTCTCACTGAACTGATAAAAATAGTTACTTTACCTGTAACCAGAGCCTGTCGCCTGCCACGGTCCTGCCGATGGCACTGCACTGGAAGGTGGCAAACTGGCCAGCATTCACTTCCACATTCTGAATCCTCAGGAAGTGCGGAGTTCTGGCTATATGGAGAAAAACAATGAAAGATATTAAGAGTGGAGATCTGTAACTCATATGTGTCTTTTTGGATCTATCTGCAACTTTGGGGTTTTCTATTGTGTTTACTTTTGAAGAAAATAATGCTTTTTCTTATCAGAGCTTTAAAGAATTCATTATGATTGTAAAAGAGATCATGGAAGGCTTTGGTGTGCTATGTAAAAGATAAAAAAACCCAAGTGTTCTGGGATAGAACCAAACAGAAAAAAGATATTTTATTGTTCCTGCTGTGCAAATTGTCACGGCTCAGCAGTCTTCTTATAATAACAGATCTGTATTAATAAAGATTATACTGAAGCCTAATTGATGTTTTGAACAAAAACATTATATATTTATGCTAGCAACATGAAAAGAACAGTAAGAAGTTAAATGATGTTGTCACAGAAACTTTTTAAGCCAAGTACAGAGCTGTGTATAATATATATTTTAATACAACTAATTGGTATGCAGTATTACTTGGGTAAGATTTCCCAGCTACCAAAAATACTACCCAGATAGAAAGACTCTGTGCAATTTTGCCAGGACTGCCATAGTATGGCAGATTTTGCTGACTCTTATTTCCAATTCAAAAAGAAAGAATGACTTCAAATGTTAAACAGCATTAAGTCTCATAACATTGTCCATAGGGGGCAGCTGTTTAAATAAAAAATAATTCTATTTGATTTGAGAAGCACAGACCAATTTATGCACGACACTGGAAATGTGTCCAGGAACTGGAATGATAGGTCAAGGATTAAATTGTATAACTTCTGCTTTTAGGAAAAAAATCTATTATTGCAACAATGATAGAGTGAAAGAGCAGCAAAGAGTGGGAATAGGGGAGGTTAGGGAATAGAAAAGACAACGATGGTATTTTCTTAGATGAATAGATAAATTTGGACAATAACTAGAGTAAATTATTTATGCCCTGCCAGCTTTTCCCCTTGGCCAATGTAGTGGTGCCCACTACGAGGTAACTAAAGATAATAAACTAGTACTCATATTAGCCTGTGCAGAACATAATTAGAAATGGAATTGGGTTACTCTCCAAGAAGAAAGAAAAAGCAATTTTAATATCAATAACATACAGGAAATCCTCATTACTAATTTGGAGACTACTAATAATTCAATGTATTCTTGAGCTTAGCATGCAAAAATCCTAAAGAACTTCTCAAAAAGCATTATAACAATGGGTTATTTTTTATACTATAAATATGTTAATTTAAAATACTATGAATTATTTTTCACTAATTTAATAAAACTACCCTTTGTCAGGAATAACATGATTCCAAGGTTTGTAAAGATCTCTATAAAAATGTCTCTAAATCAAATTTCCTTTCTACTCTGTTTCCAAAAGGCTAAAAGACCAATTGTTTTCAGAAAATGGAAAAGGATAACATTTTTGAGCATTTCTGTGCCAGAAACTTTTCCACCAAATACTCACAAATGTTCACGGGGGCGGACACTTGTGTGTACTTGGCTCATGAGTGTCAGAACCAGAGTGTACACTCTGATCCATCCAGTTCCAAAGCTCAGGCAAGGCCCACTGCACCACACTGCCTTTGCAAGTCCTGTCACCTGGTGCTGCCTTTCCAATGCTCTTTATTCCACTGGGAAGGGCTCTGTTGAATTTTAGCTTCTTTCAAGGCTCTTTTCAAATGCTATTTCTTCCATAAAGCTTCCATGGATTCTTTTATCTTGCTGATAGACCTTTTCAATATCACATATTATTCAACATCACTTATCTTATATATAGTAGCCCCCGGGGGTTAATATATAAGAATTGAATCTTATATATTTTGTTTGTCATATATATATATACCTATAATAAAGTTGAATTTATAAATTAGGCACAACAAGAAACTAATAACAACAATAAAATATAGAACAATTATAACAATATATTGTAATAAAAGTTAAGTAAATGTGGTCTCTCTCTCTCAAAATATCTGCTAACCGAGATGACTACTAAGTAACTACAGGGCAATAGCATATACAGTGCATATATGCTAAAAAAGAGATGATTCACGTTCCAGGTGAGACAGAGTGGGACTGTGCAAGATTTCATTATGCTACTCAGAATGGTACACAATTTAAAACTTACTGTTTATTTCTGGAATTTTCCATTTAATATTTTTGGAACATAGTTGCAACCATGGAAAGTAAAACCACAGATAAGGGGGAACTACCGTATTACAGTTATTGAGATGACATTCCTTGTTGGCATTATTGGGATGACATTCACTGTTGTTTTAATCGCTTGTATGTTCAATAAATACCAGTTGATATTAATGCTTCCCACATAGCAGAAACTCAATATCATGATTAAATTAATTTCATATTATTTAAAATAAAACAATACACGTGAAAGTTACTTACAGTTGACTCTTGAATGTAGGGGTTAGGGTTCCTTAACTCTGCCTACCCTGCACAGTCAAAATACCACAAATAGCTTTTGACTCCATCATCAGTCAATTACTAACAGCCTACTATTGACTAGAAGCCTTAACAATAATATAAACAGACGATTAACACATATTTTGTATGTTACATGTATGATATACTGTATTCTTACAACAAAGTAATCTAGAGAAAAGAAAATGTAATTTAAAAACCGTAAGAAAAACATGTTTACAGTATTTGTTGAAATAAAGTCATGTACAAGTAGAACAGCATAGTTCAAAACCATGTTGTTCAAGGGTCAACTTGTGATTCTAATTTATTAGAATTTATTTAGGAGAGAATTCTAATTTATTTAGCAAAGAATTTAGAATTTATTTAGGAGAGAATTCTGTTCTCACCCTTAATACAAATAAAAAAAATACTATACAAAAATTTGTAACAATTATTGTTTTAGATTTACCTGTTCGAAGATCCCCAACATTAACAGAGATCTTTAAGAATTTGACATTTGACTAAATTAATAGGACTACATTGGAAGCCGAAAAGCTGTTTTCTTATCAAGAAAATTTAAACAAAACTGAGTATTCCTCTTCTTCCAATCCAACACAATATGTCTATTATAATACAAAAGTTAACAATTGGAAACTTTTCCAACTGTTTTTCCCCTGAAAAATAATTCTAAGTACAACCTGGCCACATGGACACTGTAAGTATGCTCTGTACACACCATCAAAAAAAAAAAAAAAAAAAAGAAAAACAATGGAAGTGAAGACTCCTCTGTTTGCCAGTATATTTATATGACAGTAGATGTTAGCTATCACACACACACACACACACACACACACACACACACACACACACACTCTCTCTCTCTCTCTCTCTCTCTCTCTCTCTCTGTCTCTCTCTCTCTCTCTCTCTCTCTCTCCCCCCTCCACCCCTGCATTGCTATATACTTATGGAACTGCTATATCCACTTCCTGCCAACAATCCTGAGCCACCAGTGGTCCCCTTTTTAAGGGATTTCCCACTTACTCACCATCACAGCCTCTGATCCCTCTACCAAAATTGCTCTCCTCAGATTGCATCTTCCAGCAATGAGAAACTGCTTTCAGCCACACTAATATTTTTGAAACTTCCCAAAAAACTTAAAATTCTACTTTCAGAGTCATGTTCCTGCAGTTCTTTCCTTTGTTCATTCTTCTTTGTGTTCCCCTGTGCCCCCAAATGTAGATTTGTCCCAGAACTAGAACTTGACCCATTTCTCTTTTCAAATTTTCTGTGGTGGATGTCTTCTGCCTCCACAGAGTCAACAACCCAGAAAACTTCCTAAGCCATATCCCCAGTGTTCTCACTAAAAAACACAACAAAATAGAAAATAGCATTTCTTAAGCTCTTATAAACAAAGCACCTGTGAAAAGTCTTACTGTCTACATTCCCGGCAGCCACAAGGGAAGTTCTTGATTATTAGGAGCCTTGTAGCCACTTTGGTCAATTCTGTGGCCCTGCAAGAGCAGCAAGGCCCCTCCAAAGTCAAACCTGACACCATACTGCACTCCAAAGGGCATTCAGACCGGGGAACACAATAGCCACTACAGCCCTTATGGTCAGCTCTGTCCCAGAGCCAGAGTCCACATCTACAGTCACACCAAGACGAATGCTGATAAGTCAGGTGTGGTCAGAGAGTGATAAATACTACAGGAAACTGTTGTCCTATGAAGAACAAGTTTTTTAACCAATTCCTGCTTAGAAAAAAAGGTACAGCTCTCTATCAGTGTTAATTTAATTTTATATAAACACGCTCTTTGAGGCTGAAGCATATCTGACTGGTTTTCAATGTGAAAATAATATATATAAACTGTTTTTTAAATTATTTCTAAACAGAAATTGTCTCTAATACTAATTTAACAGAGATATATATAATGATCAGTATGTAACAATTTTTTTCCGAGTGGTAATTTTCAAAGCATGGAACAATACAAAATGGAACATAACATTCTGCTCAAAAAATTGTGTTTCTCTCCAGGTCTTCTTGCCATTCTTGTGGTGGTGCCAGCAGCAAACTTTGCAGCGACCAGTTGGATTCTGTTTCCCTGATGTTGGTGGTACACTCTTGGGAAAGGTCTTCCCGCCAGTTGAAGAGCTGTGACATCATCAGAGCATGGACGACCTCAAAGATGTTGCTGCCTTGGCTTATGATACTTTCCCAGCATTCTTTGAATCAGCTTCAGTCTGAAGTTTACATAGCTAATTGTGTGTCAGAACTGTCCTTCAACAGGATGTAGGAGTTCAGTACTATAATGTTTAGAAGGTGACTAAAGAATGTCATACCAAAACTTGTGCCTTTTGTTCTCAGTTGGATAAGAAGTGAAAGTCTGATCAGCTGAGTCCACTGCTCCCATATTCTTGTTATAATCCACAATGACACATGGTTTCTTAGTTTTCTTTCCATTTCTGTTGTCTACTTCAATCACTGTACCATTGTGGAATGTTGACAACACTGTCACCTCCTTCTTGTTAAATCATTTCAGTGCCATAAGTTCACCACAGAATTTGGCTACAGACATCCCCTTTGCCTCTTTTTTTCAGATCATTTAGCATCTGTTTTCTGTTCAAACAAACTGTCCCAAATTCATCAGTCCTGTTTTGATGTAATTCTCTGAAAAGCATGGGAGATGTATGGCAAACTTTTGGGGTAAGATTAGGACTATAATCTGCAAGTTAACTTTGGGTAAATGCTGTAGCTGCAAGTGACACCAGCAAGTATTCTTGGGCAAACAGGAAATAGGCTGAAAGTAGACCCTTTAGTCTAGTGAAGGAAAAACTGGGGCACAAGGGAAGGATAGGGGAAATTGAGAATGATAGCTGACTTCAAATTTTGTGAGATGGACACAATATGCAGAAACTATGGGAGGACAAGTCACCTTAGAGATAAAGAAAAGTTTCTTAACACTTAGACTGACAGACATAGTATGAGCTGGCTAGTGAAAAAGACATTTGTGGAGGAAAAATTTGTAGTTGGTGGGCAGAATTATGGTAGCCTGGGCACCCCTTTTGTGACTGGTGTCCTACTGACAGCTGCCAGCCCTTAGATGGTTTGTTCAAGTCTAAATAAAGCCATAAGGGTCTTTGTCACATCCTCTTCCATTGCTTTGGCAGTGCTCTGTCTGTAGCAGTGGGATACTTGCCTTCTTTCTCCTTGGCTATCTTTGGGTATGAGGGTTGCACCCTCTTTGTGGATACCTCTTGCATCCATGGTTAAATTATAAAAAAGCTTATTGTTTGAGTAACATTTGGAATGAAGCTGGGTTAGAATTTCAGGCTTCTTTGTTTGGTGCCTATTGGGCTGGAAGTTCTTCTGCCTGGTTTTGGTTTTGAGGCCTCTCTGTTCTCCCTTCTTGATCCTACTCCTGTCATGACAAGTGTTCAGTCAACCAAAGTCCCCTCTTCTCAAATCTCTGTGCTCTGCCAGTATGGTGCTATCTCTGTCCACTTCTTTTCTTGTGGCCATGACTTTATTGAGGATAATTTAGAACTTCAATGGCTCCTTTGAAAAAACTTAAATCTCTCAAGCTGGCTCCTACATATATTGGCCACCCTTCCCCCACTTCCATATTCCTGTGGATTTTTAAAGACTTAAGTTATCCCACATACTCAGGTAGCAGGATCTCTCACAAATGTTGTCCTCTCTTGTCCACTTCATGGCTTCCTAATTCTGCTTCCCTCTTGCTGCCAGTCAGTATAACCATTTGGGTCTCTAACACAAGATGTTTGGGTATGTAGCCATTTTTCATGATAACTGGGGTTAATAAAGTGTTAAACCTGAGGCTGTTATTCTGCAGTTTTACCCCTCACTTGCTTAAGCCCAGGGTCAGTTCTGAGTCCATGCTAAAGAGTTATTTTTATTTTCACGATCATCCTTAGTATATCTCCATGCAGTTAAGTTACTAAAATATAAAAATTAAAAGTCTTCCCTAAAACCACTGGAAAAGTTCCATGTGCTACTCCTGTATGTCTTAGGCCTTGGCTTCCTACCCTGAATCCCATCTTTGACTCCTCCTCCTTCCTTTTTCTCCACTCCCTCAAAAATTCTCAGGTTGCCAAAATACTCAAAATCCCTCTTGCTTTTCTTATGCATTACAACTGAGTTCTCTTAACTTTTCTCAGCCAGAAGGGCCATCAAAGTGTGATGGAAACAAAAGAGCTCTGCATCCACCTCTCCTGTAGGTACAGAAATGCAGGGAATGTTTGCTTTCCTACAGGAACCTTTCCCTTCATGCTGTAATCATTAGAAAGAAATTTGTAGCCTTTCAAATGCTTCCATACTTTCTGAGGGACACATGGGGAAAGCTAAAATACATTTCATCCAGAACATCTAGAGTAAGCTTCCAATGGACTAAAATCATTAACAAAAAATGAATTTCAAATCTTATATGTATGTTAGGAGAGTATTTTGGAAAATCAAAAGTAAGCTACCCATATAGTTTTCTTTTCTTTTAATATAGCATGTTTCTGAACTGTCTGAGAAATAATACATTTTCTCCCAAATTTGAATGGCTTCCTGAAAAAACTTACTTAGACCATCTTCATTTACATAATCCTCCTACTAATTATGATTAATATATTAAAAGATGTTCAAGATATTTAAAATCAATTTCTTTCTCCTAAAATTTATAATTTAAAAATTATTTTTTAATTTTAGAAAATAATTTTGATAATAAACATTAAAGAGAAGTAATTAATTTTTAATCATATATAAATTTATCTCTAAGAAGCAACTTTTGAAATGTGCATGCATTTCTGCACACTTAACTTTTTTGAAATGAAAAGCATCCTGTAACCTGTGGAAGAGACACATAGCATGTTGACCTAAAGCTTAGTCATCTTTAGGGAGGCTGGAAAATTAAACTCTGATGCATCTAGGCTCAGAATAGATTCATGAATGTTCATACAGATTATTTACTTACACTAGGTAAGGAGGCAGATTAAAAGCCAAATCATGAGAACAGTTGAAAATGGGGTGGGAATGGAGGGCAGGGAGTGAAGGAAAAAAACTTCCATGGGAACCAAAAAAAGGGAACACTCCAGCATCTGGTAGAATCCTCTTTCTCTCATGTGGGTATATATGGGTGGCTGTATCATTCATGTGCTGCTCTGAGAGATCTTGTGTATTTGGCTTTGCACAATATTGTCAGGGCAATCCTCTGCTATTAAAGAAACTTTACATCCTGTAAAACTGGCCTATTGATATCATTTTACCTTTTAGTGGCAATCATGCACCTTTCTTTTTGACAAGATATCATCAGCATTTTCCCTTATTAAATATTCATTTAAACTATTTGAAAATCTGCCTAATATATGTTGATGGATCTCAATCATGGGCAATGTTGCTCCTTCCCAAGGGACATTTGACAACATCTGGAGACATTTTTGGTTGTGGAGAAGGTGGGAGTACTACTGGTATCTAGTGGGCAGAGACCAGGGATGGTGTTAAACATCCTACAATGCACAAGACAGCACCCACAGAAAAGAGTTATCAGATTCAAAATGTCAATAGTGTCAAGGCTGAGAAATCCCAATGCACAGTACACAGACATATGAAAGTTTACTGTTGTTGAACATTTGAATTTTTACACATAATGCCAAGTAAAAGTTTTCATAATTAAATCATCATGTAAACTTTTTGATTTTTACTTGAGATAAATTTTTAGAAATCAAATTACTAAGACAAAAACATTCATTTTAAAAAGGCTTTTGACACAAATTGCCAAACTGATTTCTTTAAAGTGTATAACAATTTGCATTTCTATCAGCAGGGTATAAGAGGATCTTCATTACCCCCTCTAAAACACCAGTATTCATTTCTGTAAGCTTTCTTGATGAACTTATGAAAAATATGTACTCTACTCTGTCAGTTAAGTTAGTAATAATAAATAATTTGAATATCGGGGTTGTCACTGGTTCTGCTATCAGCCTGTTGATGCACAGAAAGTACTTCCTGGGAAGAATGCTTCTAAAGGTCTCTGTTTCTAACACTGTCTACCTGAACCAAAGAGAAAGACAGTAAAACTCATTTATCAATACAATCTCCTAATACTAACTGTCTGTAGCGATATATATATATATTAGGATATAACTTACATTTTTAATTTGAAGGCCAAAGATATGATTGTCTGTGTTCATTCCACTCTTAATAAAGACATGTTGAACAGAATGAAAGTTATCATTTCTCCTTTAGAATTATTTTGATCTTCAATTTGGCTTTCTCAAAGACTGCCAATGTATATTACTTGCACGTGAGGTTTAGAGTCTAAGGAATTTATATCTCTCTTCAAATCATGTTTGGGAGAGGGCCCTTCTCTGCAATAGATTGATGGTCCATGGTTTGGGAGATAGTATTGTTTGGTTGAGAAAAGACTGCTAGAAAAAAAATAATTTGGCTAAGATTAAAAAAAGTCAGACTTCAAATGGAAAACAGATGAAAACATGCAAACACTTTTATAATCAACGTATCCTTTTCAAATGCAAGAAAACTGATCCAAATGAAAGATAGTAACTCATCTATCAGATAAATAAGAAAAAAAAATGACTGAGGAATTCTATTTTTCAGATTAGTTTCCTCCAAAAGCATGAAAGCCAGAATTTCTACTAATTTGTACGTTTTTTCAATCAATATCAAAGGGCTATATAATCTTTCCAAAGTTTTAGGATGCCCAGATTCTCCCTGTCTAGTGTAATAAATCCTAAAATTGTTTTCAGTTGGGAAGCAATTTAAGGTTAATAATATTTTAAGATTTGGATTTTAGTACATATGTGTTCAAGTTTCAATACTTCAACCCCTTACTACATCTAAATGGAAGCAAACGTTCCTAAAATGAAGCCTTAGTAGATTTTTTTTAAATTTGGAAAACAGGAATTTGAAAAAGTGCTTATACCTTAGGATTGGGATAAAGATTATATAAGATGATGTTGGGAAGGCATACTGCATGCCTGGTACTTAGCCTCAAAAAATATTCATTACTATTTAAAATAACTGATTTATTACTGGAAACTGGAAAAGATCCCCAGAAAAAGAGCTCCACAGCCAGAAAATTTTTGAGCCCATGCTGAGCTGTATGCTCTGAACCTTGCCAAACTACCTTAATTGTAACACCAGGTAGAGCACCGTTAGAGTGGAAAATTTCAATCTATCCCATATTCAAAAAGAAAAATTTCTCTCTCTCTAAATTTATAGGCCCATTTGTCTCCTGGATACCCTTTCAAAATGCTATGCCAGCTTTCTTCTAAAAGCTGCAGGAGTCCTAAAAACTATCTTTCATGAATATCAAATGGGTTTTTAGTATCTCTCTCCTATTTTCTCATTTCTGCCATATTCTCTTGTTTGTCACTAAGAAAACAGTTTTTCAAAGAATCGAGATTTGGGGGCAGTAACTGATCTCAAATCAGCCTTTGATCCCAAAGACAGGAATTAGCATCGACCAAGATGCAAAAATTTTTGTAAATGTTTCATATTATTGATTCTTCGAAGTCTGCATCAGAATACTACCAACAAAATCAGAGAACAATAATTATGAGATCAAAGTGTAAACTGAAGTGGGACAAAAGAGGACTATGTCCTATCCCTTTTTAACTTTCATTTACATTTTAATGTAATGGCATGGGTTGAAATAAACTGTAGGCATGCCCAACTGCCAAAATAAACAGTCAACATTTCTCTCTATTTGTGTTGCATACAGCACAAACAAGAAAAACAACTTCTGCCAAAAAGAACAGCTTGGTACTGCCTACTCAATACCGAAAAACAATGTATTTGCAAACATTTTAAAAAATCGTAAATGGATACCGCTAGATTATTCCATCTAATAAATCAATCAGTTTAGTTACTTAGGGTTAGAATCTGCAGCTAACTCCATTTTAGCAGACCTATTAGGATATAGTGCCTAATAATAACAATAACCACAGCTAACATTTACTGAGTTCTTTGAATGTACTAAGCATTATTCTAAATTCCTTATGTACATTAACTAATTTAATTCCACATTTACTCTGTGAGGAAAGCATTATTATTATTATCATTCCATTATATGAATGAGGTTATGGGGCCAAGGAAGTCAAGCAATTCTTGTGATAGAAGCAAGAAGCTTTGCTCTTTACCTGTTTTGTTTTGTTTTGTTGTTTTGCTTGAAAGTTAGAATGGATCTTAATGGAATAATTTTTCAAGTGGAAAAGACATTCAACATTCTTATCATGAAATAATAAGTTAGCATTATATAAAAATGAGTTTTATAAATCACCCATACCTTGAAAAAGAATGATATTTCTTTGGAGAAAAATCCAAGTTAAGTTCCTATGTGTTTAAAATGAAATGTCAGATCTGAGTCTTATGCATCTCTTAACCAAAGAATGTGGATATGTCTTTATTCAACAGAATGTAATTCAGAAAACAATTCTAATTTATTACCTGTCACTGTCATTCTTATTTTAATCACACTGTTTAATGTCTTCATAATAAAACCTAAATTTGGAAGTAGACAAGCAATGTTTGGGTATGTGAATAACTCAATGAGTGAATAATTTTGTTTTATAATTTAAGAATAATTTTGAACCCTAGGATGTCAAAGTTTGAACTCAGCATTTCTTAAATATTTAAAGAAACTGGTGACTTATTTCATATTGCAAAGTAGCGATTCAGAATAATAGACTTGCATTTTTTATTCACTTTATACAATATTTGGCACATGGGTTTATAAGTTTTTTTAATCTTTTGCATTATGTTATATTTTTAAATTAGCAGAAAAATAATAGAGTATAATTCTGTGTAATCTTTAGATTCAAGGCATCATTTCATGTGTTATATAAAAACATATAAAAGATTATACACTATAATCAAGTGGGATTTACCCTAGGAATGCTAAGTTGACTTAATTTCAAAAAAAATAATCAATATAATACACCCCACAAACAGAATAAAGATAAAAAGCACATGATAATCTGATAAATGATGGGGTTTGGGATATACTATCCTAAAATATGGCACTTTGGTATATTGAATATTTTAAGCTGAAGGAGTTTGAGAAAAATGGCAAAGCAAGAAGGTCACTCTGACCTCCTCTACATTTCCCCTGGACTGTCCACTCTTCATCAAACCTAGAATAAAAATACTCATGTCTAATTGTTTCTTCAGGTCTTCATTTCTTAATAAGGCTCTCATATCATAAAAAAGTATATTAAATAACTTTGTATGTTTTTCTCTGTTAATCTGTCTTTGTCAATTTAATTTTCATACCTAGCCAGAGACCTTAAGAGGGTGGAGGAAACTTTTTCCTCCCCTACAAAGAGAAAAAAAAACCATTAAAATATTTGCTAAGTTCCAACATCCTTTTATGATAAACAAAACAAAACACAGGAAACAGAAAACAAAGTAGGAATTAAAGAGAACGTCTTCCCTTATTTGAACATCTACAAAAAACCCAAACCCACAGGAAACATCACACGTCAGTAAAAGACTGAAAGCTTTCCTCCTAAGATCAGGAACAAGACAAAGATGCCTATTCTTTCTGCTTCCACTCAACATTGTATTGGAGATTCTAGCCATGACAATTAGGCAAGAAAAAGAATTAAAGACATGTAGACTGAAAAACAGGATGTAAAACCATCTCTACTTAAAGTTGACATGGTCTTGTATGAAAAAAAGTCCTAAGGATCCACAAAAAGCAATTAGACCTTATACGTAAGTTCGACAAGGTCTCAGGATATTAAAACAATATAAAAAAATCAATTGTATTTCTATATATTTGCAATGAATAATCCAACAATTAAATTAAGAAAACAATTCCATTTATAATACCTAGGAATCAAAATAAAATACCTAGGAATAAATTTAGCAAAAGAAGTGCGAAGCTTGTACCCTGTAAACTATAAACACTATGGAAGGAAATTTTTTAAAAACCTTAATAAAAGGAAACACAGCCCATGTTCATGGATAAAAATACCTACCATTGTTAAGATGATAATAACCTTCCAACCCAAAGTGGTCTCCAGATTTAACATAGTTCCTATTAGTATATTAACTTGATTTTTGGCTGAAATTGACCAGTTTATCCTAAGATACATATGAAAATGCAAGGGATCCAGAAAAGACAACACAATATATATTTTTTTTAAGTATGAGGATTCACAGATCCCCATTTCAAATTTACTACAAAGTTACAGTAATCAAGACAGTGTGGTGCTGGCAAAAAGACAGATATAGATTAACAGAATGAAATTGGGTGTCCAGAAATAAACTTTTCAATTTACAGTCAATTGATTTTTAGCAAAGCTGCCAGAGTAGTTTGAAGGAAAAAGAAGTCTTTTAACAGATGGTGATGGAATGCAAAAAGAATAAAGTTGTATCACTTCCTTAAATCATATACAAATATTAACTCAAAATAGATCAGAGATTGATATGTAAGTTGAAACTAAAACTCTTAGAAGAAATCATAGCAGTAAACATATATGATCTTGAATTAGGCAATACATTCTTAGATACAACAGAAAATGACAGAAGTGGCATAAATGACAAAAGAAAAAAAGAAGATTGGACTTTGTCAAAATTAACTGTGCTGCAAAAAATATCATCAAGAAAGTAAAAAATAAACCCCCACAATTTGGAGAAAAATATTCTCAGATATGTATGTGTGTGTGTGTGTGTGTGTGTGTGTGTGTGTGTGTGTGTGTGTAATAAGAAACTTGTTTCTATGTATATAACAAACAACTCAAAATAAATAACTGAAAATGGAGAAAGGATTTCAACAGTCATTTCTCTAAAAAAAATATACAGGTGGCCAGTAAGCACATGAAAAGATACTTAACATCATTAGCCATTAAGGAATCAAAACCACAGAGATACCACTTCAAATTCATTAGGAAAGCTATGATTAAGAGACAGATACTAACAAATATTGGCAAGAAAATGGAAAAAAATTAGAACCCTCATACAATGCTTTTAAGAATATAAAATGGTTCAGGTGATTTGACAATTTCACAGTTCCTCAAAATGCTAAACATAGTTACCAGGTAACCCAGCAATTTTACTCCCAAGTATATACACAAGATAATTGAAAACAAATATTGCACAAAAGCCTGTACATAAATGTCCACAGCAGCATTATTCACAATACCCAAAAGTTGGAAACAACTTGAATGTTTATCAATTGGTGAATGAATAAAGAAAATGGGGTATACCATACAATGGAATATTACTTGGCTTTGAGAAAGAATAAAGTATTGACTTACTCTGCAACATGAATTAACCATGAAACGCTGTGCTAAGTAAAGAAGGCAGAGAAAAAGGATCATATACAGAATGCCTGCATGTAAATAAAATAATGAAGAGTGAGAAAATCTATCTGGGCAGAAAGCAGATTGGTGGTTGCCTTGGGCTGGGAGTGGGAGCCCTGGGGAAATGGAGAACAACTGTTAATGGGTACAGGTTCCTTTTTGCAGTGATGAAAATGTTCTAAAATTGATTGTGGTTACACAACTCTTTGAATACAGTAAAAACCACTGAATTGCATGCTTTAAATTGGTGAATTGTATGATGTGCGAATTCTATCTCAATAAGCCTCTTAAAATGCTGCATGGCTTATAAGATATAAGAAAATATATATCAGCATCCCAACATAATAATAGAAATACTCATACATTCAAAGTTTATAACATACTTTAAAATAGGAGACAACATTATGAAGCTGATAAAATGCTTCTTCAGTTTCTCCTACTAGGATTATTGAACTAAATTCAAAATATACATTTTTTGTGCGCATATCAAATACAAAAATTATCTATGCTCATTAGAAGTGGTCTTAAGCCAGAGATCTGCTGTATCCACAGCCATTTCCATATTTCAAACTGATCCTCCATCTGACTGTCGCTACATTAAAACCAATTTTATGAGCAACTGTATACTCATAACAAAATAGTTACTTTTAAAAAAATGTTGTAATGCTTACTCATAAACCTATATAATTCCAAACAGGAGCCTTGAAAGTGAAGTAAATAAAGCTCAGCAGTTTTACACCTTTTTGGAAAGCATAATTTTCTATATAAAATATTTATGTTCCTTTATTATTTAAATTTAATGAGTATCCAAATTTCAAAATAATTGATTAATTAGAAAACTTGATAGAAAATCTATTAAAATATTACCTGTAAAAATTTCAATTTAATGACCAAACTATTGCCTTCTTTAAAACCTTGATTTGCATGTTTTCCCCATAAACTTAGAGATTCAGGAAAAAATAACTACAGAAAAGCTATCATCAAAACCATTTAAAGCTTATAGTTCAAAATGCTACTATACCATACATCACCTTGGTACAGAGTCTGTTTTGCAATTTTGTGTTTGCAAAGCCAATTAAGTATGAGCACCAGTATTCTCCAAAGGAGAGACCACAAACATCTTTCTATGGCAATAGGCAGCTAGGTTTGGAAGGAATGAACAAAGCTGCAGGAGAAACACTTCGGGAGACTCTGATAGAAGGATAAGCATCAAGTCTTTTTATACTACAAAAGACGGAGACTCAAATCCTATGGAATGGGAGGAGCTCCACTTCAGAAACTATTTTGTTGGCCAGTGGCCAGATATAAAAGAAGGAACCCAAAATACAGAACAAAACAAAAGACCCAGTCAGACTTGGCCTTGGCCACTGCATCTGTACCCAGCAATAACATCTGCCTGTGGTGAGGTTTGCTCTGAGAAACAGAGTGTTCAGCACATAGTAGGCATGCAGTATTACTGTTTATGATTTTTTACTTCCTGGTAAGAGGTGAATCAGAGGCTGTGAATATTTACGCACATTAGAAGACCCCATGGGTCCTCTCCAGCCTGAGGCTATTACTCTGAGGATTTGGCTAATTTTCAACTCAGGTAATTATGAACAACTAAATTTGCCCTGCTGTTCCAATTAGGTACAGTATTGTTCGTTTTCCTGCTTTTTCAGAAAAATAGGGGGAAAAATTCTTCTTGAATTCACCAATCTTGCTGGCAGAATAAAAGGCAAATGCAATGTGCTACAAAAGTAATGTCTGCCTTAGTAATGAACAAGATGACTGCTTTGCTTGAACTTCAGTGTTGTGGCAAGTTCCAAGAACCAGATAAAGATCTCAGGGACAGCAAAATCCCTCTGGATGGAATCAAATGATTATGTCATGATATCTTCAACAGATAACCAGCAACAGGGCTTCTCTGTAACTAGTATAGGGAGTGATCTCATAATCTATTCAATCCATGTAATAAAAACAGTGTTTATATTTCTAACAGAATTATAGATATTACCTTTCTTTCAAGTATTTGGGTAGGGACCATCAACAGTGATCCAAATGTATAAACTAGCCAGTTTCTCTTTAATACTGGGGACTCTAAGAAAAAAGCAGGCTACCATTCCTTAGCTCAGGAGTCCTGAAGCCCCAGGCTGCAGACCTGTGCCAGGTGTGGCCTGTTAGGAATTGAGCTACACAGAAGGAGGTGAGCAGTGGGCAAGCAAGGGAAGCTTCATCAGTATTTGCAACCCTTCCCCAGCACCAGTGTCACCACCTCAGCTCCACCCTAGATCATTATGCATTAGATTCTCATAGGAGCACTGGTCCCTGGTGCCAAAAAGATTGGGGACCATTGCTAGCTGATCAAAAATTTTAAGTCTGGAAATATCAATTTTGTGCAAGATTACAGGGAAAATAAAACTTGCATGCATTGCTAGTTGGAATATAAACTGGTTAAGATACTTTTCATAGCACTTTGGTGGCTCTTGTAAAACTAAAACTGTTTCTACCCCCACATCTCAATAATTCTGCTTCTAAGAACATATCTTGCTCTCAAACATTGCACCCAGAGATGAACGCATGGATGTTCATGAGAGCAATGTTTGCCACAGAGAAAAGTTGGGGGTGGGAAAACTAAATATTCGTAGAAGAATAAAAAAATAAAATGTAGTATGATCATATGATGGAATATCATGGATAGACCTAAAAAATATAATGATAAATGGGTGGGAAAAGAATATAGAGTCATTTGTACAACTGGATACCATTCATTAGAATTTACAAAAGGTGAACATTACTTTATTATTTTTTATGAATAGTGGTTATAAGAAACAGTGTATGTACCTGTGTGCGCACATGTCTAAAACGCGTGCGTGCACACACACACACACACACACACACACACGTGTGCACGCAAAAAGATATTTGCAGTGTATGGGATGCTCAGCTCTCCAAGCTCTATCCTGGGGTGGGAAATCCCCACTGTATGTTTCCTGGCTCCTATGATAGAAGCTGAAAAGGCTGAAGTTTGCCTTTCTAGATCACTCCAATGGCTAGTGGAGAATGAGTACATGATTTAGCTTGTCTACCCTGACAGTCTCACTCAAGGTTTTGCTCCCAAGGGTGATGGTGCAAAGTCACAGAGACAGTAACGAATGTTCAGGCAGGTGGCAAGGGTCATCCTACAAGGGTCAGGCAGTCAGAGGAGCAGATTGCCATACTCCTGTCTTCATGGACAGCTTGTCTGGCACAGCAGTCACCATAGTTATGCCTGCAAATTCTCCCTTGTGGTTCTGCCCATTATCAAAACCTAGATCACTGGTGTTCTCAGTGATTCCATTTGCATCTAATTCCCTTTTGATATAAAACTTTCCTGCTAAAATCAGCTACATTTGTTTCTGCTGCTTGTGGACTAGAAATCTTCCAGGTGGAGAGGGGCAGTGGCAAGCTCAGCACTGTGCTGGCCCCTGGAAAGGTGGGGGAGAATCAGGACTGACAATCTGCAATATTTTATTGACTTAAGAACAAGGTTTGGATACAAATATAACGAATTATTAATAGTTGTTCATTCATACTGGGTGGTAAAAAGAAAAGTGTGTGTTTATTGCCTATTAGCCATTTTAAAAGTAGTAATTTATAAAAGATAAAGAACAGATCATTTTGGGGGTCCCCAGGTAGTATAGGTAGATTTCTTATATTTGCCAGGCCCCAAGCCTGTTTGGGGTTATATTGTTTGAAAGTGCCAGAAATATACTGAATTTAGGAACACGACATATAGATTCTCAATGTTTAACCTGTGCTACTATTCAAAGACTTTTGCAAGGATGTTTGGGCATACCAAAGTATTCTGTTTATCCTCATTTCTGATTTTCATTTTAAATACAGCTAGATACATACATTCAATGACATCACACATAGAATACATATTTCTGGTGTTGCTGGCAAAGCAACACCTAGGAATTTGTCAGGGAACCCTCTCAGAAGGACTACTGCACCCCAGGTTTTAGTATTCTCTCTTAATCTGTAAATATTCTCCCAAGTATCTACCCAAATGTTTAAAAGTTGAGACAACTTACTACATGGATGTCCTAACACCTTCACTTCATCAATAGCGAGGTAGCCTTGATGTCCAGAAGTTATTACTTCAAAAATCACCTGGAAAATTAAGAAAAATTTATATTACTCATTCATTTTGTCATACTTCCCAAATGTCTCCTATATAGATACAGGTAGTTTCATTCATTCATTCATTTACTCATGTTTCCTACAAAGATTAATGGAGCAGTTAATATATGCCAGTCGATGTTCCTGGTTTTCAGTTTACTAAGATAAATGAGATCCAAATGCAGTTTTCAAGGATGTTAATGAGAATGGGTGGGTCAAACAGCTCCATCCCTAAAAATCTCACCTAGTAAAGGGGGTGAGGGGAAACCATGGTTAAGAGCTAATATTTGTAAAAAGGCTTAAAATCATTACCAGAGGCAATGTTAAGATTTAAATTGCTTTAAGGTAACATATTTTTTGGTCAACTTCTATGTGGGGACTCTATGCAGGACTGAACCACGTGGAGCCCTGAGTTTTATACAATTAAAAATTTAAAACTACCATAAGTACTGTAAAAAGTAGCATATTAGAAGAACATATGCCAATAGGAGATAGCATTTGAGCTGGTAGTTGAATGTGAATAAGCTAACAGTGTGAAGAGGGCAAGGTTCCATCCAGGGCATGTGCAAAGGCCCTGAGGTGGACATGGCCATGAAGAGAAGAATTGGAACCTACAGCTATAAAGATCAATTGTGACCAGGTTACAGAGGCTCTACACAAAGGGAAGAGATTCCAGGAAAGAAACCATGTTAATAATATAGAGAAGAGGCTATGCTAAGTGAAATTCAGATGGCAAAGGAGAATGATCTAAAAATCTCTGAAGCAGTAAAATTGAGATGGCTTTAGCAACTTCTTGATTGTAGGAGAAGTAGGGGAAGATAAGGGCAACATGCTCCAAGATTCTCAAAATGTATGACATTTTTTGAGATGGTAGAGCCACTTCCGAGAAATTATGGCTAAAGGAGAAAAAAGAACCAGTGAGAAGGTTATCAGTTTTCTTATCATTATTGTTTAAAGGTATCTATTGTCAGGCTATTATTAAAAAGGTCCACATGTCATTATTTTAACCTCCATTTACTCATAGCAGGAAACCGTATCACCAGGGATGGCTCATGCAATATGAAGATGGTAACTCTTAAAACACAACCCGGCAACTGTACTCTTGGAGAAATAAAAATTTTAATTCATATCAACCCTGCACACATATTAAAACTTCTGTAAACATTTAACAGCCAAAAACTTTTTATTACTCAGCAATAAGAAGGAACTAAGTATTAATACACCCAACAACTTGAATGAATTTCCAGAAAACTATGCTAAGTGAAACAGCCAATCACAAAAGATTACATGCTATATGATTCTATTTATGTAATATGTGTAATGTTAAAATTTTAGAAATGAAGGACAGATTAGTGGTTACCAGGGGTTAGAAATGGAAGGAGAAGAGACAGGAGGGAGATGAATGTGGTTACAAAAAGACAAAACACACAATCTGCATGTTGGAACTGTTAAGATCTTCACTGTGGTGGCAGATGCACAAATCTACTCAGTAATAAAATGTATGGTTCATAGCAGCATGATGCACAATAACCAAAATATTGAAGCAGTCCAAGAGTCCATCGATGGATGAATGGATAAGCAAAATGTGGTGGTGGTGGTGGTGGTGGTGCTGGTGCTGGTGCTGGTGGTGGTGGTGGTGCTGGTGTGTGTGTGTGTGTGTGTGTAATTAAGCCTTAAAAAGGAAGAAAATTCTGACACAGACTATAACATGGATAGACCTTGAAGACATTATGGTAAGTGAAATAAGCCAGACACAAAAAGACAAATATTGTATGATTTCACTTATATGAGGTACCTAGAACAGTCATATTCATAAAGATAGAAAGTACAATGGTGGTTGCCATAGACTAAACAGAAAGAAGAATGGGAAGTTTCTGTTTTAATGGGGTACAGAGTTTCAGTTTTATAGGAGGAAAAGAGTTCTGGAGATGGATAGTGGTAAAACTTCGACAACATTGTGAATTTATTTAATGCCACTTAACTGAACACTTAAAAATGGTTAAAATAATAATTTTATGTTATTTGTACTTTACCACAATAAAATAAAAAAATGCATCAAAGTAAATACATACATGCATGCACAAGTAAAAGTAAAACTGGAGAAATTTGAAAAGTCCTGTAGATTTTAACATTAATATTCTGGGTGTGGTATTATATACATTAAGTTTGCAAAATGTTACCATCAGCAGAAACTGGGTAAGTGTATGCAAGAATCTCTTTGTTTACTACTGCATCTGACTCCACAACTATTCCCATAAAAATTTCAATTTATAAAAGTAATTATAAGTTACTGTTTGCATTACATATGCTGGGAAAATATCACTTCATTATCTTATTAATGCATGTAAAAATTCTTCAAGGACTAAATATTTCAAGAACAAAGAGATTTAGATACAGGTAACTGCCCAAGAACATGCAATGAGTCTATTGTAAATATAACTTTAAATCCAATCTTTCTGATTCCAAATAGCATGATGTTTTGCTACTACATGTTGCCTGAACAAACACTTCAACCCTAGGATTGCATTATTTGTTTGTGCGATGAATTCAAAAATGGAAAAAGCAATCAGCAGACCCCCAAATGGAAAAGTTCAGGTGGCCTCGCAGATAAGAAATCATCCAAGGGATACCTGCTAGACTAGAGTATACTATGACACAGTGCCACCACATTAAAATACAAAACATGCACACTAAAGGAGAGGTCCAGCAGCAAAACAAAAATGATAAAACTTCTCCCTGTTCATGAATTTATTTTTTCCCTTAAGATACAGATAAAGGAAGAAATGTAGGGATATTCCTGCATTTGAGATATTCTTACAATTGTATCTCTCTACTTTTAGCCTATAAGAGGACAATTGAGGGGACATAAAGCAGATGAACACTGAGAGCGTGTAAAGGAAAAAAGTCTTCCAGAGACTCCCAAAACCAGGCCCCTGGGTAATAGTCATATCCTGCCTGGAAGGGAGCAGCAGTAGTAGGCAGTGCAGGAACCAGCCAGCTGCTTTGGTCAGAATGGCCACTGCACAGACTGATGCCCACAACCACCAACTTCCCAAGAAAACCATTGCTGTGGTGATGAAAAAGGTATTTTGAAAGCTGAACCCAGAAATCTTTATCCATTGTCTCTTCCTCCCATCTGTCCTCCCTTCTTTCTTCCCTCATTCTCTCTTATTCTTTCATTCATTCAATCTATGGATTCACCGAATGTCATCTCTAATCCAGGCACTGAAGTAAGTACTTGGAGTTATCATGAACAGAACAGATAAAGACCTCTTTCCTTAGCAAAATTGTCCTTATGGAAAATTATTTTATTTTACCAACTACAAGGACTGAAGCTTCTCATAAAAATGGAATATAATCTTTATAGTTTCTCATAAAACACAGTCATGTAAATTTATTTTTGAAGTTGACATGTGTGAACTTAATGCACAATATTTTAATAAAACAATGAGAGGGCTGAGGCCCTACCAAAGAAAAGAAAAAAGAAAGGAGGGGGAAGAAATTAGAGACTTTAAAATGCCACCTTACAATCTCTGGATCTGTTTTTTTTCATCCATTACAAAATGCTCAAAGATTCCAAGTCTTATTGACCAAATATTTATAGAGTATTTGCTACATGCTCTAGGGGATCCAAAATAATTAGACCATTTTATGAAATTTAAGCTTTAGTTGATAGAAAAATAAGAGATATTTTTAGTTATTAAAAAATAATTAAAGAACAGAACAAGCAGCAATGGCCAAGTGGTAGATGAAATAATAAGGGGCTCACAGGACTGTGATCCTTCTTCACCACAGGACTGCCACCTCTCCCTTACCAAACCAACCAGGAAGCCTATGACAGAGCCCTTTAACTCCATTTCCTTCAACTAGTTTCCCAGCCCACTAGAATAAACTCATAGATGCCTGAGCAAGGACTTAACCAATGTCTCTACTAGACTAGAGACAAAAACTGCAATTAGACAGTGTTCTCCAAATTTCCCAGCAAGATGACTTACCAATAAGGCTTCAATAAATGAATGAACACATGCTTATTCTGAAACTCTTTGCTCCTCTCAGTCCAACTGGAATACCAAGAAGCAAAGAAAGAAAGCAGCCTATTATAAATACACTAAGAGAATAATGGATTGCTCTTTTTAGTTCATAACAAGCTTTCAAAAGTAAACTTCTAAACTTGATAGGTTCCAGCACTGACTTACAACTAATTGCAGAGATAAAATGAAGAAAACAATCTTTACAGTTATATTTGTGTGTTTATCTGCACACATATTCAAACACAAATATAGTTTATTTATATATGTAATATATAAATAAATTTTTATATGACACATTTAGGTTTATACATTAGAAGATAGGTTATGTGTTACAAGTTTGAAGCAATAACTTCAATGTTTCTTTCAAAAAATTGAAACTAGTTTTTTAAAGACCATTTTCCAGCTCTTTCTTAGTAATTTCAATTAAGGGACAGTCATGAGTACAACAAGTTTTGTTAGCTGCTTCATCAAGTTTATAATTCAGTATATAAATGTTCCAACACATACCACAAAAAGCAAGTATAATTTATACTGAAAAGTTTGCTATTTTGAAATAAATATGAATTTAGATGCTGTAGAACAATCTTAGCTTGACTACTAAATTGATTTTAATATCTGGCCATTAAGAGATTTACTTTGCTGTTTCTAACTAACAAAGAGGTTAGAACAAGCAGGTCACAAGATGAGGTCTATCTTAAATAGGTTTCTTAAAAACAGATTTTAGCATCCCACAAAAAGTTTTTCTTGTCATGAGCTTTTGCTATCTGGCCAGTTTTTCAGTTTGTACTTTCTAACCGGTGCCGTTACCAAGAAAGCTTCAAAAGCAAAAATATTTTTGCCTTTTGTCAAAGAAGAGACTTCTCTATTGAAAGTACAGGTGTCGCTTTAGTGAAGTATAGCAAGTGTATGCAGAACCCAGTGGGAGTCTGAAAATGCTACCAGCATCTAGGGCCAAAAAGATTGAGGTCAGAGGAAACAATAACACAAGAACACTAACGACACCACTGGAAAAAGAAAAAAGAAAGGTGTGACAAATTGATCTGGGATGTGGCCATGCTTATTAAACATAACAAAACATATCAAAAATCTATATTAGAAGTAAGACTTGGGTCTCCTTAGGGAGCCACACAGTCTTTTCTTTTAGAAAATTAAATAATTCAGAAAAACATTTATATATTGGATACATCTATGTCTCAGGTATCTTTTACACATATTGTCTAATTTTCCCCAGTCAACCATATGAGGTAGGTAATAGTAACTCCCTTTGATGGATAAGTAGGCCTATTCAGAAAGGCAAAGTAATTTTTCTGAGGTCACACAATTAGTACATTGCAGAGTCAGGGTATAATTCTAGATCTATTTTACTTCCAAATCTGGACTCTTCATGTTACTGAAGTGCCTAAACCAGCAGTTATAAGAGGCTATATATATATATATATATATATATATATATATATATATATATACACACACACACACACACACACACACACACACACACACACACACATATAATACATATATATACACGCATATATGACATAGTTTTATCAACATAAATTTTAAAATAAGGGTCGGCATATGGGCCAAATCTGCCCCAACTTCTATTTTTATATTACCCACAAACTAAAGATAGTTGATATAGTTTTCAAAGGTGGGAGAACATCGGAAGAAGAATAATAATTTTGTGATACATAAGAATTTTATGAAATTCAAGTTTCATTGTCCATAAATAAAGTTAAGTGGAACACAGTCATGCTCATTCATTTACTCATTGTCTATGACACCTTTCACGTAACTGGAGAGTTAAATAGTTGCCACAGAGACAATCTGGCCCACGAGGCAAGACATACTTGCTATGTAGACTCCAACTTTAAGAGAAAACTTTCCTGCTTGGCTCACCAACACACTACCATTATTCTGGATAACAAGAAAGTACTTATCAACAGCAGTACTTTGTCACAGCCAAATACCATACGCCTTGTACTTTGTGTGGGAGTTTTGTATTCCAGCAACGGCAGGGAGAAAACTCTCTCCCTGTCTTGTGTGACTTGTTTCAACTATATTACAGAGGTGGTATTTTAAATGCCGACGTAAGTGTTTTGTATCATTATAATTTTTTTTAAAGCCTATATCAAAACAAAGCCATAGAAACTTACTTTATAGACCTCAAAATAATGCATAAAAATTAAATTAAAAATAATAAAAAAACAACTTATTTAACAGTCCAGAACAGAACTTCTTCTATAAATAAACTGAATTACTGAAAATTTATAACATTTCAGTATTAAAACCTGACCCTCAGATTTCATTTGACATGATGTCCTTTGGCATTAGTGAGCTTTCAGCTAAATGTCTTTGTTTTGTTTTTTACTGAAATACACACATTTTTAGAAAAAACATCTTTGCTCTCTAACCCAATCTAATTTGTGAGATTTCAAGACCCTCGTTATCTACAGGAGATACATTTCAAGACCCCCAGTAGATACCTGAAACCATGGATAGTACCGAACCCTATATACACTATGTTTTTCCTGTACGCACATACCTATGATAAAGTTTAATTTATAAATTAGGCACAGAGAGATTAACAACAATAATCTAATAATAAAATAAAATTTTATTTTAAAAAAAGAACAGTTATAATATAAAACTTATTTGAATGTGGTGTGTCCTTCTCCCCACCACCCCCCAATCCATAACTAATAGCAGAGACAGTTACAAAGTTACTCATGGGCAGGGAGTGTCTACAGAATTGATATGCTGAAGAAAGGGACAATTCATGTCCTTGGCAGGACTGAGCAAGAAGGTTCCAGATTTTATCATGTTACTAAGAACTATACACAATTTAAAACTTATGAATTGTTTAGTTCTGGAATTTTCCATTTAATATTTTCAGACCGCTGGAGATCATGGGTAACTGAAACCTCAGAAAGCAAAACCATGAATAAGGGGGGACTACTGTATTTGAAAAGTTGAAAGCTAAAGTAGTATATCAGTATGGCAGAATCATAGAGCCATCTCATCTTATTTTTGAATAATTTTGTCAAAACACAGTATTTAACTGTTTAAAACCTTGTTCTGGATTTGGCTTAACAGAAAATATAATTCATACTCATTATTCACAGATTCTGTATTTGTAAATTTGCCTACTCACTAATTTATTTGAATATTTTTTAGATATATCTCCTCAGGTAAGGAAAACAAAAAAATAAATAAACAATGAGACTACATCGAAGTAAAAAGTTTTTGCACAGCAAAGGGAACAAACAAAATAAAGAAAATCTACTGAATAAGAGATTGGCACAGACAAGTATCTTTATCCCAGTCTACTTAGTGCCCTATTTTTCACATATTTCTGCTTTTTAATGATGATGTTGCTGTTAAAATGGCCCCAGATGCAGAACTGAAAGGCTGTTTAGTGTTCCTAAGCACAAGAAGGCTGTGATGTGCCCTATGGAGAAACTACAGTATTAGATCATCTTCTTTCAGGAGTGAGCCATAGTGCTATTGGTTGAGTTTGATGTTAAGAACTGACAATACGTATTAATTAAATAAGGTATCTTGAACAGAAAAACACATAAAATAAGGTTATATATTGATCAGTTGATGGAAATATTTTGACTAGAGGCTCATAGGACTAATTCCATATTACCCACAGAAGCAACAGTTCAGTATTCACAAATTCCATGTTGGCTGTGACTTTATGGAACATAATGACCGAGAATAATGAGAATTGACTGTATGAGTGTGTTTTAATTCACTCTGAGTCCTTGATTTTAGTAAAGTACTTAAGCATAGGAAGGACTCAATACTTTCCCAGATATTATTTGCAGCCATAGATGTAAAGAAATATAGAACTAAGAGAATCAACATTCATTCAATCACTCAACAAATAACATCTCAGGAGACAAGATGTTGTATCCCTATAGTCTCAGGAGCCTTTAGGAAAATCCATTTGCTCTCAGGTAGGAAATGTGAGTGAAAATGTGGCTTTGTAATAAAACTCAGGGTGGAGAGTTCGGGGGGAGGCACATGACAGGCCTGACAAGCTCAGTGACCAAAAGTAACCATACAGGATGGTTCTAATCATAAATTCCTAACTGGCCAGGCCATGGCAAGTAGACACATCCCAGGACTACCATTTCCTTTGCAAAGGTCAATCTTTACCTTAAGTGAGTCCTATTCATTATTCTTATGTATCTAGTATAGCAGTCAGAACAACTTTCTTTTTTAGACACCCTCAACCTCAGGCAACAGAGCACAAGACAATGAGTGGACTGACAAGACCACAGAACTCCTCATTGTTATCTTGTTGTCCATATACCATCTCTACCCACTGTAAATGTTAATTATTAACTGTACTCACCAAGGTAAAAGTATATTTTTCTCCTATTTGTTTTTTCCCACTTTGCTTTCTCCCACCTCCTTAATCTACCATCTTACATTTTCTCCTTTGATTCTAAATATAAAAAAAAAGGAACTGCAAAACTGTCATTCTCCAGAACATTTTCTCAATCTGCTGAAATCTTGCTTTCACATATGCCCTAAAAAAAACTGGCTCAAATAAACTCTTATAAAAATTTTCTATAGTTTTATAGTGTTCTTTTGTTAACAGAACAACCAGTTAAATCACTGACTCTTTCAGTTGCTCAGGGAAAGGCATCCTGGATTTTGGCCTGTGAGGAGTTTGACATCAGGCTATCTTTCAGATATCTGCCAACAGAAGACAGGAAGCAGTTTAACACTGCAGCATCTCTGATCTTCTCTTCTTCAACAAAGAAAAAAATTAGCTTTCATGCTGCCACTTACCCTTGCTATGTTTGGGTAAAGAAAAGAAGTTTGCTTACCAACACAAATACTTGCCATGAAAAACATGTTGGTGGAAGTCATTTGTCAATTTCCTAGAACAAAGAGGATTAAATGGTATATGTCTACCTTTCCATATATAACCTAGTCGATCAGTTCTGGTTTGATTTAAATAAACAGCTAAGGTAGATGATACCCATTTACAAAAATCTTTTTTTTTTTCAAATGAGTTAAATAAAAATCAAAAACATATAAAAAAGGAAATATTTCTGTAATGGTAAAGAGTCAAAGCAACATCAGAAACTATGTCACCGTAAAAGAATCAGGACCAAAATATTGAAGCATTGGTTTATATGGACATGTTATCAAAGTAAAGTAACCTATTTTCCCAAAGTTAAAGGCATTCACAGTAATGTAGGGAGGAGGCAAGAGAATTAAAAATTTTAAATCAAGCTACATTCAGAGACTGCAATATGTTGATCAGCCCTGCAGCCAGGCCAGGAGAACACCTTTGAACAAAGGAAGATCTCTACTGGGATTGCTAGCAACCCATTCCCCACACCTGTGAAGAGGAAACAAGAAAAACAAGAATCTTTAAGTGGTGCCTTACCAAAATAAAATTGCTCATTCCCTATGGCTGAAACCATGGGGAAATCTATGAATTAAAGGCTGAGAACTGCCAGCAGATCTTTCACTCTACATATTCTTATCTTTTCACGCTACATACTCTTCCCACTCCTCACTTTGGGCTAACAAAGTCTTTTAAACTATAGCTCACAGGGACTAAAGATTGATACAAAAACCGAATTTCCTGAACATTCAGGGTCCCACTCAGGGTCCTTCTCGTTGTCCCTCTCACTGTCTTTCTCTAGGTACTCTTTACTTTGTCTCTCTCACTGTTCTTGTCTCTCTTGGTCTCTCTCAGTCTCTGCCTCTGAGAGGAGATCACACTCTGTCCGTGGAGTGTTACCCCTTTCCTAATAACCCTTCCTCTTGACTTTAACTTTGGTGTATGTTGAATTCTTTTACACTTTCTGCCAAAGGACCCTCTTCTTCTCTCTGTGCAGGGCTTGGTCTTCCCATCCTCTCAGCCCCCACTTGGGGAAATCTGCCCTGTCCTACATCAGAAGGACAAAAAGATTCACAATGAACCTAATATCAATGCTGTGTCATGTCTATTCATTTAAATCATTCTTAAATTACTACATCTGATTTTTCTACCAATAAGCATGACTTTCTTAACTTTTCATTTTTGTTTGACTTAAAAAAAATAACATTCTTTTAAAATCTTTTCTAGTTATATCTCAAATACTCATTCTATTTTTAAAAAAATGAGATATGGAAGAAAATTAAGATAGGAAGGTTTTAGAGAAAAGTGTTGATAACCAACAAGCGACAGACCATAGAGGAGTATGTTAACCCAGAAGACACACTTATATGTGATCATCAGATAGTAAATATCAGCTGAGAATGAAACTTAGACATGTGGGTTATGTTTAAAATATATCAATTAAAATATATTATATTTCAAGATGAAAAACCATCACGTGAATCGATCCACTTGCTAAATGCAGTTCTAGGTCCATACTAAAGTGACAACCTAGTGTGTCTCCATTGATTCTTAAAATACACTGTTCATCTTTTTAAAGCACATAATGCAGAGGACAGGGGCAACTGCTTAAAATAGCATTCCTGCTTGAGACAGAGTTATATTTCACTGTCACATCTAATTCCTCATGTCATCCTAGAGGAATGCTGCAATTCAGTTGTCTTGTACTTGGAAGAAGGGCCATAAACTAAGGAATTTATAGAGTCAGAGAATGTTCTATTTTTCCATTAGGACATATCAGTATTTCCCAAGTGTGCTCCAGGGAACACTAGGCTCAAAAGATGTTCTGCAAAAGCCTAAACTGATGCCCAAACTCCAGCTGGGCTCCTCTACCCATTATTTGTCCCTCCTGGAGATTCAGAAACACACCTCGGCTCAGAAAACGGCTTGCAGTACAGAATGTGTTCAACTTAATTTAAATCAGTGTGTCTTCCCATTTGGTCAGGGAACCACAATTTGGAAAACACTCACCTATTCAGATTTAAAACACTGTCTCTGAGCAGCAAATGAATGCAGAGCCACTTTCTCCTAGGATGGCTTTACATCAATTACGTTCTAGTAAAATAAGTGGGCTGCAGGCAAACAGCAAAGACACCTAGGTAGCTGTGCAGGAAGTGAAGATTGGAACCAAATATGAAAAGGATTAAGTCATTCCTACTCCCTCAACTCCTCACAAAGAATTTTGAGTGGGGCTCAGCTCAGGAATCCACCCCTCATCTTTTCCCAGGATCTTCAGTACATCTAAGGAATTTATATTAAGAGGGAGGCTCTAGAGAACAAGATGACTCTCATCAATCCATGACTTTATTCTCATATTCCCTTTTGTCACTGCCCACCTGACCCCCAGCCCAGCTCCTTTATTGAGAGGTATGAGGGAGGGGATTTCAAATCCACCTATGCCTTTTTCTCTTTTCAGAGCAACCATCTATATTAGATCACTGTTTTCCTCGCCTCTGACTGAATTCAGACTCACTGTTTCAAATCAGGGAGAAAGGCAGCAAGTGTGAGATTCCAGCGGCCTCTCTGGGTGCATGCAGAATTATGAACTCATAAATTGATGGGTGGAAACTTGTGGGGTGGGAGAAAGGAGTGAGGAGGTATCTGTTCTTTTCATCAGCACAGTAAAGCAAGAGGGTGCTTGTGAGAGCAAACTACTATTCTTAAAATTGTAGAAAGTCAAGGTCTAAATCAAAGGAAGCAGGTGCTATAGCCCAGATGCTCAGATGAAAGCAGGTAGCAGGTACTTCTCACTTCCCACTACTGCTGTCCAACAGAGGGGCATGTTCTAAGTAGCAGTAATTAGGACAAACATTAATTAAAAAATTAAATATGTGTTAATCACCAAATAATTGACAATGTATGTTTTAATGAATAGTAATTAACCTGCAATTAGCTGTATTCTGTGCAGGTTACCATTGTGATTTGTACCTATAGAATACCACTCTCTTATAAATAAGAAAAGCTAAAAACAAAAAGACTACTGTGTCAAGAACACTTTACTCTGCAAAGAAACATTTTAAAACTCTATAAATGCTTAATAAAAATAGCATTAGGAGAAAGACTGCAAAAACAAGAGCTGCCCCAAAAAACCTGCTATGTTTATCAAAAGCACACAGGATAGTTATGACTAGATTTATTAAAGATATCCCCAAATCCAACAATTGCAAAACTCAGATAAAAAACAACTTGGTATTTTGCAGACAAAACTGAGGGAGAAATGGATATTTTTGACAAAAGCACAGGAGGGTAAGGGACAGGACAGTTGCAAGGAGACCAGCAAAGCAGTGCCTACCCATGTTCCAAGAGCACTTGCTCCCCATGAGGTAGTTGGAGTCCACAGAAGGCTGATACCATGGACCCTCAGGAAACCGCACCTCATGCTTTTGCATGACAGCGGTTCTGGACCACCGTGGTGGAAAGGAACTTGGTTCACATCCCCCAATGTTTCACTAAAGGATTTGTTCCTGAAACTTTCATTAACCACTTTTTACCATTTCATGAAACACATTTAAGGAATGACATAGCAAGGAGAAAGCAGTCAACTATTAGCTGATTCCCTTTTTACTGTCTCACAAATCTTAATCTCAATAAACTACCACTATCTGAGAGGCTAGCACATCGCAAATGCTCCTTTCCTTTCATCTTAATGCCATCCACAGTCTTATACCTTGTCCTACAATTAAGGAAGGGAGGTCCAGTAAGTTTATATCAGTCACCTGAGCTTATAAGTAAAGAGGTCTGATATTCAAATTCAATTCCATCTGATCCAAAATGTATATTCTTTTACTATACTATAATGCTGTCCATTTTCAAACAATATTAAATTCCTTCAAAAGAGTTAATCATTGATTTTAACTCATTATATTAAAACAACTTAAAGGGTAAAAGTGTTTTATAGAAATAAAGTACTGCGTAATGTAAATAATTTTGATATACTAGTATTTTAAGTATGTTTACTTTACATTAATTTTTAGATCTTGAAAATGTATCTTGCAGCCCAAATACTAATGTAGAGGTGATGTCTGGGAGAAGCTGAATCCCTGTGCACTGACAGGGGTTCTCTCAAGGGTAGTGCCTCCTTCAGCAGTCTTAGCCTCAGCTTTGGGGTCCAGACAGCCTATCTGTAGCCTAAGAATGCATCAGTTGGATATTGACTTTTATGAACCACGTTCATAAAAGAAAATATCACACACATGCATGCATATGTGACACCAGAAAAATATATTTTTTATATTTCGCAATTAGAAACGCAATGGTCACTTAAAATAGACTCACATCCCAAGGCTAGTGCAGAACTCCTTAGAGAAAAGTTTATATGGGAAATTAACTCAAAAGCAGAGGTTCATGCATGTTCATGTTTTTAAGAGCATCAGCATGTTACAGCCCACCTCCTCAGTAAGGGTATGCCAGCCGCATAGGCTCAGGACCTCAGTCTGCAGCAGGAAAGCCCCTGCTCCAGCCAGGGCTGCCTGAACACAGACAACTTAATTTTCTGGCTTTTTTTTTTCTGATCACCTCACATTGGGCTGACATTTTGGGCCAGGGCTGGAAAAAGAATTTGGTAGGTGTTTTTCTTCTTTATCTCTGTTAATACAACTTATCTTTCTCATCCCAGCTGGGAAACATCATTTACATCTTATGTGGTGATTTTAAGGCCTAATCCTCAGTGTTTTTAAGTTTCCAGTTGACACCTCTCTTATATCATCTACAGAGTGTCAGTCACCTAAGATCTTATGTTAACTATTTGGGTAATGACTTCAGTATGTTTACTACCCAGCAAATAAAGGGAAAATGGGAGGGAAGTGCTACTTTAACTCTGCCTTTAAAACTTTCAAGGCTGATGCTTGGTTGGAGTGCTCATGAAACAAGTTAACAGGTGCATTTTTGGTGGATCCAAACCCTTTACAAATGTCACCAGGTTCTTAAACACTTAGCAACATTATATTAAAGACTTTCTACAAACCCACCTTTAAATTCAACATGAAGCTATTCCTAATGAGTCACTCTGTGAACCAAAAAGCTAGAATAAGACTTAAGTTCCAGTTCAATATGGTAAATCATGTACTGCTTAATAATGTGAGAGAAGTCACAGAGGGAAATGTGAGGGCTTGGGGCCTGGGGTCAGAGGTTCACAATAGGGAAGACAGAATATTTTATTCAAAATAAATCAGTTAAGGAAGGATTCATTGAAAAAACAATGTTCTAGTATACAGGACTACCTTTCTTTCAATATAGTTTGATAATTCCTTTTGAAAGGCTGATCTCCTAAGACTTTATAAATTAAATCATTCCTTTAATTTTGACAGTCTGGGCTAGGTGTGCCAAAGGCTGCTAATGAACTAAATTAAATTTTGTGTACCCCTCTTCCAAATTTATACATTGAAGCCCTAGCCCGCAACATTTTGATATTTGGAGATGGAGGCTTAGGGGAGTAATTAGATATACATGAGGTCATGAAGATGGAGCCCGCATAATGATATTATTGTCCTTATAAGAAGGCATGTGCTCACTCTCTCTCACTCTCTCTCTTTATTCCTTGTGGAAGAAAGGCCATATAGCACAAAAGAGAAGATGAGCAAGCAGCTACCTATAAGAATGAGGGCTGTCATCAAAAAGAAAGAGAAAAAATCAGATCAGGACACATGTGAGCAGGACATACATTCTGATCTTATCTGGAAATACTCCTACTGGCCTCTATCTAGCAGATATCTAGAGACTAAGAAAAAATCTAGTGCAGGCTCCAGAGGGGCAGTGGGAACATCACAGACCTAGACCTTCTCTACTTTGGAAAGTCTCCTCCAAGAGTAGTTCCTAAAAAATTCAGCCTCTTAGCCTAATCTATCCGATAAAAGCCTTTTGAAGTGTAGCTTAGCCAAACCCATTTTCTCTGCTTCCATTTTAATCCTATGAAAGACTAAACTTGTTCCAAAGGTCATATTTTTGAATTATATCACTGATAGATCATATGTTTATAAAAAAGGAGGTTATTATTAAATAGAATATTTTAACTTTAAAAGAAAAATTAGTTTTTACTCTTTAATGTTTTATAAGTAAAAATAGTACATGTACATGGGGAAAAATTTAGAAATATAGTGTATGGCAAAAAGAAAAAAAAAATTAAATCACCAGCTGGAAAGATATCATACACACATACATTCATAAATATGCATATATATTTAATTTAAACAATGGGATTTAACATATTGCTTTATATAGTTTTTTTTCCACTTAACAACATAAGCTTAAATTCATCATTAAATGGTTCTCTATGGTATTATTCTTAATGGCTGCAAAATTTTTTTTATATGATGTAGCACAAATTAACTAATCCCCTATTGTTAGAAATAATACTATTCCTGATTATTCATTATTATAAATAAACTGCTATGAATATCCTTGTAATTAATTATTTACAACCACTCTTCATGATTTCCTTAGGACGAATTCCTAACAGTGAATTGCTAAATTTAGACATAACTAAATTTTAACACCTTTAAAATGTAATGCCAAAATGTACTCTAAATAAAGATTTTAACAATGTAAATGTGAACTAACAGAGCTTTCACTACCCCTTCATTTCCATTCAAGGAACATTTATCTCTTATTAAATACTACAAACTGTTACAGGTACAAGGTTACAAAGATAAATAAAGCAGTAAATTCACAGCCTATTTATTCCCATTATCAAATCCAGAGGTAAAGGAATTGATGCATCTCTTCCAATAAACATCAGACCTGCAGAATGGATTCCCGGGTGCTGTTCGTGCCATTCAGGTGACAAACAGCTCTTGAGAAGACCCACCTTTCCCTGCCCTGAGCCTAGATGAGTCCCTCAATTAAACATGAGTGATGATCTTGGATACACATTCCAGTTGGCTCCCTCAAGCAAAATATCACAGTCCTCTTAATGTATCCTCTTGAAACTGAGTATTCTTAAATCAAGTTCTTTTTAAAAGTGCTTAGGATAAAAGGAAAAGAGCATCAAATGCTATTGTCCCTCATCTCCCACCTTTGACCCCGAGTCAGGATGTTCTTGTGGTACAGGAACTCTCCAACTCCCTGATAATCAGGAAGTGACATTAGGACTGCTTTTGTCGCACTTCTTAACTGCTTCTGGGCCTCTACCCTTGTTACTTTAAATGACAACTCAACATGGGCCACGTGGGTCTCAAGAGAACATCTATAATAACAGCAGCCATGAAATCAGCCCCTGAATAATGAGGACTCAGCCTACACATGGTATTTTCTTCTTGTTGCTTTTGGAGGTGGGAGCATGGAGCTGCACCTCACTAGCTGATCTCTATGAGGGCTCACTTCTTAATGACTCATTTACTCCTGAGGTCCACTCATGGGCAAAGGGGCTTCTTCTTTTAGAATCAGGTGCTATGTTTCCCTGAATCAAATATGACTTACTTAACACAGAAAGTAAAATACACTTGCAGATAGCACTTCCTGCCCTGCTGCAAGTTACTGCTTTGAATTTCTTAAACCAATATATACATAAATAAGTTCAAATAACGTTTTTTACTCCTTTCTCAAATGAAGTTATAAACAAAGCCTGAATATACTCCCTATTAAATAGCAGAAGCTCTCCTTACATAGGTATAAAAAATACCAACACTTTTTATACATTCTCTGGTTATACTGATACAAAAATTATATTTTTAGAAGGTAGAGGGATGCATCAAAACATAAAATGAAAACAAAAAGCATACCTGATAAAAGTTAGGCCAAAAAGTACTAATGGCCAGTTCTGCCCTGTTCCACGTACGTGTCGGGTCTCCAGTTATATTCCAGATAGGATTCCCCAAAGGCCCGTTATTGACCTTCACGTAGACATTGAGTAACCCGGGAGCAGAATTACTCTTGCTGGATACAAAATAGTGAAAGTCAATGCAGTGGGTGTCATTTTCCTTAAGCTGAGGTAAGAGGAGGTGGGCTCTTTGCCCCTCAGGTCTCCCAGAGGTGTTCACCAACATGAAAGAACCTGTGAAAAAGAAATCAGATGAGAGTCACAACCTGAAATACAACTTTCGAGTCATTTCTGAAATGTAACTATCATTCACCTGGGCTGACCCTGCAATTCCACAAACACTCAGGCTTTGAAAATCCATCTCTTTCATGCCTTTATACCCCAAAGTATTCTCATGTTAAGTAAATGGACAATTCTCTTGACATCACTGCAATTAGTCTCCTAAGTAATTTGTAGACATACACCGATCAATCTGGTAGTCACTAGCCACATGTGGCTACTTAAATTAAAATTAATTAAAGTTCCATAACATTAGAAGTTTAGTTCCTCATTCATGATAGCTGCATTTCAAGTACTCGATAGTCACATGTGGCTAGTTGCTACCATATTGGACAGGACAAATACTGACACCTTCCATAACTTCAGAAAGCTCTACTGGACAACACTATGTTTTAACGATATCACCATCTGGAAATCACAACTACTGTAAGTTCTTGTATAATCTAGAGAAAGATAGCAATTGGTTTGCTTAAAAAAATTTATTGGCCCTATGATGCTCCCCATTGTCAGTGTAATATTATTCTTGCAGTTCATCACCATCATCCCTCTCCCATTGCTGTAACAACTGGCTTCATGGCAGTGGGGCTGTTTTCATGACAGGGGGTATGTCTGAGCATACTGATGCAATCATTGTGTCAACTGGAGGATGGCTATTCTCAGAAGTCCTTATGAGCTTTTTCAATCTTTACAGCCATGGCACTAATTCATCCATGAGTGCTGCAGAGTTTCCAGACAGATTTAAGCTTGTCAGATACCTTGGAATCAACTGTATCACTTGGGTCCTCCCTATATCTAAGATCAACAGAAATGGCAATAGAATAATTACATCAATTTTATTTATTGCATAAAGAAGGATAAAAGCAAAATGTTCTAAAATGAAAAGGAAAATATATCTTTCGCAGAGAGAAAAAAGTATTCAAACTCTGAAGAGGAAGTACACTTAAATCTGAAATATGAATATGAAAAATAAAATACTACCCAGGTGTGATTGTGAGGCAGGACAGGTAGTGCAGCGACATTCCCTCCCCATCCAGGATATGGTTCCAGAAATTTTTCTTTTCTTTAGAACGCCCCGTGTTTTAGTCCCGGCAAGAAAGAATAAGCCAAAATTGGCCTTTTTCCGCCTAAATGTCATCTTCGGCTAGGGCATGACTTTTGGCTAATTATAATATCATTAAAATCTCATTTGCATTGCAAATATTACAGCTCTCATCATGCACTTGATGCCATGAAAGTTCTGGAAACACCATGTGAGGAAGAAAAAACAGAAAACTGAGCTCCCTGCTTACTGGGATGAGACAACAAGGCTAAATTAGGACCACATTTTCCCAAGTTCTGCCTCCAGGGATTACAAAAAGTTCATAACCAGCCATTCTGATGTGACTCTCCCACTCTCCTGTGTCCCTCCTCTCTCTTCTCTACCTCCCCTCTCTCTTCTCTCTCCTCTCTCTTTCTGTAGTAAGACTACATTCCCCCATCTCATGTGTATTTTAGTTGAATAAACAGTGTGCTTTCCTGCTTGCTATTCATCTTGCTTTTGAATTCTTTTTCACAGAATAAGACAAGAACCTGGTAACTGGAGCACTGAGCTTTTCAGCAACAGATGGACTCATGATTTCTACTGAGTGAGACTACTGAGTATTCCTTTTAAAACTCCCCTCACAGTGAACCATATTTCCAAGGAGATGTGTGTTTGTATGTTTGTAGGTATATATATATTATAATATACACCATACATATCTATAAACATACATATAAATACTAGAAAAAGTCTGAAATTTTTATTATGTCTATAATAGTAAAATGAGAAGACTAGCTTTCCCAGAGAATTATAATGAGGGCTAAATAAAATAATAATAATAACAAATATAGATATGTCTTCTATAAATTAATAGGCTATTGTTAAGAGATCAGTATTATAAAATGTTTGCATATGGTTGTTACTCTCATATATCCTTATATAAGGTGAGCTAGTGTTAATGCTATTTAACATAAATAGGGATTGAGTCACGGAAAAATCAGAAGCAGCTTGTCCAGGTTTTAGGATGAGTTAGTGGCAAAACCAGAACTTTGGGCATCTGAGTTTCCTACGCATTATTCATCCTGCCACACTTCAATAACCCCATGTTTCTTCATGTGCCATTTAGACGTATATGAAGAAAACAAACCCTTTCAGAACAGGGAAGGAAAATTATAGTAGCTATTTGAAAATGGAGCAATTTCTCAAAAGATGAATGTTATGCACCTGAAAATATGAAAGCCAAGCCACAAGGGAAGGGTTATCCATGGAACATATATTCCAGGAATAAGAAAGAACTATAAATGTGATTTAAGAAAGAGTTGGGGACAGGGAAAGGGAACAAGTGGCAAGAGAATGTCATTGAAATAATTTGGGTTTGCTATATTTACTAAATGTAAAAAAAAAAAATTCTTCAAAATACACAAGATTGACCAACTGGATCACAAATCTAAAGCAGGCTTTTGGTATTTGTAATATAAGTTAAAATTGTACTTTTCCGCTCTTAGTAAAATTAAAGCAAATTTATTCTACACTCAATTATTTGGGGCTCTGTTATCCTCAACAGAGCTACACTGTATACTGAGGCCTGACCTGGCCTTGAAGCCAACTCTGAATTGCCAAAACTTTAGTATTGCCACACTGCCAAGAATATAATTTCTTGCAGTGTTCCCATCAGTTAAACTTGGGCAATCATGAATGGCAAACATGACACTATGCAAAGGATGGCCAAAGGCCGTATTTCTCAAATCCGGGGAAGTCTAGTTTAAATGCTTGGATGAAGCTGATACAGAGGATGTTTTCACAGGTTAGTATAAACTTGGTAACTTCCTACCATACTGTTCAAGAAATCACCAGGGTTCCCTAAAATACTGTTTTCCTAGCTACACAGTCTATCCTGCAATACTTCAATATGCTCCATTCCAGCATAAAATGCTCTGTCAACTTTTTGAACTGTTTAAAGTACACAGAAATTTTTTTTTTTCTTGAGGTTGAGGTGACATTCTAAGTTACAAATACTCAAATGATTCTAATTTTTATACTTTCTCTTTTTTCCCCCCCTTTTGAGCCAGAACACAGTTTATTTTGTTACATGGCATGCTTCTGGAATGCAAATTAGCTCAAATGGGATTAACAAATAGGGGAGCGACATCCATATAACACAGAAGTCCCTTTCATTCATGTGTGATTTTTTTGTAGGACATTAAAGTTTTAGAGTGATCGTGACAAATTTTCTCTCAAATAAAAGGCTATGTGATGGCTTTTAAAGTTAAAAATGCTACAGAAGTACCTTCGTTTAGTGTAAGAAGTGTCAAGTTTAGTAGTTTCAAGAATCATTCCTTCCTACTCTGTTAAGCTGACTGGGAAACTGCAAGAACGGATGAAGAAACTGTGAAGCCTCTGCTTCACTCCTGAGTTTAAAAAGGAGAGAAAATGAGTTGATGAAGGAGACAAACCTAAGATAATAATTTTAACTCAGCAGAAAGTGGTCTGAACTAGAAAGAAATGACTACAAGGACCTCTCTAGTGAGAAAGAGGAGGCTGAAGTCATAGAGTACAGGGCTCAGGATGGATTTACTGGGATTCTAAATGCCAGATGAGAGTTAATGGGGCCAGTAAGTTTATTAGGGTTGTTAATGTTTTTATTGGTTCTCTGGTTACAAAGCTGCATTGGTTGTGAGTGGTCTGCCCCAACCCCATTTTTCTTACAAGATCTTTTATTTAGTGTTTGATCCTGTAAAATTAGTTGGAGATGTTTCAAGTACATGTGTGTGATGTTGGTGGAAGCGCCTGCTCTATCTACCCCATCTGGGCTACCTCCACAGCCACAGGCAAAGTTATCCCTCTTCCAAACTGTCCAGAAACCAACTGAGCATCATTCTGTTGTCCAAACACATAAAAAAGCTCTCTTTACTGAGTACCTGTACTCTGAGTTGTTCCTGAATGGTCCCCTTTTTATCTTCTTCCAGAGCCTCTTAATTGGTTTTTCTATGCAGCTCCCACAATTAATAATGAATGCAAATAAAGATGTAAAGAACAATGCTAGTCATGCAGCACAAGCTCAAAAAATGTTTGTGATTATCATGATTATTTTGTTTCCTCGTATCTCCTAAATATATGACATCTCTAAATTTTTTGTAATTCTTTAGCATTTGTCTCTATACATTTTCACCTGTCCACTTTATAAGCTTCCTGAATCTTATCCTATTTTACCTAAGTGATAATTTTTAAGTTTCTTTTTTTTTATGAGAGAGGAACATTAGTACTGAAGTATTGAAAAGTTTGTTGAATTGAGTACTTGATTCAGTTAATCCTGCTGCTACATTTAAGCTTTGGGAAGGGGAGCTTTATTTCTCTTTGTGGCCATGAGAATTTACTTCTTGGCTTCAAAGTATAAAAGGTAACATTCAGCCAAAACAGTATTTCCTGACGGTGGTGCACTATTATCTTACAGTGAGTTTACAGCAGAAAGTGCGATCATTTATGTTTAGCATAGTCTAGCAACCAAGAATCCTGGGGTAAATTCCCAGTTGTTCATAAAGTGATGGCAGGTAGGAGGGAAGATATGCCTTTTAATTGTCTGAATTTATCACCTATCTACTATGAAAGTAAAGCCAACTCACCAGCTGGATGTTTAAAGAATTCAAAACATTTATATTCAATTTTAGACTAAGTCTGTTTTGTTAAATATCCCTATATGGCTGAATGTTTAATT
Organism: Macroglossus sobrinus; assembly: GCA_004027375.1. Taxonomy (NCBI): domain Eukaryota; kingdom Metazoa; phylum Chordata; class Mammalia; order Chiroptera; family Pteropodidae; genus Macroglossus; species Macroglossus sobrinus. The sequence continues at coordinate 587,670 of PVKZ01000191.1, forward strand.
TTTACCTTCTACTTCAATGTTTTGACAGTGAGGAAATGAATTTTCAGAGTAATTGGGTCTCCCTTGATAAGTATTTCCTTACTTCAATTTTTTTTTCCCCACAAAAAAACACTCCAACTGGGCAAATAAAGAAATCAGAATTTAAATTAGCATAGAAATTCTGTTTATGTTCAGATAACAAAATGTTCTTAAATCGTAGTGTGGAAATAGAGAATATAACATTGCAGGCAAATGAAAAAAGCCCCATGTAATGTAGTTGGTTTCAAAAGGGACAGTCTTTACATGCAGACTTTGAAGGTCTTTAAGAATAATTATTTTCATTTCTTTGAAAAGAAAAATACTGTTATGAGAACATGCAATATTCACATTCTTGAATCTTTGGGTAAATTAAATTTAGCTTAATCATATCCACTGTCAAATGCTTTTGATTAGACTATCTTCTATCATTGTTTGCGACAGCAGCAATAACTACATATAATTAGTTATTCCCTTCTACCCCATCATTAAAATTTGCATTGGTGTGGTAGAGGCTCTAGATTTTTAAAGGCTGAGGAAACTATGAATTCTCTTCCTACATTTGAGAAACTTTGTGTACACAACAAAAAAAAGGCAGCATTTTCTGTCATCCAACAGGAAGAATTATGTGTGTAATTAAATACTTAGGCTGACAGAGAAGCAGCATTTTATGAACTTTAAAGTCATTATAAAATTTACGTTTTAAGCCTTTTAGTTTTAGTAAAAGCACACAGATCACTGCTCTTTCTCTCTCCTTGGCTGTTTTGTCTTAATTTTTTCCTCTATGACCATGCCTTCAAATTTCTGAACCTAAAACCAATAGTTACATAAAAAGTTTACAAGTTCCATCTTTGCTGTCATATGTCATGACTCTAGTTTAGATGCTTCCTGCTTCTGCTTCTTGTGATCTATTTAGATACACCACTTTAATAATTAAGTTATCTAGAGCAGAAATTCTCAAACAATTTATCTATGATAAAGAAGTAGTTTTCAAAATTTCTGATGTATCTCAAACCAAATTTATGCAAAATAAAATAAATATAAATTTCTAGAAAAAGGAAATTAAAAGCATTCTTAGTTCCTATATATACATATATTTTCTTCTTAACAGTGGAAGAAGAACACTGAGACAAATAAATTAAAAAATAAAAACAAAGGAATGAAAAAATTTTTTCTGGTTTTTTAACTCAAACATAATGACTATAAAGCCAAGCCCTTTCGCCATAATAAAAAGTGGTAGGAAAAGTGAAAAGAGAATATAGAAAGCAAGTGGACAAATAGAGAAGAGACAAATGTGATCTTGGTGAGTAGAAAGATAGCAATGAGACTCTGAATTCAGAAAAGAACTGTCTTCCAGGCAAGGAAGAAAGGAAAGAGAACTCAGTAGGCCAGGACACATGGAATGACAGCACATCTTGGCTGTTCTTAAGGAGAAGGGGAGGATGCAGAGAAGTAAAATGCGCTACCCAGCGTTTAGGCCAGGTTATCTGTATACTATACTCCATTTCATTAACTCCTCCTAACAAAGAAGACTGGAAGAAACACAGAGAAAGTTAACTCACCAAAGGGGCCCACTGACAGCTGATAGAGCTAGGGGAATTTGAATTTTTACATTCTTGATCCAAAGACAATGCTCTAAAACCAATATTTTTCAAACATTTTCTCCATAATTTATAATACCAAATAATCTGTATATTTCAACCCAGTGTACCTGTGTGATGCTGTGTGTGCATACACACACTTAAATACATATGCACACATATTCAGAAACAAAACTTCCATTAAAAAATGTTACTATATATACAATGGAAAATTACTCAGCCACAAAAAAGAATGAAACCTTACCATTAGCAACAACATGGATGGACCCAGAAGGTAATATGCTAAGTGAAATAAGTCTGAGAGAAAAAGACAAATACCATGTAATTTCACTTATATGTGGAATCTAAAAAACAAAATAAACAAATAAAACAGAAAAAGACTTATGGAAACAGGGAACAAACTGACCATGCCAGTTGGGAGATGGGTTAGTGGGCTGCGTGAAAAAGGCAAAGGGATTAAGGAATTCAATTTGGCACTTACAAAACAGTCACAGGGATGTAAAGTACAACATAGGGAATATAGTCAATTATATTATTGAATATTAGTGTTAGGTGGGTACTAGGCCTAGAGGAGTGATTACTCTGCAAATTACATAAATGTGTAACTACTATGCTATACACCTGAAACTACTATAATAATTAATGTCAAGTGTAATTGAAAAAATTTTTAAAAATACATAAGCTAAACCCAGACTGAACAAGAGTTAATAGAATTTATTACTAAAAAAAAAAAAGTCCGTGTTTTACCATGTGTGTATGTGTAGTGTATTCACATTTTCTATTCTATTCTATTTCATTTTGCAACATAAATAAGTAAATGGATGCTGGCCACAACCCACAAATGATTTCAGGAGTACTTTAAGGCCATACTGCAACTCCTCCCCAGCAACCAAAACCAAGAAGCGTGCTCTGCTTTTTATTTTTAATTCGTAATTTCAAACTGATATCCTCCCTTAAATATCAAAATATCAGGTTACATCACTTCCCTTGCTCTTTCAGCCAGTACTAACAATGGTCCTGAAGAATATGTCTTTTCTTGTGAAATAGGGAAAATGAAGCCTGTGGAGAAATAAATAAACTTGGGGAGCAAAACTCAAAAAGAACAAAGCCTCTGCGGGCGTGCCACTATCACTTTAAAAATACTTATTAGCACCCATTACAGCCTGAGGAAACAGCTGCCTCCACAGCCACATTCAAGTTTTGCAGACCAGATGTCATGTATCCTTGCATCCTTCTTAAACTACTGACTCTTCTATGCCCCTTTAAAAAATTTCACCGTAATACAAACATGATATACTTATTTTGCAACCACTAAAGAATAAAACTTGAATAAAAAATATTTTCTATTCATTCAAATGTCATGTCACCCAAATCTCCTTTTCTATTTTGCCTTCTCTCTCTTGCACTTCTTGTGCATTCTCAACAATTACTGGACAAGACCATTTGCTAATTGCATTGATTTTTGCCATGTTCCTAATATACTCATGAAAATACAGTATGAGGGCAAGGAAATAACACAGTCACCATATCATAGGGGAGCCCAAGCAAAACTCTGTAACCAACTGCACAAGTACTTTGCTCCCAAAGGGTCCACTTGGTGCTCTCACTGGGAGAGAAGTGAGGAGCTCGTCTGACATGGGCCTTCTTCAAGTCACACCACTTAGTACCTGACTCTCTGTTCTCCCTAAAAGAATTCCACATCAATCTATGTGCTACAAATTATCAATAAACATAGTTCATATACTTAAAACGTGCATAAAACACTTGTTTCGAGACATTAATATTAAATACTCAGAATATATGCCATTGTCAATTTAGTGATTCATAGCATAAATGGGTACTTTTATTATTTATTATGCTTAAAAATACTAAGCTGACTGAAAAATATTCACTTGCCTTAACTACCCACTTTTATCCATGGTAGGACTCATCTGAGTACCCAATTATGTACTGGGCATTTTGAGAACTAAAAACAGTAAAATCTGGACCAATTCCTTGGCAAAACCTCACAAATTAGGTGTATATAATATTTTAAATATTCTGTATTTAGCACAGATAGAAAAAAAATCACAAAATTATCAAATCAGATCCATTAAATTGAGCAATATTTACATAACTACAACCTGAAGTGCCTGTAAAATTTGTGGATTTAAAACTGTCAACTAGAAACTCTTAAAAAGAGTTTGAAGACAGTTATCATGAGACAAAGAAGAAATGAGGAGGCTCATGGAAAATGGAAGAAACTCTGGGGGTTCCATTAGAAGTAACATGCTCTCTCCTTATAGAAAAAGTGAAGCTTTAATAAGACCAAACTCATATCACAGTGTCATCTAGGCAAACTGTTTCAGTGACTTAGCTGAAAAATACTAGCTGTGTGCTTTATAATTTACAAGGAAAAAACAGAGCAAAACAAACGCAATCTTTTAACTATCTGATGACGCTAATGACCATATCTCAGGAAATAAGCCACAAGTACAATGGAGAAGTGACAGGTAGACTGTTTAGAATGTTCTTAAAAGACTGCTTAATTTCCAATATGTCATGTTTTTTACTGATTGACATTCTTAGAAATTAGTTTGTTTTTGTTCTAAATATCAGAACGACACAAGCCTTCACAATATAAGCTTCCACTTATTTTTTTTCCCTAAATTACTGTTGATTTAGAGATAATTTTTTTACATGTATATCTGGTGATGGTCTACCAGCTAAACTATGTCTTGCTGTTAAGAAGAAATAACTTAGCTTCTATATGAAATATAAACCAACTTAAATATTTTAATAGTACATAATTTTGATATTTTCAGCTTAACAAAAGCATGCTAGTGATGATCAAAAGGAGCTAGCGAAATCAACCTCTTTCATAAAATACAGTTCTCCAAAAAACTCCAAGGCTTCTGTTAATACCCCTTGTTGAGGGCTCCCCACATTCCTGAAGAGAAAACAAAAAATTTTACTTAAGATGTTTCATTAGCCTGGCTGGGTCAGAAGCCAGAACCACTAAGAGGTTTGCACTTCTCGATCAAAGGGCAAAAAGAAGGACTTATCAAAGTTTAACAAGGTTGGAGCATTTGAGATCTTGTTATCTGGCATATGTCATTAGTTTTGCTTAAATAAACTCATAAAAATTCTCTACAGGTTTGGATGTTTCTTACATCAACAATGTCTTGGAATAGTCGGCAGGATTCCAAAGAGGCCACCCAGGACCACCATGTGGACAGGGACCTAGTGCCTGGTTCCAGCAAGGGTGCACGGTGCCTCACCGGCTCCCCACTTCACCTCAGGTGAACTGTGCTAAGTCTCTTTGGGAATCCTGGGCCTTCTTGCTTTAAGTAGCAGGCCATGAATTTATTGGAGCTGTTCATAGAACATCCTAAGGTAGATAAGTTTGAGATAAAACAGGGAAAGAAAAAAAATGGATTGCTGCTTTTAATTTTGGCTTTATAATTGGATTACTTACTGAGAGACTGAACAAAATCTTTGCTGGTTAATGAGAGAATGAACTCTCTTTAGCTTTGAAAAAAAAAAAAAAAAAAGGACACTTGCTTTCCTAACCAGAATGAATAGCTGATGGGATAACAATCTTCAGAACCCAGAATCCTGAGTGGCAGAAATGGGTGGAGAGTCATCTAGTGTGGTGACACAACTGATTCCTAAGAAGCTGGCTGGAACCTCAGGGAGAAGAGCAAGGCACCAAGAATGGTTTTACTCTGAGAGAGGGGACTGATAGAGGGGCCTCTGCCTTGGAAAGCATCGTGGTTCCAGCACCGGTGAGCTCTCAGTGGCCCTTGCTTGGGTATTCTTAGGTGACTAAGAATTTTTGTGGGGTTGCCTGAAGAAAAATTTCCTCTAGGACATAAAGCAGTCCTATAGGGATATCCACTGCATTTGGCTCATCCAAAGATACGTGAAGGCTGGTATCCCCTAGAACTTTGTTCAGACTCTACAGCAGGGGTCCCCAACCCCCTGGGCCATGGAGTGGTACTGGGCAGTGACCTGTTAGGAACTGAATCTCACAGCAGAAGATGAGCAGAGGGCAAGTGAGGGAAAGCTTCATCTGTATTTGCAGCCACACTCCAGTGCTAGCATCACCATCTCAGCTCCACCTCAGATCATCAGGTGTCAAAAAAGTTGGAGACATACTCTACAGAACTCAAAACTAATATGGGAAATCACGACTCTAAGACCAACAAGCCCCATGACAGTCAGCCTTCCATTAATACTTATATGGACAAAACGAGGTTTTTTTTTTTTTAATGTATATATACACATCTAAATTAATCATTTGTGCACACAATTAGAAAAGGCTGGCTATAAAATTAGGAAGAGTGAATGGGGAAAAAAAAACTATTAAAGACTGGGAACTTAACAAGGCCTTCTCCCCTAAGCCAAAGTAAAACTATGTAAAAAATTAAGGAGAGGAAGAGGGAAAGGGGAAGAATGGGAGGGAGGAAGAGACAGGGAGAGAGAGAAAAAGAGAAAGAGAGAGAGAGAGAGAGATGCAAAAATTTAGAGAAATGGATCAACCTACTATGTTCTCTGGGTATCAACCTAATTATTTGAGGTATTAAAAATTACTGTCCTTATTTTAAATTTGGAACTTGACTTGTCAAGGACAGATATAAATGGTAAATTCCTTGGAAACAAAATTTGGATCTAACTGTTCTCTGTTTGTGTCTGCCTACGTGTGCCTATATATGTATAATTTTCTACCTCCAGATGGTATTGTTAAAATTAAAGGCTGATGCTTATAGAAGTGGATATTCTAAAATTCTCAGAAATATAGAAATTAATTCACATGATCTAAGATTAATCCTTAGTAACTAAAAGTTACTAAGTTCACATGATCTAAGGTTAATCCTAAGGTAAATAAAAGGTAACTTAAATTTTTCGTTTAAGTAAACTAGATATATATTTTGTCAAGATTTTACAAAAATAAGTCCATGCTAATAATTGACTTTTTATGTCTATGCAAAATGTTCCTAGAGTTTACAAAAAGTCCAAGCTAAAGAATGCTAATTGATTATTTGTTATTTTTCATTAGACATTGAGGTTTTAAGGGTTAAAAAATCTCAATATTGTAGAAATAACTTTGTGGTATTCCAGAAGGGCCCCTGGAACACCTCAAAATATTTTTTTTATGTTAAATATCATGAGAAACAGAGTAAAAGAGTGATGAAAAACTTTTAGGATATATGGTATGAATAAATAAGAGCTGTAAATTAAAATAGTCTGTGCTATACGAAACCCGAGACTATCACTTGGTTCTTCCCTGCTCCCTGGCTCTCTATTTTTTGGTTTTTGCATTCTCTGCTGCATCATAGTGCATTTTAGCTGAACTCAAAAGGCACTTATGAACTGTCATTATTGAAAAGAGACATCTTAAACTATTGCTGAGATTTGATAGAGTCACTTCAGGAAAATGCCAAATAGGTAACTGCTTCCTTTCACAGCAAGCTCCCAGGAGACAAAGACCTTAATGCTCATTGACTGCTACCTGGAGATTTTGTGTTTTTTGTTTTGTTTTGTTTTTGGAAAGAACATCAAATAAAAGACACTTTCCAGGCTCATTGGAAGAAATCTTATCAGGCACCTAACCACAAATGGGTACCTATACCTTGTCTCCAAAGACTCCTCAAAGGGAAGAAGTGAGTGACCACAGAGATTGACAGCAATTCCACGACATCAATAAGGCTTGTATAGCTATAGATTGATATCGAACTCAGAATGATAATATTAGTTATAATGATAGTTATACTTGTTCTTTGAGTTTACAAAGTCTGACTGTTTTTGATTACTGAACATGTAAAACTGTTAATTCTCTTTTTATGGTTTATGTAAATGTTATGCTAAACTCCAAATACAGGGAAATGAGACAGAAAGCAAAACTCAGATCATGATAGTTCACAGGACAGAAATGACCAGAGTGCTTTTTTTCTTCTTCAATGAAAGCCATAACACTTAACTACCTCCCATTTATATGCCCTTCCCTTTTTGGGAAAAACTCGGTTTCAACTGAGATCCCATGGTTATAGTACTGCCCCATCCCCAGTAGTCTATAAGAAGACATCAATACTGAGACTGCTTAGGAATGGGCTTTCCTAGTGCTATGACACCACACCACCCAACCAAAAGTTTGGTCATTGATGTATTTATTCTTTGGATTGATTTTTGACCAAGAAGGGGAACTGTAGATGAAAAATAAAAAGAGTTCTTGGAAACTAACCTCACAAGGTGATCTGATCATAAATTCTTAAATCGGCAGGTCATGGTGGGTAGTCAGGGCACAGGCATATAACTTCTTTAATGAGAAATTTTAAGCCAGCCCTGTCCATTGTTCTTGTGCATCTAGGTAAACATACCTTTAAAATACCAGAAGTAATATTCCTCAAAGGGGTATTAACTCTAAAGAGAACACAATCTTATTAACTATCTTATAATCCCATCCCCACCTTGCTTCCTCTCACTTTCATGCAGTCCTCTATAAATTTCCTCCTTAATTTTAAATGTTTAAAAGAAACTGCAAAAGTGTTATTCTCTGGAGGAATTGAGATTTTGCTCCCCAGCATGTGCCCTCAGTTTGGCTCAAATAAACTCTAAAAAAATAAATAAATAAAAACAGCAAGATTAATCAGTAGAGGAAATTAAATTGGCATCCCCATTAAACTGATGATACAATATCAAATTTATCAAAACAGTCTGGAATTTAAGGCATCTGTTGGATTAATTAAGCAGAAAAAGCATCAAGATACCAATAAACAATTAGCAAATGATCTGAAAGGCAGTTTGCATTAGCATAAATAGAATAAGTGAAGAGATACCTGGGAAAATATTCTTCTTCACCACTAAATCAAGAGATTTAAATTAAAGTAAATGTCAGATATAGTTTTAAACATGAGTAAATTTCTTAAATATGTAAAAATTCCAAAACTAAATCTCTGTGAGGTTCTCATGAAACCCCTGCTTATGTTCAGGAAGTATGGTAATTTATTATATCATTGAATAGTAAAAACAACAAAGAGTCATGCTATTTGCCTCTCTAGAGCAGACTGGGAGAGAAATCTCACCTATGAAAATTACTTAGCCCTGTGACCTGATGAAAACCACTCTAAATTTGATCGACTCATCTATAAAGTAAGAAAAAAGAATTAGAACCTACTTTAAAAAATGTCCTAAGAGCTGTATGGATCACTAAGGGTAGGCACACATCCTAATGTAGGACAGGACATAGGGGCTCCTTGAGCCCTGTGTGAAGAGCTGGGACTCTGCAGCCAGCCAGCTTTTGGATCTTGACTAACATTTCGTGGAGACACGAAATATGTTTCAGGAAGTGGGGGTAAAAATTGCACACATTTCAAAAAGGTTGTTCAGTGAATTAAATTGGATAATTCACATGGAATACTTCCTAGAAGTGTACCTGGTACAGATTAGGCATTTGTCAAAGTTTAGGCTTGGCCTTGGTTTTTATCTAAATGTATTTGGCCTTATCTTAGGAAGATGAAATAGTTAAATATCTACTTCAAGGTAATTTCTGACACCCTGTAGTTACATATATCAATGATCTAGTGATTATATATGCTACCATCATCCATGTCTATTCAGTCTAACAAATTCAGTAATACAAATCAGGCATGCCGTTCAGATTTATTTGCAATATTTAAAGATTAATTTTCAGATATACATTAATTTTAGATATAATTCAGAGTGAAAATCTAATGTTACTAAACTTTGAAATTTTACCAAGTCTATTGAACTATAAATGTACATTTTTATTACAAGGGTAAGATGGTACAATAATTAATGATGATTGTGAAAACTGTTAACTATATTTACAAAACTAATTATTAAAAATTTTCAAGTAGTTAAATAGGCAAATATATCGACTATTAACATATAGGAGTAATAATAGCTAATATACATATATAATATTTAATATGTACCAGGCATTATTCTAAGTGCTTTACATATACTAATTATTTTAACTCTAATAGAAGACAAGAAAGCGGAAGTATAGAGAGGTTAACTTGTTCGAGGTCATTCCTCTAGTAAGTGGTAGAATTGAGATATGACCCTCAGGCAAAACTGCTCAGAATCTTTGCTCTTAAGCATGGTGCCATGCTGCCGCTCAGTTCATGAGGCAGCACATTAGTTAGATAACTCTAGGAATAACTTTATATCCTCTTTAGTGACTATATATCACACACACACAGACACACACACACAGACACACACACACACACACATGCATACATGCACACACAGAAAGAAAGCCTAATTCTGATAAATAAATCGAAGGCTAAGAGAAAAGAAGAAAACTTGTATTTGGTGAACAAGTCCAGACTAACCTCCTGGAGGAAGGGGAGGGACCCTGAGAAGTAGAGATAAGCTTTCCCAGCCAGGCCCCAGCTGACCCCACAGCTGACTGCTGATACATGAAGGAGAGGAGCCAGGAATAGCCATGCATAGCCCAGATCAGCAGAACCACTCAGCTAAACCCGGCCTAAGCTAATGACCCACAGAATTGTCAGCTGTAGGTACTGTTTTATGACACCGAGTCTGGGGACAGTGTGTTATGCAGCAAAAGTTAATAATATCTGGTCAAATCTATAAGATGAGTATATGTAAAAGTATGCTCACTATCACTGTGTATTTGAGCATTTTCACAAAGTTTTAGATAATAAAAAAATGTAAACTATCTAAATGGGATAAATTTTTGAACATATTATATCATTGAAAATGCATTACATAAAATTAACGTGTCTTTCCAAAAGCATTCAGTTGGACGCAATTCAAAAAAGCGTAATAAATTTGGATATTGAATTTAATCTAAATAATTTTTTTAAATCCCTGAGTTTAAAACTATATGAATTTTTTAAATCATACACATACATATATATCCACATATACATACACACACCTACATATATATAGAGAGAATGAATTTCACAAACAATTTACTGAAAATTGTTTTTCAGTTTTTCAGGAAAAATTATGCATGCTACCAAAAATGATCCGTATATACCCATAGTATTCTTAGATATATCATAATATATTAAACAATTTACCCACTGTTGGATATTTCAACAATCATTCATGAAGAATTCCTGAATGAAGATTTTGTATTTCTCTCTCTCTTAGTATTTTCAACCTGTAGAAATTATAGTTTAATTAAAATAGTTCAACTTAGTACACCTTGATTTAGTTTATTAGGTAGGTGATCTACAAACATATTCAGATATATTATTCTATCATTGTATCTCTAAGCTCAAAGATGGAAAATTACTTTTATAGGAATTCTACCGTTTAGTTTTAGTTGTTTTTCCCTTCAGTAATCAGTATAACTTCTTACATTTTTCAGAAGACCTAAGGTTTTAAAATACCTCTTTTTCATCTTTCATGGAGATATGAAGAGGTTTTTGGTCCTCACTCTCCCCCCCATCTCTAGCATATTTTATTTTCCCTTTTAAGTCAATTTCAGATAGCTTAAGTGTTAACCGATTTGAATTATTCATTTTTGTTAAGCGCTTTTCAAAATGTACTTACTTGATCTGCATACAAGAAAAATAACTGTACTTGGAAAAATCCCAAGGAAAATTCTACATATTAAGTTTTACAATAGCAAAGAACTAACTAACCAAATTTTAAACATCCTTGCAGATATTTTTTTCTTTTACACATAGGCTCAGTTCTTTTTTTCCTTTAACTTCTGCCTTTACATTTTTTAAATAACAAAAATAATATATGGCATTATAAAAAGTCAAAAAGTAAAAGATTTCAAAGGAAAAATTAACTGCTTCTTCATTCTCAAACACTCATAAGCCTACACTACTGAGATAAAAGTATATTTCCTTCAAAAACCTTTTTTATGCACACATATTCGCATATATGAAGTCAGTGGGGTTTTTTTTAGCCATTTCCTATGTTTTTCAAAGAATAATAACCTGACACCTTCCTCTGCAATTTTTTCCCTTAGCCAGTAATATAACATGGACAATTCTTTAGGCCAATATAAACATATGGACCCAGTTCAACATTATTTATACCTGCTACTACAATATACTCCAATAAACATTCATATGAATACACTGAGGTTTTCATTTCTGTAAAATAGAGTCAGTCCTACAAGTCAGGCTGCTAGCCAAAAGGTACATGTATTTTTAATTTTCCAGTGTTTTCAGTTGATTGGATATCAATACTGAACAATTGCTCCAGACATGAAAATAATAATTTTTTATTTATTAATGGTAATGGTCAGTGGTTTACATAAAGAGGCTCTGTCACTTCAGAGAATAGCAGATTAGCTAAAGTGTGTTTGAGCCCAGAGAAAGCTATCTCTTTGGCCTTCTCTGTTCGAAGCATGGACAGTCATCACAACTTCCTCTTCACGTTATTGTTATTGTTGTCGTTATGGAATAATTATTGAGTACTTGCTATGTGGCACTCTTTCTATTAGCACTTTATAGCTATTCTTTTTATTTGATCCCCTCAGTAGTCCACTGAGAAAATATTATTGCTTTATATTAGAGGTGTTAAAATATTTTCTAAGGTTACACAAAAATCTAAAATTTTAATCCAGTTGGTCTCATTCTAGGGCTGATGTTTTAACCCAATATATAATTAAGATTTCATAGCATATCATCAAGTTAGATAACAAAATATTTGTGGCATATGCTCTCTGGTGAATATTAAAAATAGAGGGACAAAAATGCATTAGAAGC